>OX461809.1:19388554-20120877 GCA_949802685.1 Dicyrtomina minuta | reverse complement strand
GTATGTAGAGTGAAGTAGTTGAATGAGCTTGACAGAATGTGATGACTGGCAAAGAGCAGTCAGCACATTAAGATGCAGTTGGTGTAGTGAATGCACATTGTTAACCTAAATGGAGTTTACAATGTGGACGTGGAGTTTGCGACGTGTCAAGATATGTCAGCAGATTCATAACACCATAGAGTATGTTAATACTGTATTGGCGACTATTATTTTAATAGTCGCCTCATCATTAAAATTGTATTGGCAGCTATTATTATCTATATGATAGCTGCCCATTTGGTTTGATTATGAATGTATGTAATTTGTAACAAGACTGAAATTAAGAGTGAATGATACAATAAAGATTTAGTCTAGAAAATAGATTCGCAAGCGTTGGACGTATTTGTTGTGAGTGATCTTTATTTGCATACGGCATAGTGAGATTCAATGAGCATATACAAGTATCTATGAGCATATGGGCATAAAGCTAGATACATCCTACACGTTCTCGAGCACGGTATATACATACTTAGAGACAGAAATAAAATTTGAAGTGTGAATAACACTCATTTTTCGGAAGTAAATTCAAGAATCCAAGGAAAAGTAAAGTGCTATTTTTCGGTGAGTAAAAAAACGGGTGTTTTGTTTTTTAAACTTGAATTAAAATGTCGGTGGTTAACAAAATTGACCCCAGAGGGGTAGGTCAGTTAAATGACAAGAATTTTGCAAGGTGGAACAGGCAAGTGTCTGTCCTTCTAAGGTCGGCCGAGTTGTGGAAGTATGCAGACGGCAGCTACCCGAGACCCGAGGAAGTCCAAGCGACTGTGGGTGCTCATGGACACGGTTTAACGCTGGCTAAATACCAGCTGTTATGGGACAAGGAGGACTTGCAGGTGCAAACGATATTTCTGACAACAATTTCTGACGATTTGTTGGTTAGTACACAGAGTTGTGCTACAGCAGCAGAGATGTACGCCACCTTGGAGTCACTTAATTGTGACACAAGTGCAGTTAACTTAACATCGACCAGATTGGCTTACTATACACATGTACCTAAGCCGGGTCAGACTCCAGTGGAGATCTTCAACGAGTTAGCCTCCAAGGCTATGGAACTTAGTGAAAAGAAGTTCCCGGTTGAAGAAGTGATGCAAATTCAGAAAGTGATAGAGTGTCTTCCCCCAAAGTTCGAATATTTTGTTGAAACTTGGAAAGGGGTTCCAGATACTAGGAAAACACTTAAAGAGCTACTTTCACGGTTAAAAGGACTGAAAGTGGATGGACTTGCAACTCCTACCAAAGCCTCAGAGAATAAAGCGTTCTCGGCTGCGAGTACTGGTGCCGGAAAAGGAAAGAAGAATACGAAAGCCAAAACGAAAGAGCAAAAGGAGGCAGCCAGAGCAAAGGCAAAGTGCTTTGGATGTCAAAAGATTGGACACTACAGATATGAGTGTCCAGAGAACAAAAAGGCCGAAGGCGAGGGAAAGAAAGATGAGGAGAAACCAAAGTCTGAAAAAGACGGTAAGCCAAAATTTTTCAAAGCTCATATGGCTAAGGGTAATAGGAACCGACAAAGAAATAAGGCAGTGGACCCAGTAGTGTTTACCTGGATATGCGATTCGGGGGCGAACAGTCATTATTGCGGAGTGTCGGAGTGGTTCCAAGACCTTACGGAGTTTAAGAAACCCGAGCTGATTGAGGTGGCCAGTGGGAATTTTATAAAAGCCCACGGGTTCGGAACAGTTCCGGTACAGGCTCAAGCGGCCGACGGAAGCTGGTTCATATATGAGCTCCAACGAGTCATATATTCACCTGGGATGGCGAATTTGTTCTCAGAAGTAAAAATGACGGAGGCCGGATACTCGATTTTTAAGAAAGGGATTATGGTTAGATTCATCCCCGGAAATGAGGAGGATCCAGAATTGACTGGTGTCGTCTGCTCAGATGGCATCGCGGAAATGATATTTAAACCATTCATTTCAAACCTGGCTCTGGCGGCCAGGAGTGTCAAGGGCTCCAAGTGGCACGAGAGATTCGGCCACGTGAACTATCAGTACATAAAGGATACTGCTAGGAAACAGGCAGTTTGGGGACTTCCGTTCAACTGCATCCATGATCAGTCACATTGCGGTGACTGTATCAAGAATAAAATGACCAAGAAATCATTTAACACACTCCCACAGACGGACTACCTTCGACCGGGTGAAAAGGTAGCCATTGACCTATCGGGCAGGCAAAGTATTAAATCTCTCGGAGGTAATGAATATTTTATGCTCTGCAAGGATGTGGCCACTGGCTACAGGACTGTTTATTTCCTAAAAGATAAGAGTGAGGCTTCCAAGTATATTAGGCAATATATTAGAGATATGTTCACTAAAACTGGAAATAAAACCAAGGAGTTGAAGACGGACCAGGGAGGAGAGTTTATGAGTGAAGAACTCATTGCTAAACTCGAGAAGTTGGGCATTGAAATACAGAGATCCCCTCCGTATTGCCCTCAGCCAAATGGCTTGATCGAAAGGGAGAATAGGACCGTAAAGGATTCGGCACGAACAATGCTGAATGCGGCGAAGCTCCCTGCAAGGTTCTGGGGAGAGGCAGTGGATTGTGCTGTCTACTTATTGAACAGACTACTCAATAAGAGGAGCCCGGATAAAACACCCTATGAAAGGATTCATAGGAAAAAGCCTTCAGTACAACACCTAAGGGTGTTTGGCTCAACAGTGTACTCTCTTGTCAGAAGGAAGCCCGGTGAACAATGGGTAGAGAGGGCGAGAGAAGGCATACTGGTGGGCTATGATTTAAATCCTAGAAACTACAGGATTTATGACAAAGAGTCATGTGATGTGATCAAAGCTCGCCATGTAACCATTGCAGAGGATCACATATCGATGGAAATGAATGAAGAATTCAGAATCCCTCAGGAAGATGTCTCAGGAACTTTCCTCGAAATTAGGGAAGGAGATTTGGAGTCCGAACGAGTCTATACTCCAAAAGAAATACAGACTCAGAAAATTCAAAAAGTGAGAGAAGCCTCTCAAAGAATTAAAGAAATGCGGGTAGAAAAGGCCATTCAAAAGATGAATGTCAAAGAATTCAAGAACACTGCAGAACCCAACTTCACTACGATAAGTAAAAACAAAAGGTATTTATCGTTCGAGCAGGAAGTGGAAGAAGAGTGTGAGGATCCTGAGGATGAAGGAGGGAGAACGGTCAACTTAAGAGTTGACGTCTCATCTCAGAACCTCAACCAGGCCGGTCCAAGTCGGGCAGAGCGTCTGGGGCCATTACCTACACCAACAAAAAATCGATTTTCTCCTCTCCGAACAGAGTCAGTTTCTAGCAGCTCCAGCTTCGAACTTGTTGAAGAACAAAGTACAGATGAATCTGGAACTGAAGCTGAGAATGAGGAGGAAGTAAAAGTTGAAGGTGAAGAAGGTATGGAGGATCAGGAGGATGTGCTAGACTTAGAAGCACCTCCCGAGAGTGAATTAGGAGCGCCGCCCGTGAATGAGAATGTCTCTCAGGAAGGGACAAGTGAAGCAGACGAACTGAATGTATCCACAGTTAAGAAGGGAATCAAAAAATTCTCTAAGTCTGAGAAAAAGACGGGAGGGAAAACCTCCGTCTCTTTAACCTTTGGGAAGGAAAAAAGTTCTAAAAAGGATAAAAGCAAAAAGAAGACCAAAGGGAAGGAGGACACAGAGGCAGCTACAAGAGAACTGAGAAACAGAGACCAACTACCAGTAATTTCGAGACTGGGAGTAAATGATCTTCAAACTATGGAGGATTATGGTGTGAATGACTTATGCGCTCTGACTGCCGCTGTCCTTACTTTGGATTACACTAATGATTTGGACTTAGAAGAGGATACGGAAAGTCCAAGGGAACCAGGATTGCCTAGGAACTATAAACAGGCAATGGAGTCCAGCGAAAATCATAAGTGGGCAAGTGCGATGAGAGAGGAAATGACTAGCCTCTTTGAGAATTGTACTTGGAGAATGGTGCCGCGGCCAAAGGGTCGACGGGTACTTACATCGAGATGGGTTTATACAATCAAAAAGGACGAACAAGGACGACCGATCCAACATAAGGCAAGGGTGGTCGCCAGAGGTTATAAACAGGTAAAAGGACTGGATTATAAAGAGACGTTCGCCTCAGTGTGTAGATTCGAGTCGGTGAGAACTCTGCTGGCCATAGCGGCTGCAGGAAACTTTAGCATTACTCAATTTGATGTGAAGACGGCTTTCCTATACGGGGAGCTGGACGAGGAAGTATTTATGGAACTTCCTGAAGGATTCGAGGAGGGTAATGAAGACATGGTCTGTTTATTAGTGAAAAGCTTATACGGACTGAAACAAGCCCCGAGGATCTGGGCTGAAAAATTGAAAATAATTCTAGGAAAGATAGGATTTGTGGCCACATTGTCAGACCCATGTGTATTCACTGGGGAGTTTGATGGATTCACGGTCTACATAGCTATATATGTAGATGATGGACTGCTACTGTGCCAGTGCCAAGAAATCAAAGAGAGGATCCTTGATCAATTGACTCAAGACCTGATAATTACGGACGGGCCCCCATCGATTTTCCTAGGGATTAGTATAAAGGTTTGCCCTGATGGAGAGATAAGAATCTCTCAGGAGCATTATGTGCGAGAACTTTTATATAGATTCAATATGGTTGACTGTAAAGGGAAGAAGATTCCTATGTCAGCTGGCTGGTCAGCTGAGAAGCTGAAAATTCCAGATGCAAAGTACCCATACCAAGAATTAATGGGAGCGTTAATATACCTAGCAAGGAACACTAGGCCGGACATTAGTTACTCAGTCTCTAAGTTGTCCAGATATCTAACGGGGTACGGTGAGGAGCATTGGAACGCAGCCAAGAAGGTACTCAGGTACTTGAAGGAGACGATCACAAGAGGAATCTCGTTTAATCCGATAAATGAGATGGCAGTGATTGGATATTCGGACGCAGACTACGCCGGGGAAAACGTGAACAGGAAGTCAACGACGGGCATGGTGTTCTTAGCGAACGGATGCCCCATCATTTGGCGTTCACAGCTACAACATTGTGTAGCTATGTCATCCACGGAGTCCGAATATATCGCTCTGTCAGAGACAGCTAAGGAGGCTGTATGGCTGACAAGGTTCATGGAGGAACTAGGGTTCTGGAGGGCTAATCCGATGAAAATCAGAGTAGATAACCAGGCGGCGATAAGGCTGGCCAAGAACCCGGAATTTCACCAAAGAACAAAGCACATAGATGTGAGATATCACTATGTGCGGGAGCAGATCGAGAAAGGTAAAATAGATGTAGAATGGAAACCAACGAAGGAACAGTTGGCCGACTCATTTACCAAGGCGCTCCCACATGAAACACTGAATGAACAGATGACTCGAATGAACCTCAACAGGGTCGAAAAGATCGAGAAGTTAGAGGCTGAGGAGACTTTTCATTCAGGTGAAGAACTTGAATCGCCACCAAAGAAAAAGAGGAGGAACGCGAATGTGGAGGATCCAGAGCAACAGAGCATTCTAACAGGGAGATTATGTGGTATGTCCGCGTATATGTTAAATGTTATGATGGTGCTGTGTTTGATTGCTCCCATCTCCTCCCAGACGAAAACTGGAAATGTCTTATGGCGTAGACATCCCAGTCCGGTGGCGGGTGGTTTTGAGTCCATCCACATGATGGTATCCTTACTTTCACCATGTACGGTCGTGGAGAAAGATAGAACACAAGGAAAACTGGGTGAAGAAATTCACCGTCGATGTCTAGAATCATATGAAGAATATTTTCTAGATGAACTGGAAATCCTATGTCCTCGGAAAAAGTGGATTTCTACTCGTGGAAAAAGAAGCCCATTAATGTTGGCTATGACTCTCATCGCAGTTGTGGCGAGTGCGGGTATCGGGATAGCAGCAATATCTATGGCAGCCACCAATAAGGAGGACATTCAGGTTGTTCAGGAGATAACCGGGAACCTACAGAATAGACTGGACGATTTAGCATCAAAGATTAACACTGGGGACAAGAATATTCACCACCTACAAGAGGAGCTGATAAAAGTGTTGTCCCGGACAGAAATGATCAAAGTTGATCTGAATGATTTTAAGACTAAAAATTTGGAGTCTAATTTCATGATTTCGTATCTAGTAGGAAGGTTACTCATTGGAAGGTCCATAATCCAGGAGTTCAGGAGAGAATGGGCTGATGGAAAGATTTCTGGGGGATTTTTGGATTTTATGAATCTTACTCTTCCCTGTGGCGGAACCTGCCCACTCAGATTCTCTCAGCCGAAAGGCTGTAGGCTCAGTGAAGACAGAAGTAAGCTGTTTCTGGATTTTCTAGTACCTATCATAAATACAGGATTAGTACTAGTGGAGGCGGACCCTTTTACTCTGTTGGTGAAGAATCAACAAGGTAAGAATTGTAAACTTGAATATATAGGGCCTATGAATGCTTTATTATCCAAGAAGGAGGATTGTCTATATGATGTGGATATACGGTTACCATATCCGGGGAACTTAGTTGTGTCCTCATATAGTCAATGCCGAAAAGGGCTAATTTCTAAAGATGAAATGGCGCCTTATGTTTCGACTGGATGTGCGAGTCAGGACCATGGAGACGTGAAGGACTTCGTACAAGTCAAATTGTATGACGATAAATACTATATTTATTGTTATGGTTCAGAGTATCAAATCGGACCCCGGCAGACGCAGAAGTGCCCCAGGGAGGTATTTACTTTACCTCTTGTGACGACCTTTTCTATCAATAAAGTTAAGTTCGAGGGTGCTATGATCGATATGAGTTACACTGAAGAAGTGGATCCATTGTTCGCGGAGACTGCTGGCTTCCATCTGGATTTGGAATTGAATTGGACCAAGATTAATACCGAGCTCGAAGTGGGTTCGTATTATTCAGTACTTAATAGGGGAACCAAAGGCCCTTCCCTATTGTGGACAGTGTTAATAACCTGTCTATGCGTTTTGTTGACTTTAGGTTTGGGAATTGCTATTATTCTAATATGCAAGTTCAAGTGGACCTGGAGGATAAATCGGTCTGGACAAGGAATTGGATTTGGTGATGATGATGAGATACTTGCGCTGTTAAATGAGAGCCATAGTAGTGCAGGAGGAGGGAACTTGGATTCCAGTGGAACTACTGAGCGTAGTCCACAACTTTCTGAACATTCTTCATCTACTGGATCTGATAGTCCATTGAGGCTGGTGTTGGTAACGCATGAGAGGGCACAAAGAATCCGGAACATGATTTTCGGATTACATCCGTCTCCTCCTCGAAGAGAGCCGGAGGTGGAAGGAGGAGCAAGTCATTAACTACTTAGGAGGATGTAGGAGGTACCGGTGGCGGTGGCTCCGTGACTCCACCGAGTCATACGAGAGTGTATGTAGAGTGAAGTAGTTGAATGAGCTTGACAGAATGTGATGACTGGCAAAGAGCAGTCAGCACATTAAGATGCAGTTGGTGTAGTGAATGCACATTGTTAACCTAAATGGAGTTTACAATGTGGACGTGGAGTTTGCGACGTGTCAAGATATGTCAGCAGATTCATAACACCATAGAGTATGTTAATACTGTATTGGCGACTATTATTTTAATAGTCGCCTCATCATTAAAATTGTATTGGCAGCTATTATTATCTATATGATAGCTGCCCATTTGGTTTGATTATGAATGTATGTAATTTGTAACAAGACTGAAATTAAGAGTGAATGATACAATAAAGATTTAGTCTAGAAAATAGATTCGCAAGCGTTGGACGTATTTGTTGTGAGTGATCTTTATTTGCATACGGCATAGTGAGATTCAATGAGCATATACAAGTATCTATGAGCATATGGGCATAAAGCTAGATACATCCTACATGTGTGTGTGTGTGTGGGGACCTCTTTGGAAAGTATGACAATCAGATGGGCTCTTTTCCCTCATATTTGAAAGTTGATATGAAAATAGGAAGAAAGTGTGGACTAACAGCGGTCTGCTTCCTCTTCTTCACCTATTGTCCATGGCTGGAAGAGCTAGTACAGTAATGTCATTTGAATATTATGTATATAGCTATTAGAACTGAAGCCAGGACGAGACACATCGTCTCCATTATTGAGCTGAGTGTGTTGATAGTTGAGGATATTATGAGGAAGGCGTTGCGGCATAGTTGTACAGTATGAGACCGAAGAATGGAAAATGACTACCACAAAATATTATGTCTGCCTCCTTTTTTTTCTCCCTTCCGTGCACTGGAATAGTTTATGTAAAAAACTTTATTGCGTCTAATTAAATTCATGCGTTGAGTGTCTGAATATTAAGCTAACCTCAGCTTTTCATGCTTTCAATTAAATCCACTCGTCCTGCATGCACTCTGTCTGTTTCTGCTCCGCTCTTCTTTCCCTCTTCTGCCCCGTCTGTTGAACGACGTGGGGGGAAGGCCACGAGGCAGAACAATTAAAACAAGGAATTTCTTTCTCACAAGACTATATACTACCTACCTCCTCCACTGCACTGTCCTCACTTTCCACTATTTCTTTTCATCACACGAAAACGACTCAAATATGATTCATAGACTTGTAAAAATTTACATCTTCATAATATGCCCCCTACAAGAGCTTTACTCATTTAATTACATTCTTTTTCTGCCACTGAAACTGGGACTGCAGTCTCATCAAAAGAAAGACGGATCAAAAATTCACTCTGGTATTTCTACTTCTACCACTATACTTCTACTAGTGCCTAGGTTACATATGGTATCCAGTTATTTTATTAAAAAAACTGGTTACTTGTAAAGCAAACGATTTTTTCCTCCGCTCTTTAGCGTTGCTCTCAACTTCTAAGCTTGCTTCTATGCACTATATACGCTGTCATTTCCCAGTATACTAAATGGTGTGCCCACATATATAGAGAGAGAATATGTAAAAATACGCTAACTTTTGGACGGTTGCATACAGAGACTCTTTTACTTATGAGAATGTTTGTGACTTGATGTCTAAGTACATAAGTCTGTCTTAGGCCTGAGCTTATACAGAGCTATGTATGCAGGTATATAGGTATCCATTGTTGTTGACAGACTGAAATGTGACTCTGGCCGGAATGCGTTTCATAATGGTAATGGTTTGAAACACAGGTTATGTTTACCATTACTATGATACATGTGACACTTTCTTATGCTAAGCGAAACTCACACCCAGGTACAGTCCCAGCACCAGCCCCAGCCCAGATCAATATCGTCACCGTGTATTGAGGGAATCAATGTTAATGTACTTTACACGTAAATCCTTTCTCAAAAATATTGTAAATTTGTTTCCCCGACTCTGATATGTGTCTTCATGAAAACGTTTAAATATCCAAGCTTTTATGCTAATTCACAAGTTAGACACATCATTTTCTTGATTCATGCCATACGGTGCGGTAATTGGTAAGGCGAGAGATACTTTCAAAGTTTTCCAATATAATCTTCTCACCCATTGTCACGATGATTAACCGAAAGGCTTGATGACACCAGACCAGAACCAGAACCAGCATAGAATATCATTCAATTTTCATAAGGCTCAATTTTGTTGTACATACCAATTTTGATGGAGACATTATGCTCAAGGACATTTGCAAGGGCGGTTACAAAGAAGATAATGAAGGGGGGGGGGGGGGGTGGGGTTCATTTTACCACACGCTAAATTAAATCATAATAAAATAGAACTTAAACAATGATTTTCAAATACTGGGCTGCAAATTTCAAATTTTTAACTATAAGTTATAAAATTTATTTTTTATATTTTTAACTTTTGCGTAGTAAATTTAAGTGAGGGAAACGCAAAAGTGCAATATTTTTGTTTTATTTAAACCTTGTCTAACCCTCTCCGGGTCACAGGTGCACCATCCTTGCTTAAAATTTTCGTTTTCTAAATTTTCCACTGTGCAGTAAGAGCATGACTCGGGTTTTAGAGGGAATGGTGGACATTGATTGAACTTTTAAAATTTAGTGTGTATACATAGTTTATTTAGCACGCGGATCACTTAGCACAACACCTTCATCCAGGCATGGTGTCCTGCTTTTAAGAGTTTTTCATGCATTATAATAAACTCCTTAAATTAAAAGGATAAAAGAATGTTTGTCTCCGTGTACTCTGCTAAAGCTTTAAATATTAAAAACATAGCTATACTACAGTCGATAAAAACTTGCTCGTGTGTAAATGCGGAGCTGGATACGAAAGATGATGATGATAATGACTGCATTAAATAAATTTGGTGAGGAAATTGTTGGATGTACCTACTTTAACCCTAACCAGGGCATGATACACATACAAATTCATCTGCTTTGATTTGAAGCTAAGGAAAAATGTCACTGCAGAGCACACAAATGATTGGCGGGGGCAAATTAATTGTAACTTAATAAATAGTCACTTCATTTCAGGTAATTACAACTTGAGCCAGAGAGAGCGCACGTACATATAAATCAAGTGGTGGCGGGATCGAACTCTACTATGTACAGTTGTATACTGAATAGAATGCGGTCGTGTTCTTGTTCTCAAGACGAGGGTCAAACTTTTGGTAACAACGTTAGGGGACGGGATGCTTAAGAAGTTTCTTATGTAGCGATGAAGTAGGGGTGACGGAACGTGAAGATTTATTTAAGTTTTTTTATCTATAATTTTGCGAGGGAGGGAAAGAGAGAGAGAGAGAGAGGAAGAAGGAGAGAGAAAAAAACTAATCTGAAAAATACTCTTTTTCACACAGAGAACCACTAAACTCATGTAATAGTGTTTGTCTACTATAGATTTCCCATGTAGACACGTGCCAGTGCATACTGTACCTACATACAGCTCTATACAATCATTACAGAAGAAGTTCTACTCTGGCTATTTTTGTGCCTTCAATTTTGGAGTTGGGCATCGAATCCTGAATAAAAAAATCTCTACATTGCAACATCTGAAGCGTTTCCTTATTTTGAGAAGAAAACTCTTTTCGAATACCACCATATTTTACTTAAACTGGGCAACTTAATACTAACTTTCGCACGATCCTCATCATACCCCAGTCCAGCTCAAGAGTAGATATTGTTTCTGTGTTATTACCAGTTCCGCAGTAGGTACCAATTTTTTCAGTCCGTGATATTGGCCTTGAGACGACAATAATATTATGATTGCTACACGTATATAAATTTATTATATATTATAAACATATTAGTATAACATGGGCCTAAGTTGGTTTATTATATGTCTCAATCCTCATCTTGATCCTATCATGCCCAATCCTGTTTAGTGTGTTTTCCTTTAGTGAAAGTAAGAGTAATTGTAATCTTATAGAATACAATAAGTATGAGAAAACAAAGTTTTTTGAGTGTATACAGATATGTAGGTGCCCACATTATACTATATAGATTACTATATGGGCCAAGTGTTTTGTTTTGCTTTTACTTGATATGGGTTGATACTATAGTGACAAGAAGTTGGGACAAAAGATAAAAACAAAAACTTACAAGCGATAAATTGTAAAGATTTTGATGGGATAAGAATTTTATTGACAATTATTAATAATTTTATCGTCAATATGGATAAAAACGAAGTTGTGCAACTTTAGCATCAATATGATTTACATAGAAGTACAACTAACACAAGTATCACTTTCTCCGTCACTTTCACTCCCAGTCTAACTTCAAAAAGTTACAACTCCAAAATAATACATGTACAAGATAGTTCAAACTAAAATAATAAATTAAAGTATTTTACAGCATGATATAAGTAAAAGTTGTAAATTTGCGCTTTTTCCCAGAAAACAATTGATTATAGTGTAATAAGTTTATTTTACCGACATTATCATTTTTTTTGGATTTTCTACAAGCATTTCTATTGTCTTATAACAAAATAGGGGTTATAAATAATTAACGTGCAGAATTCAACTAAAAAGAAAGAAAGAAGCTAAATTTTTATAATTTTGTTATTTCATCTTCTTGTGTGATACCCAGTATAGTTATATGAGCATGCTGAAATTGTTTACTCTTTGATCCATCCTTAGTCTAATGTATTTGAAGTGAGTAGTCTCAAAGAAAGGAAGGAAGGACAGTGTGTAATATAATATAAGGATGGTAATGGTAGTAGAGCAGTGGAGGGAACGATATGTGAATTACATTGGGAGGAGCGGTAAAAAGTGGAGAAAGAGAAGAAGAAACTCAATTTGAAAGGAATGGAGGAAGGGGACGTAAAAGAGAAATGTGCGAATGGTTTAATTTTTTCGTTATAGTAGACAGAAAGTATAAAATGAAGTGAAATCCGTATTACCCAGGGAATATCTACAAAGGCGCAATGGTACTCACTCCTCACACACACACACACACATGTATAGAAAAGGCGAAAGAAAGAAAGAAAGAAAGAAAGAGCGAGTGAGCGAGAGCTAGGGAAGCGTTTCTCGAATGTAATTGATAAGTGAAAGAGGCTAGATATTATGAGAGACTTTGGATATGTGTCCAAAAGCTGCCAAAGGGAAAGTCTGTCAATGTGTCAACTAATTTCGCCAATATATACATAGGGCTACAGTACAGTCAAGAAATAATTATTCATAAAGATGATTATGATGGAGACTCCTCCAGGCCTCTACATTTCTCTACTATTTATAAATGTGTACGTATACAGATTTTATAACGAACCTTTGAGCATAGACGTAATAATAGATGAATTCATATATGTAGATTTTACAATTTTACATGTACTACAGAATTTATTTTATTATGAGTACCCGTCCCTGTTTACGGAGTAGATTGTGGTGGGTAAGCTACTCCATACTTGGTGTAGGTACTTAGTTGGATGTTGGATTTGGAATTTGGATCCTACCATATTATGAACTGTACTGTATTATGAGTAGAGTGGGGAGCTGGTCGAGCTGGTGCTGGTGTATGCTACTGAATAGATTCCTAGGTACTTACATTTATGTTCCTGGTATCGTTAAGGGATCCATCTGGAGAGCAGCAGAACCTCCGCTTTTCCTAGCAGCCCTCAGATAATTATTCATTTCTGAATGAATTGTTCCGTTCCATCAATACACCAGAGACTCCAAAATGTTTACTCATATAGTGGTCCACGTAGTAGGACTACTCCACTATGCATAAATGTACACACTCTTACTCTACACTTCCTGTCCACAAACTTTCAACTTTCTAGACATCTAGACATCGTGTGTGTGTGTGTGTGTATGTGTGTGCGCGCCATACAGATCGGAGAAGTCATACCCACACATACAAAATACTTTCTAAAATACTAGTTAAATTTCCTTCAGCAAAACTAAAACCAAACACTTTGGACTTTCCATTCCTGGGTGTGTGTGTGTGTGATGATTTTACAGTATTCCTTTACTCCTGCATTTTCTATATATATTTAGTTAGGTAGGTAAGCTAGGAGGAAATTTCTTTGGCACACTGCTACACTAGTATAACTAACTAGTAACTACGAGCACTCCCATACTTTCCTCCACTATGTTTGTATATTGTCTACAGATACACTATGAATATAATAGGACGAGGGCCAGGACCAGATATGCATATGTAAGTGGCTGCGTATATAATTGCTAAATCCCTTCAGGCCTATTGTTCTTATCGGGGACGTCAAGAGGAAAGTCAATTTCATATTTTTCTCAACTTGAGTCGCCCAAGGAAATTTAGCTTTAAAGCCAAAACTATATATGCACATATTATTACTTTCCAACCGCTTTCCCCGTTTCCACCCTCCCACTCTCGTACTCCTTCTCCTTGTTATTGTCTCCCATCAGAAATGAACTCGAATTTACTTTTTGTACATACAGAGTCTTCTTATGCTCCTGATCTTTGAGCTACTCCAGAAACATTATTTGAAGGAAAAGGCGAAAGTAAGTACCTTATTAGTCTTCACTGCTTGTGAGTTCACAGACTCTTGGCTATAAT
This sequence comes from Dicyrtomina minuta, assembly GCA_949802685.1. Lineage (NCBI taxonomy): Eukaryota > Metazoa > Arthropoda > Collembola > Symphypleona > Dicyrtomidae > Dicyrtomina > Dicyrtomina minuta. Next base: position 20,106,980 of record OX461809.1, on the reverse strand, counting down.
TTAATAGTGGGATAATTTGTTGTTACATACTGTATGGTGATGCTCTAAACATTATGGTTTGAGATAAAAAAAAATATCCAATTTTAAAACTGAATTTTAGCAGGTTGTTCAAATAAATTTTGTTATATGCTCAAGGAGATTCGGCATACTATTGTATACTATTGAGATTTCTCTGAGCCAATTTCAAAATTAGGCAAGAAAAATAATATACAGTTTTTTTAATCTTCTAAAATAATTGATTGGACCATTCATGGAACTCCAATTCAAAAGTGACAAAGTTTCTTCTTTTTTTTGTGTGTGTGGGGGTTAGGATAAAATTCCTGTTGAATTTTCAAAAAATGAGAGAGAAGTTAGGAATGGGTGTAGGGAGTGTTAGTGTTAGTGGAGTCAGGTGGCATCCTTTATGTGATTTGTATTAGAAATCCTCTTGATTTTTTTCCTTAAAATTCTGATACGGAGTTGTAGGGAGGGATAATATGTATATTAGATTTGTAGTGTGTGGTTTTTGATCCGAATTGAGAATTGGGAAGGGGAGCTGTTGGAAAGTTGGATGACTTTTCAAGTCCGTTCATTTGACTTCCATGTTTTTGGATGGGACTCTCAGTGTGTGAATAGAAATAAAGACAAGGACTTTTTGTATTGTATAAATGGTTGGATGGTGGAGACCTGTGTGGAAGATGTAAGTTAGTTACCTACTTTGTTATTGCCTTCCTAAATCGATTTCTTTCTACTTACCTTCCAACGTATATTTCCATTAGAAACTTCACATACTTTTTCCCGAGCTCCACACACCAGTACCAGTAGACCACTTGCATCAATGTTCTTCTCACAGTGCACTACTACGAGTAGAACAGAGACTTATGAGACTATTATATATTATACACTTATGTGGAAGAATGAGAGCTGGGACAGGGCACAGGGGCTGGTGCGGGAGTTTGGCTAGAAGCTGGGAAACATACACTCCAACTCCAGCAATAGTAGCACCAGCACCAGCAGCAGCCACCGACCTTCTCACGATAAGCTTTTCTAACCAAAACCAAGTTTCCTTTCAACTCTCTCTCTCTACTATGTATAGTATTCTACATTACAGGACGATCTTGCTCACACAGCTTCCTTCTTGACTTATAGTCTCATACTCTTACGCATTTGTACAGAAAAAGGCCCCCCTTCTTTATTGGTTGGCAAAATAATGTGCAAAGTTTGAAGTTAGACTCGGCTATACATCTACACAACTATGGTCACAACCAGCACCAGCACCAGCACCAGTCCCAGTCCCAGCACCACGTCGGCTACCATCCAAATAATGGACGACGAACAGTTGAGTTTTCTATATACGAAAAATTCACTAACTCCAAATCCAAAACTAAGCTACCTTTAACTCTCCCGCCATACCTATATATATTAGCATATGCCCTACCACACGATTTCCAACGCAGTTCTCTTCTTTCCAATCCCAATCTACTCTTCCCACCAATTCAAGCTTACATAGGCCTCACCATCCCGATCACGAGTGAGGAGCTCTACATACATATTACATCTATATCCTCCTTTGGCACTAGAAACCCTCAGATGGCTCAATTGTTCTCCTTTTACTCCAACTGCACGCTGGTCCTGCTCCTGAAGTTTCTATGCTCTCCCTCTCTCTCTCTCTCTATTTCTGTTATATATGCTTTGGGTTTTTACTTGAAAGCATCAACGAGGCTCCGTTGTTCAGAAGCTACCCAATTCCGGACAGCGATAACTTGTTTTCCTTTACCAATATCCCTCACTCTCCATCCAAAACACTTGACATGTTTCATTTCAAAGTGTGAGAATTCCAGGGAATCTCTTCATCCACACTTTTCGTGTCCGTACATATCCACATTATCACATAGATTTAATTATGTACGCACTGCCTAAAAAAAAGGAGATGGAGAACTTTTTCCTCTCAAGTTGCATTGACAGAGATGTGTTACATATTACTGAGCTTACTCAATTTCAAAACTACACTAGTATGTTTTTTTTCCACATGTACAAGGCACAAATCCACACTAAAGTTCACACAAGAAAAAACAGATATTTTTTTATATATCTGATTTTCTCAGCTTTTATTATTTTCTAATTTTTAATCCTTCCTGGTATCTACCCCCACTATATAAGCATATCTATAGGTATATCTGCACGGCTAATTTTGAACTTGACTAGAAACAGTGAATGACAGTGCTGTTGTGAGCTCCGTACTTAGCAGCATAATATGAACATCTACAAAAAGAAAGCTGAATGATTTTTTAGTCCAGCCATGTACTTACTTGTACATACATGTACCTAGAAATAAATTCAAAGCCAAGTAGTGAAGAGAATGAAAGTTCCATATTCTGTATTTGATATTCTTTTTCTTTCATGTTCATGATGAAAAAATAAGAGAAAAAAAAAAGATCAGAGCTAAAGGACATTGAAAATAGTTGGATATGAAGAAGACTTGAAGATGAAAAAAAATGATCACAATTCTTTCATATCACTGAAAATAATGCCAGGAGGAAAATGGGAAGATCCCCCCTCTACTTTGACCAATTCATCCACATAGTTACATATCCCGGAGGGAAGTAAATGCATTAGACGGAGATAATGTTAAATTGTATACATTTAAGTTTTATTACACTCTCCTATTAAAGTTGATAAAAAAAGGATTTTTCCACGGAATGAATGATGAGCAATAATATAAGATGGTTCAAGTATACAGCTGTAGTAATAACACTCCTTCCCCCATAAAATCCATGTTCCATTTTAGAATCTTGGAGTGGACAGACACGAAGTCGAGGAATGAGAGAGAGAGAGAGAGGCAGAGGGGAGGCGGAGGAGTGGAGGGGGGGGGGGGAGGGTTGAGAGGGAGGATGAAAATTTCCTTTCCCATTGAATAAGAGGCAGTTTGACAATAATCATCTTGTCTGTTCATGTCCAGTATGATTGGATGAGGCGAGGAGGATGAAAGAGGAAATTTCTTTCCCTATGGGTCCCTGGTCGTTGGAAAGGTTTGAGAAGATGAATTACATTTGTGGCTGAAGGAGAGAGAGAGAGAGAAAGAGAGTGCGAAGGAAGGCGAGTGAGCGAGAGGGGAGGGAGAAAGTAGAGATCATATGGGAATGAGTTTTGGTTGAAGCTGAAGGGAGCTGGAGGGAAACTAGTTGAGCTATGAGGCTAATTCAAAATCTAATATTCACAGTCAGCATTCTGAGGTCATTTGATACTACTTTGGATCGTAACATAAAACAACTTGATAGGTTTGAATATACTCGCAACTTCCAACTGGCTCTGGCTCTCGCTTCGTTTGGCTATGGCTGTAAAGGGAGAGAGCTGGAGCTAGAACTTCTCTCTGTAGGATAGTAGAGTAGAGTAGAGTATGGAAGTACGGAGTACAGAGTTTGAGGATGATGGGAAGACGAACATGTTTAATCACGCACGTCTCTCTCTCTCTCCCTTTCTCTCTACTTACGCGTATATACAACAAAGATACTTTCTCCATTTCCATCTCCTCTATTTCCACTTGGACTTGGACGAGACCACCAGGAACGAGGACGAGCGGCTCTCAACTCTTAAAGAATTCTCTTTCTTTCCTCAGTTTTGAGACTGAATGTGTAAAGTAATTGTAGAGTTGTTTCCATACCGCTTCCTATCACATCATCATCATCATCATCATCAGCAGCAGCAGCAGCATCTTCTTGCATCTCTTTCTCGACTCTCTAGGTGTACACCCGACTGCTCTCAATGCCTCTCAAATACTCTCAACGCTAATTTTCTCAAATTATTACCATAGCTACGGATTGAGATTTTATCCTCAATAAATCTGAAATCTTTGCACCCGACTAATAGTAATTTCAATAATAAAAAGCTATGTCAGTTTGAGATTGACTGCTTTACTTGCCTTTCAAATCTCACTAAACATTGTTGAATCCGCTATCTCTCTCAACTCTGTTGAGAGTGCCGTATCTATGGTAATAATTTGAGAAATTTAGCGTTGAGAGTATTTGAGAGGCATTGAGAGCAGTCGGGTGTACACCTTCTACGTTTCTATTTTCTCACTCTATAGTTGTGCACTCAGGCTCAACTATTCTCCAACGCTACTTATATATGTTCCCTTTCCATTTCTTGAGCAACTTAAATGTTTCTACAACGTAACGTACAATGCATTCCTTCTGCTACCTCAACAGAGCTTGCATCACCACCCATTATAACATTATATCCAATTCACTGTGGATGAACTTTGCTTTATTAATCTTCCAACTGTTGTTCTTCTTACTAGATTCCTGTATCTCGACTGGATAGCATTGCAGTCAGATTTAAACAATTTTTAAATCATCATTTTGTTTTTAACATTCAAATTCTTATGTTTCACCATCACCAGCTATTGTAAGTTTAAAAAAAAATTATGATATTATAGCTATATGCAGTGAGTTTGCATGTTGACGGGTCTGTCGCCAAGGATGGTCTCACCATTCAACCAGGTGCTAGGATGTATAAACAAAAAAGAATTAAATCTAATCACATACAATGCTAAGAGCAGCTGGGATTTGATATGAATTTTCAAGGACAACTATATTTTATGAAATATATTATTATGTCCCGTATTTCTTTATGCAGCAATATCCCAACCACCTAGATTACACTCGCAAAAGTTGTACAAGCGGAAAATTCGTCTTTTCAAAAACACATACTATATAGTCAGTTACATATTTTAGGCTGTGACTCATGTGTGTTTTTCAGAATGCTATATAAATATATACCTAGGCATACATATCCCAGGGAAAAGGATATCTCGAGGCTTAAATGCAGCACGGATGAAAGTGAAATCAATGTCATTTCCCTTTCCGGTCTGTCTCTCCATCTGACGAGGAAGGACATTTCTCATTGTTTGAGGTGGATTGGTGAAATGCATGGGGGCCTAAGGTGTGAGGACTAAGCACAACCACAAGTCACAATAAGTTACGAAGGTGCATCTTTGTCCACAGGTAAGATGTCTAGGAAATTGTATACATTTTACAGAGAAAACTACATTTGAGATGATTTATTTATTCGTGTTGAGGAAGGTGTCGTAGGTTTCTCATATCATACAACACAACACACCCACCAACTCCACTTCTCCATTTATCCGAAGACACAAAGAGCACAGCATAGGAAGAGTGGAGTCACGGAATATTTTTGAGTGTTTAGAACCAGACCTACTTCCCTCCCCATTCATTTTCATCAACATATTATTAGCATTCCCCAGGCGATGCATATTTCTAATTTCTAAGTTAAATCACATACATATGGAGGACCTACCCTTTTCACCTTTACTCAACTCCAATCTAGTCTCAAGTCTTCTGTGATTTATGTTAACTATTCAGCCAAAAAGTGAGTGAGGTGTGGACTGTGGAGTGGAGGAGAACTAGATGTCACAATTTTTATATCACTGCTATAATAATTACATCGTCTGTGAAGAACCAAAATGACCCATATCGTTTTGTAGGTAAAAAAAATATCCACTATCTACCAAATTATTGAAACATGTCTTGAAAGAATTTAAAGAGAATATTTTGAACTTTTCAAAAATATGTAAATGGAACATTTTACACTTTTCAAAAACATGTAAATGGAAAATTTTACACTTTTTAAAAACATGTAAATGGAACATTTTACACTTTTCAAAAACATGTAAATAGAACATTTTGCACTTTTCAAAAACATGTAAATATAACATTTTGAACTTTTCTAACACTCTTAATTAAAATTTTACGTATGTTTCTCATTTTGTTTTTGTGACATAGCTAATTTTGATTCTAGCTTAAATTGGATATGGGTCATTTTGGTTCTTCACAGATGATATGCTGAATTCGAATTACAACAATATCACCAAACACACGTCTTTTTTTTATTTTTAAATTGGATTAGTTTTAAAATCAGCACACTTTTTGTTGACTCTGTGATTTGTGTCTTTGCACTAATAAGGCTCCGAAGTACCTCATTGCATATTGTATTTCTTCCTACAGTATAGGAAAACATAGACGAATATTAGAATAGTTGACTTTTTACAAAGACACAGTTTATCTTTTGTAAAATGAAAAATATAATATTGTAGTTAGTGACATTCAATATCTTCTGCCTCAACAAAGAAGACTAAAGCAGCTAATCTTCACATATTAACGTGACAACAACCTTGCTTAATTAATTAATTCCACCATTGAAACTCACACAATACCTAGAAACAGAGGCCAGAGTCCAAAGTTGTGAGGGGAGGTGTAATTTCCACTTTCATGCTACCGTTACACATTCTCCTATTTCCTCTATTCACTTGAAAAATTTGGAGTTGACATTACCTCTGTCGGCAAAAGTTCTTGTCAAGTTAGTAATTTTAATGGATAATTTTCATTTCATAGAAAATGAGAGTATTCATCATAGAGGTTGACGACAACCATGACTGCCTTGTAGTCCATAATGCTGAATTTATCCCCAAGGCCGGAAGACATATGACAAGTAAGAAAAAGGAAACGGGAGCGCGTTCATACTTTGTCCCCATAAATCTGCATATGTGGGCTTGACTTGTCTATCTCTCTCTCTCTCTCTCATCTCTCACAATTTTATTGTCGATCTCAACTATAACTATAGTCTGTAGTCTCTGGTATATTCCTATGTGCATATCCGCATGAGCTTTTATTCCTGTGAGAGCGAGACAGAAAATCAGACGGAGCGATTACTCATTCACTCAGGAATCTCCTCAACCTCCCTGTACAAAGGGAATAAGGCTGAAAAAGGCTTGAAATATTGGATGTAGCCCCAGGGCATCTCCAAAACTCGAGACTATTAGATCAAATACTAATCGTTTATGAGACTGGAGAGAAGCATATTTATATTGAAAAATAAGTCAGTGGAACGGGAAGACTGGAATCATTCTCTCTCGATTAGATTAGTAGGGAAGGAGGTGAGGATGGATCGGATGGATGTCTCTTTGCAGCTTAATTAGAGAGATGCTTGCTAAAAGTATTTGCCCGCTGAGTAAAACAGGTTGTATGAGAGACTGCGGTGTTAACGGTTCCAATGGGAAACTGAGGGTGCCAAAGTCAAAGTCAACAAAAGTGGCTGGTAATATATATGCTCTATAGGTAGTACTCGAGTATACTTTCACTTTCACTTGAGCAAGTGGGAAGCGGAAGGATGGGACTAGTAGTAAGTTAGACGAGATTTTATTTACTGCTCACCATTTCACCTAGATCGCTACAATTACTATGTATGGGCCAGACCACGCCCACTTCTTCTCACCAACGATTCGATTTGGACTTCCTCTTTGCATGTTGATGAATTGCACTACTCTCTCTCTCTCTGTGGCTCTTGCACTTTAAAACACGGCTTTGACAACTTCATAAAGATTGGAATTTGGGCCACGTTGTGAAAAATTAATAGCAAATATATTATACTACTATGACTTGAGCCTATAGGCTCTCCACATTTCTGAGAATGTCCGACACTCTTGTTAGTCCCGCAGCTCCCAAGTCAATTACATCTGTGAAGGATATTATAATCATTTTAATTTAAATAAGGCTGGATGCTGCTGCTAATAAAATTAAAATATTGACGGGAGGTTTATATTGACTAAATCCCGAGCCTCTCCATGACTGATTTAATGTCGCCATTTATTACTTCTCTAGAATTTAAATCAGGAATGAATTGACATGTTCAAGGGCACGAGGAGGAATATATAAAAAAAAACTTGTACGTAAAAGACAAATAGTGCTGGGGAGTGGAGCATGTGCACTGACGCACGGAGATGTGGAAAAGTTTGTCCTGAGGGTATTTCTTCTCCGCTACCTCTACTTTGTCTTCTCTGTCTCTCTCTCTCCGCTCTCTCTCTCTCTCCCTTGAGCGGATTTCCATTTCGACATTTTCAAATTCTTCCCATTCCCACTCTCCGTCTTCCAAACCCACTACCTACCTGCATATGTCATGTCAGGAAGCAATGGGATGGAAAGTACGAGCTATCTCTAATGTACCGTCACCCGTATGAGGCACATATGGGTGAGAGGACCTTTAAATTGTGTGATACCTAAATGCGTTAACCAGCCCCCATCAGGCTCAGTCTCAGGCAGACTCATATGTCCTAGCATTCTATTTTCTGGTCCAATTCAATTCGGCAAAAGAAAAAATGGCAAAACTCAAGATTCAAGAAATGAAAGTCAAGGAAAGTTGAGCGTTTGGCGGATCTTTGTAGCATTTAGTTTCTGATTATAATGGTAATGGTTCACACTACACTGTCAAGAAAACTAATGCTAAATCTAGGAGGGGGGGGGGGGTTTGAAGAATTGAGATGTTTTCTCCGTCTCGCAGAGACCTGAGGTCAGACATTTTGTAAAATTGAGAATAAAGAGATTGAAATTTGGAGGGAGAAAGTCCTGGTTGTTTCCATAAGTTATTTACAATTTATTTGATGTGAGCACACCTCACGTTTGCGTCTTATACGTGTACGTAGGTAAGTTAAATGTATGACTACGGCCACGGGGAAGCCAATAAGATATGTATGTATCCACAAGTGTTCAGGAAGAGGAGAAAGGAGTGAGAATGCTTTGTCGGAAGTAAGGAAAAAAGATAGAGATAGCAAGGAGGGTGTACGGGAGGATTTTGCATCTTCTCCTTCTCTTACAACAAACTAGGTACTACATAATTTGAAGCTCCAAAACTCCAAACCTCCAGTCGTCCTCCCGTTTCCAGTCCACCAGTGGATAGATTTGGGGCAGTGGGAAGGAATAAGAAATAGGTAGAAGGATACTTGTTAGCTACTGTTTGTGTAAAAGCTTTCATTCCTCTGAGATACTCAAAGAGAGAGGGGAAAAGTAAAAAAAAAAAAAACTAAAAATATCCACGCACAAACAACAAACGAGGAATTTATGGTATGTACGTACTGTAGGTATAGGGAAGACGTGAACATGGACAGTTGGGTTCGTATGTTTTTCCTCGATCTGTATTATAAGTCTAAAACGAAAAGGATATAGACCCCCAGCAAATATAAACTCTCTCTCTCTCTCTCACTCGCTCTCGATGGATTTTCTTGATCTCTCAATGTCTACGACTTGAACTGTAAAACTTTGATTTCAATCAACCCATATCATTTCCTCAGACAACCCAAAAACCAACAGAATAAACCAAGTTTGTTGACTGCCCTGCCCTCAAAACGAACAAGAAGGGGGAAAATCCTTGGCAATTCTTATATTCTATCTGCTCCGCATTCGGAATGAGCTGGAGCTGCTGGAAGTTGATGTTATGTAGCGATTGAGATGAGGCTAGGAGTGTGTAGCTAGTGTGGGAATGTAAGAAAGTGAGAGGGAAACAGAGCTCTTTTCACCAATAGCTTTCGGCAAAACTAAAACTTGTTCTGGTGCTCAGAGAAGCGGACATATAGACCACCAAGTCCATGAGATTGTGCTTTTGTTGAGCTACGGGGAATAATATGAAGAGTAGGTTACATTATAGGCAGAAGCAGACTCCACACACACCCATGAGTACAGTTGGATAAATTGAGTATGAGCCCCATTTTAACGTCTGTTTACATGATCAATAAGAACTGAAAGATACAGAACAAGTTACAATCAATTTTAGTAAACTGTAACTATTTGGCATGTATGGAAAAATAAAGATTGAAAAATCCATGTGCAATTTGTATTTTACTGCCTCACCATACGAGAATCGTGCCATTCCAATCGAAATGATACTATGCAAGGGAGCCCCCTCTCCTCTCTTTCTCTCCTTTCCTCTTCGCAAACTTAACCAATGGAGCACACTAAAATCTATGGACCATTCTCGTATCCGATCTCTCTCGGCTCCCTCACTCTCCATCTGCTATGACGTGTGTGTGGGCATATATGTATGTGTGTGTGAGCGGGGCCGGAGCCGGGGCTGGGAGTTGCTTGCGTCTCTCTCATGGAACTCTGTAGAATCTAGATGTGAACTAAATTGTAGACAGACTCTCGCATGATTGCCGAGGAGAAGCATGGGAAGACCTAGAGAAAGAGAAAGAGGAAAGGAAGAGAAAGCCACATGAAGGGAACCTCTTGCGTCGGAAGCTTCCAAGTTCCTCTAACATCCTCAACTACTTTCCTGCTTCTATTCTATTTGTAGAATTTATCTGAAATGTATCTGTCGTTTCTTTGGGCTCTTCTAAAAAGAGAATGAAGGAAGTTAATCGAAAGAAATGACATGACTTGTGTGCGTATTGTGACGCCAAGTAGGCCCGGATTAGAAATGAGGTCCGCGGGTTTTGAGTCCAACCCATTCCACTAGCACCCCTTCCCTCTCCCAATGAATTGCCACACTAAAGTTTTATACCCCGAGAAATATGTATTTTCCCTACCACGACCACTTGGCCAGCCACTCATATGCTCTCCTAATCCGGCTCCGGCCCTGACGCCTAGTTTTATTTTTTTACTGAGCAATCTACAACTATAGATGCGGACACACACACACACACACACACAAACAGAGTAACACAAGCGCGTTCAACTCTCTACATGCAAACTGCAAACTGCTCCATGGTCCATATTTCGATTTCCCTATACGCTGGAACAGTACATTAGATTTGAAGGGCGCGGGGAAGTAAAGAAGTAAGAGGAGAAAGTCAAGAAAGTATTCTTGACCATCTGGTAACTTGTAAAGTTGTTACTTTTACTTTTGCATACAAAAACCACTAGTCACTCGTACTTGCTACTGTTTGTATTTTGAGTCGTGAGTTATATAGAATGTCTATATGGCGGGAAGTATAAAGTCTTATAATGCGTTCCGTCTTGTACGCAATCTATCGCTATGAGTCAGAGGGACTCCATGTTTTCTTAGGAAGAAATATCTGGAAGCATCTAGTATGTACATGCGGGACTGTAGCATGAAGTAAATCGAATCACTAGAATTCTCAAAGATGATGCTTTCATAGTTTCATGATGAGCCAGAACCAACACCGGCACCGGCACCGGTACAACTTTCCACCATCCGCAAGCCCATTCATCCTCCGAAGCATAGCGGTACTTTTCTGTCTCTTTACTCCCTTTTCCATCGGATTCTTTTTCCTTGTAAGTTCACTCTCAGCTCGAATTCACTCTACACTGCTTTGGATTTGTCGCTATGGTTTGTAAGCACATTTGTCTTTAACATTTCTCATTACCCAACATATGTTGGGACTGTTGCGACTCTCTATGTACTTCCTGGTTTGACATCCTCTCGCATCGTCTAGTCCTCTCAACGTCTTGACTTATCTTTGACGGACATGATTTCTCTCGAATTTCTTTCGTTTGAATTACTATAGAGATCTTGGACTCGGGATACACTCTTATAATTCATATGTCACCCCATGTGTGTTGTACATCTATGGACACTTTGCGTATTTCCATTTCCCACAGAAAGTATAATGAACAATGACAAATCGCCATGGAAGAAACCTTTTCTACAGGATTTCCATTTTTTCCGCTCGTTTTTTATTTTTGTCTCTTAAAAGCTTCTTCTATCAAACCACTATAAAGACATGGACATAGCATTCACTTTTCCTTTTTTTTATCCTTGATCCTACTAAATATTAACGAAAAATCAGGAGAAGCAGCAACAAAGATTTTATCTTTAAAAAGAAAGGTCGTAGAGTCATTACAGGGGGAAAGGGCAATTTCAATCTATACCTTTCGCCATTTTGAAATGTAGAACAAAGTAGATGCGTATAGCATCACATTATAAACAGATTTTGAGTGTTGTGCACTCTCCAATTCTGATGTAATTACAAATCCTTGAAAATTAGAGAATGGAATTTTCAAAAAAAAAAAAAAAATGAACGAATAAGTTATTTTATTCGTACATTTAACAATGACTTTGACATTGATATTTTGAAATCAGTTTTGAATCGATAAGCAAAGAAGAGTGGTGACCGCTCAGTGGTGACACACATGAATACAGGCACGTTGAAAGTTTTAGATCAAAAGTGCTTATTACGAGCTTTCTCACTCAGCTCTACTACTCATGAACTTAGGTTAGAGAATGTAATGTAATGGAACTGGAACAGATGATAATATATTAACTTTGAAATTTTAACGCCACAAGGACTGGGACCGGGACCGGGACCCTTCCTTGCATGTGTGAAGTGTGGCCCGGCCCGCTGTAGTTAGACGTACCTACCTACTACTTATATACATATTACATATAGATTTCAACCACATCGTTTCTCCATCTCAATTTTTTTCTCACTACTTGGTTGAACTGGCAAAGAGCCACAATTTTTCATCTTGTGTATTTTGAAGAGAGAAAAAAAACGCCCTTAAATCATTGATAAATTGAGTCAATTATGATAGAATCGACACTTTTTTTTCTATTCTTTTCTTTTATACGGGTAACTAACAAAAGAGTTTCCTTCAACAAAGGAAAGGGGTAGCATGATTGTATTGGTGTGTGTGTGTGTGTGTGAGAACTCCGTTGGAAATTGAAATCCAACTACCTAGGTACTATACGGAGGTAGAGAGACAGACACTGGGAGCATTTTTCAGCTCCATCAAGTTAGTTTAACTGATGTGAGTGTCGCACATTTTTCTTCTATTCTTCTACACAAAAGCAAAAGATAGAGAAGGTGATGGCTTGGAATGATATGATGACAGCGATTACCTCTATTTACAGAGTTATCTTTATCCTTTCCTTGTTCGTGTATTTACGACCGCGGCCGCCATCACTTTCCAGCCAATCCCAAACTCACTTGACACCCACCACATGTGTCACAGTTTATGCGACATATGAAAGAAAATGATTCAGTAATTGCACATAATATTGTTAAATTCTAAATCAATTAATTTGATTATTTTTAATATTATTAAATTTTACCAAAATTAAAAATGCATCGTACCACTGTATAGAAATAGTTACAATTTAAAAAAAAAATTCTAAAAATATTTTTTTAAAATTAAAGTACAAATTGCCAAAAATAAATCCGGAAGCTACAAAAGCTGCACTTGAAAATTCATCACAGGATTTTATGTGCCTATTTTGAGTGTAGTAAATTGCAATAAATATTCCAAATGTGTTTTATGCAGACGAAAAAAGAATTTGAAAAAAGACACTGGACTCGAGTGCAGAAACGAGAAAGTAAAAGCGTTATATAGTTTAGGTTGATGATATGGAGCTGGCTGAGAGCTGAAACACGAGACGAGAGATGATAGTAAAAATGCAACAGGAAACTTTTAAAATTAACTCATCGTGAGAATGACAAGAGCTGTGGATCGTGAAAATAACTTGAGGTAGCTATGTTTATTTAATCATATGTACGGGCCCATGTAAACTATACACACCCCATCCATTTTAGTTTGAACAAATACTGGGCACAATGCCCAGCAGACATCTTTCCTCATCCTGTCTCGGGAAGAAAATCAGAGTTTTATCAAGAAAACTACCTCTGATTCTTTTTCACACTCCCATTTTCTCAGCTGGAAAGTGTAATATGCGTGTGTGGAGTAAGGGAAGGTAATCTATCTGGAAAAAATAAATAGTAAATGGTGATGGTGAGTAGAATGAATCGGTGCATGGAAAAAGTCACGGATTTATTGCAATATGCTAGCTATATGGTCCTATAAATGTGTGGCTGTATGCTCATGTTTTAGTGTATTAAATTGAGTCGACAAAGCAGCGAGTGCCATTAGCCAATACCGCCGCAGTACGAGAGCATCAGCCAGAAAGCCAACTAACTCCAACCCTGAAAGTCCTCCGAGAGACGATTCATTTCCTAAAGACGTTAATAATATGAATTGAGAGCAGGTATGACGGTAATGTTTCCCTTCCGACTCCAGCCCAACATCTACTTCACGTCTAATACCACAACATATGTCTCAAATTCCGTGACACAGACCGTCCTCCCGTCTCCCGTGCACATGTACTCCACACAAATAGCCATCCTCTCACATTGTCGAGGAACTATGAAATAAATTATTCTACGTTTCTGATCTGTCGTGATTGAACAGGAAGAAGAAGAATTGTTGTGCAATTCTGGATCTGGAAAATGAAATCAAAACATCTTACATTCAGGATTAGTTGGGTAATAATTTTTTATATGGACCAAAAATTGAAAATTCCCAAGAAGAAAGTCAAGTAGTAGTACTTATACATAGAGAGACTGAAACAGGATAAGCTGTGAAAGAAAGTTTTGAGCATGGAGCGTAATATTCGTAATTCAAAATTCCCACACTGAACATCTTGAGGAGAGTATTAATATATTATTCTGCAAAGTCTCTCGGCTATAGACAATAACAGCTCTGGCGGTGCCAGCAATTCCTTGGAACTACTAATAAAATATAACATGTAGTTTCTCTAGTGTGGAGAATCACGAAATACCTGCTTTTCTAAACTCTTTGGGAGGAGGAGATTGAGGAAGCTAAATGGATTTTATAATGTCTTAAGATGCAGAAATATATCACGTAAATGAGGATTAGTGAAAGTAGACTACTAACTCCTTTCTCCGGCTCCCCATTCAAATAACATCTCCTCGTCTTCCCGTCCTGAAATCGTTTCCATCAGCTCCTTCTCTCTCTCTCTCTCTCTCTCTCTCTCTCTCTCTCTTGCTTTCTCCAACTCACTAACAGAGTGAAATAAAGGGAGCAGAAAAGTGGTAAGACTGTCTAAGACAAGAACTTGGTCTTGGTGTATTATGAGACGATGGCATGGCATGTCATGGCACCTTTCCATGGCTTCCCTCCCTTTAGTTTACGTTGAGAGAACGAGCAGGTGAGATTATAATGTAATGTATCGCATTTGTATTGGTATTCGACGGAGTCTATTATTACCCGCCTCATAATGTCCCACGCTAATGCTCTATGTATTTCTCTACGACTCTACTTTACTCCTGCAGACTGGTGAAAGTCCACAGGTTCATTGGTGGGTGGGTGTGATCGTGATGATAGTAGAATATTTCCCAGACACGACTAGTTTTCATTTTCTATTGCTCTCGCGCCCACTTTCAACTTTCTCGCCCCACCACCACCACCTCTCGGACACAACTCCGGGCCCTGGCCCTGGTCCTATGGTCTCTGAGACTACACAGCACCAATGGAGCTCCGTACTTTTAGACCAGGAGACTAAAACTTAGAGGGAAAATTAATGTTCGGAATGACATTTGTGAACCGAGTCACACATCTTCTTGGTCATGTTGCTCGCCGCTTTGTCTGGGTTCCCACTCGGTCCGTGTAAATAATTGTGGGAGACAGTGGAGGAGAAAGCGCCGAGGGGCACACGTATTTGAATTAATCTATTTGAAAGTATTCACTATAGTAGTGTCATTATAATTATAACTTGAGAATTTGCCTCATTAGGAGAGTATTACTCTCCTCAGTGTCCCTATTATGTAGCCATTGTCTATGTAAATTGATAGCTGTTGTATCTGCCCCACTTCCTCACTTCCACCTCCCTCACGCTCATTTCCATTCCAACAGCCACATTCCCAATGTAAACAGACTAGGAGAGAGAGAGAAACTCTGGTGACTTTCTGGAATCACAATTGTTCCGATAAAACGTAGGGAATTAAACTCTAAAGATATCTCGGTATGGTATAATAAGTACTGTGGATGGTTCTATTTCTGTTTCACTGTTGTTGGTTGAGACAGGGAAGGGAGAGCGGAGAGAAATGAACCAGGTCACGAATACAGTAATGACAATCTCTATTATTATAAAGTTGCTGTTTCGTGTACCCACTTACCCACTACATGGTCCTCAGTTTTGTTCTATGGGTAAATGGTACATCTGCTCCTGGAATGGGATGCAGTGTTCAGCGTAATGGTTGCCACCCTGGTCTAATGCCGGGTAATAGGCACCTGAACCATCAGACCCGAACCCTAGAAATGTATTATGATACTCTTGCTCCACTACTGTCTATAGTACTCTCTCCCCGTCTACAGGGTACCGTATTGTTTATTTCACTCTAAAATACCACACACACACACACGATGTGAACTATAGGAGGATCGCTATACCCTTCATCATAATCATAATACACAAGATTCGCTAAATATTATATCTGGGTGCTAAACCCTATGATCCTCGTCCTCGTTCTCGTCCTATGAGCTCCATTGTGTAGTTTGCATCGTCATCGCCCAGCTTCTTAGCCTAACCTTTCTCATGTTGTGTTATGTTTGAAGAAAAAAGAGCCTATAAAACTTGAGGTTCCCTCGTAATACACATGGAGTCCGAGACTGGCTCTCCAACTTGAGTCTCGTATCAACATGGACTATTGGTGTCTTCATAGAGAAGCCACACCAAGACCAAACCGAGGACCATGTTATAGTTACGCCGGCTTTCCAAGTATCGCAAGGTAGGTAGGTACATTATATATACATATGCCTATTTACTATTTACCTTGTGTGGGTCTACGTGTTGAGAGAGAGCGAGAGGAGCGAGAAGCTCTCGGAACCTTTTTATCAGATAAATAGGAAATACTGAGAGACACCCATAAAGGGAGAGAGATGGATACACGTAGTTTAATGTAATGTAAACTCGAGAGATCGACATGCAGATTACCTCGTGAGTCAGAGAGAAGGGCTTTTTTCTTTGGATGGGTGAAAGCTCTAGGAAATTTGTTTCCTCGACAAGTTGAGTAAGAAAGCATTTGAGAGTGACTGTTGTCGTCGGCGTCGTCGTCGTCATCGTGCTGAGATACATCTTTACACAAAGGGCATTTCCAGGACAAAATCTAAAGGGAAATCCAAGGACGGTGGTGATGCTGGTGGTAGTAGTGCCAGTGACTATATTCCTTCTTGTCAAGTCCTTGTTCAGATTGTTGTAACCTTTAACACTAACTCGATCTCCAGACTCCTCCTCCTCCTTTTTCTTTCTTACATTCTTCTTGAGACAGCGGGAGCCAACAGCCAACGCTCCTCCACTCCTCTCAACGTCTCAACACAAAAATATCACTACTACAACAAATTTATATTTTTCTGGTGTAGGTACTACTCCTACCACACCACAACTAACACAAATACACCTACAACCCCAGCTACAACTACTCATCATCTCTATCCCTGCAATGCATGAGGACGTCTTCTCTCTCCAAGATTCCCATTCAGCTAATAGCAAAAACAACTTTCAAGTTTTAGTCTTAGATTTGTGTGAGTCTGGTTTTTTCTACTCCAGTTAGTCATAAAGTGGAAATATCACATTTTGCCTTCTTTGTTTCCAAGTCTTTGTAGTTAATGCACGGTTTCTCCCAATTTCCTTTTATCTCTTGGTCATGGCACTCATTGCTGTCTTCCTCTTTCTTGTGTACAAGGTTCAGCAGACCCTCTTGCTACTTAGCTCATAATGTGATTGTATGGCTTTATCTCTCACTGAGTGTTTTTTGTGATTATTATTCTTTAAAAGATTTTATGTGTTGTATTTTATAAAAATGTACTTATTTTCTTTCCTCGCACACCGCTCCTCTCCACTTCTATCTCTGTCCTCTAAAAATCTCTCTCTTCCTTTTTACACACACTCCCGCTCCCTAACCTCAGTCGGCTCAGTCCCAGTCCTGTATACTTTTTTTTGAGAAATTGATTGATTGGGACAACTCCAGGGTGCTATTCCACTTGCTGTGGACCTTGCTGTGAGTTTCGAATGTGTCAAATTTAATTGTGAGATTTTATCTTATAATCTCCCTGGAATTTCGATTGTTCTTGCTTCGCTTCTCAAATATTTTTTTCGGCAGGGGTTATTTTCAAAATTGTATTTTAATTGAAATCTGGAGTCTGGATCTCGTGTCCAAAAAGAAGTGAGGGGGAAAATGTATTAATATTTTTACAGCCTCATTAAGTCTCCATCCGTGCAGGATTTGCATTTTTGCTTTTACGTGTGTGGGGTATACACACTACATTATCTGTTCAAGGGAAATTTCATGTAATTCCCCATGTAAAAAAAAGTACGGTAAGGGTAACAGGGACGGGAGTATGGATATGCATATCCGGTATTTCAGTAAGCAATAATGTACCTACATGTGGAGACATGAGGGAGCTGTGTGTGTCTGTAGTTTGGAGCAAGTTCTTTCTCGTGCTACTGGTACTACCGGCTCAGATGCTTTTTTCTATTTAAAAATGCAAAGCAGAAAAGAATTTGTTTTGTTGTGTGTCGTTGGGAGGATGATGGGAAGTGAGAGGGAGGGAGAGAGAGAGAGAGACCGAGAGTTTGCATAAACAAATGTGTTAGTCCAAATATACATGTTTATTTCCGTGTTGACATACGTTCTTCTTCTTCTTCTCTGCGAACTTGCTCAAGCCTTCAAGTTAACTCTAAGAGCAAGATAAATCTTAAGCTATATATTAGAATTTTTTTTTACCATAAATTATTACGAATTGTTTAAATAGATGACGACGAAAGTACAACGAAGATTTTTTTTATCTCTTGTTTTTTTTCAAGGACTCTTGGGACGTGAGCGGGAAAAGGAAAAACAACGGAAGTAAGTTGAAAATGAGTATATCTAGTAGGATGAGGAGACAAGAAAAAAAACCTTTTCCTATTCCTATTCCTATAAAACTGAGAGACGCAATAGGGAATTGAACTATAAAATATTTACAAGGGCAGTTATGACTTTTGAGTAGGGAAACACAAATTCATTAGGAAACACAAACAGTCATGTCATGTCATTATGTTTAGCTAGAGATTCGAGAGAGGCCAGATTTTTGAATATTCTAAATCCTTTTTAATTTTTACAAAAGGGAGACAGATTTAAACAAAATAAAAAGAGAGGGAACAAATTAGATGGATTATTATATGCTGCTCAATCGAAAAACTTTTTAGTAATTCTTTCCTCGTTCCTCTTGTGTTCTTGTTCTGAGTTTGCTGAGTCTCATGTTTATTTGATTACGCTCCTTCGCTCTTTCTTTTCCCAAATTCATAATTCATCTTTCCCCCTCACAACTATTTTTAAATGCTTCCTCGCAATAATTTTATTATTGTACAGAGGAGATGGGCACTTTATTATTGTTAGCACAGACTTACGATTAGAGCTTGTGTACCATTTATCTTGTCAGTCACAAGTAGGTTCTTCTCTCCTATCTCTGGTATTTTGGACAAATTACAAATTACCATTAGGATTAATTCACCATGTGTGTAGAGGGTACATAAATATCTCAACAGAACCACATCACATCACACCATACGATACCATACGTTATGATCCGATGATACCATGGGGCGTACCCTTGCCAGCGCCATGTTGATTACTAACTGGCATTCGCCATTTCATAAGGAACAGTTCACAGTACACAAGTTCATTCATTTCTGTACTCCAATTCCTACAATTAACTATACATACGTATGATTCTATTCTATTTATATGGTTAAAGAAGTAAAGACAGATTGAGAAACGAGAGAGTCAGGAGTCATTTAGATTTTTCTTCTGTCTAGAGAGTCTACACTGACGTGACATTGTGGAATGGAAACGCATCCTACTGACGTCCGACAGTCCGACACCACGCCAAGCTCCAGCTGTCACTTACTATCTTCGACGTAGATACCTACAGTCCAGTCTCAGCCATATCAGAGGATAATTATATGCTGTAGTTCACAATGGGCTTGGACCAGAACGGTTAGATCTCCTTGTGTCTGGAATTGACTGCAGTAGCAGGCCAGAAGCTGCCGTGGAAACCTCTGTTCCAGGGCTGGACGAAGGAATTACTTTTAGGTAGCATTTTTTTTCCATAAAAAACCACCATTTTGATAATATTGATGATTTTATTTAATAAAGCAAAATGTTGTATTTACGTATTTTTTAGAAAAGTATGAAATCTTTTATTTAATTGATTCAGAAAAGTGCAAAATGTTCTATTTACATCTTTTGAGAAATGTGGAAAATGTTTTATTTCCATGTTTTGGAAAAGTGAGAAAAAATTTATTTGCATGTTTTTGAAATGTAAAAAAATTTTATTTGCCGGTTTTTGAAAAGTGTAAAATATTCTATTTACATGTTTTTTGGAAATTCAGGCAGCGGGTGCTGCCTGTGCTGGCCGCATTATCCGGCCCTGCTCTGTTCTACTGTTCTAGTTCTAGCCAGGTTAGAACAAGAGTTGCATAGAAAAATAAGCCAAAACCAAAAGAGATTGCTAGAAATATTTAGGAAAAAAACAAGGGCTAAAGCCCTTGTTTTTTGGTAGCCTTAACAGTAATATGGGGTATTACTCTTTAATGCTAAAATTGGTATTAAAAAATTGCTATTTAAAAGTTAATTATAATTAAAAAAATTAAATGTAATAAATTGCAATTTAAATAAATTTTTTGTTTTTAAGAGCTTCAAAATCATATATTGCATGTCAAATGTCATTGAGAAATGCAAAAATGAGATAAATTATGTAGACATGTAGAAATAAAGGGATATTGAAAACTTGAATTTCCCGCCAAACCTAAAATGTCAAATTTCGACCGGTTACTCTCTTCAAATATAAAGAAGTGATGTATCAAAATGACGAGAATGAGGAGAAGAACAATATGTATTGCGATTGGCGCGCGAATTATGAAAGCTTCAATTTAAAATTGGACATTTAAAGTTAATTATGATTAAAAGAAATAGTAAATTAAATAATTTTCGATTTTCAAAGAATTTCATATTTTTTATTTTAAAAGAGCTTCAAAATGACATATCGCATGTCTGATTCGGTTAAGAATTGCCAAAGGTTGCTAAATTATGTAGATAGGTAGGAACCACTAATTACATGTAATAGGTATCCGTTCAATTTTTTTTAAAACAGCAGATTTTTATGAGAACTTTTAGAAAAATCGCAAGTATTTAGTGCCAGAGGTGAAATCACAGCGTTACAGAAAAGTAATCACTTCTTTTGTATTTAGAATTTGACAAAAATCTTAGATTTTGAGCTGTGGCTTCCAGCCTAAACTTGGGGTCTAGATCCTACGAATTGGGGTTTAATCCGCTTGCGGACTACGGCATATTTATGTCTCACTCCATCTATACATAAACTAAAAAAAAATAAATAACTTTAGCTCACTCTTTTTTTTTCATTCTTTCGGATTCGACCAATCTACGTTGATGTGATAAAAAAGCCTTCATTTGCTACATTCCTGTAAGGAAGAGCAATAAAGTCAAGCTGGTGCTGTGACTGGTTTGGGTTCGGGTTCCATTAGCTCGTACGCGTTCAGTTATTGTGGCATGGCTTTTGCTTTTGCTCCAAGTATTATATTTTTTATATGTTGCCAGGGAATCCTTGAGTAAGTAGATACATTTCTACATGGTATTTCTATTTTTTCTAGTTGTGTTATATATGTATAATGATAGTTAACAAAAACTACAATGGCCTGGCATGGCAGAATTGTATGCTTTGGCAGTCCAAGGAACGTCAACAGAAAAAACATCCAGAGCAGCACGGTAGATTAGCGATAAACGAATTGTCTTCACGTCCTTCTTGAGATATTTATAAAAAAAAACTGAATGCATTGAGAGGAAGATATTTTTTTGTAATCAGTATTTAAATGGACTACGTACCTTGATTTAATTGTCTGTACATAGGCAATTCATACGCACCGTCAGAAGAAATGAGCGCCATTATTTTAATGGTAATGAAATTCTAACGTTTATTTTTTCGTAGGGAACACAAGCGACTTGGATTTGGAATTATAATACTGTTCTGTAATTCTAGTCCTACATTTGACTTCAGTGCTCACAGTTACAAGTAATTACAACTGCTAGGAAGTTGTTCGGTGCGGTATGGAAAGCAAGTAATTTAATATCCACAATTTCCAAACATCCAATATTTCATGTTATTCTATGCTATCTGAAACTGTTGCGTTAGAATAAATCTAAAATAAAAGTTCAATGCTGGAACATGCGTTGTGCAGTGGCAGCATAGGAGTAGGTACAACGATGATTTGGGGAAATCTAAACCAGCAACCGGCGCACAGCTCTTGTATAATAAACATGTAAATATTTTTACTTAAACATGATATCATCAACTAACAACATTTCCCGCTCACATCTTTTGCTGAGTGAAATATAGATGCTAGCCATTATTATTTCAGTGCTTTTAACTTTTAACACGTAAGACCTACATGTGTGTAGATAGGTACCAAGTTACAAGATTTATTTAATGATGACGGTGACAAAATTTTTTAAATTATCGGTCTTTCCGTATATACTGTGCCTGTGCAGGAGATTGGGGAGATTGAGGGTACAGGGTGTCTATGCCATTATAAATATAGAATGTTCTGCATATCACACGAACTTTCGCAAGTTTTAAAACTCAAAACAGCATTATGGATTGTCTGTCGAGGTCTAGTTCCATTAATCAAAAATTACCTTTAGCCAGTGTTGAACCTAAATGGATGGGCTAATAGATTGATCGATTCATTTACACACTGTCTTGTGCGTTAGGATACATTACTCCTTAATACGGTAAACGGACTTTTCCTACCCGGAATTTTCCTACCCGGACTATTCCTACCCGGATTTTTCCTACCCGGACTTTTCCTACCCGGACTTTTCCTACCCACGACCTTACCTAGGACTTTTCCTACCCATGACCATGAAACAAAAAACAAGTATTACTATTTATGAGTGTACCGTAATAACGCGGCAGTGTCACACGAGTGTATTAAATTATTACTTAAGAATAAATACTTCATTTAAATAAGGTTTTATAAATAATTGCGACTATTGTCTTTAATTAATTATGTTAATTTACGTAAACTATCCCTAACATTAAAACTGAAAAAGATGGTGTAAGACAACACTCAAAAGTATTACATATAATATATAATCTTTATGAATTGATGAAGGACGAAAGAACAGCAAAAGATATAGGTAATAACGTTGTATTCTGTGGGTATATCTTTGTGCGATGTGTAGTTTCTTTTTTTTTGTACATGGGTAGGAAAAGTCCTAGGTTAGGTCGTGGGTAGGAAAAGCCCGGGTAGGAAAAGTCCGGGTAGGAATAATCCGGGTAGGAATAGTCCGGGTAGGAAAAGTCCGGGTAGGAATAATCCTACAACCCTTAAAACTCACAACGAAATTCATACTATGTGTTTGCATATTATTAAATCTTCCATAGGTACACCGGGTAGAGAATAGAGTCGGGTATTATACGCCCGACCAGTATCGAAGTAGATTTAGTACAATATTGAATTACATGTCTGTGAACTGGGTCAATTTCGAACTAGGTTAATTTCGATCAGGGTGGATTTCGAACTGGTTCGATTTCGAACTTGGTCGATTTCGCACTAGGTTGATTTATCACTTGATCACTATGGCAGTAGGGAATGTGAACCTCAATGGTGTTATAGGAGTCAAATTTTGCAATGTTGGTTTTTCTTTATTTTCTCACCGCGTTACATTCTCGAAACAGCATTAGCGCCTATTTTTTTACTGTTTTTCTCTTTTCAGTCTCTGACTGACGTAACACTGGTGTTCATGCAGATAATTTTATCCAAGATTTCACACCTGATTCCTCTTTGTTTCATTCTCTTTCTTTTGGTACCTTTCAGCTTTTTGTGTGTTGCTTCTTTCAAAAGCCTTAGGTCTCACGAGGCGAGGCGAGTTTTTTACCTGCTTTTTTGATGATGTTAAATGTTTTCGTTATCTGGGTTTACTAGGCTGTGTTTCCACTCCTTACTACATGTCAGGTTGTAACTGTATTCCTGTCATACTTCTGTGTATTTTGGTACCCTTTGCAACTTTGTTCGTTAACTGGTTTGGATACCTTTACTTTATAATTTAGTTTATAGATATTTGATGTATCGTATTATGTAACTTGCATGTAATTAATAATTCATTACGCAATAAAATTTCAATTTTTACCTTGCATTTGTCAACCTTCAACACGTATTACTTTTAGCAGCTTTAAAAATGCTATGACGAATGTAGTGTGGCTCATGTCAGACGCTGGTTCTACACTTTCAACAATTATGAAGTGGTAAAAAAATAATCGGTTTTGCGTTCTTACAAAACATCTCTATTTTACGATTCATTAGGTAATAATACAAGATTTTAGTGTACCGACGCGTTCGGTGGCAATGACGTATTTAGTGCATGCAGAATAAAAAGACATTTGTACTGAGAATGTGTGTGCTATTTAAAAGAATTAAAACCATTGGGTATGCTTGCACTCAAAATTTGAATGTGTACTCACATATCTTAACCATGTTTACAAATGACTGTGAGTTATGCATGCACTTTTTTTTTACTCTGGTTGTGATTATTAAAGACTAGTATTATTATTGGCATTGGCATTGACTCCAAAATATATTTGTAGTTTACTTTACACTCTCCATCCATGGGAGAGATGCACAAGTCTATTTAAAAGCCTAAAAAAAATTGAGACACTTGAAATTGGGATCGCTTGTAGGAGCTAGTAATGGGAAGATGGGATAATGTGTGAACGGGGGGAGCGAGAGAGAGAGCGAGAGAATGGCATTGGTTTGGTTTCAGAGAATTTCCTGAAAGACGCAAAATTTCGATTTATTTGTAATAATCACATGGCAAGATCTACGAGGTTTATTCCATAAGCGATTGGAGCCGGAAGCCATAATCGAGCCTAGTGCCAGACCACATTACAACTACACTCGACTCCGGTCGTAATAAATTCAATAACCTAATATGCAAATTCGATTTTTTCCCGTACGAGACACGGAAATTGCTTGTTTATCTTCCCATAAATGTCGTGGTACCCTGCCTAAGGGTATTAGTTTCTTTTGCAGAGAACAACTGTAAATCTCGTGTAACTTTATCTGCCCATTCAAGAATCAAGACATATCCAATATCCATAGAAGAAGTGCCTATAGCGCCTATGCCTCTCTCTCTACCTCTCGAGCCCAGACCCAAACCCAACTACCCAACTCCTTCTCGATCCGTAGGTAGCGGTACCGGAGCCGGTCCCGGTCCCGGTAACGGTGCTTACGAATCCACTCTCTTCTCCAGCCATGTTTATATGATTGCAATAAACACTTAATAGATCCTCACATAGCCTTGCCGATCCCATGCACCTTCCACTCCCATCACCTCCTCATCTACACCAACCTTCAATGGATTACATATCTGAGCCCCAACTCCATATTAAATCAGTGTATTTATTATAACTTGTAATTTGAATTAAACTCCCCATTTCCTTCCCACGACTCTCAATATTTGTAACCTAATGCCCATGCTCATTTCATTTCGTTTCCAAGAAATCAAGATCAACTGGATCTGATATTTCAGAACCTACACACTCACACACCACAAGCTCCGTAATGATTTGCACTTATTGCCTTTTTCTCGCTTCTGCCATGATGATATTATGGTCCTCGTCCTCGTCCTGGATCCTGGATCCTGGGGAAGATTTGTGCTCGCGTAGGCATATATTATTCTGATATCAAGTCGCATCCCTTTGAGTCCCCGTACTTTCCCGACTTTCCCCCGTGCGTTATTCTGGGCAGTAGCTTCGTGCCTACTGACAGAGAATGTATTCTTGTTTTGTATAGTTTGTCTGTGGGTGACTCTGCTGCATTTTATATGCACACAGATATTACCTGATTTCCATAAAATAAATTGCTAGTTGAACTAGATGCAAATGGGAGAGAAGAAATTATTTGTATCTCCACTAAATATGTGTGCCTCTGCTGGGGCAGAAAAATAGTATGGCTGGAGGAAAAGATTCAAATCCAGGGAGCTAAGGAGAGTACCTGAAGCCGGTCCTATGTGAGTAGTCCGAAAGCACTTTGTCCGAAGTCTTTAGTCCGAAACGCGTAGTCCGAAAGTCTTTTGTCCGAACGTCTTTTGTCCGAACGTCTTTTGTCCGAACGTCTTTTGTCCGACAGTCTTTAGTCCGAACGTCTTTAGTCCAACACCCGTTGTCCGAAATAAAATTTACTAAAGCGAGAGCGTAGTTACCCTTTATAACATTTATTACTGAAATAATTAACGTTAAATAATAGTAATGACAAAATTAATAAGTAGTCATGTTTAAAAATAATCAACGTGGAGATTACATTGCAATTAAAAACAATATGATAATATAAAATAGGGTCTGAAAACATATCAACTATATACATTCATGTTTATTGATATTCACTTGCTACGAGTTCTTCCTGAGATAGGTGAATTTACAACTTGCTGTGGAGGCTTACACCGTAAAACCTTTAAAGGCTTTTAGCTTGTTTTGCGGTCTTGCGGGGAGGAGGAGGAGCGGCAGTATGGAGAGCAATACTTTTTCTACGAAAATTAACACACCTGAAATAGGTAGTAGTAATTAAAGTGATATTGCTTTTAATAGGCGGTGTGGTCTGACTTCGTTTATTGAAATTAAATAAATACCCGTCACATATAGCCTGTGGATTTTTTCTTGGACCAGCAATTAATTTTGCTTGTATAAATGACATTTTTAGAAATGCAGTTGCAAAAAATTTAAAAAAAAATCAAAAAAGTTAAGAATAAAAATTATACTGTAACCTCTCGTTTACTCTCACTTCCACTCACACCTTTAATTTGAATCCTTCGCGGTTGATTTAAAAAAATGTCGCATACTTTAGTTTTTACCTGAAGCAATCATTGAAACACTGTCATGGATGGAAACAAATAATTTTGTACAAATTAGCTGAACTCTTGGACCCAAATTCTGACAAACAACTTCGGACAAAAGACTTTCGGACAAACGACTTCGGACAAAAGACTTTCGGACAAACGACTTCGAACAAAAAACATTCGGACAAAAGACTTTCGGACAAAAGACCTCAAATTCGGACAAAAAAATTCGGACTAAAGACTTCGGACAAAAGACTTTCGGACTACACACGCGAGACCCTGAAGCCTTAGGCTTCAAGTACTTCCCTAAACTCCAAATGAAAACGACACGAAGTAGAAAGATATCATTTGAGAAAACCCATAGCCTGTTTTCAGATGCGTGGCTAAAATATATAACTATTGTATGAGTGCACGGACATAATGTGAGTGGAGAAGCTACTTATAAAAGTAAAAGGAGAAGGAGTAGAATAGAATTTGAAAAGATAGATGGGACAATGAGGGAGAGGGAAAGGCATTTCTGACTTACGCTCAAAAGTCAGACTGTAGAAAGTAAAAGAAGAATTGTGCATGAATTGTTATGAAAGTCTGAATTTTGTAGTTTGGATTATTATTGTTCTCAAAAGAGCTTTCGAACAGTCTTGAGAGTTTCCATTGTAAATAAGGGTTTAGTTTCAATCTGCGAGACTGCGAGACGATTAAAGGCTTCTGCGTCTAACCAAGGCTCTCCTTCCCTCGTACACAACAATCTCGTATTATACGTACAGAGCACAGTAGACAAAGGACCTATATGAGTTTTATTATGTATGTGTCCAGAGACCACGGGGAAGAGGAGGGAGTAGAAGAGTGAAGTAGACAAAGAAATGCAGTCACCAACCTACATTATAGACATTAGAGCTCGTCGTAAATAGTGTGGTGTGTGGAGTGTAACGTGCAAAAGTGCAAAATATAGAAGACGATACACCGTCAACATTGCTATTGGTGATGGCCCTTAAAAAGACCGATGAAAGTTGAAATTGAAAATAAAATTTAGTAAACATAATATAATTATTACTTGCCTGCATAGTCTACTTCCGTCCATATGCTTGCACAACCCTATGCACTTCTGACGTAGATTAAATGTTTTTCATTTTCATCCCGAATTTCATGATTTTAAAAATTATTATGAATATTATTGTAACTGTTATGCAAGCAGTATATTTTGAATAGTGTGAAAAAACTAAACGTGATTAAATTATCTATGTTGTCTTATATTTGCATGTTTATTATTAGACAAAAAACAGACATTAGTTTTGAATGTAAAATATCTTGTATTAAATTGAGGAAAAGGGCAAATTGTATACAAATTAGTATTTGTTTACTTATCGTTAAAACATGACGTTACAAGTCAGTAGTCAGTATTCTTTCAGTATGTCTTTTGTATTTTTGTATTTACCACGTGTCATGTGTGATATGTGTCATTCCACGCCATTGCATCACATGGCTGGAGCTATTTATTATTCTTATTGCCAGTACATAAGCAATAGAGGAAAGATGCGGACTGAATCAGAAAAAATCAAGAAAATTGCATTTTTGTAGGATCTTGCTTTTATAATTTCATATTCCCGCTTCGTATTCCTTGTTGATTATTAAACGGCAATTTAAAACTAAAAATACAAATATCAGTAGTTTAGCTTGTACCTTAAGTCCTGACCTAGAGGTGTTTTGTAAAAGGTCCTGTAAGTATTCCCTTGGTGTTTGTTTGACACCTCCCCTTCAGAAGGAAACTCAACATTTTTATAAATTCGGAGTTGGGGTTAAGATCCGGATTTACACTAGAGTCTGGAGGGGTATTTATGACGCAGGCAGTCAAGTTTCATGCCATGGGCTGGCATGTCGGAATCTGAATTTCATCTTCTTAAATCTTCTCCCTCACTGTCTAAAAGAGGAAATATCTATTTTTCCATCTTATGAATTCCAGTAGGGGAAGAGGAAGTAGAGAGTGTGATATGTATAGGGAAATGGAGGCGGGTGATGGTATAGTAGACTCAGAATGGTACAACATCTGAGAAACTGACTCAGTTACTCTCTTGTTTATAATGACATTCTTATAAATTTCATTTGAAACTGAATTCGAATTCCTTTCTCTCAAATCCTCGTCGTCCTCCCTCCGTCTGAAACCTCTAAATTCTAATTCCTACTCTAAATGTGGCTTTCATAATCTCTTGTTCAAGATGATGTAGTCGGAGTCAGATGCATGTTATTTCCCCTCAGTTTCCTCAGTGTAAGCGTATATTTGTATAATGGGACGAGTGAGGACATGGAGTGGATCAACAAGATTCTGTTCCGATTCTGATTTTGAGACTGATTCCTCCATAGGATGGAGCTGGGACTGGGTGCTGGTGATGGTGCCGGTGCTGCGCTGGTAGGAGTGATGGAAGGAGGCAGGTGTGAGGATGTCGAGTCACATTTTGGATTTGAGAATGAATTGAATGGAGAAATGCAAAGTGAGGACTACTAAGCTCTTCCGTTTGCCTCACCAGTCAAGATTCAAGACAAGGCAAGACAGAAACACAACTATTCAAGAAACCAGTCAGAGAGAATCTCGTCCTCGTCTCATCCTACTAATTTTCTCATTCATCCCTAATGGGTTCCATGCTCCATTCAGCATTCTTGGAATATTTGAATTTATAAGGTCGCAGGTCAATTGAATTCGGTATGGAAATGATGGATATTGTATTGAAATTGGAATTGAGCAACTGTCTTTGATTATATTGCCAAATCCCACAAATAGACATCACATTTCAAAATCTTAGCTCTTCCCATACAAATTCAAAGCTATGGCCAACAAAACCAACCCCTTCACATTCTTTAGCTCTTTCTGTCTTTCTATTTCCACACAATGCATCCCATCGTTTTTCTTAAGTATTTTTAATATTTATTTCTCTGCCAATTTCTATCATATTTTCTTCTCTTTTTTTTCAATTTTTATACAAGGCTTTCAGGTTTTTATCATTTTTGAAATGGAAGCCGTGGTATTTTTTAACTTTATCTTCCGCTCATGTCCGCTTCAGTGTAAATAACAGCAATTTGGTTCCCCTATTCTTGTGATGTAATCAACAAAAGTACAGACCACAGACAAATTTAGAGCAAAACAATTTGCAGCGACAACAGAACTATCGAGGGACAATTGCTAACCTATCAATCGATAGAACCATAATATATAATTTTTGTTGATGTTTTCTCCTCTCCTTGAAAAGCTGGATAGTCACGCAAATTTTTGAGCCTGTAAAAGCGTTATCAGTGTAACTAGTACACAAATTTTCAAAGTGAAAAGTTGAAAATTTTATGGAATTTTTACGCAAAAGGTGAAAACTGAAAATCGTTCAAAATTTATTTTAGTTGCATTTTTTGATAAATATCATGTATTCCTCGTTAGAATGAATAGTTTTTGTAATTTTTTGATGTGTGCTCTGGGTTATTTCATGGAAAAAGTAATACTTAAACAACCTTGTAATTACTCATGGCTAGACGTAGAACGTAGTAATTTAATATTCTCGGATTTTTGTGGGATCCAAACTATAACGGACATGATAATCTTGATAAAATCCTAAGTCACCCATGGAGCTATTTTCTAAAAATACTTGTTTAATAGCTACAACTTACACACGCTACGAGAATGAGCCAGCTACTTTATCAGTGGTTGTCCAGCACCAGCACCAGCACCACCAAATGAAATTGGACATAAATCTTGATGCGAATCTGATCTCGAACATTGTACTGATTCTGAGATCGTGACAGAATTCAAATTCACACACACACACACACACACACACACACACACACACACATACAAAGCAAGCCGTCAAGTCAAAACCAGAAATTAATAATAATTATTATTATAGGAATATGTGAAGGTGCCTGGTCCTCTGCGCTGGGTAATAGTGTAGCATGGAATTTATTTCTATTTTGCTTGGAATTTAAATACAATTTCAAATCCATACGTGACTCGCAAGTCACTCACAATCAGTGAACCCAAACGCAGACCCAGATCCTGCCAGAATGAAATGAAAGCGTCACAGGTGGTAGGATTTACATTAACTTTATTACTTTATTATCGATATCCATTTCTACATTAACCTTTCCTCATTCCTCCCGGAGTATATAGCTAAACTAAACCCCAGTTTAGTTGGGGTAATTAAGAATTTGAAATTTCTTACGGAACTTTATACGCTTAATTTAATCTAGAGCGCACAGTCTCTCACATAATACAAGTATAGAATATAGAAGTAGAGCACTCCGGGCTCCAGACTATAGGGGCCTAGTGGGGAAATACCAAGGTGCATCTAACAGTGAAAAGTAAAGGAAAGTGAATGTCTAAACAAAGTTTTATTAGTAGTTACAATTTACCATCAAACAGAATGACGATAATAATTTTACGTCTAATTTATTTCCTTCAATAAATACTACGGAAATGATTTATAGTCACCTTATTTGCCCTTTATTTCCCTTCTTACTCCTCCAGCTATACTCACTGCACATGAACCTTTTCCCTAAATCCAAGTTTTATTTATTTTCTCAACTATCTAAAATCTACATACTATTCTTACCATTCTCCAGCTCCCATCACCATCACCATCACATACCTACTACCTACTCCTTTCACCAAAGACTTTCCAATATTAGAGGAGCAGCTTCTTCGCTACGTTTAGTGTAGGCTGTAGACAGGAGGGGTATATGGTACTATGTAGACAGTGGGTGCTCCTTCTTGCTCCAAAGCCCAAGGCCCAAGTCGTAATGACCAAAAAGAAGTTCAGGAGCTTTGGGCTGAGACTGCCATTGGAAATTGAAATTGGCTTGTAAGAGTAACTACTCCTAACGTCCCAACTCCAATAGCACACAATAGCGATAGTTACAGTGCATTTAATACGCCCAGGGAAATTAGATTTTATTTAAATTGTTTTCATACATCCATGCCTCTTCTACAAATGTAATTTAAATGGCAATCATAGAGTTTTTAGTGTTTGACAGAAAGAAGAAAAGGAATTTAAACGTAAACGTAAAACTACTATGAGCATCTGAGAATTGAATGCGAGTCCCCGATGAGTCCAGTAGTCAATCGTGATTCTCGTGTAGAATATGGAACATGGCTCGAGAAGGAGTTTGATTGAAGTAATTATATTGTTATCGTTTTCGTCTTCGCATTTCCTGGATATATATAGTCAGGGTTGGTAGTGATATGAACGGGTTGGGAGAGGGAGGGAGGGAGGGAAGGAAACTAAAAATGATGGGAAGATTGACTGCGGGAATTAGCAATGGAGGAAAAACTATCATTCCCACCCATGACCCGTACTACACACACTATGCTCATGATTCCCAAATTCCCACACTTCTATTATAGCCATAGCCATCGTCATGATGACGGTACGTTGGACGGGCTACACTAGGGGCTTGCCTCGGAGATTGAGAGAGTGAGTAAATGTTGGGATGGCGTTGAAAACGACCGTAGAATAATATAATAAAACTAAGAATGAATATCCATTGGACTTGAAAGTAATCGCAGTTCTCCTGCTATTAGTACGTATTAAGTGGAGATATGGGAAATGCAGTGAGTACTTTATTTCCTTTCCTTTTTGGCCTGGGCTCTCTCTCTCTCTCTCTCTGTGTGTTTCTCCGTCAGACAGACTGACTGCCTCAGTCGGCGTGTTGGTAGTTCAGTAGTTTAGCTGTGCAGTGTATTGTTGTGCGTAGAGAGGATGGAGAGCAGACGGGGTTATAATCTGTGATGGGCATCAAAAAAGGGAAATCACCAAACGGTAATAGAGCGTGATTAATATGAGTCCATTTTGTTTTGATGTGAGTCATTCAAGTTCATATTGTTATGTAGGGCCTCTCTATGATTATCAAGTTTTGATGGGGAGCTGAGGGGGGGGGGAAGGAGGGAGCAATGGATTTACTCTGCTCAACTTTTTCCTTGCCTGTACACAAAGCAAAGCAGTCGTTGTCGTTGTAGATTTGTACAGTCGGGGCAGTAGTTGAAAATAAAAGTGACTCAAGTCAAAGTCAAGCGGATCACACCACTGCTGTTCAGAATGAGATGAGATGGGAATGAGTGGAGAGAAAAGGAATGTTTTCCAGCTCTAAATGCCATTAAAGTGTGTGTGTGTGTGAAAGGATGAAAGAAAGAAAGAGGAAGAAATAGCTCAGTTGATTTTGATTTTACTGACTTTTCATGTTGAGCCATAGAGCTAATTGAAGTATACATATTGTTCTTCATTCTTCTACTCAAATCCAAATCCAGCCTCGCCTCTCTCTCTCTCTCCCTCTCGGCATTGGCTCTCCACCTTTCTCTCCATTTCTCTCTCTCTCGATTCCCATCTATTGCTCTTTTGAGAAAAACTTTTTTCAACAATATTTTGTGTTTCCAAAAGCTTGAGCTTTGATTAGAGCAAACCAAGTCAGTTGGAAGTTGGAATTTAGAAGACTAATGGTGAAGCCGCAAGGCTCTCCTCATTCTCCAGTCTCCTACGAATGGGAACAGTAAGTTTTGAACTATGGTCCATTTGGACGGGTCGTAAGGTGGATGTGGATTTGAAAGTGGATTGTGTGGATGTGGATATGTATATACGTGTGTGTGTGTGAGAGAGAGAGGGAGAAGAGTGAAAATCGCGCCATACTTTCACTCACAGGCCTCTATCCAATATAGATCAAGAAGCTATTGAGCTAAACTTTGAACAACATACATACAAGGAGCACTGAACACTCACACTCTCCGCTTTCTCTACCGTCCACTTTTCTCTCTGACCCAAACGTATATATTTATGTGATTTCAATCAGTGAGGGTGTGTGTACACGTAGGTGGGCTGAGAGGCGTGCCTAACAGCTAAATCCAACATCCTCTACTCACCTATACTTGCAGCTACATATCTTATCTTTGTTATGGTCAAAGTTTGAGTCAATCAATGTGGGCAGTATGTACTTATCTGAGAGTGAGGACACGACGTTATCTGAAACAAACAGCGACACAATAGGCACTCTCACTTTGACATTACGGCCACTGTTATGTACATGCCCTGGATTAGCTAATATTCTTCCAATGAATAAAATGTAATTGCACTCGTTGAGTCAGATCAGACGCATTAGCATGGTCAGCATACTTTTTTATTTTTTATTTGGAGCTCACCGCTACTAAAGAGACAATACTACCATACGGAGCATGTTTTAAATGTTTCATGATGTTTCAGGTAGCTGTATTTTTAGAAAGTAAACATGTATGTAACACACTATAGTAATCAACAAAATGAGTTATTTTTTTATACGTATAAATAAACAATTTTGATGTCTTTAAAACGTGGTAAAGCGTGGTTAAAAATTTTATAAAAATTTTTATAAAAGTGTAATTTAAAATAATACCCAGAAATGTCTACTTGGTTAAATCAATTAATATCTATTGATACATTGCTGCCTTGATCAATGACTCTTGGTGCCCGCAACGCAGTAATTAATTAAGAATAGTCATATTCTTGGTAGTTGCCCAAGAGGAAAATTACACTCAAATGTGAGAAATCCTGCCATTCATAATTGCTGTTTATTTACTCAAACCACATTTTTGTGCTCACACTTTTGTGAATAGTGAGAAGCTAAACTTTTCTCATCGTCCACCTGTTTTCCAGGGCATGTTTTACAATTTAATTTACACAATTATTTGCAACATCAAGCGTCACTCATGATTAATTCAAATAAAATTACTTCAATTAACCCTTGCGTTTATAATTACCTTCTTTTTACCTTAACCTTTTTAACCTATTTTCTAAAATCCACTCTAAACATTCCTCGTGCACTAACAATAGTAACAATGTAAACCGAATAATTTGTACCTCATATCGTTGCTTCTATTAGTAAAGTCAAGTGAAATGTTTACAACATATATTGGTCAAATGCTTACGGCAGTAAACTCTGAAACTTCAAATAAACAATAGGGTCAAAAAACTTGTATCAGAATATGTACAACCAGTTCGTACAAGTTTAAGGTTAAGGATTGTCAAACACTAGTGTTTTATGTTTAAAGCATGAAAATATACTTAAATCATTTCATGTGCAACCTCAAAGCACTGTAGAATGTAGTATTTTAAAAGAAAACGATTATTTTTTATTGAAAAAGTATGTGGCTAATTCAAACTCGTGTTCATCTCTGTACTGTATTCAACGAAAATTATACTACAACATTTACGTAGATAAACCATTGTTAATGGTCTTGTTGAACCTCATCTTTTAGTGTGTAGAAAAATTCTAATTCCAAGTCCTTGTAATTTTCCTTGCGAATATAGTCATTTTCTAGAACGAGTAAAAAGGAGCATTGGTTTATAACCGCATTGGGGCCGGGTTGAGTGAACGTAACGTAAACTTAAACTGTGAAGCCAAATGATTATTTATTATTTCCCCATCCGACTCCGACTGAACATCTTGAGGATCTAGCACCAGCTCTAGATTCCAGATGTGACCTACAGAGAGCGAGAGAGAAAAAGGAGAAGGATATAATCTACAATCTGCGCTTGCAGAAAATTGCATCAGTGAAGGAGAGAAGATGAGGGACTAAATTGGAATAATTGATCAAGCAGTCCCTATGTATTAATCTGTACATTCTGAACTTGTCTTCACCCAGGAAGGGGTTACAAGACTTCACCTTCACACCATCTTGATCAATCCTTCCCTATCTCAACAAGGACAACTTTCACCATACGTTTTGCAACACAATGTCCATCCCACCCACGGGCTTTTTTTCATCTTCGTTTACATTCCTCACTTGTTTAGAACTTACAAGGAATAAGGAAAAAGGCAACCACATGGCCTGATATACTCACATTCATTGTGACTCAGATGCAAAAACTGATATCTGCAATGATTTGATCAACCTACTACTCTAATGCTCTAATCTGAAATGTCTCTGTAGGTTTTTGAGAGGTATGGCGACAGTTACCGGACAAGTTTTAAAACTTCGAATTTTTTAAATACTTTCCCGCCCAGTAATTAATTTTTTACTACATATTCACATAAACCACTACGTATTACGAATATATTCTGCATCTGATTTTCTTAAAAGCGTCTTTTGTGATCTTAATAAGCAGACAATTTGTTGAAAAACTATTTCTAGATGTTTGAAATGCTTTTTTTTCAAAAATGAAACCTTTAAAATTTATAGAGGGGCAAAAAATAATTTTTAAAAAATTACGTGGATACCAATACCCATGTCATACCGTATGAAATACAATCAAAATATTTCAGAGACGTAATCCAACACCAACAAGAATGTACACATAGATTACAGTTCGAGATTTCTGAATCTGAGTGAGTACCAATTGAAACTATCTCTCTGTGGAATACTGCCCTCACAAATGCAAAACATACGTGAGTTATAGAATTTGTTTTGCTGATATTTGTCTTACAATTATTTCTAATTATTCTAAAATTCACAGTAAAAATAATAACTAAATAAAATACTATAGCAGTCCGCAGAGAGTAAAGTGGGTAGGCGGTAGGTAAATCTACTGTAAAAGTTATACCTGTATCATGGACTCAAAGGACATGGCTTGTGGTTGCGGTCATAGTATAGAATACTTGAGTTTATTGTTTATTTGACTCAGTTGTGGAGAGACACTCTCTGGTCCGAATCAAAGAGACCAATCCGATGGGACTAGTAGTCATGGTTGAATAGTAATACAGCACATATTTAGACTTGAATTATTTCTCTAAATCAAAAACAAATACATGGAACTTGACAATGGATTGGTTGGAAGGGGTCTCTGGAGAGGGGAAGACAAGACATGCGAAACGGTGAAGCCAAGAGGGAAAGGGAGTCAACGAGATCAATGTCATTTTTATTGAATACTTGAGCAAAGGGCGTTATCTCCTTGAGATATTTCCTGAATGTTTGTCGTCAAATTTCTTAATATCAGCAGGTTGAATAAGAATAGGAGACAAGGGAGAGATGGGAAGGAAGGAAAGGGATCGGAAGAAGAATTGGAGATAGAAAGAGAGCAAAAATGGAAGACTTTTCCCATTTACTACTGTCAACGTGCATATGTCATAGAGAATAGAAAAATAGAAATGATAAATGTCAAAGTTAAATGAAAGGAAAGTAAAGGGACAGAGCTCAAGCAGGATATCAGTGTTGAAGAAGGAAAACAAGCTTCACGCTTTTACCCATATTCATCAAAATAACTACAATTCTAATTCAATCTCCATAATAATAAAATCCAAATAACGGTGTCCGATCTCCACCGTCCGCTGTCCGCTGTCCGCTGTCCGCCATTATATACTTACACTGGCCATTATACTACAGATCTGAATAATCTAAGTAGTAATAATATATCGTTACTGTAGATGCAAAGTGGCCGTTCTCCAAACGCAGGTAAAAGTAAAGTGGCCGTTCTCCATCCAGGAGAGATGGATGGAGAAGGAAGGATGGAGAACGGTCACTTTACTTTTACCTGCGTTTGGAGAACGGCAACTTTGCATCTACAGTAACGATATGTACCTGCATAATCATAAAATTCTATGCAAAGCAATCGGATTTTGAACGAAGGAAAGGGGGGGGGGGTTGAAAGCGGATAGGCGACAGACGTCGGAGGGCAGAAATATTTAAATTGTGTGAATTGTGTAGATAATTCAGTTATTTCAATATATCAAAAAATTAACTAACGATTTGCTTCCGTTCGCAGAACGGGCCGGTTTACTGGTAAGTATATATTTCTGATATTATTATATAAACATTATTCTGGAAAATAAACCATGCAGAACGAAATTCTTATAACGAGAGTCACAGTTTCTTCAAGTCTACGATTAACGATGCAGATTTGCTCATGAAATTCCGGGTTTCATACATTGTTCCACGAGCACCCATGTAGTCCTAACTCCTTAGCATCCACCAGGTCAAATTTCTTTTGAAAGGGTATACTCATGAGATGAATATGTCTTCCATTCCCTGATTAACAGAGCCAGCTTGGTTTTCGTTGCTCTGCTTAATAGTTACTAGTTTAGTCTAGAATAATGTCTTGCTTTGTCTCAAAATTGAAATCTAACCTAATTCAACACATTCTGAGCCGCCGCCTTTGGGCACCTATATTCTATTTTCTACACTACTTTCCAACCTAATGTTTGAATATCTTCAGCTATTGAGCAGTGAGCTTGTTTTAGCTATTAAGAATAATCTCCTGCCGAAGGCATTTGCCAAGGTTATGTCATATTATTTCAATCTAAGTACAAACATAGTGAAATTAAAGGTATCCTTGTTCAGGTTCAAAATTTACAGGCAAGATTCTTATATTAATACGGTTATATCTATATGGATGCACAAAATAAAATGTGGTTCATATTCAAAAAGAGGTACGAGGAGGGAGGGAGGGAAGAAGGGGTGGAGGGAGTGAGTGATCTGGCAAAGTTAAAACGTTAAAAACAAAGAAAGGCATAGAAAGAAACTCGTCTGTAGTTTTAGCGACTTATCCTATTACAATATTATTAGGAATTGCTTTCTTGCTTGCTCAAATCATTTTTGAGTGAGAGAGGCATTACGAAATAAGAAGGAAATAGGTATAAAAAAAGGAAAAAAAGCCTTGTGTGGAAAAAAGCTTTTAGGATGTTAGATTCTATTGATTTTTGATATATTTGGGATGAGCTTCTCTCCCTGTCCTTCTTCGCATCCGCTCCCCCCCCCCCATTCAATATTCAATACCAACACCCTGAAAACCGGCATTGGCTGCAGCAGTCCTCATAGAAACATACATGCACATAATACTTAGGTAGAAATTATGTAGCTATTCTTCTTGAAGTTTTTCGCTACTACCACCAACCAATACACCTCCAATACCGTTATAGAATAAAAAAAAATACGTGTGTAGCGCTAATGCATTGCCCCTTTGCATTCAATACACCTCGAGAGCTCCTAAAGTCGCTTGACAAGTGCTCTAATCCTGCGGCTACAATTTGTATTCTTATACTCTGCTACAGATACAAATCAATTGGTCCCTCATTGGAATTCCAGAGAAAAGAAAGCTGTTCTCAGCCTTCATTGTTATTATATTCCATTCTTCACCAAATCTTCAGAAGCGCGCTCCATACAGATCAACCCATGGAATCACGATAGGAGCGAGAGAGGATGTGAAGACAGGCCAAGTCATGTTATGTCTCTGTCATCTCGTCAAGTCAAATATGAATATTTCCCAATGTTTTATTCATTTTGATTCTATTACCAGTACTTGGGAGGGAGAATAATGGAGAAAAAGAAAATGAGACGTGATTAAATCATTACTCCTCACTACAATACTAAACGCTCATTCATTCCACATTCCCATCCCCATCATCCATCCCTCGTAGTATGATTGATATACGAGGCTTTAATTAGACATTTAAGATATTCATCCGTCCACCTTCCATCCAAATCTGATCCATGGAGATGAAAACGATAATAGACGCTACTCACTATACAATCTATAATGCAATTCCACACCATTTGACTTTTCTTTATTGGTGAAAAAAAAACAAATAAGGATTCCAAAGGGAGTCTTTAAGAAGAAGAATCCTCTGGAAAAGGTTGTGAAGGGAGAGTGTCCAGGTTATCTATGATTTCCGCTGTGAGGAAGTATATTGTGCAGTGTTCGAATTCGAATTCGATAATCAAGTGTAATGTACAATATGCACACAAGTCTCCGTTCATTCTTATATAATTATAAGAAACTCACTGGGGCTATATAGTATGAACGACGAACTTATAAGAGATGCAGATGGAGATGCGGAGCTATAAAGAGCTGTATAAAGTGTACAATGAGAAAAGGGTTCGTAAGGTATGACACTGCCACTGCCACTCCTACTACCTACGTAGATACTTTCTAATAATAAAACTAAGAGTAGAAACAAGGGTGGATTGTGTGGAGTTGTCGTGGAGAATTGGACAGAGGATTCCCTTTGACCTCGGCATCGGCATCGGCATATCATCATCTCAGAAAGAATCGACAACTGACGCAACATGTGACCTCATGATCTACATTATGTACAGATGATAAGATGAGGGAGAATCTTGGCTGCCTCGTCTTCGTCTTTCTCGTATTGCCAGAGAATATTATAGAAAATATAGTGGATTGGGTACACATAGCGAAGACAAACAGGAGGTTTTGGAGGTATCATAATTGGAAGACGTACGGGGAACGAGCGTCTCTTCGCATCACATATATATATATATATACATCTCGATGATATGTGATATATAATCCACACTTACACATGCAAAAAGACATGGTAACGTCGACGAATCTAGTTTTTTTCTCTCTCTCTCTCGCTCTCACGATTAGACTCTCCTATATACTTTTTTTATACTTGTTCAATCTGCAAAACTACAGACTGCAGACTTGAGGACGAGGACGAGGACGAGGACTTGACTCACATTTCAACTCAACTTCTTGAGCTTTTTCTTCATTCTCCATTAAAGATGGTGGCCGTTGGAAGGGAAGGGTTTCATGTGGAATTCAATAATACCCTCTGGAATGTGTCTCACTCTCACCAACCACACTGTAGTCGTTTTATTATTTCTCCTTATCTCCCAACTTCCTTCAACTCTTCCTCCAAAACACTCGCACACTCCTTCTTCTTCTCTCTGTTTTTATCTCACTATCCTTCTTTTCCCCTCTACTTCTTCCTCGTCTCTTCACCTTTCCAGTCATCGTCTTCATCTTCAACACTCCTCAGAGCGACGGAAGACATATAGAGGTGAAGGGAAACGTCAAGCTCTGCCGACAATAAGTCACTTCTCGTCGTCTTCTTCTTTTTCTTCTTCTTCTTTTTTTTTTACCCTTCAGGATGAAGGAAGCATCTCGAGTCTCCAGGTAGCAGTGCAGAAGACTGTGTGTAGACGAGGACAAGAACGAACGAAAATCCGGTCCAGGACCAGGACCAGGACCAGACCAGGTCCTTCTTCTACATCTACCTCTCCCGTCCCCACCGCACTGTACTTCTTCCACATGTATGAAAGGCAGCATTGATTTCATTTAATCTTTCATTTCAATCCACTTTTATTTTCTTCTCGTCATCTTCAGGCCTCCTTCAGTCCAAGCTGTTGCTATAATTACGACGGATTTCATTAATACAAAGTGATCTATTAATTTTCCAACAAGTCCCTTCCTCATAATTACTCTAGAGAGATGAAGAAAGATTTTTTCCCTTATGCATTTACAAATTTAGGACGAGGCCCAGAGTGTAATAGAGGTTATGGTGAGAAATGTCGAGGGAAAATGAGGGAAAGTTTACAGTTTCGTCTTACGTTCAAAGTTCAAAAGTACTAAGTTTAAAAATCCCTTATGTTTAGTATTATGCCAAAAATTATAAATTGTGTACGTTCAGTTTAATTTTTCTTACTTTTGGTGGATTTGTATTATGTAAAGTTTTAAAATCTCATTAAAATGTTTTTCACAGAATTTTGAGCATTTTTAAGAAATAAGTTTGAACTTGAGCCATGTCAACAGTCAACTCAACACCACCTTTTTGAGCCCGTATGTACCGAAGGCAAATATGCATAATTATATCTGGAGGACTGTCGACTCTGCATAGACTAGGAGCGGGTGGAGGCGACTCAAGTTTGAGTCAAGTCTTTGCCTTTGACTCAAGATTTTGTGACTGAAAGGTTATTTTAAGAAGTCATGAATTATAAACGAAGCATCTATCTTTTTGGCTTTTGGTTGTGTAGTATGTGGTGGGAAAGATGTCAAGGGTAGTCGAGTAGAAAAGTGCAGGGAATGTTTAATGTAAGCTATGGAACCCAGAAGGAAATTGGTAAACGTGATTGTGTGGTGTGCATAATAGTAATACTCTGTTATGGTTAT
This sequence comes from Dicyrtomina minuta, assembly GCA_949802685.1. Classification (NCBI taxonomy): domain Eukaryota; kingdom Metazoa; phylum Arthropoda; class Collembola; order Symphypleona; family Dicyrtomidae; genus Dicyrtomina; species Dicyrtomina minuta. Next base: position 20,065,676 of record OX461809.1, on the reverse strand, counting down.
TGGCATAGTCACTTAATGCGTGTCTTGCTCCATAGAAATTATTACGAGTATGACTATCTATACGAGAACGACCTGTATTAAGAGGTCTGCGTTAAAATCAAGGTTTTTCTACCTTTCCTTTTGCCTTTTCTCACGGCTCACAGTCACAACCATATAGCCATGCAGCCATTGATTGTTTTGTATTTTGTCTTGGTTTAAAAAAAATGAGGGGAAAATAAGGAAAGTATGATTGCTTGAAAAATTGTCTTTTTAGTTGTAGCTCATTGGTATTCCTATGCAGCTATGTAGGTAGGTTCAAATGTTGTGGCTGGAGGAAGAGAGAGAAGGTTTTGCCGGTGCTGATTGTGTCCTCAAGTTGACGTTCCCTATGACATAGACGGACACATTGACACTGACAGAGTGTGAGAAAATGTATGATTTGGGGAGGAAGGAGTTAATGATTATTTATGGAGGTGGATAGGGAGGTAGGAGCTGGAGCGGTACTTTTCACGTTTTCACTCCATGGGCACTGTGGAAGACATGGGAATGAGCGTGGACAGGCAATGACATTGATATGGTGTGGGGTTAATGGTATTTTAAAGGGAGGCGGATATAAAATGGACAGAGTAGAAGGAGAAGAAACGGATAAGAAGGGAGAGTGACTCTAATCGTTTCAAAAGTGGTTTCCCTGAGTATGTAGAATTTCTATATGTTGGAGAGAGCGTCCTCATTTCCAAGTTGGGAGGCGCGCGATGTGAATTGTGAATGGAGTGTAGTAGTACAGAGTGTGGAGGAGATGAAGTTGTTTTGCTCAAGTAAATTTGAAGGGATTTAATTCCTCCCGGGCTCTTCCCATGTCATGTCATGCTCTACATTTAAACTAGTTCCAGGGAGTATATATACGAGAGCTTTCTACTTTCCCTCACCACCCTCGTCCTCGTCCTCGTCCTCGTCCTACCTTCCCGGACATACCTCCCCACGCCTCGTCCTAACACGTCATCTCTCAACGTCTATTTCACATTTCCAATTCCAACTGCATACATCTCTATAATAGATATGCATGGAGTGTGGTCCTGTGTGGAGGGGGATGGGCAAATGAGGCATGCAGTTGAATGTGCTCCGGGAGGATCTGATGCTATATGGTTATAGGAAGGTGGTATATGTCAATGGTACAAGTTTTGGGAGTAGAATGCATAATACCGCGCAGCGGTCCAGGAATCATCCATTAAATCTAATCGTAAGTTCAACTCTTGTTTAAATATTCAACCTAGATGATATGCTCAGGCCCGCACATAAATCCTAATTCAAATTTTCTAGTACATAATATAATATTAGCGATATTCCTCAATTTTTTTTCTAGAGTCACACTTGCCACAAATGCCTACAGGGATTCTTTGTTTGACTGCTCTGAGTGTGTCGTGGTGGTGACGCTGGTGGTGGTATTTGACGGGTTTTGCTGGTAGTTGGTTTGAGTTGGATTTGGATATGATGTCTTCTTCCTTGGTCCTCATTTTTAAAATTCCAACCTGTCCCCCAGTCACGAGAATGGTAACACATTCCCTCAAGTCCCCCTCCCATCCCATCCTCCTCTCACAAACTTCTGTCTACAATCTTAACTACGATAAGGTGACTTTTATACCATGCTTTTATATTCATTGACGGAGCAGAAAGTGTCATTTAAAATGATCTTGAATATCCAGATTATCCAGCGGAAAGCGTGTAGTGGCTTTGAAGCGGGAAAACACACGCATTTAAATGTATTCATAATATAATCTCGCAGTAAGTAGCTCGAGAGCATAGAGGCATGCATACCATGTATAGGTAAGTCTACTAATTATGCAGCGGGATGACTATAGGACTATAGGCAGAGAGACGGAGGACAGAGGATATAGAAACTAAAGGGAAATAAAGGGGTATAAACGAAAATAAAAGTAAAGAAAAACTATTAAAAAGTTTGCCACTGGGAGAAATTATTAGAGTGAAGTAACTTTCTCTTTGGCTATATAGTCCCTATCTTTTTCCCTGTCACACACTATCTGGCGTGTGTTGGGTTCGTTGGTGTGTCTCAATGTCCCAAGTGGTACTTTCTATCTCCAATACATTTTAACTCAGTGCCACAGTCAACGCCGCAGCTCCAGCCACAGACAAGGCTCCTATGGGGAGAGTAAGACACACACACACACCATCAAATCCACCACTACAATCTCCCTCCTCCAACATCCAACTCTTCCAACATCCACCAATCTACCCAAAACCAAGCTCAACCGAAGAGGCAGTGTGCTGCGGTGGACCTTCTTCGTGAGCTTTCTAATAATTCTGGTTCCTAAACACACACCATATGTACCTACCCCTACACACGTCTCGTCTCCTTCCCCGGAATATACACGGATCAGAGCCAATGTCACTACTGTTACTATAGCAACAAAGAGTTAAAATTGTTATGGTCTACATGTCCACATGCAACATATAATCTCATCCGCTGATGCTCCTCTCCTCTTGCACTTACATGGGAGGCCTATGGATGCTCTGGTCTGGGTCTGGTCTACATAAGTAGCAATACATGGCTTGCTGGCTGATACTCTAGTTACAGCTCCCAGTTCCTCGCTCCCAGATATCATTCAGATATTATTGCGAATTGCGACCATGTGCATTTCTAATGTCTGTCTGTATGGATTTTATATGCTGACTCGCGTGTAATGTGTTATCGGGAGGATTTCAGGAATGCTGCACGGGCTTTTGACTCCCTTCCTATCTGACTGTGTGAGACTATGAGGAAACTATGTGCTGCTCTCACTGGAACTGAATCCTCATCTACACAACTTGTCTTCCTCATGTGTACATTTTACATCTAAAATAATGTGCTTACGCTGCTCTTGCCTTCTCCCGCTCTCTCCGTCTGTCTCCCTCTGTTTCTGTCTCTGTTTCTGCCTTCCTTGGAATGGTACTGCTCGAGAGAGTTGTGTGTGTATGTGTGGAGTATAAGGATCGGAGTCGGAAACATTTGGTTAAAAGTAATTCAGGCAGAGTCACTTTATTCTTCTGTCGTAAAGCATTAACAAACGTTTCTTCATACAATAGATAGATATCTAAATATCTACTCCTCCCCCCCCCATTTCTGGAACAGAGTCTAATCCTTTGAACGAAACTACTGTACTCCTCCCGCCTCTCCCAACGTCCCAAGTCCCAGTACAACTACACCACAGAACATATACTCTCACAGCACAACACACATAGTCTCCTCATACTCCAAGTTTTTACTTTCCATCTCAATCTAAACTCATATCAATTTACATGCACATGTAGATAACAACCCATACTCCACATGTAATTCCCCCCTCGAAAACTAAAACTGAATAGCTCCACACCACATATCCAACTTCTCTCGTACATTCTACAGTCGACAGCCTCCATCTCTTCTCCACTACACTACTTTATTTTACTCCCAGCCCTAGGCTCTCCTTTCTGCATACTTGTGTGTTTTTACACTAAAGAAAAGTTGGCAGTTTATCGATATTTCTATTCTAAGATGAACACACGAGAAGGAGAGAGAGAGAGACGGAGAGAATGAGTGTGTGTACAAGTGTATTTGATTATTCATGTACTTACGCCATCCCATTACGCTAGTTTTTTGTCATCTTTTTTTTAAATATTTTTTTATTGAGGCGGTAAAAATATACACGGAACCATGAAATAAAGTTTGAACCTCTCGAAAAAAGTGTACATGGAAGACGCATGGGAAGAAGACGGGAGCTGTACATCCATTTGTTGTAGTTGTAGCTTCCACTCCCAATCGAATTGATGAGAGGAATGAAAGATGAAAATCGAAATGATATCTAACATAGTTGTTATGTTTTCCCAACTTTTCAACATCTCAAACCATAAACGTGCATAAGTCATAGTATGTTCAAGAGTTTGTAGTTGCGGCTTTGAGCTTTGTCTTCCTTCACAATGGGGAAATCTCTGTAGAGACAAGAGAGCGGAACATGGTGATAACCGTGTATTATTCTTCACTTGCCTAGTAATTACGAGTAGGATATATGTAGGTTTCCGGTTAGGTATAGAATTAGGCAGGAGGAGATAGCTATGCAAATTTAGAACAATAATTACTGGATTAAAATCATGCCTTCCCATGGGGGTAGGTGGTGGACGGGTGAGGACTTCCTTGCACTCACACACACACTTGTTTTATTATTACTACACAGAACTTGAGTGCATAGGAGACTACAGACTTGAGACATAGAGAACGTGAAATTAATCCAATCTTTTTTCCACATGGAGATATTTGTGGAAACTCTGAGCAGCCACTTCTCAGCCTCTCACAGTCTTTCTCAGTCAGAGTCTTGTAGGTACCTACATTTGCTTCCCGTTCGGAATTCAAATATATGCGCCTCCCTTATCAAGGTATGAATGTATGAAAATGCAAATGGAAATGAAGAAGAGAGGTTCACCGTCCTCGTCTGAAGTCTGTACATAATAAATATAGGGAAGACTGGGACTGGGAACGGGAACTATACTGGAAAATGGAAGGGCTCTGAGCGTGTGGCGTGGTGTGGTGAGCGTTAAAATCAAAATTTAAACTCAAGTCATGAATTGTGGATAGTATGCGGATGGGTCGCCATTGTTTCTATGGATAGAAATTCTTGGTGGAAGAACATAAGAGCTAAAGTGGAAGTCTTGTAGCGTATAATTCTATTATATGCATCTCTCTCCTTTGTATCATTTCCCATGCCGTGAACCAGTGCCGGGACCGGGACCAGGACCTACTGTATGTGAGTAGGTAGGTAGGTTAGTAGGGACACAATAAGGGCTGTGGGTGGAGGGGAGTGCATGTCAGTTCAGTATACACATAGTATCCCACTCTGGGTTCCTATACACTCCATGTTTTAAACTTGAAAACTAATGCTATTAAGATTGGTGGCATGAGTAGATTACTTGAAAAGGATACATGTCTATTTGTACGCGCCCATCTCACCCTCACTCCCGGTACTGGTACTGGTAAGGACTGGATCCCTAATATACATCTAACGTGTGACTATAACTCCTTTCCCTATGGTAATGGTAAATGGTAACGAGCGGCGAGTGGGGGACAGAAGATGAGAGGGAGGGGAGGGAAGGGGAAGACCAGCTGATTACGAGTAAGTGGGCTGGAGCTAAAGGAAGAATTAACTGTTCTATTCTATATTTAATGTAAAACGATTAGAAAGCCTTGTTCCTTTTTCTTTGTGTACCAACATGTACTTTGTCCATGTAGAAGTTTCTCTCTTTTACTCTAAAATTTCCCCACAACCGCAACTACTCTCTCACGGTCTACTGTCTACTCTCTACACGCTCACCACCCCTCCATACAGAATAGCCCATATTCTCATTTCCCATTTAGGCCTCCTTACATATTATGTACATGACTTCTCTCTCTCCAGCAGCTTGGATGTCTTTTCCAGTTTTCATGAGGCCGACACCGACACCCTAACCAAAATCCAGACCTCCTCTGGAACTGGAACTGGAACTGGAACTGGAACTGGAGAAGAGAGTTTCAATTCTCCTCTTCAATGCAATGTTCTGTAGTATATAGTGTAGTGAGGGAATCTGGACGTATATTCTAATAAGATGCAGGATACTATATAAAATAAAAATAAAGTTGTTCATTTTTTGTTATGTTTTTTGTCTCATTTTAAATTCGAATTGAGGATTCTGTGAACAAGAAGAAACCAGGAAATTAATTTACTGGTCACGTTGTAAAAATAGTAATTTTTGAGGATGAATGAAAAAAAAGAAGAAAGAATAAAAAAAAAGAAACCCTTTTCTGTTACATGCGGTCGCTCTACTAAAAGCAAAGTTAAACACTTTCGAGGTGAATAAGACGTGATCTTCATAAAAATCAGTGGGAAAAGACAGAGTCGATCTACTCTGATCGATTTGTATTTTTAACTATGTACGAGAAGAGAAAGAGAGAGAGAGAGAGAGAGCAGGACCAACACTGCTCAAAAGAACATGGGTGTAGGTAGGTACACTTACCTACCTAAACTCAAACTACGGTTGGAGAGTATCTGTTCTGTAAGTAGGTAGGTAATACTGGGGTAGCGATATAATATATCATTATGTATGTATGATGATGTCAATATATACTGATACTCTGCTACACTATACTCTATTACTGTACTACTAAAATAAAGGCACTTTATATTTGCTACACAGGAACTTATTACATGAACCTGGATGGAAGAAGAAGGGGAAGAAAAAAAAGAAAGAAATTGTGTCTGAAGGATTGGGAGTAAAGTTTACTCCCTATAATAATATGCTGTAACTACTGTATAGCCAACCCCATACACAACTACTTCTCTCTTGTATTATGTACATTCCCTATATATATTTCCCGCTCTTCATGCATCCACAAACTCAATTGCTAAAGGGAACTCCTTGTGAGTAAAAGCAAATGGTACACTTTCCATGTCGTTTTCCTACTTTTGGATCTGGAGTATAGGTAGGTTAGGTAGCTTAGGTATTTTGAGTTTATAGTACCTACACCATTTCATCCTAAGTCAGCAGTTTAGTTTGTGTGTAAGCTCGTATGACAATCTAAATGGTTTTCTATGATTTCCTAACTTGTGCACAAATATAACAAGCCAACCAAACTAATAGTAAGCCATCATTCTCTGTGTATGTATGAATCTGATTGTGAGAGGGACTGAGAGTGGAGCTACACACACACAGGAGAAAAGAGAGGGAGGGAGTAGAGAGCGAGAGCGTGTAGAAGAACGGAGTACAAGATTAGATTTTCAGTAGGTAAATAAAGAAGAGAGGAAGAAAAAAAAACTTTTCCAAGTGAGTCAGTAGTATTTGAAAATTACAATGCAATTCAAAAAAAAATATCTAACCTTCAATTTTCATTTCTAGTCAAAGGAAAAGCAAGCTCAAGCGAAACTGATGGGAATAAGGGGATGTAATGTGAGGGAATCCCTGAGTGGGATACATGGTGGAGGTATATATACAAGTCCAAAAGCAGAAGGAAAGTGTCTAGTATGCTCCCATTTTTATTTTATGAGAGAAACGACACTTTGGTGCTCTCTCTTCCCTTGACTTGTCACATAATCTAGACAGACGGGGATCATGGAAATGATTACGATTATGATTATTTTGACTCCATACACATTTTGTTGATTGTTCATTGTGCGGGACGTGAGAGGGCCGTTCCCGTTGTGGAGGTGAGCTATAGAATTTATATCACTGCGTACGGCTAGAGAATTGGATTCTGCACCTGGAATTCTCAGAGAAATGACATGAGGAGCCTTTCCACCGTCCAACCCAACTATCGCAATTCTAAAGTTGATGAGATAAAATTTAATGCGTTGAGAAATGAAATTAGTTGGCTGACCTGGCTAAAAAAAAAGAAAATCACTTAAACAGAGTCATATTTTTAAATAAATAAAACGCATACAAAGGTTGTCAGTACAAAATCATGTATGAAATGCCGCCATGAATTAGCTAAAACTATAAAGACCACTTCGTGCATAATAAATATACAACGCAATACACGCTATATGGGGTTAGGCTGATTCTGTTACGCACAAACAAGGAATAGGTAGGTATACGGGTGAGTGAGCAAGTATTCAAAAGTGCAAAAGTTGATTTACACAGAATGACATTACTTCAAAACTTGAGTCTCACAGAGTCCTTGAAACTCCGTACAATCTCCATAATGCATTTTGCATCCTGATAAAAAATTGATAAAAACACCCCAAATCCGATTGTTAAAAATGTTTTATATTATCTTCCACATTTTTAACAATGCCTTGGTTGATGTGTATACATATATATGGAGATATGCGGAAACAAGACGGGAAGGGACGACCATTGGGAATTTCAATGTAGTAAATGTAAATAGAACTGTACTAAAAGCGATGGCTCATGCAACATGCAACATAGTAATTTTACATTACTCTTCCTTCCGACCGTGTACAAAAGTACGAGTACGAGTGCATTAAGTATGCATACATATGACGCTCTAGTTAATAAGGCAAAACGTAGATTTATGTAAATGGAATGTGAGTAATGAAGAAGGGTAAACCATGAGACAATATAAAATGGTCTCTCTCGTGGGAGGGGAACAAATTCCTTCACATTCCTTTCTCCTGTCTCTACATCATCATCAATTCTGTATTCTCCTGTCGTCTTATTCCGCTCTCTCTCTCTCATTTTTTTTTCATTTTCCCCGAGTCTCTAAAAAAATGTGTGTTGCCTCCCCTATACCTTCCTACTTATATAGGCTCCGAACATGCATTGCACACTCCATACTGCAGTGTGTAGAATGCCGTTGCGACGAGAATGCCGTGGCGACGAGGTCGAGGATTCAGCGCTCAGATTTACTCTATAGTATCAATAGCATAATGTGGAACTAGAGTGGCACTTTCAATTTCCAAAGTGTCAAAAAATGTCACCTCCAATCAAACTCATTCCCTCTGCACGCACCTTGACAAGTCACACTATACTTCTCTCTCTCTCTCTTCATATGTAGGTGCTATAGTTCCCTACGTCAGGTCCCGGTACCGGTACCGGTACCGGCTCCCGGCTCCCGGCAAACTCTCCGAGGATGAACATTCTTCCTCAAATCAAAATCAAAACTTTACTCTGACCAAGACCACGACCACGTACTCACACGGAACTAATATTTTTAGTTTCCCCCTCTCTCTCTCTCTATTTCTCAGTATTATATACACATGATATGATGGATTAAGTTAGACTCCTTAGACTCACGAGATCATTTCGAGTCCAGATATACACATGCGATATGTATCGCATATCGTTTTTTGGTTTGTGGGATACAAGACATATAGCCACCACAGAAGAAAAAAGACAAGATGCGTAGAATGATGACACAACCACTAACCACTCAGGTTTCCTTCCAACAACTTTTTTCCTTTTCCCTCCCTTCTCCTCTCCTAGAAGCGTATACCTTTTACAAATAGTTTTATATTTCTTCCCCCATTTCTCATCCCATTTCTTTCATAGTTTCATCCTCTTTCATGACTCAAACTTTCCTTTTTATGTTTTAATACAAGTTAGTTTTTTTTCTCCGAGATCCACATCCACCACAAACACAGCCACACGAGACACGACTACACTATAGAGAGACACACACACACAGGCACACAGAGAGAGAGAGAGAGCTTCTTCAATAGTACAGATAATTCAAGTAATAATTACTATTACTCTCACTCGCCACTATATGTTGCTCTAACTCTATCTAGTCAGTGGCACTCCTGCATCCTCTGTAATTAAATTACACGTCCCGGCTCTGACACGTACATACTGATGTTGCCATGATATGTACCCTGGGCTCAAGTATAGTAGACCGAGATGAGACTATTGAGCTGGAGCTGGAGCTGGAACTGGAACTGGAACTGGAACTGGAACTAGTAGAGTAATTAACTCAAAATAAATGAGTTGGCTAACAAAAGAATGAGCATGAAGAAGTTAACATTCACATAGAAATTCATTTATAGATATATACAAATACACAACCACAAATAAGAGGGACAAACATACATATGTAATACTCTAATTTTATAAATTAAAACAAAAATGGAAAAGAAAACTAGGTACGTGGGCTGTGTCTTGCCCTTGTCTTTTTCGCTCTCATTTTTCCTGTCATTCTTGGCTAATATTTTCATTGGCATTGACATTCACATAGCTCCTATATAGTGGCTGACACTGGTGCAGGGAAAAGGGAAAACTTTCGTCATGTGGCTCATAATATGCAATGGGAGTTTTTAGTTGCGTGGAATAAAACAATTTTTACAAAAAATGGAAATTTAGTTGAGTTTAATCAATTTAGGAGTTGGTAATTTATTTAAGTATGACAGAATCCACTATGTGAGCGTGATGTGGACTATGGAGACAACGTAGTGTAAAATGACTCGAACAAATGTTCCTTTAAAATGAGACACACACACACACACACACACACAAAGTTGGGTAGACGAAATTAAGAACTGGGAGAAGACGACTGTAGAAGACACTTTCGTAGGTACTTTCCTATGGCCATGGCTCGGGCCCCGTCCTCTCCTCACAGAAAGGTACTTAAGCCTCCGTGAGAGTGAGAGTATGTAAAAAAAAAGAGTAAACGTATAGAAGGAGTGGAAGTGTGTTGGCTCTGCTATATGTAATTCATTTTGCATGCTATCAAATTCCATTCCTAGAATGCTGCATAGAGCACTCACTATATCTACACAGATTATTATGAAAGGAAAGAAGAGGAGGAGAGTGGAGAGGGGGATTTAGGGTAGACGTGCCGGTTAAAAGGTAATTGTGGTGATGGTCTAGTGGAATAGATGAATAAAGTCTCCGTTTAGGTTGGAAGCCTGTAAACGTAGAACCTGAGGGAAGGAGAAGATGGTAAAAATATGAATATGAGAATATGATAAAATGAAAATGAAAACTAGCAATTAGTAAAAATGACTGAAGAGGTGAAAGAGGGAGATGGGAATAATACGGTAGGCGATAGAAATGAGGTTAGACGGAGAGACGACGAATAAAATTGGCGTAATGAATAAAGTTAGCAAAGAACTATGAGTATGACTATGAGCCCATCCAGCAGCGAGAGCACTCAGTAGACTCTGTAGAAAAGGAAAAGGAGGGAAGACAATGCTATGTTTAAAGTTTAAACGCCACACACACACACACACACACACACACACCATTCACCCTATGCCCTATATACTTATACTATATACTACTCACCCGCTCCCCAATAGAGCTCCTATCCCAACTACTACTCCATGCATAGGAACAACAAGTCTATTTAAGGGGAAGCCATTTCCATTTGGCCAAAACCAAACCGAAAACCAAACAGAAACTCTCTTGTCTTAAATAGGAAATGGAGCTCAAGTTGAAGTTGAAAAACGTCAATCCATATACTTCGCTCCATGTCTACGTCTCGCTCCGGCCGCACTCTGCATTATTCCCAGCTATCTCCTTATTTTCCTCTACTCCGTCTGCTCCTCTTAAAAATTTCGAGAAACGGAAACCACGAAGCAAGTCTCATTGACAGAGAGACACCCAGAGTGGAATTTTTTTGTTTATTTTCCTAGGGGTAGGCAGCTAAGTTTGACTTGTCTAGTTCTGTTCAGGTATTTTATATCTTGTGTTTTTGTCCAGTCCTGTCCTGCCTACAATCAGGACTGGGACTGGTACTAGTACTGGGAGAGGGGTCAGCGTGAGATAGAGCGAGAGAGAGAGAGTGAGAGAGGACAAAAGCGAAAGTAGAAAGGAAAGTGGACGATGTGATGTGATGGAAGCGGTGTGGTTTTCTTGGTGGAAATTGTAAAATCGGGAAGAATTGGCTATTCTTAGTTTTTGGTGAAGAAAATGAAGGAGAGGAGCGAGAGATAAACTGTTGAGTTTTTTCCTCTCTCTCTCTCTGTCTCTGCCTCTCTCTCGCTCTTTCCTTGCACTGAGGGGGAAAAGGAAAATGCGCGTGTGTGAGTCGTTAGAAAAGGAAGGAGTGTAAGTTTTAGCCCGGTTTGGTGTTGGTTGGACTTGGACTCCTTCTCCTTCATCTCTCTCTCTCTCTCTTGGTGTCTCTCTATTTCTCATGGATGCAGCTGGCTGGCTGTTCGGGCCGATGGGTTCTCAGTTGGAATGTGCCCTCCATCGCAGGCACCCGAGTCCGGGTTGCGACAATCTGTCTCTTTTTGTGATACTACTGCTACTACTATGCTATACTCTTACTTGTACTCATACAACATCAACAACAACAACTACTACAACAACTACTACTACTCTTTCCTACATTAACTCCAATTGCACTTCTTGTGATAGACCGGCTAATTATTCCTACCGCCACCGAAACCACGACGAACCTTCTCACAAAGATTACGCAGAAACCAATCAAGAAAGAAGAGGGGAAAGACGGGAGACAAATAATTCAACTTCAAACGCTGTCATTATTTCAAGTCCAAAGCAAGAGTTAGAGTCAAAATCAAGGAGAGTGGAAGTTGGAGATAGACACAAAATTTCCTGTCCTCACCAGTTCCAGTTCCAGTTCCTTCCAGTACGAGTGTACGAGTAACCAGTACCATTGTTAAAGTTCTTCGTCCCTAGTTCTTTCTCGTTCTCCCTTTTCATTACTCAACAGATAATCCTCATCCCATAATCCCCCCCCCCTTCCGCCTTTGTCTCTGAGTTTGTTCCAAAAATTATGCTTATTTGGGAATTTTGACTGGGAAATCATCACAAGTGGAGAGTTGGACTGACAACCTAAATCTAATCAGACAGGCTAGAGACCCTATTGTCATCTTCAGCAGTCCTTGTTTGTGTTTTTGCTGGAGTAATTGTATACCTGAAACCTGAGTTGTGACAGTAATTATAATTATATTTTGAAAGTGAGCTTCGTACGGAGTTGGAGTTGTTCTTCGCCTTCATCGTCGTCATCATCATCATCATCAACGTGTATCGTCTTCATCGTTGTCCGGGTATAGGTCCGGAGGACAGTGTCTTGATTCTGTGAGTTGTGGGAAGACGGAGAGGCGAGAGAGTGTGAGAACACTGACATAGAAAGTTGTATTGTTTGTCGAGAGGAATTTACGATTAAAGTTTTCCTCCAACCAAACCACTCCTTAACATTAAGTAGAGTGAAGTACAAGTTGAAGCTCGGCTCATGTAGTCACAGTCAGCTTGTCTCCGGTCTACGCTCGTCATCAACATATTTTTTACACAGAGAGCTACTTCTTTGCACGTAGACCAAGAAAATGATTAGTCTGCTCTATTGTCCATTCTTCTTCACCTCAGTCAGTGTCTCAATACTTCCCAGAGATTGATTGGAATGGGGAATTGTGACGTTTAATTACACGTCGACTCCTATATAAAATAATTAGGACGACGATGAGTAGTGTGTGACTGTCTGTGGTGGAACTCTGAAGGAGAGAGCTCGTTCGTCGTTAAGTTAAATTGGCAGTAACATTACCTACTGAACTGTGACAGTCTAGTGTGACTCGTAGAATTTAGAAATAGAAACAATATTAGATCCTTGTTATTGACGCCCTTCGAACTGATTACGTCTCTTCACATAATCTAATAATATCTTGGTGGACTACTACTACTTATATATAATTACTTAAAATAATAAGTGTGATTTTCTACACCGAAATTAACATACATAAAGACTATAGTAGGAAAAGTAATTATATAACTATTATGTGTGGACGTATGCTATACTCTTAATATACTTACGATATTCATAGTCATCTCTACTACAAATCTACATGTATATAATTTAAAAATTATTCAATCATCATACATCTGTCTCTCTAATTTAACATCAGATTCAGTTTTCTGATGAGTGTTGGATTTGACGTGGGGAAAATACGAGAAAGAAAGCTAGGACGTTTTGTATGTGCCATTGTACGGTTAGACGTTACAACTTGCATAGACATATACTATTAGCAGGAGGACTCAAGATTCTCATCATCAGATCATCAACATGAAACTCATCATTGTTTCGGGATGAAACGGGTACTTGAAAGTAGTAGAGATTAGGATCCACTCGTCTCAAACTTCCGGTCCGGCGTCAATTCCGATGATCCTTGGCTCAAGTAAAGAAATCAAAATATAAAATCAATTGCATTAAAAAAATCATCAACAACTTGGGACAAATCAGAGGGACGACGAGCTGAAGCTGAACGAGTGCCCAGTCTTAAAAAAAGTCTCTTTCAGTTTTATTTTCCCTTGGAATTTTTATCAAAAATATTCCATTTTTATTATCAAAATAAATAAGTCAAAATATATTGTCAAAAAACGCTTCTGTAGCTCCTTATGTAGTAAATCAAATAATCAAATCTATTCAATGGATTTAAAGGAAAAAAAACAATAGTTCGACGTAGTTTACTTTTCCACTACTACTTACTATATATCGTGTCCCCAAATGGCAATCTCCTCTGTCCGAGGTTCGGCAGCAATGTACAGAAGAAGAAATGTGAGAGAGGAAGGACGTCTGCTAAACTCCTCTTGCCGTCTCAGATAGTTTATTTCCCAAAACATAATTATCTAACGTGTGACTTTGCGAGTCCTACAAAAAAATATAATAAAGAGGGATACTATCATTAGTGTGATTATGATGAGAGCTAAAATGAAATGAGGTGCAGAAGTGACAGGTAGGTGGGTTGGTTTCACTTAATTGAACTCCTTTCCTTTCCCAGATTCAGATTGTTATTATTCTTTGAGTGGGTTTCCGTAACATTTGCCTCTTTCCCTTCTACAAAAAACTCCAAGTTTTTTTACAGTCCCAAGACTCAATATCAAAGTTTTATTTTTCGGTTTCTTTTCTTGTCTTTTATTTTTCGGGGAATTGAATGGTGAGTACTACTCAAGTTGGTTGATTTTGGTCTTGGGTGTTGTTTTTTGTGGAAGTGAATACCCCACGGGATCAGCCATGAAAACAATCCAAAAAGAGTTTTCGTTTTCAGGAGGGAGTTTGAGCACATGCTAAGTTCCTACAGTCCATTCTCGAGCCCACATGAATTATCTGAGCCCACTCACATGCATACATGTACACGTATGTACTTGTAGAAATTAATTTGTAATATTTTTTTTAAATCCATAGATTACAGATTTAAGGAGAAGGAAAAGGAAGTGGAAGAAAGACAGAAAAAAAACTTGTGTGTATATTTAAGTGTTTGTGTATAATTAAAAATAAAAATAAAAAAGTGAAAAGACTGTGTTTCGAGACACGTCATAATAATTGCTCCTGTTGTTCTTAAAATTGTTGACGCTGCTGTTGTTGCTGCTGTTGGGAGGGGAGGTGTAGAGGGGGAGTTGTATTTGGATTTGCTTCTGTTGTGATTAGAGAGACTTGTGTAGAGGAAGTGGACGAGGAACAGAGACTGAGCGGATTGTGGAATATGGAGAAGATCGAGAAGAAGGGTGGGTAACTGAGAAGGATTGACTGAAAAGGATAAAATCTTGAAGGATGGGAAGTACGACAAGTGCTGAGGAGTACGAGCAGTATTCTGCGAGTCAGAGTACAGACTACGTCTTGGGTCGGAATCAGACACTGGATGACTACACAGGTGTCCTGGAAGGTTTGGACGGACAGAATGAGACGATTACGAACGGGACGGCGGACTACGGGACGCCTCGCGTGGGCTACTCGACTCTGTACATAATCGTGGCCTCAATAATCCTCACATTCATGATGATTGTGGTCGTGATCGGTAATATGCTCGTCATCATTGCAATTGCGACGGAGAAAACACTGAAGAATGTTCAAAATTGGTTTATTGCCTCATTGGCGGTGGCAGACTTTTTCGTGGGGCTCCTCATCATGCCCTTCTCCCTCGCCAATGAACTCATGGGCTACTGGATCTTTGGGAAAGTGTGGTGTAGTATCCACTCCGCCTTGGACGTGCTCCTCTGTACCTCTTCCATCATGAATATTTGTCTCATTAGTTTAGACCGCTACTGGTCCATCACTCAGGCCATTGAGTACCTCAAAAAAAGGACACCCGTTCGTGCTGCTGTTATGATCACTATGGTCTGGATTCTCTCCGCACTCATCTCCATTCCACCGCTCATGGGCTGGAGGGATGAAACGGACTCCAGTCAGGACGTGAACGCTCCTACATGCGAGGTCAGTCCACAGCTTTGTCAATCTGGTTGCCTAATGTTAAACACATTCTTATCATTACCCAATCCAAACCGAAACCGACGTCGTCATACATTTTGTCACTTTAGCTCAATTTCCACTGTAATTATATACTACTGTAGGTATCTATTACTACACTGTAATATTTCAATTGTTGTATCTGTATATGGTTTCCATATAGCATAACCCTCATTCACCATCGCCATCGTCATCGCCATCGTACAGACTACCTACGGGCTAAAGCTCTTTTTATTAAGATCACAGAATTAAAACCGTAAAAAATGAGACTTCCATCTTCTCTCGCCACGTAAACCTAACGTAGGTAGGTAGGTTCCTAAATCTACGTAGTTACCTAGGTACCTATCGACCTAGTTGTGCACCGCGTGGAGGGACTTGAGAAAGTAGCTTGTATATTAGATTAGGCGGAGTGAGTGCCGGCTCCAGTTTGAGCATAGAGGTTGAACGCTCAAGTTGAGGGAAGAAGAGTGGTGAGAAAGGTAGAGGATGAGAAATGGGAAATGGGAAATGGTGGACGGGGAAGGATAGTATAAATGAGGCGACATTAACATGTGAGACAAGAAGGAGAATGAATTGCATTAGGTTTTTTCCTCTCTTCGCATTGTGTACCAATCTTGATGAAAGCTCATTCATGCGTAACATTGCTAATTCCTCGGAAGGATTAAGGTTCATAGGAGTGCCTCCCATTTTTCTCTTCTTCAAGTTTGTATTAATCAAAGAAATCCCCAAACTTGACCAGAGATTGAACATGTAGACAATGGGATTGACAATGCACCTTCTGCCTGCTCCCCTACATTCTACTACGTCTACGTCTACGTCCACCCCGCCACTCTCTCTTGCCTCTACCTCCATCTACGCTGAGATTGTAGTCCGGGGCACTCTCTTGTATTGTGTTGCATTGTATTGTCGTAGACTTTTATTCTCTCTCTCCTTTCCATTTGATATCCTTCACATTCAGTCCAGCATGATAAATCCAAGGCAGTTACTTCATGTCCTCAAGACCCACCAAGACTAACCAACCAAACAAAAAGCTATATACACATTTTCTATAGACGGCCCTCCTCAACTGTAGCAGTATTGCTCCTTCCTTCTTTCTCTCTATTACCTTTATTTTATCCACTTCATTATTGTACTTTCCCCATCTGCGGGTTCTCCCTTCTCTTCTTCCTCTCATGTTTTTCCAGCTCTTGTAATACTAAGCAGCACTCTTACTCTTACGAGTACCTGCCACGACCAAGGTTCCTACTTGAAGTGAAAACATGCATAACCTACGTATACAAGGTATACATATACTGTAGACATATATGGACTCACAAACATGTTCCTCGTTCAAATTTTGAATTAGCTGGATCTAGATGATGTGGATTTCTATGTTTGTTCTACTCAAGTCTACGGGGTACTTACTTTTTTTCACAACAATTTCAAATACAAATTCCAAGTTGATTCATGGAGAATAAAATTGCCTCCACATTATCTGATGCAATGCAGAACAAAGTGAATGAAATAATAATAAAAAAGTAAAAAGAAATGTATATATATAGGTATGTATAATTATATAGGAAATAATGGGAACCTTTGCGGAGAGCGTACATACTCACTACAAGTTGGTGTATAAATATTGGGAAATGTAATATGAGCTACATTCATGCTATAGGCTAAGGCGCATAATGCGAGATCATTTTAGTTGATTTCAAATTCTAATGTTGCATTTGCATTCACGTGCACTTACTTATACTCCCCTCTCCTCTCCTCTCGCCCTCTCTCCCTCCCGCTCTCCACAAGAAATTGCTTCCCCTCACAAAATTATTTCCACGATAAAATATATGTACTCTTGTATTAATCGCCGAAAGATGCCATTACATTGTTCAACTATCCATTATACGTGCAGCCTAATATCATCTTAAATTTAAATCAACTCTCGAGAAAGAGAAGGGAAAAAAATTTCATGTTATTCTGTATTCCTAAAGCTACTCATCTATAGATATATGGAGCGACTACAATGGTTTTCAAATATATATACATGGGACTAGGATACATTAGGTGGGTCTGTGTGTGTATGTGTAACATGGGACTGAGATAATTTTATTCACAAAAGTATCCTTGAGGTTCATACACGGGCGCCCCCAACCACTGTAACAAATATCCAAACAAGGGAGTCTCCAGAATCCAGATCCACTATCCAGCATCCAGTATCTAGTATCTAGAATCCAGACATGTACTAAACTCTCACATAAAAAACTTACTCCTCGTGTCTGGATGTCGGTATTAGGAGGCTTTACTTTGTTTTTGTTGCTCGAGAAAATAAAAGGAGAGAGAAAGAGAGACAGAGAGAGAGTCTTTAGATGGGCTGTATACAACCCACAAAATTCCTTGTTCACGTTTCTATTTCCATGTTTTATCGGAATTATGGAAGAGTAAAAAAATATATAGTTTCAACTTATTTCCTGTATCAAAACATATCCAGCGGCAGGTATTCAATATTCATCTTTACAACTTTTATGGACTTGTGGACATTTACATAGCATCTCCCTACTGTCTACTGTCTACATAGTGTCGTCGCATATTTCTTCAGAAATACATACATATCTACTCCCCATGTTGCCACCTTGCTATGTGGATTAGTGTAGGGTGAATGTTAGAGTTGGGTATTGTCGGCCTGAAACAATGTTTCAAAAAGACATTGATAGGTATACAGATATCTATATCTATAGCTTTTGGGGAACTAAGAAATTGGGACAGAGAGTGTACTCTACATATAGTATGTTGTAGTTAAGTGAGGAGGGAGCATGTAAGTAATACGTTGGAGAAGGATTCTGTCCCTGTCTCTCCGTATGTTTGCTCTGTTAAGTGAAAATCTCTTTCTATTTGTGGAGGATCTTAGAGTCTGTAAGGAAAACAAAACAAGGAAAAGGATAAGTAGAGCTGAGTTGAGTTGAGCAGCCAAAGAAGCAATGTAGGAATGAGAGCGACAAGAATTCAAGGGGCTAAAAAGGGAAAACTGCACTAGGCAAAGTGGCGAAATAAAAGAGAGAGGAGCGGAGTGGAGAGACGTCGGATCCGAGATGTATAGAGTAGGTCGGGGTAGGGAAGAAAAGGCGGAGAGGCCCAACTACCCAAGACCCAAACCCAACCAACCAAATATATAAAATAGCACACTACAACTATCTACCTATATATAAATAAGACTCAAACACTTGGAGTAGGAAAATTTCCAAACCAATACTTTATCCTATTTACATTTGTGACAGCAATGGCTTCCTAACTAACTGTTAAGGTTCGAGTCGAAACTCTAAAAATACTACAAACTAACACCACACACACACACACACACACACACACAAACACATACTGTCTTAACATTTACTCTTGTCTTTGTCTGTCTACATAAATATTCATTGTGTCTTTTTTTTCACTGTCTCCTCCTCTCCCTTCGCCTCCTCCAACGGTACGCACAAGAAGCCACACAAACACTCAAACAACCATCCCTTCCTCAGGAGAAAGTATTGCTCTTCCTTCCCCATTCTTATCTCCATTGAGATTCCATTCACTTTGTTTTCCTCTCCTCGAGGAGTCGTTTTGTTTTTTCAAAAGAGCGCTCGCAGAGTGGGAAAGTGTGAGCGTTGACATTGAAATCCATTGGAATATGCAATGGAGTCAAAGGCAAGGCAAGTGTCATGTGAGAATATGTCCAAATTAATCGTAAGTTTCATACTCAGCATGATATACGATCAAATATTTTACGGACACCGAGTGCACTCAAGCACTATCCTTTTATACATGTAGGGAATTCACATGAGTAAAAAAAAGAAGGTTTGTTGTGCCTTTCTATGTAGATAGTTGAAGTACTACCTACCTACAAAAAAGTAGGAACAACTTTCTCCAAAGGTATGAGATAGCCAATAGCCACGAGGCTACTATACAACTTAGGTAGGTAATTAGTAAGTAGTTAAATTTAATTTTGAATCGACTAAAGTATAATACACTATTTTGTAGGATTATTTCCAGGAATATTTGACTGTGTAGTTCTGTGTCACAGTCTTTTGAACGACATCAATCACTCCATAGAGCGGAGCAAACAGAGAGAGAGAGCGAGTTGAAGTAGCTTAAAGCTATGACAAAAATCCCTTTATTTTTATTCTTATCGCAGAGAAGAAGCGAGCCGAGAGAGGTGGAACGTTCTACGGTTACGCTCATGTCTATGACATCGTGTATGCTTCACAGACGCTGAAGAAAGCATCTCACATTTGCCATAGCCAGCTTGAGAGAATGTTTTTTTTCCTGTCGCAATCCCATATAGTGAAACCAAAACCGAGAGTAAGTCGATGTATGGAGTTGTTCCTCATTCCCTTGTCTTGTCTAGTTCTGCCTTTTGCTTTCCTGCGCGGAATAAGAATTGGAGGAAGAATGGGAGCGTAGACTGAGAGAAGATAAAAAGGGAAAAGTTATTTGGATCCGCTCCTCTCCCAATCCCAATCCCAATCCCAATCTCAACCCCAATGTGCATGTGTGTGAGGGAGAGAGGGAGAGGGACGAGGGGAGAAGGTGAAAGGATAAGGAGACACAAATTTAGAGTGGGTTTGGGCTACGGAATAGTTGAAATCTGACTTGGTACTTCCTTGTTGTAAATAGTTGGAGAGAGGACTGTAGAGACTGTGGTGGTAGTATTAGTAGTGAGAGTTATTCTCAAGTCTCAAGTTGGATAAAAGGAGTAAGTAGTCCAGCAGCAGCAGAGTCCATACTCTCCTCCGCTCATCTCCCTCAGTACTCACACAATAAGAGATACACGGAGCAGGTTATGAAACGTATTGAGACGGGCCAGGGGGAGAGGCGCGAGGCCGAGTGTGGAAACTTGAAGGAGCCTCCTTGAGTAAAGGACGGTGCTCGTGCTCAACAAGGATTCTGTATGCATGCATACATATGATGCTCTCACTCTCCCTTTTCCATGTACATAGCCACAGTGTAGTTTGCTTCAGCTCTAGAACAGTAGAACAGTGAGCAGGGCTCGACATGAATTGTCTACATGCAGAGAAAGTTATACGTTTGTTCGAGAGAGAGAGAGAGAGAGAAAGATAGAGATGGAGACCATGGAAGTTTATGGGAGGGAAGAGAAAGCAATCGATGACGCCATGAGCTTAGTTAAATTCAAGTCTTGTCCTGCCATTCAGTCAGACAGAAGTAATCTATACGTCATTCCGGCTACCTTCCATTTTAGGCGAGAAAATATATAAGATCGTTTGGATGGGTCGGGCTGTAGGTGAAAGTGTCACTTTCCTCTTGAAGCATCCAGCATCCCATACTCCCAAACACTCACTTTCTCCTCCTTTCTCTCTCTCTCTCACTCGCTTTCTCTCGCTCACCACTCGCAATATTTAGAGGAGTGCACACAGCTACGAGAAGGGGGAAAAGAAAGAGAAAAGACGAATCGTATGATTTGAGCTCCATGTGCTTATTCCTAAAGTGTCATCCACTACTTGGTCCTCTCCGTTTACATCTATTTACGGAGGCATCTACACTGTGTGTGTGTGAGCGTCTCTAGGAAGAGAAATACAAATACGATTCGTTTACACCTTCAAGTTGAAGTGAAGGCTTCAAACTCAACTCTTGAGACTTTGACTTTCATTGGGCCCAAGCAAGAAGGCAATTCCCATATCCAAAATGCAAGAGAGCCAGAGCAAACCCAGAGCCTCCTGCTCCTCAACAAGGGCCGAGTGAGTGAAAGTGAAGGAAATTTCTTTACAGTGGAATGACGTGGCTGAGAAGTAAAAGTATGTTGAAAAAAGGATCACGAAATAAAAGACGATTGTAGCCACTCTCTCGTCTCCATATTTGATTCTCAAGTGGTATTCTAAATATGTACTAGGATCCCTCGCTCCACAATAACTGAGGTTCCAAGTATTATGAGAAAAGAAGGACACAAGGACGAGGACCTGGCCTTAACTGGGTCTAGTGCAGCCGTAGACCTTTTCCTTCTTCCGTGACTATTTCCTACTATACCAGAGCCAGAGCCAGAGGGAGAACCAGAACCAGAGTCATAGTCATTACTGGACGGAAGTCTTGACTGTCTTTTTTTATTTCGCAATACTTTTTTTTTCATTTGCTTCAATGGTTTCATGTGTCTCCTTCGTTTGGTTGGCGTAAATATTGGTTGTTAGAGAAAAGTGCTCGCAAATGTTTTGGCAATGAATACCCTCTTTTTTTTCTTGACTTGTCTCAACATGTCCTAGCGTCTAGCGTTTCTCTCTCTCTCTCCTACTCTGTGTCTGTCTCTCTTTATTAAGAACCCCTCTCTCGGTCCTATAGTCGTATCATTCACAAGAATTAAAAGCCCATTCAAGATAACACAAAATTCTTGCATCTCCCGTTCCATACTTTGAGACCAAAGCTTTCTCCTCACTGCATGAACTCTGTCTCCTCAAGAATTCTATTAGTCGCTCCAAAAACTAGAAACTGGAGCTGCGAAGAAAATGTTCAGATTTTTAGTATTATTATTATTATTTATGTGTATCCTTGACGAAAGAAAGGAAGACATAAGCGAAGAATGTGAATTGCTATGGGTCTAACTAAGCTAGTAGCGAGCTATATAATTAGGAACCTGCATACATGTTTTTTTGTTTTTATTATTGATCAATAATACTACAAGGTCTACTCCAGTGCCAGTGCCAGTGCCAGTGCCAGTGCCAGTGCCAGTGCCAGTGCCAGTGCCAGTGCCAGTGCCAGTGCCAGTCGACAGTCTTCCGTCTATAGTCTCCACGCTAGACAGGATAGTCCGTAAAATCAATTTACAATTTGGTTCCGTTCACAAATGTCATGTACACAGTTGATAGAGTGTATACGATGCTTTTCTTCCTGTTTCTGAGCCTTATATAACTTTGTTGAATTTCCTTAGTAAATGACGTAATTCTCGGAACAATATCCTCTTCTGGGTCATATACCATGTAACGGAAACAATTATGCATGGCCCACTTTGAAGAAGGGAGAGTTGATTTTAATGTCATATGACTTGAAAGAAATGATTTGGATTGCTTAAATAACTGCGGGGACGTAGGTGATTGAGACTCGAGACAAAAAATATTAAGATTCCAACCAAGAAAGTATTCGTAGAAGTTTAGAAGAACGTAGGTGCATCTACCTACAAACATTATTAGTGCGGCGTTGGATTGGAGGGCTTCTTTTAGCCAAGTGCTATGCGGTGAGCGATATTCGGGTCTAAAAGGGAATTTAGACTTTCTAAATATCTTTACTACAGGGCACTACCTATGCATACAACCACAGGGTTTGTCCTTTGTACTTTGTAGTAGAGAAATATCAGTGCTGGTCCGATCACGCATAAAGCTATGGAGAAGTATGTAGACCTCGTGACCTCACCGTTGTGGAGTATAAATAGTTATACTTTTTGCAACTTTAAAAGTTTGGTCCGAGCTAGACAAGTTTTGAAATAGATAGTAGCAATTAAGAATTAACTACAAGAACGATAAAAGTATTTGCAGTTGTAGTTGGTTGAGTAAGGTACGTGTAAGTGAAAGTGAATGGATGGGTTGATGGTGAAGGAAGGAGAAAAGGAATTGGATTTAAATTAATTACCTCAGTATGTAGGCTGAAGGAAGGAAGGATAACCTTACAAACCCACCTACCCAGCCTACCCACATGCATGGAGGGCTCTGTCTCGAGAACTTTAGACTGTAGACGAGTAGATTTCAATGCAAGAAGCATGTGATGTGATCAAGTTGGTTGGTTGGTGAAAGAGAAGAAGACGACGAAGGAGAAGAAGAGGAGATGTACAAAATGCTGGTGCCGGAGCCGGTCCCGGTCCCGGTGCCGGTTACCCGTCCTTTTCGTCTTGGTTTTGTAGACTTTCTCCCATATTACATAATATGAGTTACATTTCCCTCCTGTTTGTGCCTTTCTAGTTTGGATTTGGGCAGAGAAGACAGTATGTTCCGCAATAGTTCTTTCGTTCAGTGGAGCCCCCTTTCCATGTTTCTTTCTCTCTCTCTCTCTGTCCCATCCCACACACCCATAATCCATGGTATTTTCCGATACTGTTAATCTGCTCAGACATGCAGATTGATTGAATTTCCATTAAATATTGTTGTTTTACTTGGTTAAGTTCCCCGTCTCCCTCCAATGTCCTCACTCATTTCCGGCCCACAATGTATCATTGGGATTGGAAATGTGAAAACTAATTGATTAAATACGGTATCCTTCTTTTCTACAGCCTACTTGGAAGTGGTTCTGGTCCTGGCACTATGGGTAAGGCTAGGAGAAGGAATGAAATCGAAATGGATATCAAGAGTGCAAGTATGAATGTGGAGTGTCTTTAATAGGATTTTCTTTGTGTAGTATGTATCTCACTGTTCCTACTGTAAGACTGGCTACATGCTTATGCAATGTTGACTGTAAGAGGAGAAGGGAAATGAGTAAGTTTCAACGCTCGGCCAAGACATATATGTGGATACATAGACGTGCAGATGCTTTAGGGACAGAGTATTACGTAGTGTGGGATGGAATGGGGAATGCAGACGCGAGTTCCGATGCCGTTCGTTCAGTTCACTATGATATGGTAAAGTTGTGTAGGTACAGTATGTAATTATATGGAGGATTGACGGGTAGGGTGTGTAGGACGGAACTTTGCTTTCACTCTATAGTATATTCGAGATGTTGAGAGAGAGAGAGAGAGGAGAGAAGGATTAAATGTGGGGTAGCCAAACCACCAATTAATCTTCCTTACTAGATTTAGAGTGATGGTCCAAAGATAAAATATTTCATTGTTAATATCAATTAATTTGATCTTTATCGCCACTTGCCTTATTAATGAGTCCCATTTGTTTCTTACCTCCTTTAATTTAGTTTCCAAGCAATTGATCCTCCTTCCAAATAAATTAACTGTCAAAATATGAATTCTTTCCTCAAACAAACAAACAGACAGACTCCACTCTCTCCCTCTCTGACAAGCATAGGCGAGTTAGTGGCGAGGAGAAGGGAGGCGGACAGACGGACATCGTGTCTATATTTGTTTAGAGACAGAAGATTTTTCTTCCGCCAGACCAGACCAGACTAGGCTAACGCTTCCGTCCCTCATTGTCCATTACGAGTGGAATCCTATTCGCACACTACAAGCCATAAGTAGCAGCTGTGTTCTCTCCAATTTCACATTTCGTATTTGTAAACTTTTTAATTGGATTTGGTGGTAGGGATATTGTGTAGAGTGCATAATACGTTGGTACGTACTCAAGCCAAAAAGGTTTCATGCATACTTCTTGTAAGAATCTGAATCGATCCAGACCCAGATCCAGACCATAAGTTTGTGTGATTTTACTAAAAATTGAGGATATATTATAGTAAAATAAAAGAACAACACATGGAACTCGGATCACATCAGTCAGAAGAAACCATCCTCTTGCTATGGTCTCGTTTGGCTAGAGACCTAGAGGATGAGGAACAAGGGTAGGGAATGGGAAATTGTACAGGAACAAAACGAGATGTGATATGAGAAGAGAGGATGTGAACATTTTTTGAAGGAATTGGAACTGACTTGAAGTGAGGGAATAATGTAATAAGATAAACGCGAAATTTGCGGATGCAATAAAAGGTACTTTGAAACCTGATATTTCACATTTACCACTAATTTGAAAAGCATTGGCCATTTGACAAGAGCTCCCATTGTAACTTGCTATCCAATGAAAAAACTGTGCCACACTGCCACCACCACCACCACCAACATCACAATCTACTACTCAGTACTCTGCTCCGAACGAGTCCAAAGACACACACACTCAGTCTACAGTTCTACACAGTTATATGTTTGGAGTTGGTCCAAAAAACATGCTCAAACCTTTCCGTTTGATTGTCCTTTTTTCCTCCTCCGTCTTAGTCTTTTGACTAAATGTTAAGATTACATCCTTTCCTCCTCTGCTGCTCCGGCTCTATGAGCAATTTTAGACTTACATTGCCAAAGCGAGCGAACCATTTGAAAATATAATGAGTACTTCATGGCAGATGCAATCGAGAATCGTGGCATGGAAAGATATGTAGAAGTGAAGAAAAAGCGACATGTGCTTCTCTTCATAGTCTTATTCTGGAAATGAAATGGCGTTACCTCCGCAGTTCTGCACACTATCTATTACACAAAGTGTCTGTGGAGCGTATTTAAATCCATCCATATTATTATCACCACCAATTCCACACACACACACAGAGCACAACAGAGCACAGCACGAGAGGGAAACAGATGGGATGTGTCCTGCGCACGATTGTGTACTACTTGAGTAAATTCCAGGTCTCTAATAAACGCCAGATTTTCTCCATGTAATTGTACGGAGAAAGCACCCTGGATTTAATATTTAATCAAAGGTTTGAATTTGAACAACCGCCAGGGGCGCTTATAGGAAAATGTATGAAGGACATGGAGCTCTCCGTCTCGTAGTAAGGTTATTTGGATATCATCATGGGAAGCACTAATACGAATCGTGTAAGCTACCACGAAGAAAAATAATTTGTCTCCGAGCTTTATTCTATCTAGCGTGGTGGTGGTGGTGGTGGGATGTATCGGCATCCGCATCTGAATTATAGCATCCTAGTCTCACTAAGAGTCCGTGACCGTAACGTTGTAACGTATCTACGACCTACGATCTATACATGTACCTACGTACATATGTATTACAACATACAGCTCACTTTAGTCACTAGTCAGTCTGAGTACAGCTGCAGTCCTCAATTCCTCAATATTAAAATTGAGGATGGAAGGCTGCCTCGAGCTGAGAAATTTCGATCAGTGCATGACATCCTTGACTCTGAATGTGCAAATTTCCTAGTCCTAATCATTCGTTAATAAAATGCAATCACTTTGATCTTAGTCGCCCTCATATACACATTTTCATTTCAAACTCCTGCGTCACAAGCGTCACTAGGCCTCACTCACACACACACACACACACTAGACTATAATGATAATGGTCTGACAGGCTAGAAGGAAAAAGGAATCCTCTTAATTATAATTAAATACTCGACAATGCATTTCATTTGAATTCCGATTTCGATTTGAAATTTCAAAGTACCTATCTCATAATATTCTTTGCCAAGGTACCCCCTGGTCTTTGTCGCATTTCTATGACTCCGTCTTGGTCTTATGGTTATAGGGCTATAACTAATAATTATACCGGGATGCCAATAACAATTTGGTGAACTCTTCCGTCTTCCCTCTGTTTCAAGACTCAAGTCTAGAAGTTTAGTACAGCGGCAGACTCGTCATGGTCCGTCCCCCTGCTGCTGCTGTTAAATGTAGCAATATATTTCCTTTGTAATTTTAATTTGAGGAAAATGCAAGACAGCAGAGAGAGAGAGAGGGAGAGTGCAGTGCAGGGAGAAAGAGCGGACGGCAGACAGACAGCGAAGAGGAAAAAGAGCGTGAAAGAAAGTTAGAGTGAAGGGTTACACATCGAGAATTATTGGAGACAAGTCCAGACTTCCAGAGATTCACATCCAGCATCCAGAATCCAGACTGGGAGACGCAGACCCAAAACCAGAGGAAACCTAAGTGAAGGAAACAGAGGGAGAGTGAGCCAGAAAGGGAACCAGAGTGTAAGACTCTACGGACTTTGTTATGTTGGTTTGGTTTGGTCTTTGGTCTGGAGGAATTCTCTGGTGACGAACGGAAATTCGGGTAGACAGTGACTTTTTGTTTGAAGACAAAGATTTGTTGTCAACTCAATTTGGGCTGGGAATGGTCGGTCGATGTGTGTGTGTGTATGTGTGTGTGTAAGTGTGTGTTTGTAGGGAAGGAAAGAGACGGAGTCCAGGAGCCTAATTTGATTTATAAACTATATGTCTCTGATTCTTCTCTATTTGACTAGACTTTCAATTCCCCGCAATCTCAATCGTATTAATGTTCCCTCCCATAAAAGTTAATGATGAACATCCATAGAGGTACGAGCTCCCAACTACTACTACTACAAAGGTAGAGAGACTTTCCTACGTCCTGTGTATAGCCTCTGTGAGTCTCAGTTTTTTTTTCTTTCCCCATTGACAAGGATAATGCTGAGATGCGGCGGAGACACTGTGTGAGTGTCCGTATCAGTTCCACTACACTACTTTATAGGACTCGAACCCACTCTCCGACCCGGAGCCGGAGCCGGGCCCGTCACGCCGTGTCCTGCGGTTATATACATATCCAATAGCACTCCCATTACCATTACCACTCCCAAAGCCTCCCTCCAAATATTTTCCAACAACAAGTAAGCCCCCAATTTGTACAAAATATTTCTTTTAGTCGACAAGAGCACATCACAAGGACATGGAGTCTGTATAGAATATATAGACTTAATACATTTATTTATTTTCAACATAAAACTACTGCCTCCCATTTCCTATACATCCCACGTCCTACTACGACGGTAAAAATGCACGGAAAAAATGATTTGAAGATTTATAGTTTCTATTCGCCCCCCCCCCCTCACTCCTATCCTACCCATCGTCCGCCTCAATACTCCCCCCCCCCCTCTTACGTCAACGAAATTCACTGCAGAAGGAACGGAGGAAGGAGATGGTGTTTTATATATATGTAGATTCAAGATAGTACCCCATATAATGGTGAAGAATAAAAGAATAATTAAGCGGTGTTTATTTTCTTCTTTAAACGTAAAAAAGAGTGTAATTTCTTTCTGAACTAAAGAATCATTTCTGTTGGCACATTGACAAGAAGAAATTCATGTGGAAGAAATCTTTGAGCCGTCATCAACAGTGATTTCCCTATATGAACCTATCGATGCTCACCATATTTTCGCGGAATCCTGAAAGAGTAAGGAAATTGTCCTGAGCTCTGAGAGAGTCTGCTCATGAAGAAAAGGAGAGGGGAAAAAAAGTTTTCATACAACATATAAACTCCTCTGTCTTCTTCTCCTTCTCCTTTCACCCACCTATATCTTCGCTCAGCAGAGAGAGACCTACATAAAAAGGAACACGAAAAACGAAAACGAGCAACGAAAAAAAAACGAAGCTACCTTTTCCCTTTCCTATTATCAATAATGTTCCCTTATACGTCCTGATTCTGTTTCCAGGAGGCTTGCGTCTTCTCTTTTGAGTCCTCCGTCCTCTTTCCATTTTGTTTTCAGTGTTTTTTGGCTTTGGTTTTGGTTTTGGTTTTGGTCTGCGATATTTTCTCATTCTTGTGCCTCCCCTCCCCCTACTCTTTCAAAAAAAACATGGAAACCCAAGCTTGTTTTCCCCTATCTTTTTTTATATTTCCTATCAACGCAGATGGGGAAAATGTGAAATTGAAATCAGAATCAGAATCTAAAATCTGTTGTCAATGTTGACTGTGATTCTGTGGTAATGAAGGAAACTGATCTCAACTCTCAAGACTCGAGAGCAAATGGATCCCAACTCGGCTTCGGCTCCAGTTCATTATGACTCCCCCTCACTATCCAGATTTGTGGCCGCAGCCGTAACCGTAGCCTTTCAAAATAAATGCAAAAAAACAAAAAAAAAAAACAAGTGAAATAATTTCTCCTCAATTTTTTAAAGAATTATTTAATGTTAGGAATTAAAATTATTATTCCATCAAACACTCGGGCAGACCACGACCTACTAAACTCTTCCCTATATCCTAAGGCTATAGAGAACAATAATTCTATGATAAGGTATATACCTATTATAGTTTGGGTGGGAGTGTACAGGGACTACACTGTAATAGTTTTTATGGATCCAAGCTGGCGACAAAATTAGCTTTGAAATTAATCGTTATACAGTTAGAGATATTACAGGGGAATACCTATACTCAGGATTAAGCTCCTGTTCCTATAGTAGGTACCTACCTATTTACGTTCCCAGTACGTTTGTCATTTCGCAAGATATATACCTAGGTACCATATTATGCGAGGCCGAGGCTCCCTGCCTGGCTGTGTACAACTAGCTCTTCATCATAATCATAGCTACTGCTCCTTTAGTAACTAGTAATAGTAACTAATCGTACGCAAACCATTTCCGTCTCCTTTCATACGTGCTTCACATTCACGTCCATATCCATCCAATCCAATCCCAGCTCTCTGTTTTATTCCCCTTTAATATCCACGCTCTGTGTGCAACACTTATCAGGATCAGGGGGATACTCTGCATGTAGTGTGCAATACTGTGGACGCCAGATTCTGCTGACTGTGACGGTGACGGTACTCGTGGAATGCCAAGATTGAACAAGTCGAACATTCCAAACTGAAGTTTTCCCTTCTGAAATAGTTTCAGATTATATAGTGTAACCAATTAACCGATATTCTATATAGTTGTGAATCAACTGCGGCAGGTTCTCTAAAACTATATAGACTCGCGCTGAGCCCGTGGATATACCTGCGTAGATTGTAGATGTGCCCTGCACACACTTGTGTTTATGAGGTATATGTTTATAAATTAGAAACGATGGCTCTTATCGGATGTTAGATGGGTTTGGACTATCGGAATTCGGGATGTTTGCAAGCTCTTACAGATATGAGCAATACACACTTTGGATGTATAGACTTAAATATAGATCGCACTACATAGCACACTTTCTTCATAGACACAGTTCCCAGTACCAGCCAAAGCTAAAGCCAACTATACTTCCTGCAATTTAGAATCCGTCAGTTGTAGTTGTATTTTTCCGGTCTACTTCAATCAGCATCCTACAACCTGCTACAGGTTCCCTTCCTGATGATTCAAAGCAAAAAAGAAGCTCAATTAAATTATTTGTCAACTTTAGAAAAAATCTAGTTTATTTTTTGTCTTTGAGTTATGTCAGTTGTCCATAGTGAAGATGTTACCTAAATAAATAAATTTTTTGTGATGACGAAATTAAGAAGTATATGCACAATTGTGTAACTATGGGCGATTTTGCTTATATCGAACGCCGACGTCAAAGTATTGAATGATAATAATTTCTTGTATTTAATAAAAATGTATATTTGCGCCGTAATTTTCTGAATTTAACATAGTTCCCTTTGTCTATTTCTGAAATATCAGCCTAACTAAAAATAAGAAAGCCTTCTAAACTTAACAAAAATAGTGTTTATCATTTCATATTAGACACATGTAACTATAACCCTATAACTTGTACTTGTATCTGTAAAATGAATCTATACATCGAGAGAGATTTGAGTCTCGGGGTCTTGAATGATGAATGAGTAGAGGAGAGCAACATCAAAACATGTAATGTGATCAGCTACTAGTACCAGACCACTTTG
The DNA here is from genome assembly GCA_949802685.1 of Dicyrtomina minuta. Taxonomy (NCBI): domain Eukaryota; kingdom Metazoa; phylum Arthropoda; class Collembola; order Symphypleona; family Dicyrtomidae; genus Dicyrtomina; species Dicyrtomina minuta. Next base: position 20,034,842 of record OX461809.1, on the reverse strand, counting down.
ACTCAACATCAGCTCATCAATTTAAGAAATAGAAAACTATTAAGTGTAAAACTTGTTATTTATTCTTCCACGAAGAAAGTCTCATTGGAAAGGAGGAAGAGTTTCCAAGTTTTCTTGTAAGATTTTATATTGGCTCCTTGGCATTTGAGGACTCTGGACTGTCTGTGGGAGGAGGCGGCATATAGAGTGAGTGATTGAGACAGGCTGACGATGAGACTGGGATATCCATATACACTTTTCATTTTCGCTTTAACTTTTCCCTCCTTTCCTCACTCCAATGTAATATACATGGTAACTTCATTATTGGCAGCACTCAGAATTATTCTACCACTTGACATAATTTATCAACGTGTTAAAAAAACGTTGAACAGAATAAAACATGTGACACACTGTTTTGAATATTTTTGAATAGCTCCTGCAGCACATTCGAAAAATAGCCATCAAAATCAAATAAATGTTTTGGTATTACTTGTAATTATTAATAATAGAATTACACTTTTTAAAGCAAGCAGAATCTGCATATAGGTGTCGTAAAAATAAACTTTGCCCCATATACTGAACTCTTTGCCCTTTGGGCTATATTCTCGGTGGAGAACAGTGTTAGGTTTATTTGTGAATAAAGGTGTGTCTTTCTCCTCTTTTTTTGGAGGTTTCGAAAATAAAGTCGATTTGTTTTCAAACAATGCATATCCTTAGTTAGATTTTACTAGTACCTAATTACCCTTCGAATGTTGTACAATTCGAGGTGTTCACATTTCCCGAGGGTGACAGGCCACAAAATTCGTGGTTTTTTTGACATTCAAAAATTTTAGGGGGAAATACTTTCCTTGACTGTCACTAATACTAATACTACCACTTTCCTATTGTGTCACGGCTGCCCTCGATCACGTGATGACTGGAAAAAACAAGAGCTTAGAGCCCTTACGGACATTATATATTATAGAGTGACTCACATCAAAAGTCCTATATATAGTAAATGTACAACTGCTTTATTCCGAGTCCGACTTTGTTTTCAAAGTATTTAGTAGCCATCGACTATGAAGTGGAGAGCGCTGTGTGCATGTGGAGAGGGAAATAGAAAGCAAAGAAATAACTACCATGTAACTTCCCATCCACGCACTCACTCCCCTCCGCGGACTCGAGAACTGTAACTTGAAAAGACAAGATGAAAGATGTGCAGACTGTGAATAAGACTCCAAAGTTGGTTTTGAGCTATGTTAAACGTGTCTAATAAGGACACACTTCTAAGCTGAAGTCACCCAACCAGACGAGGACCAGCAGATGGAAAAGCATGAGCTAGCGAGCTACCTAGTTTACTTGATGGATTCTCCATTATAGGAATTCAACTATACCTCAGAGCTGTATGTAGCCCAAGTCGTCGAGAATGCTCCTGCTCCGAACCCGAACAAGGAACAAGTAATAGAAACAGAGTGCAGTACAGAGGAGGTAAGTTCACCACCCTTCTAGCATCCAGCTCCCTAGTAAACAGCATCTACATGCATAGCGCACTTCAAATACGACTTTACTGACTTTCCCTGATTCTTCTTGTTCAACTAAAACTTTCTCAAGTCTTCACAAAGAAGTTGGTTTGGAATCCTTTGGAATTTCTTCCGCTGAATGTGAGTTAGGAAGAGACTAGGAAAGTAAGAGTAGTCAGACGAGGAAAGTGGGGAAGAAAGTGAAAAAGAACAAGTATATGGAAAGAAAACCTAACTTACAACCTCTCCTTGTTGACTGTTGGTCCTTGTCCTTGGTTGGCTCTGGATGTCCCAGTACTCCCGGTGCCGGTGCCGGTCCCGGTCCAGATATATACGTTTACAAGCCGAACCACAAACTAACCGTATAGCTGTACATACACAAGCTCGAACTAACTACTACACATTCATGACCAAGACAACTTGGAATTTTCAATCGTCACAAGAAGAAAAATGTTGTTATGTAGATATCTATAGAGCATATAGGGAGAGGCAGATCTCGAAAAATTTTACTTGACTTCTTCTCTCATACAGTTTCGCCTGTCTGTCCTACTCTCTCCTCTTCACACGTTCACTTTACTTCACTTTTCCATTTCCCAGGACGAGACGACGGAGAAGGAGCGAAGGAGTAAAGGAGTGGAGGAGACAGTGGAGGGAAAAACATGGAAGGAAGATTTCCTCCTCTTGAACATTGTTCCATTTTGTGAGAATTTTTTTGAGGGGAGGGAGGGAGGGAAGGAGGGAGGGATTTTGATACAAATACATAAATAAGAGTTGTTCTCGTTTTGGAATTTCTGGGAACTTGGGAGAGTATAGAGAGAGAGTGGGAATGTGGGAAGGAGACAGGCACAAGTTGTTGTAGCTTCTTTTCCCCTCCACACTACATCATGTTTCGAGTTCAGAACTAAGTGACCTGGACGAGACGAGAGACACCAGTCGTACCATATAGCACCAGCTCCTCCAGAACAAAAATTACGAGGTTTACTTCGTCTTGTCAACTTCCCGTGAGAGATCTCAAATATCATGTCTGTCTTACACTCTCATTCTAGTACGAGTTTAAATTGTCATGTACGATTATGTGGCTTACAAATCCCCTTCATCTTTTACTACAGCCGAGACATGTACACATGTACCTAGGTAGGTAGGCTGTAGGTTGAAGTTATATTAGTTATACGGCCTCTCTCTCTCTCTCTCTCTCTCTCTCTCTCTCTTGAGATTGTCCACATGCTGAATACGACGACAAGGACAAGAGACGAATGTCTCAGGCTGACAATGAGTTTGAAGTGAGCTATATCTGCAGCGAGCAAGACGAGGTTAAGCCAACAATGGGGAGCAGATGGATAATTTTAATCTCTCAAATCATTGCTATGTCCTATATACCTACAGAGTATGTACGACTGGAAGTTAAAACTTTAAAATACTCCTTTTTTCTCTTTAGAGTTGAGCATGGAGATTAGAATAAATGTCTTTTTGTATATTTACGTCTTCCTGGATGAAGAATTGAATTTTGTCGACATCTTATTTTTGGTGGTGTGTAGGAATCCTATTTTTAGAAGAAATGCTTGAGAGACACTATGTAAAGTTTGATAATTTTTTGTCTGAGCAAATTTTGTCACTCCCAAGTTTTGTCATCCATTTTCAAACTTAATGGCCCATTGTGTATTGTTCCCCCAGACCCAGTAGTCGTAGTCGTAGTCAGACTATGTACACCATACCACACTACAACTACACACACGCCAAAGCAAAGCTATGACGCCCGCTCTTATGTCCCCGCTCCACAGTTTATTTTCCTGCACGAGCCTCCATACATTGAATGCGTTCTGTTCTTGTTTTGTCTCTTTGTATTTACCCACACAATGTCTGGAAGAGTATGAGCTCTCGTGTTGTTCTTGTAAAAAGGAAGAGACACATATATTGAAAAAGCTGGCGCTGGAGCTGCTGGAAAGGACTATATAACTATATATGGTGAGTGTCAAAGTCACTCATTGGACGCGGACGCGGGTTGACTTGACTTTGGCTTTCGTGTATTTGTTTTTCCTTGTTGACATTTACGAATGTAATTTGGATGTTTCATGCATGCAATACAAATTTGAGTTAGAGGACTCAAAAGGCTTCTGCATGTGGATTTAATTTCCGCGACTCTCTGAGCCCATGGCTTTATGTTTGGTGGCTCTGGCTCTCTCTCCTTCTGCTCTGGTGACTCCTGGAACGTGGAGCATACACGAAGACAGGGAGGCATAATATATACATAGGGGACACCTAGGTGCATAGGTTAGCCGGAAGAGTGGTAATGGTAGTATAATAATAGTCATAAAAATAATCATAAAACTATCCTATTGCATATCATAATTTTCTTTCTCGTTTCTAAAATAAGAAAATAACAACATCAACAACAACAAGAGCGCAGAGCAGCAGCAACATCTCAAAATACAGAAAGTCTCCTTCTACCATTTACCATCTCCATCTTCACATATCCACACCATAACATAATTGTAGGAAAACAAAATAAAATTTGGAGCGTAGGCTGAGACTGCATCATGATAAGGAGCGTGGAGCTCAGAATTATGGAGGACGATGATATGATATGATGATAAGACACGACACTTTTACAACGGAGCGAGATTCTCTTTTCCTTTTTCATATGATTACCTAGGCCTAGAAGTATGGCTTTCGCATGGGATTGGGATGGAGTTGGAGGAGCGAGGCGGGTAGCGTCTTGAAGGAGGAAGTGGTGAATGTGTACGAAAAGAGAACGACGTTCAAAAGAGATACGAATACTATGAGTCTCCTTGTATAATATGCAGTTAAGATGGGCTGCTTATGCTCTCCTTCATAATACGTTTACGTTTCTTCGTTTCATCTGTTTTACACGCTATTTTTTTTCTGCCTCCTAAATGAAGAGAGATACGGGGGAAGGAAGAATAAGAATTTGAGGAGTAGTACACAGCCATTTATGTTCTCGTCAAGTACGAGGGAAGTGTATGTAGGTAGGTAGGTAGGTGGGTTGTGAGTGTGATAGTTTGGTTGGAGCAGGTAGGGATGATGATGGGAGAGAGTCGACGACGACGAGGAGGAGAGGGGACGTATACTTATGCTTACGCTCTAATCTTGTTTAAGATGAGTCTCCTTACATAGTGCCGCCTGTAGATTGGCTAATATTATTAGTTCAACTTGTGCGTTCCTAGATTTATTTACACTTCACTTTACTACTTCATAATTCAATAACGTCTACAACGGCGACGGGAACGGGAACGGCAAGTCACTCTACATGTATAAATCCCATGTAACTTTCAAATAACTATGTGCACTATTTATTATGTAAGTAAGGAGATAGGCACCTATAGTATGCATTATTGAATGCTCACATTTCATGAACAACAGCCAAAGCAGCTCTGCTCTCGGCTCTACGTGTGCACTATAATAGTCACATTTTCTGTGTCAGGATCTATAAATATGAATGTGAACTAGGTACATATATACAATATGCACCTACCGTATGTAGGTAGTAACTCTACATTCTAAATTCAAAATTCCAGATCCAGGCTTAAAGGAAACCATTCGAAAGGCAATTGCAATACTTTTCTGTTCGGTCCTGTACTGTACTGAAGTGTACTGCGACTCACATGGGTTTCTCCTATATTATGTACAGGAGCTATGAAGTGTGTAATGCATCAAAAAGAAATACACTCGTATGTTTTAGTTTAGTATACGAGTGGTCGTGTGAAACTTGAAGTAGTAGGTAGCTTTTGGATCTGGATCCAGCGATAAGTTTGGCTTTGGATTGCATGAAGCAGAAAAAAAACACGATGCTGATAATATGATGATGCAGCCCTATGCTTCTTGAAGGACGAACGACGAACGATGCAGGAAGGAATAGGAATAGGAATAGGAGAAACGAGTCTTTTCCAATTTTCTCGCTCCCCCGTTCACGTTCACATTGCAGTACAGATGAAATGGAAGCATGAGCCACCACCAGTACCATTACCACCACCACCACCACTCTCAACACTATACCACAATCTGCCTCTCTGCAGAGTCTGTTCTTCTAAATTCTAAAATAAATTCTCGGCTTGTCTGGTACTGGCACTGGCACTGGGACTCACTGCTCCAGTAACTAGGTTCTCCTTCGTGTTCATATCCGTTGATGGTAGGTGCACTCATAATTAGAGTATCAAGTGCGCCAGACATATGGCCAACGTGTGCATATGTGTATCCCGGAAGTGTAAAATATCCATATCCGAGATAGATACCAGAACGCGAGGCAGAGGCAGAGGCAGCAGAGCCCAGTAGTTCTAGAACCAGAACCAGGACCAGAACCCAACACATAAAAAAAAAGTTTCATGCATTAATTCAAATGTAAATCCAACACAGCTCCAGCAGAACCATGCAACTCTCCTGATATTATCTGTACAGCTACAGATAAGCAAAAGTGGAGTTTACAAACGGATTTGGAATCGGATTTTCCTCTCAGCCTTCTACTGCCTAGAGCATGCAGAATTGCACATACCGTAAAGATTCGATTAATCCCCCAACGGAAGCTAATAACACAGTGGTTCGAGATTCCCCCCGATATAACTAATCGAGGCCCTGTGACTATTTGAGCCTAGGTGTTTATTCTCAAAAAGTTTTTAAAATTATGAGCAATAACATTTAGTGTTTTGAATTGAAATATTTAAAAAAATCGTTTTACAATGTATTACTGCACAATATAGTAGTATACTGACTCGATGAATTCAAGCAGTTAAAAAAATTACGAAGATTTAGATTTTGCTTTAAGCACATTTTTAAAAGCAATAATATATAATTTAATGCAAATTTTGGATTTAATACAGTTTGAGATCCGGAAACTATTTGAGACCCGAAAACAGTTTAGCTTCTAGTTTTTGGCTTCTAGTCCCGGTGACTAATCGAGAGACAGTAACTAATTGAGCATTGGAGATTAATTGGATGTGTACGGTATATTAATTTAAATTATACGAGTGTACATTTAATTATAATCTATATATATATTTAGGTACATCTGGCAAATCTGGCCCTGGCTTCCGTTTAGTATTAAACATGCACCTACATAGGTATATTTATAATTGTACATTACGCATATATATAGTCTATTCTGCGATTTCTATCCAATGAGTCACATGCCATAAGGTGTCTAATGGAATGATGAATCACTCTAATTTGAACTGCTTCAGACCTTAATGTAAAAACTAAATTGAAATTGAAATTTAAGTGGAAAGTCTGAGGGTAGAGAGAGAGAGAGAGAGAGAGAGAGAGAGAGAGAGAGAGAATGGAATTTCCTGGGTCCACCTGTTTTCTTAGTCTGAGTGTTTATCGCAAGTGTTGATGGTAAATTGTTGTTATAAATATAAAATGGTGACTAGAGGATTTATGACTACACGTGTATGTGTGTGTGTATGTGTTTTTTTTGTTATCCCTTGCTCCATGGAACGTGGTGCACAGACAAATAAATCGTGTTTCCTTCTAATGTGAAGTAGCTAATGACCAGACGTAATTTAAATATTTAGAAGGAACTGTGAGAGAGAGAGTTGAGAGAGTCCCGAGTCTTTTTTCCGAGGCTTCAGCCTGCCAGCGTCAAAAACCAAAACCGTGAAAGCTACAAGTACAAGCGAGGGAATGAAATTATTCAAAGCTTCACTTGAAACTTGAGTGAAACTAAACAGTTGCATAATAGTAAATCTTAAATCCCCTCATTACACGAATATGCATAACCACCCAGCCCTACAATACACATGACGTCTAGAGTCTAGGGAGTACAGAATCTCGAGTCTAGACAGGCCAAAACCAACCTTGGCAATAAATAATATACAAAAGTAGCAAGATATACAGACGTCATGCAATAACATACATAATTACATAGTGCTTCTGTCCTGCACGTACGACCACGACCACGACGCTTACATATATAGATAGGGGAGCATACACAATTATGGGAAAGAATGTATGTAGCGGGACGGAAGAAATTAGAAAGTAGAAGTTGTAAGTGTAACAAGATTTTATTAATTTGATTTTACATTCACGAGACCACTACAACAAGGCACAAGGAGGAGACGGACGTAGGGCGAAGAAGGCGACTTTGTGGAGAGGGGAATTTCAATGGGAAATATATATATTTGAAGCCACGCAAAATTAAGATTTCCCTAATTATTCATTAAAGATAAGATTGACACAATGGCTCATTTGACAGGACGGAGGAAAGGGGTAGAAAATGAAGGATGAAGATACAGACTTGCAATTTCTTTGAGCAAAATTCATAGGGCACACAACTTAGATGATGATACGAGATGATATGAGAGAAAGAGAAGGAGAGAAGCATTTGTTCCCTTGAGCACTAGATGGAACAATTATATAGTAGTGTGTACGTAGTGTGTGTTGAGCCGAGTGGAGAGGTATTGGTGTGTGGGAGAGGGAGAGAAAGCAACAGAGTCTAAAACCGAAAACACTATACATATATTTCCTTTAGAAATGAGAAACTTCTCGGCCTTTTCTTCAACTTCCAGCTCAAGCTCCAGCTCCAGCCGCGCTCTCTCGCCCTCAACATCTCCCGTCTTGATAACTTTCTATTATATATTTATCTTTCTGAAACTCACACAAGTTTATTTTGTTTTTTCTTCTTCATCTTCTGCTCTGCTCCTAAATTCACATAGCTTCTCCCAACTCCCAGTCTCGCTCAACCAGCTCTCCCACTCATATAGTTCAGCTCACAATCCAAAAACTCAAAATCCCCCCAAATGTTCACTGAGGCAAGGCGATGAAGCTTGACAGACTTGAACCTTATTATATAATCATCCTATAATTTATTTGCATATTAATAAATATGATGACTCCACACATAATAATTGCATCCCACCGCACCGTCAGTTTGAAAGTTCCTTCGTTCTGCTTTTTGGTTTCCTATTTGATGAAACTATTGTTCTCCTTCGACTTCAACCTCACAATGTGTTTTTCAATGTGAAACAAAAATGAAGGGGACTATATACATAGAGAGATTAGTAAGAAGCACTGACGTAGGTACGGAGTTCCCTAATTTCCAGGAAATAATATGGAAATGCACAGCTAGAATGTGCTGACAAGGTCTCCCCCCTCCTCATCATACAGAATAATTAATGGCAAAGTAATAATAATATTACTGCATAGAATAGTCCATGAGAGAGAAGAGAGAGAATATATGGGCTGTAAATTTTGAAAAGGGGGAAAATATTTGAAAAATGAAGATTATATACGTAAGGTAATTTACATGCATAGAATTAAATTTGACATTTAATCAGATTCACAATCAGGGAAAGACAGGGAACAGAGGGGAATTTAATCATTATTGATAGTCATTATCATTGTAAGTACCTGCCTCCGTGGACGTTATAGCTTCCAAGTGGGATAATGGATTACAAAATTACAATTAAAATTAATTAATCGGATTTGAGATGTTTCCATTATTCTCGTAATAAGATTTCTCTTCTCTCTCTCTTTCTCTCTCTTTCATCTTTATATAATTATTTTTAATTCCATTCCCTTTCATAAATGTCATCAAACACAAAAATGAATGTGTAAGAGTAACGTTGTACAGGAGTGAGGTAGGTAGGTGGGTAGGTATAGGTATGTTGAGTTAGTTGCAAAGGAGGGTCTCCCACTGCTACTAATTAGCAGAAAATGTTGAATGTTCTCTCCTTCCTTTTATCTATTTACATTCTTCACTATTGAGTTACAATAATTTCAATTTTAATTTCAATAGGACTGGAGGCGGTGAGGAGGGTTTTTGACTTTGATTTTTAGCAATGTTTCTATGTAGGTCACTAGGGAAGCTCTAAGACGAGGAATTCGACAGGTTTTTACTCTGTCGAATATTCTTGCATTTGGCTTCTTGAGTCAGTGACAGGGCTGCTAATAATAATTTTCAAAATTTCAACAACAAAAGGAAAATGAGGGAAATGTCACGGACTGTTGGGGACGGGGACGGTGGTGGACAGGCTATATAGGCCATGGGAATCGGAGACAATTCCAAGATGTAAACTGTGGGAATGGTCGGTTGAGTTAGATATGACGATGACGAGGAAAGAAAAATAAAGATGCGAAAAGAGGATGGGAAGACTCAATGACAGAGACCGGGAAATCGAGAGGCTGGCGGGGAAAAGGAATTGATTCGAAATTTTTTGCAACAGCTTCATTTGAAAGTTGTCGCGCTCTCTCTCTGTCTGTCTGCGATCTCGCTTTTATATTGACTGTATAAGAAAGAAAGCTACAGACACGGATATACCCAGTGAGACACCATGTAGGTAGATTCTTTCCTGCGTTCCCATAGGTTCGTTCTACTCTTCCCTACCGTTTGCCTTTTTCCGTAGAGACAGACGGAATGGGAATGGGAGAGGTGAACGCGGATGGACTGTGTAATGATATACTTACATACCTGTTGTTGTATCTATAGTGTGAAGGGACTGATAGTCTGTCCGTGTCTGTTTCTTTCAAGGTAGAGAGAGAGAGAGAGAGAGAGAGAGAGAGAGAGAGAGAGAGAGCGAGAGATCTGGGAAGATCCATATTTCTAGATAAACGTTTTATGCTTGAATAGGGAATAATAGGAGACTACCCTCTAGTTTTTTTAAAAAAGGAAAGTCTCTCATTCCTTGTAGCGATAATGTTTCCTCTAAAATTCTCATCTGAATAGACCCATGTTAAAGTTAGGACGTAGAACTGACTTCCAGTTCCAGTCTCCTTCCTCCACTCGCAAAACTTTGTGAGCAGAGACATGGTCCAAGTCCAGGCTCACTTTACTTTCCAGTCCTCAATGTCTGTAGTGAATGTATAAATAGCTGGAGCCTCCGCCATCCTCAGTCTGTATTCATACTCACTTGGAATGGATCTGAGCTGAGGGAGAGAGAAAGAGAGAGAGAGCCAATCCGGTTGACGAAATGTGAGCATCTTCATTTTAGTTCTTTTGTATAGATAGTCTGCATTGTAGGGCGTAGAAGGACGGGTATATTGCCTATACCTCCATATACTGGAGGGACAGTGAGAGGAGCAGTGCACTGTGAGAGTGAGTACAGAGAAAAGGGGACGTAGGTGTGGAATGTAAACTAAAACTCTGTGTACATATCTATAGAGCATCCGGAATGAGAAGCAAACATTTTTCCCCGTCTGGAATAAAATCCACCGCCCATACTCAGTGCTTAGTTAGTAACCCAGTAGTAACAGTAACCGTCGACGTAGACCGTCATAATGTTCAATAATCATCCGGCCCGTGCACACAGTTATCTATCTTATGTCTCCAGCGCTCCCATGTAGCTCCGTATTTCCATATATAACCCTATAGTTTTAGAACATGTTTTTACCGTAATGAAAGGCGGGCTATGTACATGGTTTGTGGTGGCTTGGGTGGAGTGTGTGAAATCCAGAATGTGAATTCATAGATATGTATGCGAGGTACTTGACGTTTCCTTTCCTTACTATGTAGACACTCGTACGTACTCACTCGTCGACTCCACTCTCGACCATAGCCGAAGCCGAAGCCGAAGAAGAGCCCAACCAAGTACCTGCCTATATACCCATACCCATACCCATACCCACCTAGGGCATGCCATGCCATGCGATACCCGGCCAGGCCAGACCAGACCGCAAAGTCATAAGCTCATATATGGTCACATTTAATGTAGAGAGGAAGTTGCCAAAATCTTTAATTTACAAAGTTAGCCAGCTAAAGAGACGCGTGAGAGAGTATGAGGAGGATGAGGAGGAGGGAGATGAGAATTTCACTGGGACTATTGGAATCCAGGAGGAATGATAGCTAGGGATTGTGTAGAATTGAAAATCGCATGAAACTCTGCTGGATTAAATCAGTCACATCAAATCTCTGACTCTCTCTCTCCATGTCTACCCTCCACTCTATTCCATATGTTGCCCAACATATCACTCACTCCTCTTCGTTCCCATTTTCATCTTCATCTTGCATACACGGCGAGAGAGAGAGAGAGGAGCTTCACGGCTACAGATTCCGACTTTAACTCCCAATCCTATTCTGTGAAGTGGGGACTAGTGGAAATAGCATTAAGATGAGCGGATTATTTAGTCTGTCCTTCGTTGGTGGAGGGGCGGAGGAGGGATGGACGGTGGTGGTGGTGGGATGCGAGAGCGTGTGTGTCACTGTGTGTAGCTCCAAGTTAAACCAAACATAATACCAACTCGTGAAGAGTATATTGGCCGGTTTTGGGGGGAAGGGGAGTGAGAGAAATTTGACCCGGTTGACATTTGTAAATGAGTTCCGATGTAAGACATTTATCCATTTGAGTCAGCCCATAATGATTTTAATTGACGTACAACGAGTTAACTCGTTACGTCTTTCCCCTTCCCATTTCCATAGTTATTCGGTTATTCCCACATTGTAGACTCCCGTCCGCATTTTGGATTGGTGTGGAGTGTGGGATGGAGCCACTAAATTCAGTCACCCTCCATCTCCAACTTTCACTCTCTACCAATGTGAGCCCAAGTAATAAATGTATTTAGACAAGAGAGAAAGCATGCGAGAAATAACATATGTAGGGACCTACCTACCTCCAGCACATGAGACTGTGAGCATTTCTGGGGGACTAGGACTTCTCTTCCAATGTAATATCGTCTAGTCTAGTGGCTCGTATAGTCGTAATGTCATCCAAATTCCCATCCCAGTGATACGAGACTCAACTTACTTACGTCAGTAATACCGCAGAAGTTCCACGAGGACGACAGTCGGCTTTTTCTCTCATTCCCTTCAACATTTACTTTCAATTCCAGGCCAGGCCTCTCTCTCTCTCCACAGATCCTACATTCAACATTCCACCTCCAGTCCCAATGCCACCAACTCAACGTCGAAGTCGAACATACAAACATAGAAACATACCCAAGACTCGTCCCACACAAACCAATGTGTTTTCTCAAAGGCTCCACTCCCCACCTCTCGCTCCATCATCAACCAACAAAGGTCAACAAAGTGCAACATGAGCAAACATGGAAATACACAATAACAAAATGACTAACTGAACCCGAGTGCGAGAGAATCTAATAAGTGTATTAAAGCTAACCTACTTATGGCTCTGTTTGGGACTTGGGAACGAGAAGTTCTTCGGGAACATGACTCTCTCTCTCATTAATATGCTTAGGGATAATACAGACTACGGAGAGAGTGACTATCTATTTCCCACATTGAACTGCACTCTCTGTCGTCGTCGTCGTCGTGCTGGTTGTGGTCCTTGTGTGAAACTAAAATAGACAGAGCAGAAACATAATTGAAGGAGAGGAGAGAAGACTGAGGAGACGGAGACAATATGTGTTTGAAGCGGATGCCGAAGCCGAAGAAGGAGCTCATCTGACTCTGGAAGAGAGCGCATACTGATCGCTCGTGAGTGCGGTGGTAGTACGTGGAAGTGGAAAGAGCATACATATCCTAAACCCACTGATTTGAGTCTTTCATTAAATTTAGAATCCTGACATATGCTGTCGTATCGTTAGTATCGCCTCGTCTCCTATCTTATCGGATGGTGGTTGGTTTCCCTTTTAAAAGTAAACTGAGATCCAGGATGAGAGCTCGACAGCAATAGACACACGAAGAGCCCAAGAGGAGCATAATTCTGATTCAGATACGCTCCACATTTATTTCCTCTCACTCATCCCTATATCCCCTCTCACATAGCGCTCTCGTCCTACTCCTGGGCTGCCTCTGGTTCTGGTTTCTGGTCCTGGTCCTGGAGCTCCTACTACTGCTCTGCCGTTTGATTCTGGCTCTTCGGTTATATAGTAGGAGTGGTGGTGAAGTTGGGGTTTGAAAGAGGAAATGCGAAAGATTAGATTAGTATGCAGTACGAGGAGTCTCGAACAACTGCTCACGATCAAAGCCTATATACAGTACGTGTACACACTCGAATGTACTCAACGTAGAATGCAGGTGGTACGGGAAGTATCAGCTCCAACTAAATTATTACATATGTGTGTCTGTCTGTAGATACAGCCATACAAGTAAAAGTAAATCCAGCCTTTGGCACCACACAAAAACTCCCCTTAACAACTCAAGAGCTCAAGATTCGACACTATCTGTACTGACTGACGAGAGCATTCTCAATTTCAACTTAAACTTCTTTACTCCATCTCCATCATATGGAAATCTTCAAATCATATCTTCCGCACGTCAACACCACTCATGCTATATACTCTTCTTCACTTCGTCCTCAGTCTACACTCTATTAGTTATATGAGGGGATCAGACCTATGGGCAGACCGTGCATAGATGGATATCTGTAGAGACAAGCAATGGTAATTATTCCCGTCCCATAATAGGCAAATGCTGCTACTGATACCCATCATTATGCAAGCGGCCTCAAACGCTGGTATCCCAACCATAACAATAATAATAATAAATAATATGCTATATGGTATATAGGGAAGAATATTGATGGAATTTGGAGGGAAAGCAAAACAAATAGATGATGGGATGCAGATGCGGATGGCGGATGGGCTCATAGCTTAAAAGAAGCGCCTTTAACGACGAGCACCTAGACAATTTTTGTTGTTTTTTTTGTATTATCTAAAATTAAAAAATACAAGCATAATTTTGAATTCACGCCAGTTTTGTAGCTAGTTATTTTCCTACCGTTATCATATCTCAGGAATTTTACTGGGAAACTCAGATACGTTGATGTTGATAGGTGGGTATAGGTACTTTTAAACTCCTTCGCAATGTGACTGAGAATTAACTGAAACTGACTGCCGGGTGATGATGATGGTGGTGGTGGTTTGCTTGTGCAGTAGTTACGTAGGAGTAGTAGCAGTTGCATTTATTTCCCTTCCATAGCCCCATAAAACTTGAATAATAGTAATAATAATAAAATTAAAATGGCATTAAAAACAAGTGATCTATTAGCGTGACAAAATGGATACGCTTATCGTTTTGTCTAACCTCGGTCTCGGTTTCATAATTCAGGGAAGTAGTATAGATGTGAAGAGTCTTGGCTAAACCAGAACCAGACACAGCACTATAGTGTCAGGACATGTCCTACTCCTACTACTCTACTATAAAGTTAATACAGTTAGAACCAAATATTATAATCATGTGCAAATTAGCAACTACTACAAACTTCCCATTACCGCAAGGGAATAGCAAATATATTTTACTGTAGTTGTTTTACTTTTGAAAGAAAGCACATTTTAAATGTAGGCATTTCGGAATAATAATAATAACAATAATACCTCAGTGAAAGACTTTCTACTTTAGAAGGGGAAAAGGAGAAGTGAGACGATAATCAAGGATGATGATGATAATGATAATGATGATGATTGTGCTAGTCAGCGTCAGAACTTCTAGGTCCGTCAGGCCCTGGTTCTGGTTCTTGTCCTGGTCCTGGTCCCGGTGTCAAGTCAATGTCAAACTTACCAAAATGTTATTCTAAAAAAAAACTAATAAAAAATGAGTAGAACTATAGAAAGTGGAGCTATTTTGGGCCCGTCTCTGAGCCTATTTAAAATATTGTAATAAAAACAAAATCGATAAGAGATTTGTAATTTGCGGCAATTAAATGAGGCCTCGCTTACGATTAGTATCGTACTGTAATAGGGGAATCTCCTAAAACACCACAATCTTGCACTTCGGTAACCTCCTGCTACCAGGACCACCTCTTCTCTAAGTGCCGACGTCTCAATTCTTGGCCGCTCTGCTGATCTGGACCTCAGGACCTACTGCTCCTGCTCGCTGTATGCTCCACTGAGAGGAGCTCCACGTCTCGAGTTGGTCCACGAGGTCTTCCTTCCAGGTCCTAGGACCTCCTGACCGGCCGACTTCCGTACGTCCTCACCTCCTGAGCTCTGGACCTACCGACCTGCCGACCGTCCGACAGGTATGCTCTCAAGTCGAGCTCAGGTCCAGGTCCCCGGGTCTGGTCCCTTGGTGCTCGCCCTTTGTTATGCTGGGGAGCACCCGTCCTGATGTAAGCTAGGTCCCCGGGTCTGGTCCTTTGGTGCTCGCCCTTTGTTATGCTGGGGAGCACCCGTCCTGATGCAAGCTCCGCAGTGTGGTCTGGAGATGCAGTATGCCTCACTCGTATGCAAGTGCTGGTACCTCGCCCTCAGCACCTCCACTCCAAGATGTCGAGCCCACACGGTCAAGAGGTAGATAATGCGCCTATGGGCAATATGAGACTGGTCCGTCAAACCAGCCAAGTCTATGCACGACGATGATCGCTATGGTTCTACCTGACCGGGGCAATTTGGACCCGAATGAACACACACTATTAAACAATGTCTTACACAGCCCCCTATATGCTGTCGGCCATAAGCCAGAGAGTTAGTACGCACACACAGGAAATGTCTGGGGAAATCGCACATAAATTACACCGTTTTATTTGTCTCTTTCACGGTCTTCCGACCCACAATAATGTCAGTTTTTTGTCGGGAAAGTTACACTCACAATATCCGGTTTACCCGGTACAAATTAATACTAGTTAAACTAACAATAACACCAAACACAATTAGATTATATTACACTAAAATCCCAATATGGCGTGACACTGCCATATGTCTAATACTATACACTTTGAACTTATATTCTACCGCTGAGGATTTCTCTACTACTTCACGAAACAAGCAGCGTTTCCACCGTCTTACTTCTCTCGTCGAGGGTTGCAAAGGAATGAGGATCGTCTCCTTCGCTCATCGTCTCGTGAGCCACTCAACCTGAAGACCGACCCACGATACCCCACTTACTGGCATTTCTAACCTGAGCGGTGATTGGCTCTCGTTCTCCTATGCGCCTGCCTCCCCTCGATCATTGGCTGTCCTTCCTTTATGAGCCTACCTCCTGCTCCCCCAGTCCTCGTCTTCTCAAATGAACTTGGTCGGTCCCTCATCATACGATCACTACTTCACAGCCCCATGCCTGCTACTGTATCTGGATGGTTATCATGTCGCTTGCTCGTGTTCACCATACCACGGTCTGGATGGATCCTTCTAGATCATACTCTGCCCATCCCGTCTACACGTGATGGCTCTAGTGCTTTGGTACTACAACCACCACTACCAGACCATGCTCTCCTCATCCAGTCCCCACGTGATGGCCTACTACTGCTGCTACCACTACCTACACCTACTTCCCCAACCTGACCTAGATGTCGCCTAAGCCCCTTGTTGCCGGAGCCGATTTCTCTCTCTCACTGTCCCCCCCACTATTCTCAACTTTGCCAGGCGCCTGAAACATCGTAGAGGGTTCTCTACCGCCTGAGCACCGAAGAGAATAAGTGAAGAGGCTAATGACTAGAAACGGGAATGACTCGAGCTTAAAGATCTTACCGTTTCTCTCTCTCACGACCTCACTAGGAAATAATAGGTAAGTAGAGCTCTAGACCTAAAGACCACTGGACCTCTAAACCTCGTGAACCCAGGTACGGCAGACTTC
Source organism: Dicyrtomina minuta (assembly GCA_949802685.1). Lineage (NCBI taxonomy): Eukaryota > Metazoa > Arthropoda > Collembola > Symphypleona > Dicyrtomidae > Dicyrtomina > Dicyrtomina minuta. The sequence continues at coordinate 20,017,952 of OX461809.1, read as the reverse complement.
AAGACCTCCGGAGCTCCCGACTTCGAAACGTCTAGAGCTCTATAGCTCCGTACCTTCAGATGGCAAAACCTACTGGTATCATAAATGTATTCGCACTTGGACCGGGCTTACTATTTTTATGGCTCACTATCCTAAACCTCAGTTGTCTTTAGTCACCTTAAAATAAATTGTTTACTATTCATCATGACCTTAATCTTAACGTACAAAATTTATGTTTTATCGATAAAGAATTCATACAAACTATTCTCATACTAAAATACCGGCACACCCGGTTTGTACTATCTAAAAAGCATATACAGACATAAAAGACCATACATTACATTCAGTACCTCGACTTCTCAAGGGCCTTACTCTAACATCAATAGGTAAAAATATAAAAACCATGGTTGGTATAAAAATAAACATCATTAAAACTTTAATACCTCCTGAGCCCTTCGCTGCCTCAGTTCTTACGTTAAAACATACTCATAAAAACTCATATCTTTGTAATAAGACCGCCGGTAAACCGGTCACCTTTAACAATCTGAAGCCCTATCGAGATGCTTACTGTAACATTGAAGTATAATAAAAAAAAATAATAATTTAAAAAAAAGATATGATTGTACATATTGTAATCCTCAGTCTGTACTTATCAAGACCTCTGTACCGGTCTCTTCTAGCTAAAATATTAAAACAACATTGTACTTTGATCTAAACCGAGACTAACATCACATAAAATATACACCTACGACCTTAAATATCGACCATCAACCGGGTCCTTTAAATAACTTAAAATATAACATACACCATGTCAACATAGAGCCCCTATCCTCGGGTCATTTACTACATATACATTAAGAAGCTAAATAATAAAAAAAATACTTATACGCCCGCATCTCGCCACCTCTCGATCTTTATACATTATGCTTCATCATAAACCGCCTCCTATTAATATTGGTCTTCGTCCTGCAAAATGTTCGTGGATGACGTTGACTCAGTCTTTGCTACTGTTTCAGACCCAGTCCAAGCCCCACCCTGACGATGCCCCTGCAGCTGCTCCTGCCCCTGAGCCTGCATCTGGGATGTAGTGAATGTCGCTGGATCTGCTCGCTCTTCTCTGGAGCCTCCTGCTGATCTATTGTGCAGCCGGATATCAAAAACTGTCTCAGTCATAAACAGCACCTGTGCCTGTAGCTTTTCGAGTCCCTCAGCTACTCCTGCAGCATAGGGTATCGGAGATGGTAACGATCGCGGGAGCTGTCTATCCACTCGTGGCCGACCAGACGTCTCGTCGTTGTGCGGTCGGACCTCACCATCGTTGAGCATGCCCTCCATGTCTAGCTCTTCTATCTCCACCGCGTCGAACGTTAATAAGGTTCCCTTTGGCACTCTTCTTCTCATTGCCTTAAGCTCCGATTTACGTGTCTTTGCTGCCTGAGCCTGCCGTCTCTCACATCGACGAACCCATCTCCGCCATATCGACGCGTCCAGGACATTGTTCCCTGGCTTTGCTCTTTTGCTGGTTTGCTCAGCCATGCTATATAAAATAGAACCTTCAATTAGACAAGGCTTAAATAATATACGTGGTCATATTTTCTTCCGCTTTCACCCCCATTGAGAGTCATGCACTGTAACCCAATAAAGCTGAATTTTAATGTTCAACCATACTACATGCTAGTTTTATTGGACATGGCCTGGGGTTTTGTACCAACTTGGTTCCACCGATGAACCAAACAACCACTACCGTGCTCGCATAACCCGCTCATAGGTACAGCTCCTACTCAGTTTATGCACTCAACTTATGGCCGCTGCACCTGCCGACCGACACCTTGTCTTAGTGTACTATACGCGCTACATTCGGGTGCAAATCAATTTACTAATGGTCCCCCCGACCCAGTAACCACTTCACCGCTCAAGCCGGTATCCTATGAGTAACCCACAGAGAGTCCTCTGCGACCTGTAACCATTTTCCCGGTATCTCGGTATTCATGATACGGCCGGGTCTTACTAGGACCGAACTCCGGTATCTTTATTTAGAGCCACTGCTCCACCTACCTTATAATCCTAACTAGGACTATGTACCTGTCCTTCTAGTGCCCATCACTTAGTATGGTGCACATCTCCTGGATGCCACGAGCTCACATGCCAGCTCCAGCGGTCCCCCCGACCCCATACCTGGGTCTCTCCATTCGACCTCTCTACTGCTTGCCTCTATTGACTATACTAGCCAAACTCTACGTATGTCGTCGGTCCAACCGACCCTTGACAGTATCTGAGCTGGATGATAACTGGCGGCCTCTAAGCCTCCGTACTCGCCTAATCTTCGATTTCTACCTTACTTGGCTTCTGCTAGAACTCTGTACTTTCTGCCCACGATCACCTTTCTAGCTGGATCTCAGCTGAAGATCATATTCATGGGAAAGCTTTTACCCAACGCTCCTGTCGCGCTATCACATTCCATGGTCCTATGGAAGTATCTCCGTACCCGGCTGAACACTATAGAACATCACAATTACGGCTCGTTGGCCTGTGCTGTACCTGACCTAAAGCCCAACTTTCAACTACTCATCAAAGTGAGTCATTCAACCGTCCTGTCGGTCTCCTGGTTATTTTGCTGGTTTCTCCACCCTAGCTTGAGGATCGCTGAGCTTGAGGTACACTTTTGTAATCTCACACTCGAAATTTCGGCTTGTTTACTAACCTTCCTAGCCTTGAGGAATTAGATGATTTCCTGGGATTCGTGAATTATCTACTAGCCTGGTAGGCTTCTAGCCTATGCTAACCATCACTTCATCAACCCGATCGTCTCCATACCGGGGTCCTCCGGTGTTCTCCTAAGTAATGCTTTCTGACGGCTGTACGTCTCTGATGCTGGTTTATCATGCTCTCTCAGCTTTGAGCGAAACAATGTGATTTGACTTCGACCGAGCTGGTGGTCGCTGGGACTGTACTAAATGAATTACCTATGCTGGGCCGCGTTGGTCCTGTGGATCTGTTGCTCCCCGAGCCTTTGATCGAGGTTACCCTAAGCTAACCTTCAATGAGGGCTTTTCGGGCCCTCTATCTCCGTGCTGGGTGCTCCACCAACATCTAAATCGGACACCAGCTCCCGGTATGTGGATTTCTTGAGCTCTGTACCATATGCCGTGAATAAGGCTGGTTACAAAGCAAAGGAGCTCTCTAGCTCCGAGGCTGGAACCTCAGCCTTTTATGATTCCTTTGCCGGTGGGAGTTATTTACCCACTCACTAGTAACCTACCCTATACTCGCCCCTGCGGTGGAACTCGGGACGAGCACACGGCGCAGTTTAACGTCGTACACGTCATAGGACGTGTTCGGAAGAGTAGAGACCCCAGCCCCTACGCTTCCGCCTTAACCTAAATATTTTTTTTTTTTCTTTTTTATTATTTTTATGTAAAAAAAAACTTAACTAAAACCCATTTTACCATCACCAAAAAAAACTTTCCCTAATATATCCCAAAATCATTTATAATGCCACCAGTTCCCAACTATGGTGCTTTATTCCTGTTACTCTGTGGTCTCGTCCTGGTCGAAGGACATCCTTAGTAGGTCTCCCATCCTGAATCCGGTTCTGCCTGTCCGCATTGTGTTTATGCCCAGGCGGTCCGGAGGTCTACGAATTCTTGTGGACTGCCTTGGTAGTATAGGAGGCGCGTCAAATTCTTGCTCGTACTCGTCGGACCTGTCCAGTGGTCCCAACCTCCAGGTCTCGTTACCTTCCTCTGGTTCTGACTGCGTCTGAGCTTCCGAATCCGACTCGCCTGTCTTAACCTGCTCTATACCTTGGACTCCTTCAGCTTGAATTATTCGAGTCTCTCCCACTGGTACTGCTATTCTGGGTCGCCGTGGTTGAGTCTCGACCTCACTTTTACCTTCCTCTTCTGCTCTTTGATGGTATGGGAGCATGAGCGAGGTGTGGAATTTGGAGGGTATGTCATTTGGATCATCCGGATCTTTAATACTTACTAGGAGATCCGAATGCACCTCCACTATCTGCCAGGGCCCTGTATATTTAGCCCCTAATGACTTCGAGTACAACGCATCCTTTGATGACTGTTGCTTATTAAATGTCTTGACTAGGTCGCCTACCTTATATACAATGTCGCGCTTGTTCCGATCAAAGAGTTTCTTCTGAGCCAACTGAGCCAGTTTCAGGTTTTTATGTGCTTGTTCCCTAATGATGGTGACGTCTGACAACAATTTAACCCCAAACTCTTCCTCCGTGATGCCTAATGTCTTTTGCAGCTGCAACTTGCGATCTATTGGAAGCATGATGTCTCTGCCTAGGTTGAGCTGACATGGAGAATATCTAGACGACTTAGATTTGGATGTATTTAATGCTACCGTATAGTCCCCGAGCTGTTTTGCCCATTTTGTTTGGCTTTTAAGGCAAAATGCTCTGAGAATGCTTTTAATATCCCGGTTAGATCTCTCTGACTGATTCGGGTTTGGATGATAAGGTGCCACATGCACTACCACACATCCCCATTCTTGGAGCTGTTCTTCCCAATCTGATCCTGAAAAGTACGATGCGTTATCGGACACTATTCTGTTTGGGGTACCGAACGTGTTAAATATCTTTTGCAAGAACCTCAAGATCTTAACCGCGGAGACTGATGTTAAAGGTTCCATGCTTACCCATTTGGAGAACTCATCTACACAAACTACTATATATTTGTATCCCGCACTTGGAGTGAGCTCCCCTACTATGTCCACATGAACGCACTCGAAGATGTTATTCTTATATGAGTGGATTCCCATCCTACCTGGTCTCAGCTGATTTGATGGCTTAGCTAATTGACATGCTTCGCAGGTCTTAACGTATGCCTCTATTGTTTTTGCCATGTTATAGAACCAGAATCGCTTCTTTATTTTCTCATATGTCCTCTCAACACCTTGGTGACCTGCCTTTGTGGTATCATGAAAGTATGAAATTACGTCACGCTCAATGGCTTGTGGGACTACCGGGACCAATCGTTTTCTAGTGGTTGACACCTCTGGATCTAAGAAGTCTGCTACTATTAGTGGATGGGACCATTTAATATGCTTGCCCCTACGGAGCATTGACGGTGTGATTCTAACCTCTGTCGAGCCCTGCTGCCCTAGCGGTCTACCTGCTTCTCGTTCCTCCTGGCGTTGTTCCCATAGCTTATCTACCCTGTTGCTGTAGAAGTCATCTGTATGGGTGCCTGACTTTAATATTGATTTTAATGGACCTTGCTCCTTGTTCGGTATATATCTGCACAAGATGCCCTCCACTACTGCATAGTCGTACCTATACCTTGACCGATGACCGACCCGACATAAACTTCGAGCAATAGCGGCGATTGCCTCGTCGGCTCTCTGCAGGGTCTGCAACATGGGCTTGTCCAACATATCCATGTCGATCTCGATGTTATCCCTCGAACTGGTAAAGGTTGCTATGCAATGGTCAACCCGGTTTGGATCGTCATCCTGTATTGGATCCGGCAGAGCGCCGCGTGAGAAGAGGTCTGCCAGTTTGTTATCACACCCTTTGACAAACTCGATGTCGTTCACTACATCACCCAGCTCAATTGCCCACCTCACAATGTGTTTATTGTAGAGATGGTCGTTTGTAGCTGCATGTTTCAAGTAGGATAGGGCCTGATTATCGCATCTGAAAATCACGTCTTTCTGGTAACGGATATAAGGGTCGAACACCCGATTTGCGAATCTAATGGCTAAGCATTCCTTCTCCCTCGCATCATATTTCCGCTCCGCGCTGTTTAATAACTTACTGCGACATTCGATCACCCGGAACCGATCAGCCTTAAGCTTATCACAATAGTATTCTTGGGCTAAAATGGCTCCTAGGCCCACATCACTGGCATCAGTATAGACATACAAAGGTTGATCATAGTTGATAGTGTTTAATGTGATCTCCTTCGCAATTTCCTCTTTGATGTTTTCAAAGGCTATTTGCTGTTCCGGGCCCCAAGTGAAAGGTCGGTTAGGATCTTCCTCCTTTTTTAGCTTCACAAAAATGTGCTCTAATTGTGTAGCATAATGAGGAATGAACCTCATATACCATCCAATGGCACCTAAAAACCGCTGAATGTCTTTCTTGGTCTTGGGGACCGGGTAATTGCGAATAGCCTCGACCTTCTTTGGGCATTTCGTAATGCCGGTCTTAGTGATGACATGTCCCAAGAATTGGACTTCCGGAAGATCGAATTCGCATTTCTCCCAATTAATAGATAAATTAAAGTTATGAAGGGTCTTAAACACGAACTCTAAATGCTCCTTATGGAGAGCTTCTGTTGCACTAAAGATAAATATATCGTCTAAATATACGAAAAGGAATTTGCCTATGACGCTACCGAAGATCAGGTTCATCAGCTCTTGGAAAATCATGGGAGCATTTTTAAGTCCCATTGGAAGGACGTTCCATTCCCAGCATGCATTTTGTGTATGAAAAGCCGTATATTTTTTGGATGACTCGGATATCGGGATCTGCCAAAAACCTGATCGTAAATCGATCTTTGACATATACCGACCTGGAGGTAGCTGCTCCATGATCATGTGCATGTCTGGCATGGGGTTTTGGATCTTTGGAGTATACTTATTCAGCTCTTTGTAGTTGACTACTAACCTCTTGTCGCCATTCGGCTTCGGAATCAATAGTATAGGAGATGAATATTCCGAAGCGGAACGGCGTATCTTTCCTTGTCTTTCCAATTCTTCCAGCTTTTCATCTACCCATTTGGCTATGGCCGGTGGCCGCCTAATAGGTCTACATTGTATAACTGGGCAGTTGGGGTCGACTCTTAGGTCGTGTACTATTGCATTTGTCATACCGGAGGAACCATCACTTCGGACCACTCGATTATATTTCTGTGCTAAAATTTCTACAAAGGTTTGAACCGGGGTCTTTTGGATCCAAGTTTGGTCATATGGATCTGGGGTCGGTGTCAGTGATAAATCACAGACATCTTTTTCTGATCGGACCGCCAGACCTCTTACAAAGTAACCTACTTGGTGCTCTTCTTCGGCTTCCGTCTTCACTGCCCAGTGCAACTCACCCTTGATATCATCGAAACTTAACCCATGTTTCCACCTAAAGGCGGTTCCTATAAAAATTGGATACCCTAGTCCCTCATGAACCAAAAATTTTTCTCTAAACCATCTACCCGCTATTTTAAAGTCTAGTGTTACCTGCCCTGCTGTTAACTTTGGTATACCATCGAACCCGACTACTTTAGTAACGGGTTTCTCTATCTTCAGGCCTAATTTCGTGCAAGTCTCTTTTGATATCACTAATGAAGTACATCCTGAGTCTATAAGCCCAAAGAATGGAAATAATTGTTGTTTTACTTTTATGTTTACCAGGGCGAAAGGGGCTATATGTCTTTTATATACTCGACACGGGTGCCCTTTGAAGTCCGTGTCTGAAACCAGTTTAAATACTCTTCAGTTTGGGGTAGCGGTGTCGTGATGATATTGACTGGAGGGAGTTGCATTTGGTCTCTGATATGCTTCCACCTTTCTTGATCTTCGGGGTTCATGATATGGATGAATGGGAGCCTCTCCTGATGTCGTGGTTCCTCCTTGATGGTCTCTTGAGGTTCGGTTGTGTTCTTAATCTCCGCCTGTTTGCTCGCCTTGTCCTCTTGGTCGACTGCCTTCTCCTTGCAGTTTTCCAGCAGTTTATAAGCCAGGAGTTTCGCCTTTGTTGTATTACAGGCCACGGTGTCATGGGCGTTGCTGGTACAGATGGTACACCACTTGCCTGATCGCCTCGTCTCACTCCTAGTCTGCCGGTTTTCCGGTCTAGAGCTCCTAGGTGGTGGACTCTGAGACTGATCTCTGTGTTCTCGGCTCGAGTATTGCGAGCTCGATGGAGAGTCTTGACGGGGTCTTCGTGAGTCTGGACTGTAACTCCGGCTCCTTCCCTCTGTAATGTGACTAGATTGGCTCTCTCCTGAGTACCGTCGTGTCCGCTCTGTTCGCCGGTAGGCCCTGTCATACCCCTCATTTTGATCATCGTATATGGGCCTATACGGGTCTCTTTCGCGGTCCGCCCGTTGTCGTAGCTGATGAAAGGACTCGACCTGGTTAATGAAGTCGCTAATGTTAAGAGGTGTAGAGGTACCTGGTGGGAAGGCCCCTGCTAAGCTGGGGTGCATATTCTTTTTGATGCGATTCATGATCTCCTGAGGTGCCCATGGCTGCGGCTCTTGGATGTTTCGCAGTTGAATGTAGAACTTGGAGGCCCAGGTGCGAATTGGATCTGAAGGCGTCTGCTTGTTGTAGACTATTTGGTCTAGGGTTGCTTGCATGTTGGTCTTGTCATATGCCTTCAGGAACGCGGTACGTACCGGTCCCCATTTGGGTTCAATGTCTAACAGGATTGCTCTTAACCATGCTGCTTCCGCTGGTGTCGAGAGACATTGTTGGAAGATGATGACATAAGACTTGTGCTGGACCCCATGGACCGCCAGGTAGTTCTCAAAGGATGCCACGTAGTTTGATGCTATGTCTACTACCGGGTCGAATTTCTTTAGAAGGATGCTCAAGCCCGTTGGTGCCATCATTTCCAATGTTAGCTCTCTCTGTTTTGCTTGAAGCTCGTGAGTTCTGGACATTTGTGTCATCTGTAGGTGTAATATCTCCAGGACAGCATCCAGGGTGGTCGAGTTTGCTGGTTCTGAGCTATCTACAGACTCGGGAGCTGGTGACTGTTGTGTATTTTTGTCTCTCGTGGCTAGACTTGCATTCACCAGCACGGCTTTCTGGTTGATTTTTACGGTTTCCTGTAGCTTCTCGTTGTCCCGTCGAGTCTCGACTAGCAGCAAATTGATCTGCTCAAGACGCTTTGACATATCGTACACTGCTTTTTTGAGCTCACGTAATAGTTGTGCGTCCGGGTTGGGCTGGTCTCGCTCCTCTTGGTAGCCTATTGGTCCCGGAAGGACGGGTCTCTGAGCTCTTGCCTCTTCCTGTCCCAAGTCAAATACTCCACTGAACCGGATTTCACCATCGCGTTCCAATTGTCGCATTGACTTATTTCTTTCTGCGAATAGGGATTGGACCTGGTCGGGTGTCATTAACTTCGGTAATTCTTCCTTCCGAAGGATGGACCATTGGTGTAGAAACCATCGTTTCTGGATATCCAAGTCGTCCCATTCTTCGCTATCTTTCAGTTGCAGCTCTCCGAGCTAAACCATCGTGGTGATCCGCTTCTTCCATAGGGTCTGCAACTTCAGCTGGAGCTCTTGTGATGCCGGCATTCGTCCCGTGCCTTTTCTTTCTTGAGCCGCTCACCTTAATACCGAGTATTTACCCGGTCTCAGACCTGATTTTAACCGGATCTTTTTTATGCCTCTGGTATTTGGTCTCTTTATTGGCCTACCGACGTTAGTTTCAGGTAACCTTAAACTAGTGAGCGATGCTTCTGTGGTCTTTGCCTAACCTACGATCTTCGCGTCGACCCGTGCATAGCAGTTCTAATGACAGAACACCCCTAGCCTGGACAAATTGAGCAGCCCAGCCGATCAGACCCCCGGTCCTTATGGCTCCGCCACTATTACTCCAACTGTCACTACCTATAGTGTAGGTTGACTGGTCTGTTAGTTATGGTATATGCAATATGATCTTATGAGATGATGATTCTCTCTCCCCTAAGACCCCGTTGCTCCAAGTGCGGTGTTCGCCTGACCTGCCTGAGTATAGCTCAGTCGAACCTCTTGTCTCGGAACTCGTGATCTGTTACACCAGCCCCACTCTAATGCTCTAATGTATTTTAACGTAAATGTATAGAAAAAAAATCAGAAATAAGGAACTAGTGTATCTCACCTGATTGTGCGCTGGTTCTAACAAGATGAGAATCTTGTGTCCGTCATTGTCGCCAGTGTAATAGGGGAATCTCCTAAAACACCACAATCTTGCACTTCGGTAACCTCCTGCTACCAGGACCACCTCTTCTCTAAGTGCCGACGTCTCAATTCTTGGCCGCTCTGCTGATCTGGACCTCAGGACCTACTGCTCCTGCTCGCTGTATGCTCCACTGAGAGGAGCTCCACGTCTCGAGTTGGTCCACGAGGTCTTCCTTCCAGGTCCTAGGACCTCCTGACCGGCCGACTTCCGTACGTCCTCACCTCCTGAGCTCTGGACCTACCGACCTGCCGACCGTCCGACAGGTATGCTCTCAAGTCGAGCTCAGGTCCAGGTCCCCGGGTCTGGTCCCTTGGTGCTCGCCCTTTGTTATGCTGGGGAGCACCCGTCCTGATGTAAGCTAGGTCCCCGGGTCTGGTCCTTTGGTGCTCGCCCTTTGTTATGCTGGGGAGCACCCGTCCTGATGCAAGCTCCGCAGTGTGGTCTGGAGATGCAGTATGCCTCACTCGTATGCAAGTGCTGGTACCTCGCCCTCAGCACCTCCACTCCAAGATGTCGAGCCCACACGGTCAAGAGGTAGATAATGCGCCTATGGGCAATATGAGACTGGTCCGTCAAACCAGCCAAGTCTATGCACGACGATGATCGCTATGGTTCTACCTGACCGGGGCAATTTGGACCCGAATGAACACACACTATTAAACAATGTCTTACACAGCCCCCTATATGCTGTCGGCCATAAGCCAGAGAGTTAGTACGCACACACAGGAAATGTCTGGGGAAATCGCACATAAATTACACCGTTTTATTTGTCTCTTTCACGGTCTTCCGACCCACAATAATGTCAGTTTTTTGTCGGGAAAGTTACACTCACAATATCCGGTTTACCCGGTACAAATTAATACTAGTTAAACTAACAATAACACCAAACACAATTAGATTATATTACACTAAAATCCCAATATGGCGTGACACTGCCATATGTCTAATACTATACACTTTGAACTTATATTCTACCGCTGAGGATTTCTCTACTACTTCACGAAACAAGCAGCGTTTCCACCGTCTTACTTCTCTCGTCGAGGGTTGCAAAGGAATGAGGATCGTCTCCTTCGCTCATCGTCTCGTGAGCCACTCAACCTGAAGACCGACCCACGATACCCCACTTACTGGCATTTCTAACCTGAGCGGTGATTGGCTCTCGTTCTCCTATGCGCCTGCCTCCCCTCGATCATTGGCTGTCCTTCCTTTATGAGCCTACCTCCTGCTCCCCCAGTCCTCGTCTTCTCAAATGGACTTGGTCGGTCCCTCATCATACGATCACTACTTCACAGCCCCATGCCTGCTACTGTATCTGGATGGTTATCATGTCGCTTGCTCGTGTTCACCATACCACGGTCTGGATGGATCCTTCTAGATCATACTCTGCCCATCCCGTCTACACGTGATGGCTCTAGTGCTTTGGTACTACAACCACCACTACCAGACCATGCTCTCCTCATCCAGTCCCCACGTGATGGCCTACTACTGCTGCTACCACTACCTACACCTACTTCCCCAACCTGACCTAGATGTCGCCTAAGCCCCTTGTTGCCGGAGCCGATTTCTCTCTCTCAGTACCCAGTAGTCAGTAGATGCTGGGTATAGGGCGAGAGTATTATTACCATTATATGTAGCCTACTACGTTGAATTTGAATTTTAGCATTGCCTCTGTAGCTTCCCTTTTTACTCTGTGTGGGTACTGGGTAGAGTGCTATAGATAATATCAGTAAAATTATAGGATTGTGTATAATACGGCTAATTGGTAATCCTAATCTGGCACCAGCACCTTCCCAGTCCCAGTCAGGAGAGTCCGTACGTACAAACTGCATACTTTTACATGCAAGCAAGTACCGTCAGTACACCACGTACGAGTTCCAGTACCAGTGCCAGTGCCAGTGCCGGTGCATGTCTCTGTATAAAAGAAAGGATGATACACAGCTCCTAATATTATACCTATGTGGACCGTTAAATGGGAATGGGATACAGGACAGCGGTATGTGGGTACTCTATGTGCTCTTAGGAGTGAGATTAACCTTAAAAGTACCACCACCGACATTTCACGTATGTGTATCCATGTTTATGCATGTAGTATTGTATGCTATCTCGTACACACACATATTATATAGACGTAAGGTTACGTACCTACAAAAATGCATTATGACCCTGGAATATGGAAAAGGAGAACGTTAGCGTATTGGAGTCGGAGCATTGGGAGGGTTAGGAAATACTTCCAGCCTGGATTCATAGGACCCGGATGAATAATTAGAATGTAATGCTCCCGCTTTCCACTCAACTCTTTCCTCCCAAAAAACGATGAAAATGACTCCGAGAACGACCCAGACTCCGTATTAACTAACCATGTATTCAGAGAATATTTGAACTCCAACTCTCACTACTCTCCTTCCCTCGGTCTCTGTCTACTCCCGCTAAACTCATAGTCACCACTATGCAACTATATAGTTGAGCTCAAATGTCTATGCTTCATAACGGGAATAACCCCAATATTATATTCTCACTCAGTCAAATGAAAATAAACGGGAGCGGGGTTTCTTCTCCTTTTCGTCCTCTGTCTCTCAAAAATATGCTGACGCTACACGGGAAATCAGGAGCAGAATACCGATAACGCTTATAGTGTTATTACCGTAGCGTAGTCGTCAAGTTTTCCTATTTTCGAAATTCAACAACACACAACTAATAATTCTTTCTACCATGGATGAAATAAAGCGCTAATATAATTAGTTGAAACTTTAAACAAGGAAATATTCCCTCAAGAATTGCTACAGTTCCGAGCTCCTATGAAATTACAATCAAAATAGACTATTTGTTTTAGTCGAATTAGAAAACTGTGTGAATTGAAAGTTGGATTTCAACTTGAATGACAATGACTACAGTGTCAGTAGCAGTGAGTTTCAGTGTGATCAGTTTTCCAGGTTTTTCTATATATCTTATTTTACTGTATATGATATCTATTTTAATTACTCACTGTCGAGAGTCATGGGAATCGTACGGATTTCAGAAGATACTTTAGATATTCACTTTTATAAATAGTCTTGCACTTTGTTTTTAATTCCTATGGATTGGAATAACTTCCAGTGTTCCACTATGTGTATTTTGGACGAGTAAAATAAAAGGGTGAAATGATGGATACGTGCTCTTGCATTCGTGTGATTATGAACCATTTTCTGGATTTAGCTTTCTGTATTTCCCTCTGGATGATGCTAGAATTAGAGAGAGAGAGAGAGAGAGGAGTGAACCAATAATTAGTTGACGTACATGTAGATGAAGACGAACGTCACTTGTGACAAATGGCACCTTTGAGTCAGCTCATAGTCACTCTTCAATTTAGGGAAAACATGAGAGAGATTATTATGGTCTCGTGAGAGAATTATATATTATGACTAATGAGTTCATAACATGTTAACATTTACTTGGCCACTCATTTTCTTCAATTTGTCAAAGACTTGAATTTCACTGAAGCATAATTACTTATTGAGTGGAGTCTCGTAGTTCAACAGTCACAGACAAAATTACATACAATCTCAAATGTATGAGCTCACTTTCAGTGTATTATATGGGCGTGCTGAGTGCTGCTCCTTCGTCTCTATGATAATATGAAAGTTCCCTGTTCCCTGCCTCTGCCTCTGACTATGTCGATGTTGATTTGTAAATGTTATTCGGAATTTAATTACAAATTGAAACAGAGTCCTCTTCTTTTCCATTTCCATTGTTAGTACATTTTGTTACGTCTATAATTTAGAGCCATTACGTCAATAATGTACAAAAACATAATCATATTTTACATTCTTTTCCATTGGAATTCAAAGCTGAATCCGAATTCAACTTGGGCTAATATATGAGGGGAAAGGAGAAGGAAATGAGTGTAATTAGAAGTTGCTGATATTTCCTCAATTCCTTTCCTCTAATTTTGGGAGTAATGGCAATGGGATCTTGTCTAATTTTAATCTACTACTGCTCCAGAGATAAGGGGGGATAATGAAGGAAACAAGACCATATAATGAGTTCCGGTGAATCCGGAATCTAGACTCATGCTCATAGCCAAAACATCTTCATAGTATAGGTACCTATGCAGCTCTGCATTTCTACAGTCTAAAGTACATGGGCAACTAATTGGATGAAAATGATACAAATTAATAATTAACGTATTTGAGAGAATAATCTGGTGGAAATTTAGGCGAGTACTCAAACCATAATGTTAATCAAGCATCCGAAAGAAGGAAGCATCGCATCGACGTCCTGTAAGAGGTTAATGAATGCAAAAAAAGGGATCGCAATGGTCTGATCTGGTTCAAATTTTATGGACTGGTCCAAAGCCAGGCTACTAGATCAGATCAATCTCGATCATTCTTGGCCATTAAACGTTAACAAATCTTGGAAATTTTACTTCAAAAAACTATTAGGGGAGAGTAACTTTTTGCCACTAAAATGATTTAAAACATGAACGCCTTTAACGAAATTGGTTTTCTTATGATTAGTACTTAAGTTTTATTTTACCATTACTTTGAATAATAAGTAGTGGAAAAAATACAACTTTTGCATATTGTCGAACCCAGAAAATTAGAAATGATCCAACATTGTTGGACCTCCAAACTCAAACCAGGCCAAACCGAACCATATTTCTCTGATCCGAACCGATTTCGAGGGCTACCATAATTAATATTTTCAAATTAAATATGAATATAGTTATTGTAAATCGTGTGTATAGTTCATTTATATTGAGTCGTATGTGTCTGACACTATATATTACTTGAGAAAAGACGTGGGAGTGATCGCGAATGTTGAATGATGATGGGAAAAAATAATAATGCGGCAGAGACAGGATGAGAGGATTAACTCATTCTAATGCATTGGAGCATAAACTTTGAAGAAAAGACTAAAAAATTAGCATAAAATTCAAGAGTAAAAATTTCAGGTACTACCTAATTTAGGATGTGGACTTAGCTCTGTCAGTCATATCACCTAATATACACATTTTTATGCTGGTGTTGGTTCGACAGATCGTGAGTAGTGAGCTCTGCATTTTTTCTGGTCTCCTGGTTGTTGTGGCTTAGGCTAAGATTTGTATTTTTGGCAGCTTGAATCGATATGTATGTTCAACGGTCCAATTATAAATACACCGTCGATAATATATCTATTCTTGTGTTTGTAAATTACATGTATCTGTACTCCCGCGTATAATAGTACCAACGTGCAACGTGTAGTTAATTTACTGATGTATAAAGTTTTGGATTTAGAGCGTTCTGGGGAAGGACTCCTGAGTTATACCCACCCACAGTGAGTTATATGAATAAAGGGCTGCAACTCTAACGGAGCCTATGGGTCTAGAGGATACAGATACAGGTATAGGTATAGGAAAAGAGACGGCTACGACTATACGGCTACGCTCATAAATGAGTAAAGACAGTGTGTTTGTAGGACGGATAGATATTAAAGAAACCTCAGGAGTTGTAAAAATTGTAAATAAAATAAATCTTATGGTTTCCCGTAACTATAAAATAGCTGCAGCTTCCGCTTTGAGCTGACTAGCTGACTCTAATAATTATTAAAGCAAATAAAAACCAGTCAAGATTTTTTCTCGTTTCCCCTTTTCTGTTCTTTTGTGTGTATGTGTGTGAGTTTGTGTGGGACTGTGGAGTTGTTATTTTCTCTTTTCTGCCTCTTTCTCTCTCGTCTCCGTGTCTTTGCTTGTTCTTCCTTTTCCTCATCAGCTCCCTACTTCCATGTATCTTGTGTGCTGCAGCATTGTTTGGAGTAGTTTTCCTCTCCCGTTCTCGTGGTTAAACTTGTAACTTTGTCTTTGTGTAACTATATAAAGAGAAGATGTATTTCCATTTCCAGACTTTCCAGTTGAGACCAAAACCAAAAACTCTCTTGCTCCAGTTCTTGTCCATACTGTTCAGTTGCCAAACTAATCTATGTGGGCGATACATGTGTATAATATTATGTCTGCTGCAAGGGAGAACACTGCTAACTCTTACTACTAAAAGAGATAAAGCTAATTTCCACGTTATTTCTGATCAGCCTTGTCAGAATTTATTATCTCTCCCTTTTGTTCAAGTTCACCGGAAGATGTTCTAAAAATACATGGGGATACGTTACTACATTACTACAATATATGCACTCTGTACTAGTCAATAGAGCGCAAGAACCAAACCCAGGACGTAGAACTAGGTTGACCTGCATCCACCCACCATTTATGTGAGCTCACTTTCTACAAAATACACATAGAAAATTCTCCTCATCTACACTCCACGTACACCAAGAATGTTTCTGTTGCAAAATTTGTGGCTGTGTTCTATATAGCTATATACTGTAACGTCATTATTAGAACTAGAAAAAATAGTCTACAGTGAGAGGGTTACGAACACAAGAAATTACATGATGGTGAATGAATGCAATAGATTATCTTTCATAAATATCGTCTGTGAAGAACCAAAATGACCCATATCCAATTTAAGCTACAATCAGAATGAGCTATGTCATTAAAAAAATGAGAAACATGCGTCATATGTTAATTAGGAGTTTTTGAAAGGCGTAAAATGCTCTATTTTCATGTTTTTCAATAATGTAAAATTTTCTATTTGCATGCTTTTGAAAAGTGTAAAGTTTTCTATTTGAATGCTTTTGAAAAGTGTAAAATTTTCTATTTACACATTTTTGAAAAGTGCAAAATATATTATTTAAACACTTTCAAGACGTTTTAATAGTTTTGTAGATAGTGGATATTGTTTTTAGCTACAAATGGATATGGGTCATTTTAGTTCTTCACCGACGATATGTTGACCCTATGTAGTAGTGACCTGGTCTTGGTTTGGATATATGATTTGATAAACCATATAAAGTAGGCATAAGGAATGCTACACACACGTCATCAGTTGACAGGAAATGCCTTTGACGAACATGTTTTATTCATCAAATAGATGAGACCTACATTATTCTGCCTTTACAAATAACCATATTCTTTTAATCCAGCCTAACCCACTTCTTTCTCTGCTTCTTCTTCTTTCTCGCTGTATTCCTTATTAGTTTAGTAAACACAGCGTTTGTTTAGAAATAATAATCAAAATAACGAGCGTTTCACGCCAAATAAAAAAGGATAAACACATTTGAACACTCTCTCTCTCTCTTGGAAGTCAAAAGAAAGGAAAAAGATTGACATAAATTCAACGTAGGAGTAGGAGTCAAGTCATTGACAAGGATATTAAACATATTCAACAAAATTCAAGTATTTTTGGCAATTTGACAAAGGGAAGAAGAATTATAAACGGAATTCTTGAGAAGTCAATTATTTTTACAAAAAATTAAAGTTTAACTATAACAACTACAATCTCGTAGATACTTATCAATTAAGTATTTGCTTGTCATAAATAAAGGAAGTTATATAGGCATTTTAGAGTTGTAGTTAATTTATTTTGTAACTTACGTGTTGACGAGCTGTACCAGCTTTTATTTAAGCTTAATTTAATTAAGAATTTAAGCAGTGAATGACGTAAAATAAATTTTGAACTAGCTTTTGAAAACTGGAACATTTGAATTTCCTGCCAAATCTAAAAGATCAAATTACCACCTGTTACTCACTGCAAAGTTATATAATTTGAATGGTAATTAGCAGTAAAATCTCACTATCATAAAAGAGGAGTTCTATGTGTAAAATGCTTAGAATAATTAAAAAAAAGGAGTTATGTCGAAAAAAACACGATTTGTTAAACAAAATTCAATTTTGAAAGAATTATAAAGGACTTTGTTATTTTTCAAAAGCTTCCAAAGGAGGAACCAAGTGTCTTACTTCGTTGAGAATATCAAAATCATGATACATTGTGTATTCAGGTAGAAATAAATTTCCATTACAGTAATTGCTAAAGCAGCAAGAGAGAGCCCCAAATTTTGTACGTGTAATTAGGTTAATTGATGCTTTTATTCAACTTGTGTACCCTTCTATAATGTAATGCTTGTTTTACCTTACTACATAACATGTCGGAAAGTGGGAAAGCATGTATAACGCAATCCGTACAAAATGATTTCTATCTTAAAAATATGTGAGCATAGGAGTACTTACGAAGAAAATAAAATGATTTTCAATTATAAATAAGAACATTTCGTACAAGTATTTGTTTTTGTTGATTCTAAAATGGATGAAAATTGAGTAACAAACACACAGAAAGGAAAAGGTACCTAGTTAATCATCTTAAAAATTTTTTTTGATACAAATATTTAAATCGAAAAGCATGAAAGTGTGTGCTTGTAGGAGAATGCAAAATCCATTGCTTTAGTGTATGAAAAGTGCGCCATGTCCATCCGCTTCCTCTTTTCTCATTATGAAGCATCAAATGAAGAGTTCAATTAAACTTTTGTATCCTGAATCCCAACAGTCAGTGTACAGAGAAAATGGAGATAAAGAGGAAGGGGGGGGGGGAAGAGAGAACAAGTTTTGTTCTTATATATAAATAATCTCTGTGAAAGCCATAATCATAAATAGTGAACTAAAATATTTAAAAGGAAGTAACATAGAAAATTTGTTGTGGGCCGTTCAAGTATTACGTAACGCAAAAAGGTCAAATTTTGACCCACCCACGACACCAAAACGTTACGTAGCGACATGTTAAATCATAGGAAAAAACGGCTGACATTGACCTACCCACTACCCCTGGCTGCGTTACGTAATACTTGAACGACCCTTTATACTTCATGCTCACAGAAATAAAATACAAATACGTTGTGAGAATAATTATAAGCTATTAAATATTATGTTTGAAGGCTTGCAGCTTCAAGTCTGTATACCAAAGCTACAATTTGTTTTTAGCTTGCTTCAGTTTTATTGGGAAGAATGCAACTCACATAAATACTAACTTGTCTCAAAATTTAAAACATAAAAAATGAAAGAGCTGTGTATCTTGTCCTGAGTTTAAACTAACTCAGTCAGAGACAGACATGTATAGGCTCGATTAAATCTTCTCGCCGTATAGTATGTGTATTCTTAATGGAGGAAAGGAAACAGATAGGATTTTACAGTTAGGTAAGCTCGACTACAGAACTGAGTATTGACGCACACTTGTATTTGTTTAGATATGTAAATGTGGATTAGGGGCAAACAAAGTAAAAGTACCCATGAGTTTTCCAAAGGAAAAGTACCTCTTGAGAAAATTATAACGAAAAAAAAATGCCTGCAGACTACGCAGACACTCTGTTTGTCTGTTCTATGACTGCTAAACAATGATATCCCCATTAACTATACACTCCACTACTCGAGTCTAATGGCATCTTGTTTGAGTCCTTAATAGAATGAGATCAAAGAACACAAGCTCAATTCAGACTCTCCCTCTCATATTATAATAACAATAATCTTCAATTTAATGGAGCGAAGGTACAAAGACAAGGTGAGCATGGGCGTCTATAGCATCCTTGTCTCGAGTTTGGGAGTCAGTGGGAATAAAAAAAAGAAAGCACCACTGACTTTTAAATCAAGGGACGCGGGGAGATTTCAGGACTACCATTTCTACTCTGGATATGCCATAGTCGAATAGAATATAATGCCTCAAAAACCTGACTCTATATGACAGTAGCAATAGAGTGCAGAGAGCGTGAAGCTAGAGTGTGGACCATCTAGTAATCAACAGTAATTTTTAGAGTGCGTCACAATCCAGCTCACCAGCTTTGGGGCTGAGTAGAAAACTCAATCTATACTCCACAAGTTTAATGTCAAAGAAAGATCAATGCAAATTTGTCCATTAATAAGTTGGCAGACTTCATAATATTGCGTTATATTTTTTAAATTTTTCCCTAACACAATTTTAAAATATCGAAGTTGAGAATTCATGTATTTTTTGAAAAATATTTTTTCCAGGAGTTTTCTCTCGAAAAGTTCCATAAGTAAACAGGGTAGTTTACCTGAGTTTCAATTTTTAATTAGTAGTGTTTTAATCTTCAAGAGCTTTCAAATAATGAATCGCATCTCTGATTGGTTTAGTGTTTTGAACAGTCTCGTAAATTATTCAAATAGATAACTACATGATCCAAATTTTAATTCCAGGTAACGGTATGAGGCTCTCCTATATTGCAACAGTGGCACAGGAACTCAAAGAATATTATAATAGTTTCAACTTTCAACAGATTTGTTCCTACCTATCTACATAATTTAGCAACCTTTGGCAATTCTCAACGGAATTTGACATGCGATATACTATTTTGAAGCTCTTAAAAAATAAAAAATACGAAATTCGTTGAAACTTCAGAATTATTTAATTTACTATTTTTTTAACTATAATTAACTTTAAATGTGCAATTTAAAATTGAAGCTTTGGTAATTTGCGCGTCAATCGCAATATATATTGTTCTTCTCCTCATTCCCGTCATTTTGACATATCGCTTCTCTATATTCGAAGAGAGTGATCGGTCTAAATTTGACATTTTAGGTTTGGCGGAAGTTCAAATTTTCAATATTCCCTTATTTCTACATATCTACATAATTTATCTCAGTTTTGCATTTCTCAATAACATTTGACATGCAATATATGATTTTGAAGCTCTTAAAAACAAAAAAATTATTTAAAATTGTAATTTATTACATTTAATTTTTAAAAATTATTATTAACTTTTTTGCAATTTTTTAATACCGATTTTAGAATTTACGAGTAATACCCCATATTACTGTTAAGGCTGCTATGAAACAAGGGCTTTAGCCCTTCATAATTTATCATTCAATAATTTAGTTGACAGATTTATACACTGTTCGTACATAAAGATGTATATAATTATTAATTTCCCTTTAATCTTTTCGTTCTACAAGCTGTAGATAGAGACTTGTAATTATATAAATGATTCGGAGATGCATATAGTATTTAAAACTCTTAACGGCTTACGCGCTCTTTACTACTCCCTCAATTTCAATCATCATTATTATCATTAGAACTGCGAGGCTGTGAAGAGTGAAGGATATATAGAGAAGAAATAAAGGATGTGTCGATGCATTAAAAGAACACACTATATGGATGTGGATGGTAAAGAGTAAAGGAAAAGCCAGCGCCATATAGTCTCATTTAATCTGATTGTGAAAAATACACTAATAACCCGTACAAAACGATCCTATAGATTCCGATCGTTTTTGTCGATGGGAAATATCAGTCGGAATTTGGGACATCTCCGACACCATCGTCCGATAGATTTTTTTCCGATGGAAATGCTCCGAAAGCGAAAAAAATATTTGTCCGACGTGAAATTCGAACCCTGGACCTCAGGCTCCATATACCCAGCTCCTACCCACTGACCCACCATGCTATTACTAGACGAATTGGAAAATAAATCTTACATATACAGTCACTATGTATTTGTTGCAATGCTAATTATCTCATTTATTTTGATTTTACAAAACAAATTATGTATTTAAATTACCGATTTCACTAAATTAGGAATTTAGTTTTTATTTCACATTTTGTTTTGTACGTTTATGAAAGCTAACGGCCTGGTAAATATTTTTTGAAACCCCAAATATTTTGTAAATAGATTAAATTTCTTAGCAAACTCAGTTAAGTTTAGTTAAAAACGTGAATACGGCATTTAATGCTTGTAAAATTTAATTATTACAAAATTTATCAAAATCTGATTTAATATCCTATAGTTATCTATAGGAGAAAATAGGCTCGTCTCCTACAGTCAAATATTCTATCGGATTCGATTGGATCCGATGGTTACTTTGTTAAAATATCCCAAAGACCTTTTTCCGACCGGGTCCGACGCTGTATTCAAGTACGGGAATACTTATAAGACAGCTAGGAAATGGAAGTAGGACCATGTTGACAAAGAAATAAAGAATGAAAATTCTATTCACATAACAGGAACACATTTAGGTTCAAAGTCAAAGCGAAAAATACCTCAGAGAAATGATGAAATGAGGGGGAAGAGGAAGAATGGGAAAAGGTGTGTGGAAAAGGAAACAATAATTTGAGTTACAAAAATGCGATAGACAATTAATGAGAGACTGAAGATCAACATGATCATTTTCTCTCAGCTTTCTCCGCTTTCCCTTTTCAATTTTCTATAACATGCTCTGCCTCTACAGAATATAGAAGACGGGAGAAGAATTATGGAGCACTGCCACTACTGCTACCACTACTGCTGCAATTACAAAGCAAGAGAGATAGAAGGAGAGAGGGGGAGAGAGTGGAGTCTCACATTTGTGAACAATTATCGTAAATATTTCACAGAACGGCTGTGGAAAATTTCTCTTTATCTGCTCTCTTTCTCAATCTTAATCTCTGAAAATTTCTCTTTCACGCTTTCTCCAGACAATCGCTTATTCTTTCATTTCTTCCTTAACTTTCTATTTAATAATCTGATTTTCTGCATATCATACTGTGAGTGAATAGTTCGTTCGAAGCAGTCCTAGTTTTGATACCAATACGATCCCCGGCCATTTCTAACCATATAAACTAATTGTCACTGATCTCTTACTTTCTCTCTCTCTTTCTCGCACGTTTTGACTCCTTTCCATCCTCATCATAAATGTGCATGTCTAGTGGATCGTCCATAGGGACACACACAGTATATAGTATGTGATGCATATGTATTTATTTTAGTAACTCCCTTAGATGTACAACGCTTCGACATGTATGGGCAACAGGAAATCATACGTGTATATTGTTAAGTAGAGAGACTGTATATATCTAAATGCTTAATCTAATCACATCTGCATTGCATTCATAACAATTCCAAGTCGAACTAATAGAATAATGCCAACTAATAGTCTATAGCGTATTTATATTCCCTTGTCCCTATGTCTCACTTCAAACCCAGCCCACACAGATTTCTTCGTCTATATAATCACCCAGAGCATTTATTTCTCTCTCTCTCTCTCTAAGCCTTCTCTTCCGCTCGCATCATAACTTTTGGCCTCGGATGTTTGTCTAAAATGAGCCGAGTCGTATGGAGTGAAAGCAATTCTTATGATTGGAGATGTAGAGATTTCAATGTCTATACAGTGTACGCCTATGTATGTGTATAATTAAATACATACATATGCAGGGACTGAGGACTGGGAAGTTATAATCTCGGAGTAGAAGAGTTTTATATCAGAGCCAGAATAAAATGGGAAACGAAAACGAGGACGAAGGTCACCTTGTACTTTGGATTGGATTGGAGGGAGGGGAGGAATGGAGAAAACACACACTGTGTAAAAACCATAAAGTATGAAGTATGAGTCATGTTACTCTAAAAGTGTGCCAATCGTGACTGTTCACGACTTCTTTCTAGACTCCTACTTTTACTTGTACTTTTACAGGGAGAGACATCCCACTGAGTACTTCTTTTAAAATACTTTCCGCTCCAAATTCCCCTTCATCTCCTCCATTTCCAACAAAACGCGCTGGACTCTTTCCAACTTTAGGAAGCCACCTGTGAGAATTACAACAATTAGAAACCGCTTAAACACAATTTTCCTCTTTTCTCCTTAATTAAGGAACAGCCGGGAGTAATTGAGCTCTTGCCGTGTAGCAGAGTGAGTTGCAGTAGCACTCACCACTCAAATTCACATTTTTGTATTGTACGTGCACTGTCACAGTCGGAGTCAGATTGAGGCAGACTCCATAGCCGTATAGTTAATTAACAGCTATTACTATTAGTACAAGTGGACAGGCAAGGAAATCAATGTTGAAAGCATCATCAAGGAAGAGTTACATACCTGTCTGTCTAGTCATATAAGTCACCAGCCAGTCACGCGGTCACAGTCCCTTCTTTTTGAGTTAATTAATTTGAATTCCCTAGTGGTAGACATAATTTTGTAGCTAGCTACAAAATATCCTCAGATTCTTTTCCCAGAAAAATGGCACAGGATACAGAATATTTGCTACTAATTATTACATCATTGAAATATCAGGGCTGGTCAAATAGGCTAATCACAAAAATTATCTTTTACTAATAAACTAAAATTAAATGTGAATATCAAGAAAGTAAAATTAAGTTTGGATAAAAGTCTGACCCTTACTACTGCCTGCCTGCTATTCACTAGTCAGTGGGGGTAGGAGGTAAAAGTTTAAATAATAGGCGGGGTCTACTGCTAAAAGAAATGCGGTACTCACAAGGACGTCTTAAGAGGGTTGATCAATACTGAGGGTAAAGTTTGAAGAATGCAAGTCTCTGACTTGCACATTACGTGGTTCTTATTGCTCTTGATACTTCTGCTGATGATTATGTTGATGGCGTTCATTAGGAGGGAATTGGAATCTAGGAAATCTTGTTGAAGTAAAAGAGAGGGATAGCATACAATTACTGTTAAATCAAAGGGAGTTCTTCCTGAGATCAAAAAGAAGAGAGTCTTTTAAAAAGATGTAAAATGCCATGAAGGTTTCCGTTGAGTCAAGGCAGAGAGACAAAGGAATTTGTTGTAGAATAGTTTAATGCTCTCCTCTTTGATAAAAAATTCACTGAGCTGGTTTTTAAGAGTAAAAAGTTGTTTTACTTCATTGAGTACTTGCCCGTGTTTCAATAGATTACAATTACATAGGTAGGTAGGTCTCTATGTTGGTACCGGTACCGTAAAGCTTCTTACAACTCCAGGGGGGAGTTATATACGAACTTTACTTTAGACCCGGGAGTTATTAGAAATAAAAATATAAAAAACAAAAATCCTCTCCATTTGATTCAATGCTAAAGACCCTGTGAGCTGTTAGAGCAGGTGGGTGTTATTATTAGGGACCCGGGAAGCTGATTAGAGGCTTGACGGTACATTAAATATCATGTGGATGAGGGAAAGGACAAGAAACTTTTTGGCAGTGCATGTACTGTGTTTGTAAGCTCCATTGACTCAACTCAACTCTTTCTTCTCTTCATCGTCCTCGTCGCGTCGTCATCTTCTTCTTCTTCTTTCAGATTACCGAAGAGCCCAGCTTTTTATCTAAAACCTGGATCATAGAACCTTAGAAGTAGACTGGATACACACTCTAGGAGAAACTGCTAAGTGCTGTGCTGCGTCTACATTGACTTTGTTCTCACTCTGACTGTAGATAAATGAATTAGGAATTGTGGAATAAAAAAGACTTTGAACTCTTATCCTATCTGTATTCTGGATTCTCGTCTTATTCTTTTTTTTCTTTTCTTCCTGCGTGTGTGTGTGTGTGTGTGTGTGTGTGTGTGTGTGTGTGTGTGTGCTCTGTGAAAACCTCAATCCAAAGATTCCATTGTTTAGACCAGCGAGTATATCAGGGAATAAATACAAACAACAACAGCAAAAATAACAACAACAACAACAACTGCTCTGATCCCTTCCTTTCCTTTCAAAATCTTTACAAGAGAATTCTTTCTCTTGATGAGGAAATCCTTTTGTCCGCCCTCCACTTGTTGACAGTATTACTATTAGAGAGAAAGGATAAAGGAGAGAAAGGATCATCTCCATGACTTTTCCATAAACAATAACTTTTTCACATGATACATTTTAATATGTCGATTGTCCCATTCTTCCCAGTCCATTGTGAGCTCCTCCGTATTATCTCGTCCATTTTCCTTTCACAGACAGAGACTCTCCTCATTCAATGTCTCCTCCCTACTGTACTATACTATATGCTATACTGTCACTGTCCAAGCGTGAGTTTCATACGTCAGGGCTTTTTGGATAAGAACATTGATCCTATTATTATGACAGCGTCCCAGTCACAACAAAAGAGGAAATTACGAAATGTAGACGTATTAAGTAATATTTTTTCAACTTAAATTTAACTGGGCCACAGCAGAATTAAGCAGAACCATAAGGGCCGCGAGTTCTAGGGATTTTGACTAGGTATTTGAAATTGAAATAATACAGATGGAACTATATAGTAGTGGAAGTGATACAGTGAGGTGAATGTAGAAAAATATAGAGGCATATATAGGTAGTGAGGACTTTCCATGTCTTATTGTCACGTGACGACTTGCTCTTCCTGTTTACAATGATTTTGCAAAGACAGCAAAAACATGGGTTCTCTACCCTGATCAGTCAATCGTGAAGAAGCCATCGAACAAATCCCAACTATGTTTTCTTTTTCACATGAGTGCATACATTACCGTCCATATTATCTAGACTCGCTCCCTGGAAGTCTTTTTTAGTCCTTTCCCCTTCCTTTTATTTATCTTCAGGTTCTTAAATATGTTCTTAAAAAATAATCCCCCGTTTCCTAGTTGCTATTTCTCTCACGGCCTAATAGATTCAACTAGGCTAACGTAACATGGTAGATTGTAGATTACACAATCTTGTGTTTTTTCTAAAGTCGCTCCCCATCACATGTCCAACCAACGTGTACATCCTTAAATTTTTTATTACTGTTTTTGATAAGAAAAAACTGGGGAAAATGATTTTTTAAACTGTTTTAAAATTGTGGTCTTTGCGTCTCTACAATTTTTGCTGATCGTGAGGGCCCTAAGAATCATAGAACGTTCATCTACATTGACTTGGTGATGTTAAAAAAACAGAAAAATCATTTTTAATGATAAAATAAGGTTTTGTAGACACAGTCGGAAACCAAAGGCCACAGAGTCCAGAGTCGAAAACTTAGAATTTGAATTTCTACCACTGCCTTCGCCGCTCTATAACCTACACAGTACTTCTGTTACTATATGTTTGTGAGCATTCCTCCTGGCTCATGGAGCTAGAGTTGGGTAAATTTCAAAAATGTGATTAGTAGAACTGTAGGTATTAAATTATATATATATATAATGAAAATATATACTAAAAAAATAAATTTGTGGGAGCTAGATGCTGAATATTGGATACTGGAAAAATAATATAGGAAGACAGGGACAATGGTCTCCATTCCATTCCACGATATGGAATGGATTGGTTACATTTCGTTTTGAAAAAGGGACAAACGAATGCGTACGAGAAGAAAATTGGAAAGGTTACATGTATGGAATGCATGGGTGAATGTATGAAGATATGTATATGACTCGGGTCGTCTTCGTCTTCGTCTTCGGGTTTCCTTGGTTGAGGTTGAGATTGGAAGAATGAATGCAAGAGAATTTTGAAAAAAAAAGAAACTATATGCAATGGTTGGAATGTTGGAGGATGAAAGCTGATGTGGTCGGAGAAAAAGGAGTAAAAGCAGAGGAAGAGAAGTATAGAGTGAAGGGGAAAAGAGGCTTTATCCCTTCACATCATGGTCAACTTGGGCTATTTCTTCTCTGAAAATTGCTTCTCCACAGTTATTCTGATGTGTCATTCTAATCTTCTTTCACGCCGTCACGACTTTCTTTCCTCTTCTCTCCAAAGACTCCAACTCTTCTACTTCTACTCCTCCTCCGCTCAGTACTCCCCGAGCCCACTTCCACTTTGACATTCAACTAGCCTTCCTTTTTTCCCCTCTCTCAGTCACACAGTCACAGCATCTCAATGTCCAGGTCCTGAGAAAGCTATATAGATGTTATAGATGTAGGTACTTCCTTGGTTTGGTTCAGTTTGGCTTGGTTTCCCTTGACCAAGCTCGGTCGAGTGTTGCAAGTGCAATCGCAAACGCTAACTTTCCCCTCTAATACGATTTATCACAATGGGAGAGAGAATTGGTAGCGGCCCCGGCCCCGGTAAGAGCTCCCATCCCCATGCCTCTGCATATGCACCCGTCCGTACCGTACAAGTGCCCGTTAGGTAGGAAGAGGAACGAGAGAGAGACGAAGAGAATGGAGGAAAAAAAATGGCCAACGAAAAGAGCCATTTAAAAGAAGACTCCTAAAAAAGAAACTGAGCTCGTTCTTTTACTATAAATAGTCAAATAAATTCTATCAATGGATATTTGAACTGCTTAATTTCATATTTTTAACAGTTCCGTAACTATTACTTATATTCTATATTTTTTATGACTTGGTGAGTAAGAAAGTTTAAGTTTCTACACTGGGATTTTGGAGCATCTCATATCCTTCCCCATTACATGAGAACTTGAAAAGTTTAGAAAGGAAAAGTCAAGCTTCTGGTAAATGTAGACAATTTTATACACATCTGGACAGATCCTTGAGAGTGAGAAAGATAGACCGAATTTTCTCTCTTTATCACATACTTCACTCAATATATTTTTTGTTTTTTTGGAATTTCACATTTTACCCGGACAGACGTGTAGAGGGAAGGTTTTGGTTTTGGTTTTGGGATGTTATATGCTTATATAATTGTCAAGCTTTATAGGTAGTTCACAGCTCTGCATGTTGTGTACTTGAGGTTTTCGGTTGTTGGTTTGGGTTTTAGTGGGAGAGTGAAAGTAGTGGAGAAAGTAAAGGATTGTGTGAAAAGTGCGACAAGGTTGAGCTGAGTAGGAGCAGATTAAAAACAAGAAATCATTTACTCTCCACCGCATCCTTCAAAACCACCAACATCTGTGTACTTAATGTCAGTCTGGTTTCTTGTCTTCTTTTCCAATAGTTTTGGTTCGTATTTTTTTTCACAAAACAATAAGATCCACGGTGTTAGCTCTAAATCCTCTTTGAGCGATTTGTCCATCAACTTTTGCTTTCCTTTTGCTTTTCAATGTGAGTATTGTCATAGGTATAGGCATAGTTGTGATGTGATTATGTTTGTAGCAATGTAACCCCTGTTTTTATCTGTAGGAGTTTTGTATGAGGACGAGGACGAGTATGAGTGAGTTGGGGTTCAAAAAATAAGTATTATGTAGTACACTGGGTATAACTATATTGACATTATTTGATCTACACAGCCCCCAGCATTCTCTTTGAAGCTAATAGTTCAAAAGATATAAAAGTAACACTTTTTTCCTCTTCAATGTTGATTTTGATATACACCGTAGTATAGTACTGTGGGAGAGCTTATGTTCTGCCTTAATGCCTTCATATTCAGTAGAATGTATCCTATATTTTCCTGTTTTGTGTCTCACAATTTGTACACTTGCTGAGTACTCAAAAATGTATTTGTAACGTTACAGTTACAATATTGGAACAACAGTTTTTTTAACCAGCACAGACGTGACTTGCTGTTCTGTACTTTATTTCACACAAGTCTGATCGTGGTGCGTATCATCGTCCTTCTTGTGTTGGCACAGGCTCTGCGGCCGAGCGGTCAATCCTGTTTCGTACACTAAATATTTGAAGTAGCTTTATTTTTGAGGGTCATGTGTTTCAAGCAATTAAGACTAAGTATACGGTTGGAATTCTATTCTAACTCGTACAATGCACTGCTCTGGCATTGAGGCATGGGATTTAAAGTGAAAAAACATCCCACAAAAATTACGTACATGGTACTTAGAGACCGCGGCTGGCACTTCAATCTCATAGCTGTGGTCATACTGTGGGAGGTGCTAGTAACTGATTGAATTTCACATTGATATAGTAATTATTACTTTCAAATACTGAAAAAAAAACTCCTGTACTTTTTAAATAAAACTTTCTAATCTGAGGTACCTACCTACCTGGCTCTGAAAATAGTAAGCCATACCCTTTCCACACACTAGGTATTAAAATGAGAAAATAGTTGGAATTTTACGATTACCGCATACTCTCTTGTTTTTTAAAAATCCAAGAAATCATTATGGTTCTTATTTATAGGTACGTGAAGTTAAAATTCTGTTCAAAGGTTTTTTAGTCATTAGTTTAGAGGCTGTGGGTTGGTTTGGTTGGATGTTGTAAAAGTTGGAAGGTAAGAGAGTATTTCCTCCTGGTTTTGTGCAATTCAGCATGGCTTTTAAATACAAAGAGTCGGGCTGGAATTCTTCATTTCGAGGCCATGATCGACTTGAGCGTTTGTGACGCCTCACTTCCCCCGTCATTACAGCCCAACGCACCACTAACCTCCACTCCTCATCTTAGACTACTGCATTCCAATCTATAAACCTTACCATGCCTCCTCCTCATCTCCCATCCCTTATCTTGTATACCACGAAATGAGGGCTGGCGGACTTTAGGTGGCAGCAAATAAATTGTCGGCAAATATCAATAATGCCTTGCTTACTATTATTTTCTGGTCTTATATTTAATTTAAAACGAAATTTTGACATGTATTCCTGCACTACTTAGATCCTACATACATGTTTTCAGTTAAGAAATTTTAAAATATTTATAATTTGCAAAATCTAACTTATGATAAACAAAATTCCTACTTATGCCTTATGTGACGAGTTAAAATCTCCAATTGCTCGATTGGCTAATACATTATTTATTAGATATTACAAAAATCGGAGGTACCTAATTTAGTTTCCTCTATTTTCCATTTTTTTTATTTTGACCCATTTCAAAAATTTCTATTTTAGTTTTTTTTAAGTTTTTTTAAAAAACCAAATTTGTGCTGACAAGAGTATATACGTTGTAACAACCCCACCAAGTAGGAAATGTTCTGACATCGTTTGTTTTATTTCGGATTTTATACTTGAGAATTTTCCCTTGTTAGAAAGAAAGAGAAAAGTAAGACATGCGCAGAAATTTGGAAAACATCCCACATATAAAAATATACATATTAGGTTTTCTGAAGGAATTGCTTGACGTACTAATATTATTATGTATTTTTATTGATAGCATTAAAGTATTTGGCATTAACGACGAAGGGTGAAAAGGGGAAAAGCAATTGCTATGCACTCACAATAGGAAAAACTGCTCAATGGATTTCGACGAGAGCCCAGTTTGGATGAGTGAACAATAATGTAAACATATTATTATCCTTAATAGTTTCAGAGGTTAACATAGTTTACTCATCAGAATGAGAATAAATGCTTTAGGAGATTTTATGCCAGGGAGAGAGAGAGAGAACGGGAATACAAAGATCAAGCAACACCCACAAAAAATCTAGCCAGAAAAGTGCATTCGTACATAGCAACGACCGAGAATGACCGCACTACATCACCAGATGTATAATAAAGACAAACTTTTTCCATTTCCTATACCATTTTCACTTTCTCGACAATCCCTTGTGTGAATTTACAAAATGCGTACTCTGCTTATACCATTTATACCATTGTAGTATATAAATACTCTCCTATTTATATTTATCTGGTTAAACATCATGGTTTATTGTTGAATGTATACCCAAACATCCCCTTCCACCTTCATCCTTTTGTATGTAAGGTGAATGTTCCAAGTCCAAGTACACAAAACAAACAAAACCCTAGAATCAAAAATGACCAAAGGGTCGCGGTCGTCGTCGTTGTCGTTGTCGTCGTCATCATCATCATCATGATCGTATAGTGTATTTTTGTAAAGATAAATAAATGCACGCTCGGTTCCACAAACTAGTGTAAGAAAAACATAATGAAAAATTGGTCCATATCGATTCATGTTCTGTAAAAGTCGAGAGAAGAATGAACAAAGGAATAACCTATCGCTTTTGTAGCAAATGAAAAAAAAACTTGCTTCATGTCGTTTTCCTTTCCCTTTAGAGAAGTATTACTTTTTTTTCTGCGATCACGATCCTGTTATTGACATTTGACATTCAGCAGTCAAGACCGAAACAATTTTAACCAAGACCAAGCCCTGCTTTTCATTTCACAATATAATAACATTGAACCAAAAATTTAAAATGTTCCTTTAGAAATTTATTACAAAAACATGTTCTTTCCCTTCCCTTCCGCACTTTCCCTACTATTATTTCTACTTTCAAAATCTATAAAATAACTTTGCACAAAAAAAGAAAACAAAGAGAGAAATTTAAATTCTTGACTCCGATAGGTTTGAAAGCTAAAGCTAAATTTAAGTTTGTTGTTTTGTTCTTGTGCCCTATAACAAATGACTCTAATTTCAATTTCTTTCAGACCTTCATGAATAAAATTCGTTGTTAATGTAGAATTATCACAAGTAAAATGAGTTAGGCAAGTCAGTAAATAAATATGATCAAAATAAAAAGAACCACAAAAAGTTTAGAAAATTGATTTTGGCTCTATATTTGAAATAATTATTGGTGGGCATAACTACACAGGGTAACAATGATAATAACTCTTCAGTCATACATTTCCGAACACACTAAAATCCAAATTCAGTATAATAAAATTAATAGGATTGACTACTTTGGGAGCAGCGGGTCCTCAGGACATGAGGATATAGCAAAGTGCCAAACTAAAATCTAGGAAAGGTTGAGGCTCCATGGAACGTGAGGAAAGGAGGTAAGCGCCTGTCTCTATTCATTATCTATGAATAGACAATGGAACGGACTGGAGAGAAAAGATAAAAATGGAAAGAGTGCCAGGTCGTGTTTAATTAGGAGAGAGATATTGGTATGTGTAGGAAGCTCGTAGATAATAAGTATAGTCAATGGTTTGGTTTGTTTGGAGGGTAGGTGAAGAGAGCACAGCAGGGAAAACAAGATTATTTCCAGTAAGCAAACATCTCGAAAAAAGACGCCCTGTAGTCTCACGAGACACAGGACTAGATCTCGACGGACTGGATTAACACGACAGGCGACACGCTTAAAGAGTGACTCTACACTGGCAACGTCTGGACAAAGATGGGAAGGCTGGCGGAATGGCTGGAAAACAGGCGTTGCGCTCTCTGCTTTCTCTCCCTTGCCCCATACTGCTGGAGTCTCAGTCCGTGGATTCTCCTATATAATCACACTCCATCTCCTTATTCTTTTTATTCACATGAAATTTTTAAAAGAATTTGGTCCTATGTGTTCAAATTCGAACAGTCAAAGGACTGAGAGTTGTATCTCTTTGTTACAGCCCTGAAACAAGTGTACAAACAGAAGAAAGTCTACCGTCTACCACGACGGACACCGGTACCGGCGCCGGCACCACCTCTACTCCGTGTATGCCTGGAGACTTTTCATCCAATGTCGACTAACGCATGTATCAACCTCGTACAACCTACCTACTTGAATCCAAGTAGGGTAGTCCCAGTGTTTTCCATTTTTATATTGAAGGAAAAGTTGTACGTAGCTCTGTCTGTCGCTTGGATTCCCCTCGCTAACTGCTCCACTGCCTGAGTTATGTCCATGAGAGTCATTCGTTATTGAGTAGAAAGGGAGCAGTAGGAGAGCTGAAGGAAGGGATTGACAATGTGAGAGTGTGTCCCGCTTTAACTCTGTACACTAATACCATTCTTTCTGTACATTGAGTTGAGTGGAGACGGAGACGTAGAGAAAGTGGATGGCTGGATGTTGGGGAAGTAGAATTCCTCTAAGACGCTTTTATCTCCGCTTCTTTCTTTAATGTCATAGACAATGACCGGAGAGGCAATACTCAAAGTGTCTAGTCAGCTCCCCAACTCGCTAACTCTACACTCTCTCTCTACAGTATAGTAAACACTTGTACGGAACAAGAACCACAGCTAAACAAATTGTCAGAAGTTGCGTGAAGAGTCGTCTTAGTCAATGCCAAGGAATCCTAATGGAGAATCCTATACGTGGAAGAATAGTGTAACATACAACTTTACACTCCACCATGGCACAACTTTCTTCTCAGAGGATTACGCAGACACTTACACTCACACAGTCAAACACACATTGCATACCTAGCTCAACATCTTTTGAAAGAGCACCTTCTTTCCCCCTTTCTTCCCTGAATCGACTTTCTCTCATAATTTCTTGAATATTCTAAGAATGAACAAATAAGACACGGGAAAGGAGCGAGAAAGATTTCAAGATATGTAAACGTCTTTGTATATGGTACCATATAGACCCCAGTGAAAAACCGTAAAAGGAAGATTAACTTGAGTAGGGCAGCATTCAGCCCGGGCGCAGGATTAGTAATGAGGTGAAAGTATTGAAAAGAAAGTGTTCTCGTACACGTGCACCTCCCGACCTAAAACTAATGTACGGGAAAGCAGACTATTTCCACAACACTCTTTTTTTCTTCATTTTGATCCTCAACCATCTCGGGAAAAGATAATTGAGTTGGCTCAGCACGAATTCCAATACTTATTTTTTTTTGAAATTCCAATACTTTTTAAATTTAGTCCAGTATTACCAATGACAGAGACGTGAACAGGTCATAGAAAAATCCAAGGATGGCGATTGCCTCTGGAAAGTCAGTTGTAAGCCGATTACTCTACCATATGACCACGCTACACGTAAAGAGTACATATATCTTCTCTATCGAATTCATGCCCTACCCAGGTTCAGTATAGATCTAGATATAGTCTTGGAAACTAAGGCATTCGCAGATGAGACTCTGTCTTGTGTACAGTCCAGGCTCCAGAATTCAGAATCGTGAAAATTTGATGGAAGCAGAAAAAGAGCTAAAGCTAGTATTGCATTGGAGAAGGAGGTTTACCACGAAGGATGAGTGAGACAGGTGGCTAGACCGCTTTAGAAGATAGAGAGCTACCGACGCAGTAAGGGAAGGGAGGGTAGACGAAGGATGAGAGAGAGAGAGAGCCGACCGAGTCAAGGGACTGTCTCCGATGAAATGAGAGCAAACCTTAGAATTTCTCCTATCACTTTCATCTTTCATTTCCTTTCTTTCTCTAGTCTCACCGTCAGCAATTGTATTCATACCCTCTGTGTTATATATCTCTACCTACATGCTCAATTCATATTGTTATATGCCTATACCCACACACTCTAAATATATGTGTCTATGTCTACTTGAAGAATGAAGGAAGTACGGAGAAGTGCAGTGTACGAGTCTTTAAACCTAAATCTATCTTTAGGATTTCCTCCGGGTATTTTTCCTTCTCTTTTCCCCTCTCACTCCGGTATCTACATGTGGGAAGTAACAGAAGCGACACTGAAAGTATCTATATAGGAATGTATATACTCATACAGTAGCAAAGTTGCATCGTAGCTGTAGGATTCTCAGACATGACACATTCCTTGAATGAATCACGACTTGGACTTGGACATGCTAGTAAAACTTTTAACTCTTTGAAAGTCACAATAAAGCATGAAGTGGCTGAGTAACGGTTCATCAAAACCAACACATGTGTTTCAACTTTAATCTCATTTTACTCTCAGTAAAAATTACTCTTCTGCTTGTGTTTCTATAAACGTTTTGTTTGTTTGCACTCTTTATGTAAATGTCAAATCATTCACCACACTAATTGCATGCATGCCGAGTAATTACAGGCATAAGAAGAATAAGTCTTATTTATGTCATGGACGCATTGAAGCGATTTTGAATTGCAAGGCAAAATCAGCGTGAATTGTGGAATTACTATAATGTGATTGCTATTTGTTCTTCTTCAATTTCACTGTGACCTAGAAACTTCAACAGGGAAAATTAAATTATTGTAACCTCTATATCTCTACTGATACCCATACCGATACCAAGCCAAATCAATATCTTACACAGATTACAGCACGGAACTGCAAACTGTTTGATTCAAGCAAAAGAATTTCTAGTTGAGGAGCGACTCAGTGACAAAGTAGTTGTGTACTTTACATGAGAGATTTAAAAGAAAGTAAGAGAAAATAAAAAGTGTGGAAAAAGATAGAATCTATGGGTATGAAAGAAAAAGAGGAGGGAGTGAGAAGAGAAAAAAAGGCTTATCAAGAGTTTAGCTGAGCCGTCAAATGCCCACTCAATCAACTCACTCCATCATCCTTCTTCTAACTAATAGAGCGGACATTCCCAAGTGAAAGCATGACAATGAACGATTAACCTTCTGTTCGACTGTTGACTTGACCATCCATAGTATCGTCCATCAATCTCATCTTCCCCTTTCCACTCTCACATCCCCTTCCCAGTCCTACTCCTATATTCTTCCTATATAATCTTTGTATTATTCCAATTCATCCCAACGCCAACGTCGCTACATCATCCTCACTTTTTCCCTTCAAATAAATGTAGTTTTCGTTTTTCCTCACCCTAGAAAAAAAAGCAAAAAATAAATAAAAAATAGTTCTGTTGCTATTCCTGGTCCTGTTTTATTTGATATTTTCAAGATCAAGATATCAACTTCAATTTTATTATACTTTCACATAATATGCTTCATTCTAAAAATGTAACTAGAACAAAACACACAACGATTGGAGCCATAGTTTTATTTAAGGTTTTGGATTGTCTCTCTGAATTATAAGTGAATGGTTCCTTGAGCTATTGATACAAAACATAGTTATTAAAAAGATGCCATGAAAAATGATCGATGGGTTGAACTCTTTGCGTCCAATGCTTAATGTAAATAGAAGTAGAGAAGTTTTAAAATTCTGCGCATACTAACACCGGTTCTATATGTAAGAACGGCAATGGAAATTTTAAATCAACAATGTTTCTTTATTTTGTTGTCTATCATACAACATTGCCTTGAAAAAGTAAAATGTTTTTTACATTGAGAAATTTGAATTAGTCAAATAGAGTAATAATGGAAAAACTAGTAGACTTATAATTTTGTTTTCTTTACAGTATCTTTTTTTATTTATATACAGCTACTGACATCAGCCTCAGACATCCTATGTCTTTCTTAGTTTCTTTTGTATTCTCTATTTCAAGGAAATGTTTGTTGTCTTGAATGCCAACATGCATACATACTGTATTCCCTTTTACGATTTCACTCAGCACTCAGCTGATTTAAAGCTTTCGTTCAAGCTGTGATGTAGCCCTTCGTCTTGGTTTCGCTTGGCCTGGCATATCTCAGCACGATACTTGAGGTTTGGTTCACATGCCTACATGCATCAGTAAGTATTGGAAGGCACTGTTAACACAAAATACAAAGTAAAGCGGTTACCTGACCGGACTTGGGCTTTGGGCTTTGAGCTTTCTCATATAGTGAAAGCCAGACGAGAAAGTTTTGTATAATCCTTACGTGTAGTCAATAACAATAAAAATAAATCATGATAGGATCTATGTTTGTCTATTGAGCAATACATGCTTGAACTCCCTTTAGCTCCCAACCCTTCATAGATATTTCTACCAACCTCAATAAAAAATAAACCAATCAAAAACTATTGTGGGTAAATACGACGAATAAATATTGTAAAAAATATTACCACCATACCCGTCTAATAGCTTGCTCCTCAAAATACATACGAGTTTCCAAGACTATATCTAGATCTGTAAAAAGAGAATGTGAGGATTTTTAATACACCTTTTTGGACAAGTAAAAACCCTTTTAATCCGTAGGTTCCTTTTACGCCCACCACCCGCTACGCCTTTGGACATATTCTTTTATGCAAAATCCCACAGGGGAAAGCCTCTCA
The DNA here is from genome assembly GCA_949802685.1 of Dicyrtomina minuta. Classification (NCBI taxonomy): domain Eukaryota; kingdom Metazoa; phylum Arthropoda; class Collembola; order Symphypleona; family Dicyrtomidae; genus Dicyrtomina; species Dicyrtomina minuta. The sequence continues at coordinate 19,981,030 of OX461809.1, read as the reverse complement.
ATTGTTGTGTCTAACCTATGAGAAACATTCATGGCGCTGTCACTTCATAATTTGACAGGCTTTTCAAATGCACTATAATGTTTTCCTTATTTGAGTAAAACATATTAAAAACTAGCGCCAAAAAATCGAATTCAAAAATTAGTTTAGCACAGTAAAGAGTACATAAATTTTGCAAAGTAACCATAGCAATTAAGCAAAAGGAGTAAAAATTGTCATGGAAAAAAGTGAAGACGTTATTAACAAAGACCAAATAAAAATGTCAAATGACTTGGCCAGGATTCGAAATAAATAAGCAGCAATGGTAGCATTAGGGAAAGCAAGCTGGAAAAAGTCTATGATACTCTATGATATGTTGGCTTTATGAGTTACAAAATTCATTTTCCTGGACTGACTGAACATTGAAGTAATAGTGGACCAGCTGACTGTCGACATGGCAAGACATAGCATGGCATGGTTGAGGTAGATTTGTACGTTTCCATATTCTTCTTCAATATTACTTTGGTATTTATTCGAAATACGGACTGGACTACGGGAAATGAATACGAAGGGTATCCATTAAACTATCTGACAGGTTCATATCATTTTATATAAAATATACACACAAAAAGGAAAGACTTTCCCTAGACATTTATCTCATCACTTTAACGCATTTCATATCATTAATAATTCTGATGTATCTCCTTTCCTTTTCCGTCTCTGTCTGAAACATTGATGGTAAAAAGAAGTGCCATTTCTTTTTCTCTATTTGGTCATCCATGTCATAGAGCTCTAACTGGACTTCAACTCCATCACAACATACGGAATATAGATGTCCATGACCTTTAAAGGAAATTCATTCATACGCAATCTCAAAATACGGATATATAAAATGAGAGGTATCATCCACGGTTGCTCATGGCTAAGTGATTTCTTATTCCTATACAACATCTAGTAACAATACAAAACTAAATGAACACAGTCTGGAAGAAAATTTTGATTAAAATTGTTCAACATCTTCAATAAATAAAAAGGTCTGGTCTGGTAAACAGACGAGAGAAGTGAATATTACATTTTAATGTTGATTTAAGAGAAAGTGGTAACAACTGTGATTGTTTGTACATTCTAGGTAGCCAAGCTTATTTTACAAAATAAAGGAGACTTTTGAATCGTCAACTTTATAGTTTCTAATGTTTATTGTTTGTTGGGCTATTAACTGTTGACATTATTTTTCTCTTAGTAAGCAACCTACACTACAAGTGTTTTGGCTCGGCTAAACTCGGAATAAGAGTGGGAATGCGAGTAGAATGGAGACAGTATTTGATTCAGATGGAAGAGAATGTATTATTCTATGGTTACATTTTTGACAAGGACGGTTTGAGTAGGGAAAAGCAGTCAACCCTGAGTCACCTCCTGGGGGTAGTTCCTTTCCTTCTTTTAAACTACTGGACGAAATATATGAGGAAATCCACTGTTGTTGACTTTTCCTCAATACAAGCAAATGAAGTACTTGATGTGGTCTCAAGTCCTAGAATGGTTACAACATAATACTACGCAATATCTATAATACACTCAAGTAACACAGACTACACTTGCTCTTCATGTTAAACAGGGGACTGCAGTTGGGTGGGAGGGCGTGTATACACAATCATCTTAAATTGTCCTTCTGGGGTTTTCCATGTTAAATTATGTATGTACCTATATGAGACATGAGGTACGTATTTATATAGAAATGTCATATGACTATGACAATAAATAGTGTCTCGTAAAATATCGTGTGGGGAGTCTAGAAGTACGCATAATTACGTAAGATACAGGGGTGGGACAGAGATTTATTTTGAAAACCAAAATTCTTCAATGCTGAAACATGCTTGACGTCAATAGCCAACATTAGACAATTTCATTTTTGTCGTCTCTCTACTGATAGTATAACACTTTATTAAAAGGAAAGAGCAACCAGAATCGAATATTTTATTTAAGTTGATGATTATCCACTTATAGATTCTTCATAATTATATTTGTACAGAAGTGTGAATTCGTCTATTTTGTGCGCAGTCATGTTTTGCGTATTTACACCCATGTAATCTTCATTTTTTACACATCACACAATACATTTTTATCTTGTATCCACCAAAATACATAGTAAAAATAAACATGTTTTCCCCTGACAACGAGAACAACAGCTAGCATGAGGTAAGGTGGAATCTAGTGTTGCACCAATGACAAGTTGTAGTCAAGGTATGAGTTAAACTTGTCTTTCTCACTTTCTTTTTGCTTTCTCGCTTTCTATCTGCAGTGAAACCTCCTGTACAGTTTATCCCGAAACTACTATAGGTATTTTAAATTTGAATGTACGTTTTTTAAAGTAAGCGATGTTTCTATGGTGTTGACTTCAACACACATAAAATCCTACTATTTTTTTCATGCCGCTGATGCACGTAAGGCAAAGAAATGATACATTATCTTATAATTTATCATCTTTATTATTGTCGCAAATAGAAACGGTTTAAGACATTAGGATTAGGGGTCGTCCATAAATGATATCATGGGTAGGGTCAATGGGTCCACTTGGATATGGATGACATCCCATGTTAAAGATAGACATTTACGCAATGACTAACGTGACGACAGGGGAGTCATAGGGTCCTAGAAATGGCGATATTTCGATGATATCATTTATGGACGGCCCCTTATGCCCACAGTGTGATGGTGGCGATGGAATCACTTACATAAATGAACCTGTCAACCAAAATCTTGAATCTCTCACTTAACTCTTTTCACTTATTTTTGCATAAAGATCTAGACGCTGATACAGATACAGATGACATAGATGCAAACAACACTTGTTTTATATGTACCAAAATGTAGTTTTCGTCTTCATTCAAAATACATAAATAATAGTCCTGAGCATGGTATAGCTCCAATGCTTTTCACAAGGCTAGACACCCAAACCAAGTGGATGAAAAAGTCCTTGTCTAGTTGGCCCACCAGCATATCTCCATTATTCACCCCAGTTTTATATTGTGTTTGTAGTAACTTTCCACAACTGGCTAGGTTAATATAATATACACAACCTTTATTTCCCTCTCAATTGATGCCACTAGTAGTTTTTGTCATTGTCAAATTAATAAAGCAAAGGCAGCCATCCTTTGACCAGTTTTACAATGATTATTTTCAAACACTATGTAAGTATTTCTTTAAAATAATTTGTTTTTAATGTTAACATCAAAATTCTCTAAGCAATCAAGCGACAACAAAGGTGAAATATTACTTAAAGATTTTTTGCATATGAATATATTTAGCGTTAGTAATATAAGAGCATAATAGGCATGACGTGTTGTTTCCTTTTGTTACTGATACATAACTGGGACTTTTTCTTTGATCTCTATAATGTGTTGACGCGAGTTTTATTGCGATCATATTCAACTCTAACTGGAGTAAGGAAGGTATATGAAAGGAAGGTAATTTAATGGAGCATATATGTGTATCTTTCTCCTTGTTACTTGGGGCAAAGAAAAGTAGATTGATTGTATTGTGATGAAATGGACTGTTTCTTCCGTTGCCCTAGCGCAATGAAAATGAAAGACGGAGGGAGAATAAATCCCATTGATTTGAACTTGTGAATTCTGCCCAAGATTGAATGTGGGAGATGATAGGACAAGAGAAAGTAGATGGAGAAGGTTGACAAACGGTATTTATTTGTCTTGACAAATCCGAACAAGAGAAGATTTGGACGGGTAAGAGTAACAGCTGAGGAGCCTGTGGTTGTTGTTAGAGTTATTGTACTTGCAGTAGAGATAGTTCTTGTTGACATATGAGTCCTCCCTCCATTTTCCCTTCCCCTCCCCCCAACATTGCGTGCATTCTACCAAATACTAAAACCGACACCAAATAGTTTCACTCCCCAACTACTCAACAACTTAAGACACACATTTACCATACCAGTGCAAAAACCACCATTTTCACCAGCTCCACTGGAACAACAAATAGTTTCACTTTTACTATATTTCCCTCTATTCTCTTCTCATTTGAGCTTGGTTGTGATAGTGACATGAATAGAATCAAACGCAGAGAGTTTTCAAATATTCCCCGCTCCAGTGTACATGGTGTATGTCTCCCGAGGTCTTACAACTACTCTGCCGCCACTCACTCCACACTACATGATGAACAAAACTAAGGCGTGTTCTTCCTTTCAACATCCTCACTCATGACTTGAACAGACCAAAAATACACAAGCACGCCCAAACAGAGCGCAGAGAATGAAAGAAAAAAGAGAGAAAACTCTTTTCTTCCATCCCGCCACCACTGCCTTTCCTTTCTCTTCAAATCATCCAGCTACAATAGACGGACAGTTTATTTTATTTAGCTGACATACGAAAAGAAAGGAAAGGAAAAAAAAAATGCAAGAGGAAAAATTAGCCAGATGCATCTGATTCTTCATTTATCAAGAGAAAATACAAAATGGAAAAAAGGGAGAAAAAAAACACGGAAATATCACAATCAAAACTTGAACATAGACTCTCGGAGGCAACTTTTCCATCTTCTCATATCTCTTTTCCAATTTAGTAAACTTAGGTTGTTGTACACACTCAATATATATACTCCAGGCAGCACAACACACGTGTACGCTAAGGTAAATAGGAACGACAAACGAGTAAATGAAACAACTACGGAACAATAATATGTGTGAACATATTGGAAAAGTTGTCTGAAGTAGACAATTTTATTTCCTCCAGCTTTCATGGCCATGGCCATTGTTTTATTTCATATGCTACCCGTGCCACACTCAGACTCACCGTGAGTCTCAGTCTCACCAGCCAGTAGTAGTATCATAGATTCTCTGTAGAACAAAAATAAGAAATGAAAAAAGCAACAACAGCTACGTTCTACTACGCTTCATGATTGAGCTTCCCCAGCTCACCCTCTGCTCCTGGATTCCTTTCATTTGAAGCTGTCAGAAAACAAAAATTTCTCGATTAACAACAGGCCTCCGATTATATACAAGAAAACTAATCATTACTTTTTCCTTCACTGTCATATATTACATTTCTACTTTCACCCTCATTTAAGCACCAGTTTATACCTCTATACATCCGTGACATAACTGGGGCGGGAGCAGCTCTAATAAATGAGAGAGGTATAGTATTAGTATGTGAAACAGGGCAAGCTTCTATTTTAGTCTACTTGTCTAAGTAAAAATGCACCTACAAGAATTTCTGTAAAGAAACCCATGGATTTTGAAGTTTTAGTGGATTGAATTTTGTTATTTCTATGTAGTATGTAATGAGGACGTTAAATCCTAGAGTTTGTACTACTATAGCTTATTTATGACTGTTGTAAATTTTGAACCGTTCAATTTATTCTCAAGAATGTATATGAGTTGAAAAAGAAACGTATAAATCATGTGGAATCTGTATTCTGGGGAAGGAAAGATGCAGAATGTTTAAATTAAGGAAACAAGAAATTTTACTTTATTTTTTTTTCTCTATAGCTCTTAACGCTACGCGAAGTACGTTTATATATTGTGTATGAGACACAACTAGTTCACAGCACAAAGTGAGACACTGGAGGACTTTCTCTTTTACCATTGTTTAAAGGATAGGAATTAGTCATCTCAGGACTCACAACACAAATAGTTGTTTGTTCGGAGGGGAGGCAGTGTGTCAGCGAGGTCTTGTGTACACACACACACACCTTTCTCTAGTCTAGGATATAGTTGTTGGGGAAAGGGTAAATCAATTGAAGGTACGGAGCCCATTCATTTTTCTTTTGTAAACGAGTTAAAGTTTCGTGAGAAGAAAGCGTCTGCTATTATATTTACCAAGTTTTCTTTTTTGGTGGCTCAACATCAGAGTTCACCCAACCCATGTATCTTAACGTAACGAATATCGGACGACCCTGCGTATAAAGATACATAAGTTGGGAAACAAGTGGAAAATCCCAGCGGGAAAAATTGCATTTTGAGTAGTAGAGGTGCGCAAGCAAACCTACAGACTTCCATAGTTTATATGTATCCCAAAAACCGTTGAGCTTTTTTTTCTACGTTCTTCCTTTAGACCATTATAGGAATATAGTTACAGTGAAGAAAAAAGAAATATCGTAATAATTAAATGTAAAAGTAATAAATATATGTCTCGTGAAAGCAAATACAGTTGTTCCGTCATATCAGGAAAAGTTTGAGGTATTGATGATGTATCCTTCCCTATTCAGTGTATGTCTTTTTCCTTCGGAAGATCTTCATATATATTGGGAAATATATATATACTAAATGTGCAGTCTGAGGCTGGGAGAAAAGGGAACTTAGGTATAGGCATAGAAGAATGTGTGAGCCTGCAGGAGTTCTACTTTCCTTTTGGGCACTTGGTAAAACCAGGTTGAAATTGACGTCTCAGAATTTGTTGTTCCTTCGGCTCTTTACGTACTGCTACGTACACCCGTTGAGAAAATGGAATTGGTTTTTGTTGACCTTGAAAGTTGTGTGAGAATTTTAGGGCGCCACCTTCCCTGCTCCGGCTTCCTTTGAAGGGAAGGGAAAGGACGGAACGACGAATTAAAGGAATAGGGCGCAAGAAAGATGCACCTATAGAATAATCACATAGATGCTTGGAAACACTTTTCATTTCTAAAAGGCGGTGAAGGTGAAGAGAAGTGAGAATTTTCTTCATATCTTTTCCCTTCATGCTTTTTCGAGCTTAAATGTTTGATGGATTTTTGAGCTTTCACTTCCCTATCCTATCTCATATCATCAGATTTCAAGAGTAAACGACGAACTATAGATCTTATCTCCGATGATAAGAGAAGGGGAAGCACATGTCTTGGATTGCATCTTGGAGAGAATGAAAGAAAAGTGTGTTTGTTCGTGTGTGTTTGTACTTGACTCGATAATGGATGACAATGCTTTTGAGATGGCAATTCATGCATTTTGTAGTCAGTGAAAGGTTGTTGTTATTGGTAGCATTGCCGCTGCCGTCATTACATTCTCCAACCAAGTGAGGTACATCGTGGCTAAAAGGCAAAATGTATAGAGAAATGTTAATGTGGGTGTAGATATATGAGGCTCTGGATGAGGAAATGTTTGAGGGCAAATGAAAAGCAAAGGAAAAGGAAACTATAGGGATTATAGCTCTCATTTCTCAATTTGTTTCCTCTCTGAATGCATGTCATTACGTGCAAGTCCCTGTGTGTGATAGTCTTCTCTCAGTATCTTTATTCTTTACTGAATTATTGAGCAAGCGTACAGAGAGAAATAGAGAGCCTGTCCTACACCAATGCTTTCACTCTTTCCGTTACTTTCGGTTCTACTTTCTCCAGAATTCATTCAAATTCCTCTGAGGCCAATTTCACTAATTTTAGAATTTCTGAATATCCTCCATAGATCTTCCTACGACCTACTACCCTCATCCTCACTTACACTTATTCCCTCTCCATAAATGAAAGCTCTCTAATCCAGGAAACACTTGGAGTTGCTACATTTCACATCTGTTCTAACACTGTTGTTACTGTTAATGACTCCTTCCTTCTCATCTTGTCCTCGCCTGAGACACTATACTGCCTTTCAAGCCATTTCCAATGTATCATCCTTACCTTACCTTCGTTCCTTTGTTTATATCTCCAAAGGTCATCCGGGCTTCTTCAGCCCCTTCTAATAAATGATTCAAATTCATGCTTAAAGATGCATTCCCATTTCTAAGACTCTATATAGTCCATCATACCTGACTCTGACAATATCCCATGATTGATATTCTTTCCATTTGAGTTTATTAGCTTTTTGTGAGAGTGGATTGTTTCACACAGGTGGAAGTATATTGGAGTTGTGGAATGGACCTTGTTTCCAAACAAAAAGGGGAAAGACTTCATTCAATCTCTTTGCATAAAATCCCTTCCATCAATTTCAATTGTGTTCGTACTTTTTTGTCAGTTCTGTTGAGTGAGTCTGTTGCCGTTTTTAAAGAGCCAGCCATAAAATAAAAGTGGTATGAAATGGTATTATATTGAATGCAATATTTATTTGGCGCTTTTTTCCTTTTCTCATGACGTGTCATGAGATGAGAATGACATTTATTTTTGCATCAGTAGCCAGACTCAGCAGACCATCCCAGTTTCTAGATATCAGGAGGAATTTATATAGCCATCATCCTGATCAATATCTCTATGGATGGATTTCTATCTCTCCTAGCCCAAGTCGAGTATAATGCCTTTTCAATAACCTTTTTTGAAATACTAGACCCGTACAAAACAGTGGGCTACACCTTTCGGATACTTGGGTATATATAAAGATTTATAGTGTGTGTACTTGTACTTGTATGGAGTAAGGAATGTGCTCGCATAAAGTTGTCCGTTCTACGTTCTACTCTTACAATCCCGCTCCTCCTCCTCCTCCTTCAGGGTACGCATAGACATAGAGCAGGACGAGGAGACGAGGACAGAGTTGATTGTATGTGTGGGTGACTATTACATAGTACGTACTGTCCATATTGGACCAACCCAATTGGAATTTAATGTAGGGATGACGTGGTAGTTAATAACACATTGTAATACATCTATTATTAGAGGAATTTTCCAAATGGATGACATTTTATCTTGTATCCGTAACGGTCCGTGTTGGAGAAATCACATATGGCTCCACTTTGGAGGCTCCTTCTCTCACATTATCGCATGACATCCCATCGCCATCGCATAGCATGGCCCAGAGTCATTTCTCTTCACAAAATTCCCCACTAAAACTAAATGCATTTATAATAATAAAACGTAATACATAGCCTGAGGTTGGTCGTTGGTCTCTCGCTCGCTCCTGGTCTGGTTCAGAGGAGATACTCTCATGCATTCATACATGAGAACAATAATAATGGAAAGGGTGTCAACGTCAAATGCCTCCATGTATAGAGAATATATTGTGACATTATTCATTTTAGTCGTCCAGAAGCGATGGGTATACGGACAGACATGTCATCCAATAGGCTCGTCTCCAGTCAAAACGACAGCGACAACGACAACGACAACGCCAAAGAGTACGACAACGACAGCGAAAGGGAGCGACAGCACAATAGTTGGGTCGTTGAGTGTATGAGTGTATGATGCACTCCACGTTTATGGCGCCTCTTCTTTTAGCCTTTTATGAGTCGCCTTCGTTGAAGACTGCACTGCAAGTCCAGTGAGTGAAGAGAGCGGAGCATGTGGGGACCAAAACTATTGGAAAGTAACCACGTTTTCCTCGATCCCTTCATCGTCTTCCACGTCCTCTCTCCAGTTTGACATCATTTATTGTGCTCATAGTGGGGAGAAGATTGCTCCCGTACACTCAGCTAAAGACTCTAATATTGACTAATTTCCGCGCGCTTTCCCCTTCCCGTCCCAAAAAATAGCTGAACAAAAATAAACCTATTTGGATCCTCCTCCTTGTATGAGCAAAATAGCTACTATTTCCTTCTCATCATTCCTCCTAGAGTGAACAACATATTGATGGGAAACCATTTTCAAGCTTGTTGCCATTACCACTGTTAATATTAGTGGAAGACGGGGACAAGCATCCTAATAGTATGGTCATGCCATGCATCCAGTCCAAGACTAGTCATCCACGGTAGACGCATCTACCTACATCAACTCAACATACTTTCACCTCCCTCATGGAACACACACGCATACATACTAAGTAGAAGGTTCTAGTCTTGTATAAAGTTGCTTTGAAAAGAGGAATTAAATGAGCACGTTTAGATTCTCGTCTGTATTCGGTATGAAATAGGTGTGGGGGAAATATGTCAGTATCTACTCAAAATTACAATTTATACATATAGGTACCTATTACTACTACTACTGCTCACGTCGAGCACCAAAGTCTGGATGGCATTCTATGTCCCATGTACTAGAAGCTTGCTATTCTGCACTATTTCCACAGTATAAGCTCTTGTGAGCAAAATAAACCTAGATAGATAAATAAACACATGTATATACTCATATTAATATTATTAGCCCAAGAAAGTACAGTGGTAATTAGTATTATTTGTGTACAGGTAAAATATAGTTGTAAATTCGTTTAGGCTGTAAGGAACCTACTAAACTAAAGCGCATCAAAAAATATTGATACGGTTAGTTTTATTTCTTCTAATCGATGCTCCAAATTAAGATACGGGATGTGAAACATAGCAATAGTTTAGAGCATTTTACGTTAAGGTCTTAAAGTAGGAGTGAGGAGAAAGCGTTGTGAGCGCGTACGAGGTAAAACTAGACTCTGGCTATAACCCTACTTTATGACTCAAACACGCATTGGATAATTGCGGAGATAAAAGAAAGTAGTTCAAGCAAAGAATTGAAAGACTCGAACCAACTAAATGAGTCAAGCACATTTTGATATATATATATATATATATATATATATATATATATATATATATATAGGAGCATATCATTGGGCTTAGTCGTAAATGTTTCATGAGCTAAACATTGTACACATATCTACTCCATTTTGATAATGCCGCAGGCTTTCAAAACATTTTTCTAAAGTGGGAGGAGATTTATGCAAAAATAATCCATTGATAATCTTTGAGTTATCTTCAATTGGATTTGATTCAATAGTTTGCTTTCTTTTCATAAACAAAATATTGATTAAAAAAGTGACACTCCTCTCTACTCAACACGGATGCCATGGAGTATGGAGGACTCAAAATAAGTACAAAAATGGTAAATGGTCTTGAAATTAACAAATTGTTCTAGCTAAGTATGTTGGGTTATTAATTGCAATTTATTTTTATTCTCACTGTGGGTGATGCAATTGTAGCCTGAAATGGCGGTAGAATTAATGGAAAAATATCAAGTGGGAACAGAGCTAACTGAGGAAAGACCAAAAGTTGGAGGACAATAACATAACATTAGTCTCGGCTAGGTTATGTATATAGGATAGCGAGAAAGAAAGGAAGGGACAGTGACTCTTCGTCTACTTAAAACTTAGGGTGGCTGAAGTTTCATCGGGCGGAGAAGAGTTTTACTTTTCCACTCATTTTCTTGTCATGGAACTACCTATTTATACGCGTACCGTCAAACTTGGATTAGAGCCCCCATATTTACCACAGCCCAAGTATGGAGACATATGTTATGATATAAGTAGCTTGTGAATCTCGAATACAATACAGTACAGCACGGGTCATCATTGCGTCTATGATTGTATTAATATTTCCCGTCCCTGCTTGCAAGCTCTAAACTCGCTCCTACGTATAACGGAGAAGGTGGACTACGCAGTAGGTAATTTACTTTTTAAGGCGGGCGGAGGGAGAGTTTTGAAGCTTTCGATTTCAATATAATAAGAAAAATTACAGTGCCGGGATTTGAGGTAGCGGGGCTTCAATACAGTCCGGGTCATAAGGTAAATTTAAAAATAAAGCCCTCTGGCTCTATTGAAAGCTTTACGGTACTATTAGGCATTACTTTCACTCTCACTCTCCATCTACAATTCTTTGGAATCCAACAGTTCGGGAGTCCTTGTATGCAGTGCCCTAGCTGTTCTCTGTCTCGGGTCTTACTATAGGTTTTTAAATGTCGGCGCAATTCTTCTCTCAACTCCTAACTATAACTTCTACTCGGGTATACCCTTAGGAGCGAGTCACCTTCGTAGTCCTTTATACAAAACATTCTCTACCCCATCCTATGAATCTTCTTTTCTTTTCTACACTGTCTTGTTAGCTCAGGCGAGGGCCAGAATCTCTTCATCTCACTCACTCTCTATACATATGAAGATGTGAATATTATGGCTATTTTATGGTAATGTCCATTACAAATGTATCCTCACGACCATCTAACTTAGAACGTTGTTCAAATAGGCTGAAGAAAGGTATAAAAAAAGCGACAATCTTTTTTATTCTCCCCCCTCCCCCTCCATTACTTCTCATGTCCCCCCATCTCATTCTTTTTCCCAATATGTAAGGTATTATGAATATTCAAAGATTTGAGAGAGTAGAATGTCTTTTAAAAAACATGGAAAGTTGAGTTTTCCAGTAAATTATTTAAAATCGATTCCAGTTCACGTTGTGTTCTACTTTCTACTTGGAGAAAGCTTTCGTCTCTCTCTCTGTCGTCACTGCACTGTTTTTTCTACTACTACTACTACTTCTACTACTACTGCACTGTCTACATATTTCACCAGAGAGCGGAGTGCATAGAGAACCGCTGTGTACATAAGAAGGGCACGTATAAAGAAATCCTATGTACTCAACTACTGATAGTATCCATTACATTTACGATCCTGACCACACATTTATTCTCATCTTCCCTTGGTTCATGCATCAAACATTCTTTCGACACACTTTCCCAACATATTTCACTGGCTACTTGTATCCCTGTCAAAGCTAACGGAACAAATTCTAGAAAACAAATTCCCTCCAAGTTTTCTCTATCAGAATGAATGTAACCGAGGTATGGAATTTGTTTGTGCAGCGTGCAGTCTCTGTGCAGTAGTGACAATCTATGTGGTCAGAGGCAGGAAATTCAACGGTGACTTAAATTAAAGATGCGTTTCTCAGCCTTAGAGCCTCTCCCAATCAATACTCCTGCATGTTTGTTTGTAAATCGCAAGCTAAGCATAAAATTGTTTTGATTTCTTGATAAAGGCTTTCAATTTACTCTTTCCTTCATGGTGGGAAAGGAAAGTCCGTTCTACATCATCGTCCCCCAAACGAGTAGGCATTCTCATCAAGAGAATATGCTAGGCATGCTGAACATCATAAATCAATCTGTCTACTCAGTTTTAACTATATTTCAATTTAAATATTATTGGAGGAGCATTTCTCATGGACATATGTGTGCGTTTTTATGATGTACTACTGAATTGCTACTACTACTTGGCCCAGTGCTACATAATATGTACACACGTACTTTAAGAGTAATGGTTTAAGTTTTGCAACTGGAAATATATGCTAAATTACCAAAGCTGTATTTTTAGAGCTTGTAGTAAGAGTAGAGTACTACTACTACTGCTACTACTACTACAATACATCATGCTATGCAAATAAATGAAATATGAAGAAATATCCTTGGAGAAATTTAAAACGTGTACAGACAGAAATTGTGCTTCAGTATAGGCGCAAACGTGTATGTAGTGTCTTGAATCATCTACATATGTAAGTATATTTATCTTGTTTGTGCCACTAGTCCCAGTCCAAGCTCCGGCGGAATAAACAAGGAAACCCGCATGTGTTTGTGGGTGTGCATACTGTATCGTGGAGCATATCAGTAAGAGTAGTTTTGGCAGACGGAAAAGTTGATTATGAACGAAATGGATAATAACTCATGTCCAACCTTTGACATCTCTAGTTTATTCCTGATTTAATACTCAGATACAAAATATATTTCCCCAGTAATCTGCCCAGACAAGCCAAGATGAATTGTTCTGCTCACAAAATCTATATGAGGCTTGACAGAGAATAAATAAATAAAAATAAATACACGAGGAGAGAAAAAAAGTAGGGAAAGTATACTCTGTGCAAAAGAAAAAACTGAGATGAAATAAAGATAAATAAATGTCACGGAATACACATTAAATAGATACAAAGTGTCTCCCCAACTACTCATTATTCACATTCTAATTACGACTACTACTTATAAAAACTCAAATAATTCCTTTAATACTGATGCTGATCTGGCCAAGAACAAAAAACGGCGGTCAAGCAATTCTGACATTAAGTAAATATACATATTGACTTTTTATGCAGGTAGAAGGACTTGAGAGCCACTTCTTAAGCTTTACTCTGTGAGCACATCCAAAATTTTAGCCCTCTTATATTCTCACCTTTCATAGCCTTTCCCTTTTTATTATGTTGTAATGCGTCATCATGTTTCGTCATTTATTCTGAAAACGAAAGTCTTAGTCTTCATTTCGTATTCCCTTTCTAGGAAGGAACTTAAATTGAGGATATCTGTATTCTGTGTACAAACACGGCATCACATGCATATTTAAAGCGAGGTTTCAAGAGGAGCCGGGACTTCATTACCACAGCAAACTGCATGTCCCCAGCTCTAATATTTTGTGTGACGTGTGGTGGATGCTTCGTTTCTACGGTGAGGAGAAAATCCTATATGTTGTAGCTCCTCACACGCAGAGGCTGCGATATGGGGAAGTCAGAAGCCTCCAAAGACTTGTTTTCTCTCTGCGCTATAGTGTACCTGATAGGGGATAAAAAGATGGTGTCTGTAGCTTCTCATAATGGCGGTAGATAGGTAAGTTAAAAGTTTTTATCCCTTTGGAGTTAAAATAACTCAAAGTATGTGGAGCTTGAGTTCTGAGAACGAAAAAGGGAGAATAGGGAAGCGGGAAGGTAGACGTCCTGTCTCACAGATTACAAATGACAATACTATGTACATGAATAAAAGATGGCAAGGATGGGTCAGTGTGTAGAGATGTAGAGAATATTTAGAATCCACACCCAAAGATTCAGTTCAAGTCAGACAGATGAGTCTAATAGGATTTTACATGAGTTCTACACACGAGGGGAAAGTGGGGAAAGAAGGCTTTTCCTCTCCCTCTCGCTCACTTTCTTTCTCTGTCTCTCCTTTTGCTAAACTGGATTCACTCCGAGGATTTGTATTTGCTCAGTGAGTTGTTGAGGGCAGAAAACTTTGCACAATGTTTCAACGATCTTCTTTGTCGATGAGACAACTTCTGTCAGGGTTATAACGCTCATCCTTGCTTATTACACCGCCCTTAGAACTTTCCTCTGCTCTCCACCATACCTATATATGCCTTGGAAGTCTTGTACACAGCACCCATCTCATACTAACACTGGACCTTTGTTTCCGCTTGTTTCCTCACACATGATGATATACAGTAATTGTTTCATGTGTAATTTATACTTTGGAATATGTTGTTACACGGTCTCGACACTAGACAGTGGAGAAGCAGACGGCCATGCAAGTCCAAGCAGGTACTTCCCATCTCCCAATACATTACATTATGTTTTCATGTAGGAGAGTTCAGTTAGTTATTTCCATGCTGAAACATTTCAGGTTATACAGGAGAGAAAGTTAAACCTTATTTACTAGAGCAAACAAAAATTATTTGTGATCTGTACAAGTTGTTGTTGGATGTTGGGTGGGATATTGCAATAACTACACAATTATGTATCAGGCGGGTATACATTATGTGTGTGTGTGGAGAGACTAGACTATGACATGGCACGGGATTCTTTGGGAGACATAAGGGGAACGAGAACGAGAAGGCAGGAAGGGAAAGGGAGCATTATGAGCACAGTATTGGAGTCTACAACACACACACACACAATATACTATGGTTACTTTGATCTCATTTCTCTCTCAGAAATTTCCTCTCGCTCTTTCTTGGGTGAGTTCTTCGCTTCACTCCTGGTTGTGTTTCCACATCTACATCCACACAAGAACACAACACAACACAATAGAACAGAGCAGTGCCGGAGTGCACAAGATTCTCTGTCTCTCCATTTTCCCTCCACCACCAAGACCAAAAGCCAGGACCGAGAGCTCATCCAGATTCCTTATTATTCCAATGAGCGGAGGGAAAAAGTATGGAGATGTGGAGATGTGGGGAGAGTGGAAGGCGGAGAAAGGGAAAAGGAAAAAGAAATAAGGCTAAAATAACTCGTCTCAGTTTTGGTTCATTTACATAAAAAATTCAATTTTAGACACGATAACGCTATCTCCTATTATAACGATGCTCACTGGAACTGGAAATGTATATTCTTTCATGGCTACTCCTACACTACTCTAGACTTTCTCCTTCTCCTTCCATTTTCCGTCGTCCCTGGTTCTCTGGCACTGGAGCTACTGAGACGAAGACGAAAACTTTTCCTTTCCCTTCTGTTCTCCTCCTATGATGCATGCACTCTATGTGCCCTCATCTATATGTACGTAATCCTGGTACTGGTAATGCGGTCGTGGTCCTGGCCCTGGAATAATTGTAGAATGCACACCATCAACTTCTATGATGTAGGTGCGTACATGGAATTATACAAAGATATATAGACACATTGGAAAAGAAGTCAGGGAAGGTATACGTTGGCTGGATGTGATGCAAGTGGCGGTAGCGGTAGTGGCAGTGGTGGCAGTAGGTATTCTGAGAAGAGTTATTATACTGACGAGTGATTCTTCTAACTAATGAGCCAACCAACTAGATCTGACAATAAATAAATTAATCCCGTCTGACTAGCCGACAATTTACTTCCAGTTCAGCTCATCAACGGAATTTCCATAAATAACCATAACCACGTTAAATGGAGACTCAAAACGGTTCTAGTTGCCAAACAATTATGATCCACTCCCATTACAAATACCATATGTATAGGTAGCATCATCTTTCCTGCTTTTCCAGCACGCACAACCTGAGCTTCTATTTAGAATTCGTCTCTGCTTATGTTTCTTCCCCCTTCCATTCAATTTATGTACTTTCTAATCATTAGTTTTGATAATTTTACGTGTATTCACAACAATTGCACGTGAAATATCAAATACAACCAATGTAGTAAATAGTACATGTTATACTCTAAATAAGTTTTATTTTGCGTTATCCTCACCCTTTTTTTCTCTCTTCTACTTGGAATTTCAACTTTACTCTCAAGGATTTGAATTCAAGCTCGTGGAAAAACACAAATCTGTGCTCAATGGCGTTGTTTTTCTTTATTTTGTGCTTTTGCTTTTGTTTCGGCACTCGGCATCGGTTTCGGTTTCGGTTGTGGTATTGGTGCATGGTGGGGGTAATGGAGTGTGCATGATTATAACAATTGACCAGACTAAGCCAGATGTCAGGTTCATGCAGGGAAAAGAAAGGTCAGACAGCTCGTGTGAAGGAAAAACTACTCTAGAACTATAAGTAGAACTGGATATTGTGTACTGGAACTATACACAGACTGAGACATGGAATATATATCGACTCAATTTTAAAAGAACAAATTTTGAGACCACGACTTTGGGATGTCTCGAATATCGGTTCGAGGGTCCAGACTTGGGATTAAAACGAAATGTTAATGTCATTTATGCGCTATTAAAAATGAAAACGTGGAAACTTTTGAGGGTTTCATTATTTCAGTGTAAACTGTAGAAAGGTAGAAAAGCTTTCTTCATACTGTTTGTGTTTGTATTTGTTTTTGAAAAATTTTTGGTTGTTACTGAGATCAAAAATAGGTACTTCAAAATTCGAATCTTGAACAAATTTTAGCACTGCAAAAAATTATTTTGAAATTTGCTTTTACAAAGAAAAATGTAAGTACCAAAATTTTTGTACTTTTAGACGCTAGTATAGACTTTTTGAAAACAGAGACTTTTCCTCGGTCTCGGTATTCTCAAATTTTGAAACTCAATATTTCTGAGACTCCCATAGATCCCTTACGCAGTCACTAAAAATAGAAAGTGCATGTATTCATTCATATTGTGTCTATCCCTCTTACACACCCAGTCTAGTCTCACACTTTTAGACAAGCACACTCTTAGGTCTCATATAATATTATGATGTTCCATTCTCACTACGCAACTCCACCCCTCCTGCTCCACTAGATTACTTCATATTTCTCAATTTTCATTATTTCTCTTTCTCTCGCTCCCTCTCCGGAACACACAACAACACTAACAAGTTCTCATCTCCTTGTTTACATAGCTACTATTTACACAAGCACATATTTGGGTGAAGGACGACAAGAAAATTTTTATAATTTAAATTCCCCGCAGATGTGTGCATGGAAATTCTTGCTTCTTGGTTTGAGTACAGTATAATTGAAGCTTCTGTGTTAGCTTTGAATAATAAACGAATTATAAAACAACAGTTAATTAAATTTTGAAAAGTGGAAAAAATATTTGTAGACTCGTGGTAACTATGAAATGAATGCTATTGTTGTTTGAACTGGTAGGCCGCACTATTTAGTATATGTGTGTATTTTTTGAATGATTTCTGTCGTTTGGTGTGGATAATTAATACTGTGCCAGTGCAGGGGCCAGTGCCAGTATGATGTGCATTTCCATGAGGTGATTCAAATTTCCAATAGAAATAAATTTGATAGCTTTGTTGCCTTTTCCTTGTTTTAAGCATTTCTATAAAATCCAAATCCAAATGGAAATGACTACATGCAGAGTTCAAATTGGAGAACACAATGTGCACTGTTCCACAGTTCACCACGTAGAATATAATATGCAGCCTGCCTGCCTGCCTGTCTTCTGTAGGTGGAGTAGTAGGCACCAAACCCTCAAATCTAAACCACATAGTAAACTTCCGCTCCTCTTTCACCCATCATGGTCATGGTCTTCCTCCTCTTAAGCTTTCTTTATTTTATTTTCTCCTTTCTCCATCAGCCAGCCCCAATTGCACACTGCATATGAGTAAGATTGGACTACTATACATAAATAAGGGTACTTAGCTATTTGAATTCCGCTATTTGCTCAAGACTCGTCATTTCTACTATATTGTACACATTTATTTTTGTGCCATTGGGAATCTGAATTGGAATCCGAAAAGTGGAATCGGTGGAATCGGAATCGGAATTCAGCTGAGGAAAATATGTAGGGAACACATAAAATAGAATTGTGAAATACTAAGTACTTTGTACTACACTATATATGCATATGGGTGTATATAGGGATAGATGAGGCTCTGATGGGGTGAGGACGTGAGGATACACAATATATGCATGTATGGATGGGTGTAAAATAAAATTGGATGCATAGATTGTTGTAAATTTATTCGATTTTCCATTCACGATGGAATCTATGCTGTAGTTCTGTCCTCCTCAAAATTCCCATAGTTTCCCCGTCCTCCTCGTCCTCGTCCTCGTCGTCGTAGTTTTATAGGAGTCTCTCTCAACATGATTTGACTTGCATGCGGACCAAAGTGCTAAGAGCTCCAACCAAAAACGAGAGTCATGTCAGTACTCAGAGTACTCAGGATGTGGACAAGGCAAGGAAGGCAGAGAGCTAAACATATCCTCACACAAAGTGGAAATCTAACTGATATGGAAAAAAAGTAAATGGGTAACTTACACACACACAC
Source organism: Dicyrtomina minuta (assembly GCA_949802685.1). Classification (NCBI taxonomy): domain Eukaryota; kingdom Metazoa; phylum Arthropoda; class Collembola; order Symphypleona; family Dicyrtomidae; genus Dicyrtomina; species Dicyrtomina minuta. Next base: position 19,962,072 of record OX461809.1, on the reverse strand, counting down.
ACACACACACACACACACACACACACACACACTTGCACACATAACTCTAAAAAGATATGAACTACAAACTCAATTTCTAGGGGTTCTCTCACTCTGTTGCACTTAAACACTTCGTCTTCCCTTCAGTCTCCCGCCCATAGCCTCACTCTCTCCTTCAACAAAATGGAGAAAAAAAAAGGGAAAGGGAGGGACGTTCAAGTTTATGTTAACGTTATATGCTCTCCCCTCCTTTCTTTCCTTTGCATGGCACGGCATGGGTGGCTGTTGGATTTCATGAGTATGTCATATGTCGTTTTGTAGACGTATTGTAATAATAATATGTGGAGTTGTAGGTATGGATGAGCAGCAGTGTAGTGTAGGGGAATAACATAGTGCTGAGTCGTCAGTACATTGCACATCATACATAGAATATATTCAAAGTTGGACATTCCGGTGGAAAGAGAATTTAGAATGTGGAGTATAGGCATGATGGGTTGGGGTTGGGATGTTGGGACGGATGGGAAGACGACAACGAAGACAAAGACGAGTTGAGCTGGATTTCCATGGAAGATTACACTGTAAAGCATAATTTTGAGTGAAACTTTTTTCCTGGTCTTTGACATTTATACTCTATATACACAGTCTCGGTTCAAATCTACAAATGTACACTCTCTACTCCGCTTGTATATGCATAGCTTCGTATTGGTGTTTTGCTCATTTGGTTTTATGATGTCGGTTTCGGTTTTCGGTCCTTCCCATGCCCATGTGTACACTCACCGTTATTGAGGGAGGCAGACAGATTACAATTACAGATGTAGGTGCCTTCACAGAGTCCAAGGTGAAATTAAACCAAATATGAGAGTACAATAAATTATTGACTCAGTGCTTTATGCATGTATGCAAAAGCGTATTCATAGCCTTCCTACTAAAACTTAATGGTATATGAGGTGTAGACTGTGAAAAGTTTATATAAATATATAATGCATAGTTTGAGGAGCAATGTGCGGTGTTGGTTGTGGTAGATTCTTTTCTTTGTGTATCACATGTGTAAATGTATAGGCACGTTTTTATACCAAATTTGAACCTTGCCTTCTACTTTGTGCACATAGTCAAAGCCTGCCCTGGCTGTGTTCATAGAGGTATATGCACTCATCTTGAGAATTCTTCTAAAGTCTACCACCACCGCACATTCCTTCATTTGAACTGATAAGAGAGATACTCTCATAAATCATGATGTACGTGAAAATATAACCTTAGATAATATTTACTTTTCCCAGTCTCCTCCGTCTTTTCCACTTTACCCTCAACTATGTTTTCCTCTCGTTCCATTTCCCATTCCCACTCTGACAGAAGGAGGAGGAGGGGGAGGAGAGGGGGGGGGAGGAAGGAGAGGAGAGGGTGGAGGGGAATTTGACGCTCAAGCAAACTGTATGTACTTTAGTCCTTTAGTAGAGCCATATAAGCTGAGACTCATGTCTCGATCCGACTCCACAAATAGCATTTACATAAATATCCAGAATTCAAAATGTACAATGAGGACATGTAGGAGTCTTCCAGGGGAGAGTTCCATTAGATGACGACGACGGCACACTGACATATTTACATTTATTGTTGTCACTATTTAAATGTAATTTGACTTGACTTGAAAGATATGGTACTGTTCATAAAAATTTTTAAAGCGGATATAAAAAGTGATATGATTTCCTTCCATACACTACACACAATTCTAGAATCAGCATGTCAGCAACTCCCCCTCCCATTTCTTGAGATCTCACAATACCAACTTTCTCACTTTCTTCAAAAACTCTTTGATACATTTTCTAACTTAAAAATATTCAAGTTCAATAGTTTGTGTCCCTTTATAGGGGCCGAGCCCCGTCGTATAGACTACGGAGAGCTAGAGTTTCTGTGTCGCGTACATTGAATGAAACTACTAACTAATATGGGTTATTTCGATTTCGAACCCATTTGCCATTTGCACCGTAACGGCAGCAGAATTTATTTTCTGTCACAATCCTTTCTTCCCGCCGCGCAGTCGGTTTTGTACTTTTGTACCTTGTTTGTTTGTTATTGCCATGAAGAAAGGAAGGTGGCAATGCTGATCACTGGATCCACACATCCCATCTAATCGTAAGAACAATAGAGAGAGAAGAAATTAGTCTTCCGGGTCGTGGAGTCATCACGAGGATAGTTTTGCGCGGTTTCTTCTCCAGTCTGGGCTTGCCTTGTATTTTCTCAGGGGAAATGAAGATCATGATCCTAAATTTGAGAATTTGGGTGGGAAGTTGGGAAGGACGTGTGATTTTAAACGTGCTACTTCGCCTTCTCTTTTTTTTTTCTCTTTTTTTTTCTCCTTTTCCTCCTTTCCCTGAGAAACTAGGGCAGACTCAGATCAGTGTGTGACGCACGACGCGCCTCTTTCACATTTAATATGGTATGCTCAAGAACGTTGTTGCGCCCTTGCCCAAACTTTTGGAGCATATTGAGAGTATATTTTTGAGCTTGTGGAGCCTTAGTTCATTTAAATGTCATGAGAGATTACACTTTCCCCTGTGGACCAACAAGGGCTACATCACATCATGGTTATGGTAACAGTTATGGGAAAGGGAACGCAACACGGTTGACGGTTCCAGTTTATCTTAAAGTCTGGTCTAGTAACTACTGTGCACTTGTGTGAATTTTCTCATTGTAATGTATGTGAATGAACTCACGCAGGTATCAATAGAAATCTCAGTATAATGAGAACAAGAAAACAACAAGCGAGACAGCCTTTGATGTTGAAAGAAAGTCTACTTTTTAACTAGGCAGTAGCACGTACTTCTCATCTCGCTTCACCTTTATAATAATTGGTAGTACTCAGTTACATAATGCTCACTTTACAATATACCATATGGAACCATGGAGATTACAAAAAGATCAATATAATTAGCTACACAAAAATAATAGCGTATCCTTTAGACTTTAAAATTGTGAGCATCACATCGATAAATTCTGTAATTCTAATCCATGACTTGAACTGAGCGGAAGGAAACTACTTTTAGCCCTTGAGTTTAAATTGACCTAAAGCAGTATACTTTCAGCCTCTAGCTATACACGTAGTACATATTAAGGATATTATGAAATGAGGGCTTTTACAATCTTACTAATCTTTTTCTTTTCCTTCTCAGTATCGAAAATCCAAACCGACATCGATAGGCGGTAGAGGGATGAGATTAAAAGTGAATGGAAATGTCAGAGTCAGAGTTAGAGTCGGAAAAGAGCTTTTTACATTGACTCTGCCTCGACAGAGTGGGCTCTGCTCTCTGTTAATGATTAAGAACAGAACAAAGTTTAGTTTACCTGTTTTAATGAGCCGAAAGAATTATAACTTTGTAAGTGCTTATACTACACAATCCTTCTCACAATTATGTGTGTATTTCGCATTTTCTCGCTCTTGGATGCCTGGCAGACGTGTAATTAATGTGGACTGTGCAGAGGCGCTGGAATTATCATGGTCATTAGAGGAGTACTGGGAGACGGTAGGAATCATCGGGGAGCGGAGAAAGGACACCATTTGAACCATTTGTATGTTTCTGCTTTGGTTTGGTCCTGTTGTGAGACGGAGAGGAAAGTGTATAAAGTTCCATTACACGGTGCATTTCATATGATTTGAAAGAGGGGCTCTGATCATGAGAGATGATGACTGAGTTCTGGTTCTGGTCCTGCTCCTGCTCCTGATCATGAGTAGTTAATGGCTCAAAATTATTTGGGAGAAAGTTGGTCTTAATAATGATATGAGTAAAGTAGATTATGTATAAGTGAGTACTAAGTGGGTGGTATGAGATGTTCGTTTATTAAATTAGGATAGGATTCTTCCCATTAAATTTTTACTTGGCCTCCGGTTGGAGTTGGAGTCTGTAGAGTTCTCGAGTCATAAGTGTGTGTGAGAGAGAGAGAGGATGGCTAAGGATGGGTGTGGAATGTAGATGAAGATGTAGTGTGTGGCGTGCGGTAGCTGAGGTGAGCATCTATCGAAGGGTTTTTCGGGGGATATATTGAAGATAATTGAAAGCTTTTTTTCTTCTGGAGTTCAAGTTGAGTGTTAGAATGTAGAATGAGAGTTCATAGATTCATGGAATAGAGAGTATGAGGAAATGGATAGTTGATAGTTGGACGTAAGAGGATACGGAATACGGAATACGGACAGAGAGGAGCAGTTAAAGTAAACTCGGCTGTAATAAGGTTGTAGGGTCGCTCCCCTCGGTCTCGGTCTCCGTCCCTCCATTCTGTACATTTTGAAGAGATTAGAAAGGAAGAGAAGCTTTTCTCGTTTATTCTCCCGAGAATTGTGAAACATAATCAAGTAGAAGAGGATTATGGTGTGAGGCTCGAGTCTGTCTCAAGATTAGTAGAGCCATGACTTTGTGATAGAGTGTGTAAGTTGTAAGCCACAATCCAAGGTGGAAGTGGCCGTCGCATGGGAAGGAAGATGGGAGTAGAGTGCGTAGAGATATAGGTCTTCCCATCCCTCGCTCAACACACACACTTTGACTCTTGACTGGGCAACGGACTCTCAGCTGAACTTTAATCTCAAGAACGGAACGGAATTTTGCGGGGAACGGTTTGAGTGGATTTTAGTCCGTTAAGTTCCCGTATCCCTCCACCAATGCATGGTGCATCATTAACTGTGTATAACAAATATAATGAGTAGTTGTCGCACACTAGTCGACCCCGTAATTGATGATGGATCTCATCCATTATTTTCTGTGTAGTTTGAGAAATTGACTTCCGCTCCGCGAGAGAAAAGGATTCCACCTACATTCATCTTTTCCTATATTTAACTTATTACATTCAACCTAGGCAATTTAACTTATGGGCAATTCACCTTACTCCGATTCAACTTATTTCACTAGAATATGAGACCAGCTTAACTTGCCATCAGTTCAACTTGTGGACAATAAGTTAAATAGGAACCAGGTGAATTTCCTTCGTTGAATGTAATAAGTTAAATGGGAAAGGGAAATGTAGAGAAAAGGAAATAATTTTGAGATGCTCCAAGCTCTCAGTCTCTCGCTCAGCTGTTTGTCCCCTCGATTTCGATCTCGATCTAGTTTATTGTTTAAATGCGTTTGATCATTTGTGTGCGCAAGTTATGTGTATATCTTTGTGAGATGATGTTTCCTGTGTAGATGGACAACTAGATAAATAGCTGACTATATATGTTTTCTTGTTTTTGTGAATTGCAGTTGAGCAAGAAGATTGGCTACGTCCTTTACTCCGCCATGGGTTCCTTCTACATCCCAAGCGTTATCATGGTTTTTGTTTACATACGAATTTACTATGCAGCTCGAGATAGGGCGCGAAGAGCTATTCGGAAGCCGCCGAGGCCTAAACCTCAGTCGTCAACAGTTGACACGACGGAGGACACGACAAAGGTGACCACAAATTTTTCCACAAAATCCTCGTCACCCAAAGTTCCGCTCTCGTCCTCCTCGTCTCCACCGCACCTTGTGACTTCACCCGTAGAAATGAATACAGTACCCAAGGATCCAATGACAAGTCCCGGGACGACCGAATCAGGTCGGACTTTGAAACAAGTTGGATTTCAAGAACCTTTAGTTAGTTGTAGTTCGGACGACACGCCTGCCTCCAAGCAACCAGAAATCATGGTCGAAAGTTGCTCGCCTGAAGACTCCTTGGGAGAGACTGGAGGTGGAGGGGGTGGAGGTGGGGATGGGAGTGGGGGTGGGGAGGCGGGTGGAGGGGAGGTCGAGGTTTTTATTGATGGCGCCAAAGAGGAGAAGATTGTTCAGGTAAGAGTTGAAGACGTTCATAATGATACGGAGACGGAGACTGAATTAAGTTCAAAAGGTGTAACTGAGACTGGAAGGGAGGAAGGCACTGGAAAGATTAGTGTGCGGGAGGAGGAGAAGGAGGAATCAACGGAGGAGAAGATCAGGACGATCCTCACGGCGGCGACGACGACCAAAAGTCTTACAGAGCCTAGTGAAAGTAGACGTGGAAGTAGTTGTAGGAAAGGGAAGAGTGTGGAGATTGAGACTAAAGACAAAAATACAAATCCTCCGCCGACTGATGCTCATGCTGAGAGTAATGGCTCTAGTGGGAACATTCATGACTCCGTAGAGCGAGTTCCGCATCACTCAGCACTGGCAGTGAGTGAGCTAGAGACTAGAATAACTGCGTTACAATCAAATGGTGGAAATCGTTCAGAAGAGATTACAACAGTCTCATCGTCGGTCGGGACGATCAACACGACGACAACCACGACGCCCTCCCCAGCTCCGCCGCCACCACCAACAATCCTTGACACGAGACGAGCCTCAAAACGACCAAAGTTACATTTCCTCCGTGTCGAGCCCCCCACAATCTGGAGAACAAATTCAAGTTTATCCCTCAACGGAGACGTTCACATCCTCGGGACTCTGTCCCGCTCCTGCTCTCGACTCCAGCTGGAAGCGGACCCCGTGAGTGACGTGGACCCCTCATCCTCTGACTCTGGAGCAGTGAGTCGCTGTGCCGTGGTGAAGCCGCTCAAGCTCCGACTCTGTCAACCGTTCTTTGGGAAGAAATTCAGTTCGAGTAGTTCAAGTTCTGGGAAGGCGAGGAGAGATGTTTTGGACATGGGAAAACTAAACTCACCCAAGGTAAGATCCAAAGGATGCTCCTCATCTTCAGCTACTACTACTACTTCTACTACTACTACTACCACTACTTCTTCTGCCATGAAACCTCCAGCTTTGAATGTACCCTACTCAATGACACAGGAGATTCGAGATCCAGAGCGGGAAAAACGGAGAATCGCTCGGAAGAAGGAGAAGCGAGCCACGCTTATTCTCGGCCTCATCATGGGATCTTTTATCCTCTGTTGGCTACCTTTCTTCTTTCTCTACATTTTTGAACCCTTATGTAACTGTTACGTGGCTCCTTGGGGATTTGCTATTGCATTCTGGCTTGGATATTTGAATTCCGCCCTCAATCCTGTAATCTATACAATCTTCAATAAGGACTTTCGACGAGCTTTCCGTCGCATCCTCTTCAAATAAAAGGTAATTGTCCATCACTAGCATTACTGCTCGCCTCATTTCCAAATACCCCAAAGCACCCTCCAATAACTATACATACATGACCTATATACTCATTTACACATTATTATGATTATCATTATTATTATCATTATTATGGTCTCGCTAACTTTCACCGTTTTTATGATGACTCTGAACGGATTTTCGTCTCCTGTAATTTATTTCACAATGTCCATGTATTAGTATCAGTATCGAGCGCCGAATATTTTTTACTACCTGCTGGATCCGTGCGTGCAAAGGCAAAGAAATATTTTCATTATTATTATTATTATTATTCGTTTTGTTTCATACAATATTTAAATAACTTTTACTTTCACTTGTGTTTCTTCTTTTCCGTTCTTCTTTTGGATTTGTTATTAAATTAGTAGAACGAATGAGTTTTGCTTCCTCACATAAATGTGCATTTGTTTACAATTTGTTAATTGTTTTGCGTGTTTTCTTATTTTTTCGAACCAAACTTTCCACTTACCTTAAAAATAGAAATATATGAACTGTATTTTTTAAAATAACTCCCCCACGAGTTACGTCGAGCTTAGTCACAGACCCGGGAGTTTGCATCTTGAAAGTAAAGAATTTTGAGCATAATTTTGAACGCACATTATGTGTGTACATTATATTGAACTTTAAACTCGGCAATTAAAACATAATGAACCAGGAAAACCCGTTTTTAAATATTAATTGTTAAGAATTTTTAAAGTGAACTCTTTTGATTAACAATGTTTGCTATACTAAACTAATCAAACGAACGACCGTAATTATGGAAGTGTATTTATGTAATTTGAACAGTGTAGTTGATGAATAATGTATATTAACTGTATTACTTGCTTCCTTAAAAAAAATATTTGTTTTTTTATTTTTTGTTTCGGTTGCATGTATTTCTTCATATTATGTTAACTTAGAATTAGAAATAGAAACCAAAATAATTGCTTTTCCTACGCGCTGAAACTGAGCATGAGTCACACTCAGTCAATGCAGACTTGAGACTACACGGGGAAAACAGGAAAACCCTTGAAAACTTGAAACAGTTTGGAAATGCTATATAGATATATAGTGTCACATAGACGTTCTAGTAACAAAACCAAAGCAATTATTATTTTTTAAGCTGGTCTAGGTACCAAGACCCCAATAAACAGCAGAATAATATACCTATATATAAAATCGTCTGTACATGTTTCAAGTAATACCCTAAAACTACACAAGTAAAAATGAATGAATATTGATTGGTTGCTAAAAACACTTTTGTATTCAATATTTTCTATTTTGTTCTGTTTGACTTATAAAATTTAAAAGCGCTCATACAATTCATTGACCAATATGTCTTCCCTCCTCCTTCCACATGCTGCTTGCAAATCCCAAAATGAGTAACTGTATTCTCTCTCTCTCTCCATCTCTACTTGTGTACTTCTCTGTAAAGTGGCGTGCGTGTGTGTCATGGGTTGACTTGACAGTCAGCAGGCAATGGAGATGATTAAGATTTTATTCTAAAACCTTTCTCCATAGGCTCAAAAATTGAAAACCCAACGGAGAAAATTGATAGGAATAAATCCAAGGAGACAAGAAGATAAGGCCACCATACTATACAAAAAAGGAAAAACAAACTTCAGCTTTTGGAAAGAATGCAAATATTTTTGTGTGGACTCATCTCAACAGCTCCTTTACTGAACTGGAAACGGAAACGTTTGAGGGGGGAAAATTCTTCGTCTATCTCTCTCTCACTCTCCTTCAATCTATCTCTCTATCTCAAAGTTAAGCAATATACATTAATATATATAGCCTAATAATACCTACCAAATGAATATAACCAAAAGAAACATGCATACCTACTTATGTGTGCATTACTAATACCTACGAAAATATCTAATATATAGCTAAAGCTACTATGTATCACCAGAACCAGCAACCAGCACCAGAGTACATACAAAAAAGTACATATTTAATTATACCATACATACCCACATTCTCTAAGCAGAAGAACTATAAACCTACTTTTAGAACTTTGTCTCCGTTCAAGCATTTAATCTAAAACTCGCAAACGATCTGTAATTTTCATTACAACAATTTTATTGCATTTACATTTATTATTAGCGGAAACTATTAGTAAAAAATATATTATATGTATAATTATTATGATAAATATTTAAAAAAAACAAAACAAAACTTCAAACTTTTTTCAAACAAAACAAAAACAAGCTAAAAACTCGACAATGTATAGCACATAAGTTGAGTTTGCAGTAGTAGTCTACAGTACTAAATAAAAAAGAACTGTGGAGTGTGAGCGAATATTATAATGGATATAACGATAAAGATATTTTGTACCTTATAAATTATTAAAAACAAGTGAATATAAAATATATATGTATATAATTACTCCAACTATGTTGCCTCTATTAATTCCATTGATAAAATTTTACTTTGGAAAAATATACAAATCACATGAAAAAAATTGTTACTTTACATCGTTTTATAAAAACTACACTATAGGGGAAGAAAAAGGAAATATATGATACAACTAACTCTTCGTTTTGTATGGTGGTATGTTGTTGTTGGTCTTTTGGTTATTCTTCTCATTGTTGTTCAATATCTTTACAAAAATTTACAAAATTAACTCACCAAAAACGGTCTGTCGTCGCTACTAATACTGAGCCTCGTGTTTGCACAACTATACAACAACAACAACAACAACAAAAAGACAGACAAACCAAAAAAAAGAAAATTTTAACACAAAAATACGAGACGACGGATGATAGGCAAAAAAAGTGAATTAAATTTTACAGTGTTCTTCAAAATATTTTCTATCCTTCCTCCACCGTCAAGGTCAAGATAATAATATAGTAGTCCAGAAACCGAAAAAAAATATTTAAAACTAATACATAGAATGTTATGTCTACACTTAACATTTAAACTACAACTATATATATATACACATACTGACGAGTGACAATGGGTGACTACGGTAGGACTATAGAACTATATATTATAGACTCTCTCAAAAGTGAACGTATACTTACATACAAATCTATCAAGTAAACAAATCAAGATTTAATATTAAATAATAATATACCTTGCAAGGATTGTAAATATAGTTAATAATGATAAGAATTTTAAACGGAGGAAAACTGTTGAGTTATATATAGAAATATTACATTATTATTGTGGATTCACTGCGTGGAACAGCAGATGAAATGCCCACAAGGCAGGACAATGATTAAGAATTAAGATAATAGAACATAATATATATTAACTATTGAGTATTGATTATTGATCATTCATAGTATATATACATATATACAGAATAGATTATATGTAACCTTTTGAATTTTACTATGATTATAATTGTTATACAAAAAAACAAACTTGAGATTTATACACTTTGACGTTACTCTCTTCTCATCTTTTCGTGGAAACTCTACATAGGTACCTTCATGGTGGATATTAATATTTAATTAAAATTACTCTAATAATAATTATTATTACAACTGTCAATTTATTAGCATTACTATTATTACTCTTATGATTACCATATATATACACCAAAATTCGCTAGAGATACTGTATACAAATAAGATTTACAATTATTTAGAAATATGTAAAAATTATATACTAAACTTTTTGTTGACCGGGTTGACCCACCACTCACTACATACCGGTACGATTTATGATATGATACTACACTATGTAACTTTAGCTGGGATGGTGAAATACCATTTCAAAAATTTCACATTAAAACTACTACTATAGTAACTATATACATACTACATGGAGCATATTATATAAGATATACATACATATACATTTATGCAATAATCCCTTCAAAATATTTTATATCTCTCTCAAACACAAACACAGACAAAACAAAACACACACACAATGTCGATATTTTATGCGGGCGATGCAGTGCCGATGCCGACAATGAAAGTTAATCATTGTTGACGTTGTTGCGCTATAGTCAAATAATCCTTAAGGTAATACTATTACTATAGCCGTAACTCTACTATACTAACTATGATTAGAATTATGTACATATATACTATATAAGCTAAGCAGTTAAGTTATGTAAGGAGGCTAAGGAATAATAAGGTTGTGCAGGTATACTGGCTGGAGAAAGTGTGTGAATGAAGTAGGTAGCTCACTACATAAGCATAAACATTAAATTAATTTCAAGTAGTAATTTGTTACATTATTGGCATTACTCAAATTAATGGAGTGATAAAATCAAGGAGTTTAATAACTATAGAAAAAAGAAATGAATACAGTGCATAATTATGTAGTTAATTAGCAGGTGGACTACCTAAACTATTGACGGTTACATAAATTAATTTAGTTTAATTATAATTCTATATTTACTATCCCGTGCTCTCAATAAAAAAACACATTTTAATCATTTGTTTTAAGAATGAAACACTCTGTGCCAAATCGGAATAGCCAAGCTAGCTATCATTTTGAAGCCGTGAAGGGGAGAAAGTTGTGCTAGGAATCCTTTCAACGATGTTTTATTGTCATGGTTTCAACTACGGAAGTTTATCTTGTATTTTTTCGAGTTTTTGCCTTTATTTCTCCCTCTTTCTCTTCCTCAGATTTATATTTTGTTGGGGGAAAAATGACAAAATACTTATTACTTTCATAGATGTTAGTACACACAGAGGAGTTGAGAAATAAGTAGAGGGTCACAAAAATATATATGATATTAGAGTGAACATTACACGCCTACAAATTTTATTGTTCGTAAATGGATATTTACGGATACGGATGTGATGTGTGGGGATGGATAATGTAAAGAGGCTACATTAAAACTAAGCTACAATAATGTGGATATGGGGATGACCATGAGTTGTGGAATACATGTCCACGTCGACAGTCGATAACAGTCGACGACGAAAAAAGAAGAAAAAACATTCTCTGCGCCCCTTGAGTAAGTACTATAAAACAAAATACCGCTTCTAACACCGCACCGCACCCCACCATAACACAACACAACATAGCATATTATAGTCTAAGCATAGCCTACCAGTCTATACTACTTACATACTGTAGCCAGGAAACGAAATGTAGTATGTAAACTGCGTGTAATTTGTCCTTGTGTGACTACAACGTTTCTATATAAGTTTGTCAGTTTGTGTAAGAGGAGAATTGTTGGAGCTTGAGTATTTGACAAGAGTTGCCTTAAAACTTTTAGGCGTTCCCGTATATTGTCATAGCACGTATAGAGAGGAAAAATACAAATAAGAATAATTATTATACATGTTAAGAGGTACATATGTACATGTGCTGTATGTAGAGATACATAGTAACATAATTATTATTATCATGTCTTCCACCACTACCACCACTACTACTACTACTACTACTACTGCACTACGGATAGTATAATATGTACTACTACTACTACTCATATATTCCTATAAAACTACTTACCCACTCTACTACACAAAATACCAAAAGTTTTAAGTACCCAAGCACACGCTACATATATAATCATATACTTATACCTATATCACAATTCAATCGCTCTATTTGATAGTCTCTAACACACTGCAGTAGTTGAATAAGTTGATTCTGATTAACAATAAAGGCAAATTGCAAACTATGATATCAGTAATAGTGTGAAGAAGTCATCTAACATATGTAATTAAATCGGAGTGGGTTCGAATAATTGATGGCGGCGACTAGGGGAAAACAAGGAATGTTTGTGCTTCTATGGATACAATTTTAGAAGATTCGAATATTTATTTTCATTATTTTTTGTTATTGCTATAGGATTGGTCTGTTCTGTGGCTTTGGAGAAAAGGCCCTCCTCTATTTCTGTTTTCGACTCTCAATTTTGATTTAGAGCCTCTTTTGCGCTTACTCCAGCTTTACATACTCTGAATGAGTGCTCAGTATACAGTTAGCATATATGTATTAGGTATAAAGTATTTACATAGTAGATGTACATATTTATTGCTAGGATTTAGAATTATTTCATACTATTTATTTTTTAGAGTTGTTGTTGTTCTTCTTCTTCCTCTTCCCTTTCTTATTCTTATTCTTTTAAGTTGTGGCTACATATGTGAGGAGAATGCTCTGCCTTTGACTTGAATACTTGGTGGTACACTTAAATTTGTGTGAGATAAAGCGAGAGGGGAAAAAAAGATTGCTCCGCTATTCCTCTGGGTACCACAATCATAGTAAGTAACATATAGAGGATACTTACACTAACGGTAAGCACATGGGCCATCAGTGGGGGTGGCAGGAAGGATAATAGTGGAAAAGCTCTCGTTGACTTCATGTAGGCACGTTCAGACTGTCGAATCAAACCAACAGAGCCCATTCCCGAGCCCCTTCGACCTGAAAACTAGTATTCTTTTCTATTTTTATTTTCGAGCCAAATACACATATTTTGGAAGGGGGGTAATGGGAATGTTGTTGTCATCGCGGAGTAAAAGAAATAAGAAAAATAACGGCGGTATAACGGAGGTTACTTGGTGCTTCTGTGTCTTGGAATCTGGAAACATTTTCTACACTTGTAGTAAAAATGACTAGAGAAAGAGAGCCATTTTGTATGAAGAAAGAGGGTCTCAAACTGCACTACTAGGCTCTGAGGCTATATGTATAATGACAATTCTTACTAAAAATACTTTAGATGGGTAACTTTCATTTCATGATTATATATACCCGTGTGTCTAAACTGTATTTTACATGTTGCAGATAGACACTATAGTCGAATTGCACTTGTATTAGCTTTCTCCTTCTTTTCTTCGGCAATCTTGGGCTATTTCTTCTATGAATATTTCTTTACTATATCTCTTTCTAGTTTCCATAGTCTGCGGTCCTGGCATTACTTCCGTCCCTTCTAAATTCTAGACTCTATACCGCTCTACCCTCAAGTTCCGCCGACTTTGAACTCACTAGCTAGACCATTTATGTATTACCACATCACTTCACACACTACATTCATTTTTATCTGTACTTTTATATGCCTAAAGTTCGAGTTGGAATTGGAGTTGGAGTTGGGTTGACTGACAATACTGGAGCTGTGTCCAAATTTTTTATTTTATGGAAGTCAAAATTGACAGACTATATCGTGTAGAAACATAAATACAGGGCAAAATTCAAATGGGAGTAATTTGGGGATTTAATCCTTATTTGTATTCATTTTATAAAAGAGTTAGAGAATTGAATTAGTTGTTGTGTAACTTTAATTTCTTAAGCTATAACTTTAGCAGGCAAGGAATTAGGAAGAAAATATCAAAGTAGTTCTAAATTCAAAAAAGGCAATTTAGTAATTTGGAATGATATGTAAAAAGGGATTAATTTGTAAATTAGCTCTGCTATTGCGCCACAGCCCGCGGCAATACGGACAACGACAGGTAGACAGAGAGATGCACTGCTAAGTAATTGTGTCGTCAATGTTGAAACTCCTCGTCCAAATAGAGTCTTTTTGAGTATTTTGTGGACTATTTATGCAGAATAATTATTTTCACCCTTTGGATCCTTCCATTCCTTCTGTTTAGTGGAAGTTCTAAGCATAAGTGTATTAAAGCCATAGGCAGGCAGACGGGGAGAGGTGTGGAGGCTCCGAATCCTACTTTAGAGAATGCTCTCTGTCTTTCTTTCTTGCTTTATTCAGAATCTCCATTTGGATGTAAGAGCAGGATTCAGTTCAAATTACCCGAATGTGAGAGAAAGTAGAAAGTAGGGAGGACGAGAATATGAGACTCGTTGTGGGATAGAGCCATTCTCTTCTCTTCCACTGCCTCCTTCTCACTGTCAAGTCTTTCAATGATATAATTGCATACACCATTATTGTGTAAGTCAACTAATTAACTTTATTGAATTTCTTTGACTGGAACTGAGTAAGTGTCATCCCATTTTCCTCTCCTAACTTGGTACCGTGTGGTATGGGATGTTGAATAGTCCGTGAGTTTGTCATTTCTTGGTCCTGGATAGGCTATAGTACCTACGAAGGAGCAACACGAGTCTGCACTACTATTAGTCTGGTTTTGGTTAGCTTCGAACTATTTTATATTATTATAATAGTAATTATTTTATCTTGAATTTTGAACTATATTCTGCACAATACTATAAAGAAAATTGTGTGAGTTGCTCTCGCTCTCTCTCTCTCTGTACTCTTACAAACATCTACCTTAAGCGGATTCATATTTCCCTATAACCATACGGTTACAGTCACTATAGGACCACTCAGTTATGAGTTAAGAGAGTTTATGTGTACAGGGACAATGACAAGGAGGAGATAGATGCTGATATGATAACAAATGTGAGGACCTAAGTGAGTTGAACATGTAGAAGGGAGACTACGTGCATACATAAAATGGTTGTGATAAATCAGTTGTACACTATGTGACAGCATTTTTATTATTGGATTTGTTCTTAGACCCCCCGAAGTAATTTCCTTGACAAGTCACGTGCCTCCTGCCATCCTGATTTTAACTTTCTCTTCAGACGAGGTCTGCCGTACTTCATTTACCTTCCCCCACCATTTATCTACCCCCCACCTCATTCCTTCTTTTCCTATCTATTATACCTTTTTATTTCTGCGGGATGTCTCAATTCACACAAGAGATAAGTGCCGCACATTATGGTGTAACTTTATGCATTCTACATTTCTAGCAGAAAAAAAATGAACTTTTACTTATTTAATTTTTAAACATTTTTTAAATTCAAAATTAAACCAAACAGTGCAAAATCTTACTGCTAAGGTTTGCGTTACACTGTATTAATAAGAACAAAAAAAACTAGTTTTAATTGTAATGGCATAAAATAGGTTTCTTATGGACGTCAAAGTTTGCAAAAGAATTACAAAATGTATGTTTTCCATTATTTATTAATAATTTAAATCCTTTAAAAAATCACTAAAAATCCTACACACACTCATCTTCTTTTGGTCAGCGCGCTGTATAGTGTGTACTGCTATGAAAGTTACTTGTACATGTGTAGTAAACTATAACGGCCCAGCTGCTTTTATTACTCAGTCAGTATTGCGTACACTTTTTCAATACATAACCTTTCATTACTACTATCCATCTAGGTATAGACAACAGCAAACATCCTTGCCCTCAAACTCACCTCGGAGTACTTTCTATTCTTTCTTTTCGCATTCTTTCTCTTGCTCGTCATCCTTATCGTCATCATCATAATATCACGTAGACCGTAGACTACGATTACAATTCTTGACTCCCATCTCATTCAATTTACTCCCTCTACTTTCTCACTTTATGCATTGTGGAGAAAGCACTATTCAAGTCATATGGCAGAAAGGTATGTTGAGGAATTCCAAATATGTATTTACCAGAAGAATTAATGCATATATGAACCTTTCATTCTCTTTATCCGTCTCCTTCCTCATTCCTCTGTACAGACTTCGAATGCCGACTTTCACTTTTTTTACGCTCTTTGTCTCATTGAGTTTGTTCTCCATCTACGAGAAAGTATGGCTGAAGTCAAGAAGATGACGGGAGACTGAACAAGTCTCCGGCAATAGCAAAGGAAAGAAATGCAACTTGGAGTACAATGAGCGGAGATGACAATGCATGAGTTGAGTACATGAGATATATCCCTGAACCATACACAGAACTTGTATACTGTAGTAGTACTTACTATTCTATTAGATCTACTGTAATGGTCCCCATAGGCAGAGGTATGTGTCAACTCTTGCTTGAAATCCAGGCTGATTAAAAAATAATAAATAATCCGGATATCAATAATGTATTGAAGTTTTCTTATTTTGCGTCGGTGTCTGAAAAGAAGACACTTTCTCTTTAATTTTATTTAGCGAATTGGGGGAGTATTTGAAGCTTTACGATATTCAGAAGTAGCATTGGGAACAAATATCAAAAAGAAAAAACAATCGTGACCTCGGTGTAGCCGATATTTATACCTACAAGTATTTATCCATCCGTAATCTGTATGTTTGGACTTTTAACATGCATTGCATTCAACTCTCTTTCGGCATGTTCCCAAAAACACTTCTCTTCCGTCGTTTCTATGTGAACTTGGAGACGAATACAAGTGCTTCTATGTTGGTCACTGTACACACATGTATATATATTAGCATTAGATTCTGGTAAAGTATACACTCGCGGGCACACGAATTTGAACTGAATTTATGTATCATTCAAGGAGTAAAAATAAACAGGGGAAAGTGTTGTGTCAGTCTATATATGTATATGCGTTTCTTTCTTTCCTCGTAAACTTTGCCTGGACTTTGGATCTGCTGAGTTTTTTACAGGAGTATGTGCAAGAAAATGAAAGTCGGGGGAAAGCAAAGAGTCTAAGTTGAAAAGTGTAAGTAAGAAAGGACTCAACTGGAATACTTCTGACTTGGCAACGGAAAAAAGTGTACAGAGAAAATGGAATCTAAAATATATGTGATGCAGAGAGAAGAATTTACGGGATCGAAAGAGAAAAGTGTCGAAAGGCAAAGTTTAATTTCATATAGGTCCTCAAGGGAGTTCAATCATCATAAGAGTTGTTGTCTGCTCCACGTCCTATTTCAAATCTTTGTGTACATAAAAAAAATACAACTTGCAACATACAACATGCTATACACGAGTAGAAATTTCTTTTGCATACAAGTACAATAAGAGGGAAAGTGGTAGCTCCACGTGAAAGACAAACATGTCTCAGTTACTTACAGGATGGCCATGGGTATAGTTAGTTGAGTTGGTGCATTGGCCTTGGTTTTGGATTTGCTGCTCTGGCCTCTATTCTGATCTGCACTGTCTTGCGTATGTACTGTGTCAGCGTCAGCCCAAATCTTCCCTCTACTCCGCTTCCCGTACTTTCTCCACACATATATGGATTTCTGAGTGACACGGAGAGAAGCAACTATCTGTCTGAGTGAGGGAAAATGGTCAAACATGCGTGCAAATACTTGATGTACAAGGGAAAGAGAAAGCAATCTAATCGTAAGTGCAGTGCTCAACTCAGACAACTACCACACCGTACCATTCCAGAGTACCATTCCAATCATCATACGCTCGTCCAAAAGTTTTTTTGATTCTTCTTACACTACTAAACATTCTCCAACAAAATGCCAAACAAATTTTTCCACTGAATTTTCCTTATTTATTTCCTCTGCCTACTCCTCTTCTCTTCTTAAATTTACTATCGACGAATTCCCCCGATTCTACGAATCTTGAGTTGGCTAGAACGCATTTTGAATATTGACTTGGAAAGACTTCTGATCCTCTTCTTGGTGAGAATTGCAAAAGAGGACAAAAACTACTAAGATATTTTGAGTGCAGACCGTTTCAAAGTTAAATTACTAGTGCCGGCCTCTTTAGCCAATGTCAATGCGAATGTCTGGCAAAGTGAACTAAAATTCTAGGACCAGACCCATGGCCAACCATAAACTAAATACAAAAAATAGTAACAACCAAAACCCTTCCCAGTTTTTGGCACCACTCAGAACCAGCCAACGTTGTTGCTGTACACTTTTATCTCCTCTGATATAGATATTTTTATTTAAATTCAAAATAAATAACATGATGAATGGTAATACTGAAAAAAGATATATACATGTGGATACATGATAAAAGAATGATCATGTACAGATGAAAGCATAGGGAAATATGAATTGGCTGAGCTCGCAAAGTCTGACGTCCATTTTGTGACTAACAAGGACACAAAAAAGGAGAGTCAGAGAGGACAGGATGAAAGAGGGAATAAAAGGAGTTTGGAAGGCCAAGTGTTTTATTTGAATGCGAATAGGCAATGGTGGAAGATGCTCTTTATGCCTCCTCTGGGTCTACTTATTTATTGCGTGGAGACAAACAATAATTGTTGTCGGTCTCTCACTCTCCTACTTACTCACTACAATCCTTTCCCTTTTCCCATTCCCTTTCACTTGACTCAATGCATTGGGGACATGAAGAAAAATGCTTTCTATTTCCGATACTACAACTGGTATTAGACCTGGTAGACGAAAGTCGTATTCTTATATCATCTTGAAATTTTGGACGATACTAGAGACTGTTGTCGTAATGGTGGGGAATAAACACACGCTCGTATTAAACTCAGACCTTTTAGTACATCCCTACATATTACATACATAGGCAAATACTTATAACCTCGTCGCTACAAATAGAGTTAAATTCAAGACGCATTTTCACAAGAATTTCATCTAATCTTCAGTCTGCAGTCTAATGTATTTTTCTTTCCCCTTCTTCGTGATATGTCGTTGATGCAAACAGAGAGAGAGAGAGAGAGTCAAAGAACAAAATGCTTTGGAATGAATAAAACTACACGCACATGCAGAAGCGTAACATGCAACTCATAAACATACTATGCATGTTGCTCAAATAGAATTGTAAATTGTGGATATCAAATTAGAATTGAATTAGCTTGTAAATAGTCCGAGTGCTGCTTTTTAATTCTGAAATATTTAAATTAAAACGACGTAGACATGAAAGCGTTTTTAAGCCTGGTATTAATTATATATCTATGCAATCGTAAGAACGAAAATAAAATGTAGTCCTAATAGTAATAGTGCATTCTTGAAATACACCTTTTAAAAATTACTTAAGCACATGCTTCAGAAAATAATAAGTAGCTAAATGCTACATGCATTTAATTCAAAATCTTGTAATTGTAGTAATGGGAATTGTGCATTTTTAGGCCGTTATTTCGTCAGCTTGCTATAAAATAAAGAAAATAAGAGTAGGCAGACAGATAGACAGGCAGGCATATAGGAGTTTCTTGCGCGGCCAGTGTCCAATACATTATTTCTGCTCTAAAATTAAGATTTTTAATTACAGATATGTGAAAATATTCTAAATTGACGTACTCAAATTTCTTTGAAAGCACAACGATGTTTATATATGGAAATCTCGTTATGCTGGTGAGCTTGTTCAGCCAAAAGAAATAATGCATGTCTTTACGTCACAGACAGACAGGCATAAGATTGAAATTCATAAATAAATAAATTTTATTTTGAAGTAAACTTAGATTGAAGAACAATCAATATCCAAGTCTGTCCTTGTTTGGTTTCAAAGTATGTGTGCCTCACATTCAATTTAATTCCGCCGGAAGTGTGTGCGCTATTTCCAAAATTTATTAGTATATCTTTAAAACTTCGAACTGCATTACTTTCTTTTGAAGATTAAGTAACTTTACGTATAGTTTTTTTATTAGAACAAAACTTGCTCTTTAAAAAAAATGTATAATTAAAATCATTGACTTTTCATCCCACTCACAACTTTGTGAGAGCTATGAGAAAAAGTAGAAATACTTCATTTTACTCTTTCCTTCCCTATCAATCTTGAAACGTTTATTTTATTACTGCACTGTTTAACGTTGAACCTAGTTAATTTTGGTAATAGGTTTTGGAACAAAAGATAAGCTAATAATATGATCTAAACCCCTATACTCTCTCTCTCTCTCTCTCTCTAGTTTTCTCATCACATTGTCCACTAGAGTCTCCGCCTAAAGATCTGACTAACTAGCACTCCCCTTAATCATTTGTAAACAAGTTTGAATATATAAATGAGTCACATAAGTGAAAAGAAACAGTTTTTCTAGTGTTATATGCTCAACAGCTCAACTCTAGTCCAATGTGACATTAGGGTTTAATAAATTAGAGTCAAAGTAGCTGGGCTCGCATGAGAATAGACCTAACAGGATCAATAAAATTCAAATTGATAGAACAATAAAAATAAGAATGATGATAATTTCCATTTCAATACCTTACCTCTCCTTGCCTACTAATCGTGAGTTGCTGAGAGAGTGGAAGTACACAAGACGAGAGATGATACGGACTAGTGTAGAGATAAAGGGAGGGAATAGGAGAAGATTGTCGGTGATGCGGTAAATATTCACTAGTGCTCAGCTCAAGCGTGGATTCAATTAATCAGTAAATGAAGCGAAAGGACTTTCTCCATGCCTAGGTCCAAGTCCAAGTTCAAATCCAACAGAGTTAACTGCCGGTCAATTTTCCTAGTTGTTTTTATAACAGTATTATAGAGGTTAAGCTTTCAAGCTTTATTACCCTCCAGAAAGAAAGGGTCGACGTGGAAAGTGGAGAAGCTGTGTGATGCACAATCCAATGGTAAAATGGCATCAAGTCAAAGTAGCTTTTTCTTTCTCTTTTGTTTGCTTTCTTGCTAGAGATAGAACTAAAAGATAAAAAACTAGCTAAGGAGTCATTATACTTTGGAAGCTTACCCCTTCTTTTCCCTTCCAACCTCCTTACATCTCAGTCAGTAGTGAGTAGTCAGTAGTCAGTCACACTCAGTCTATATAAAAACTCCAAAAGGCTAAGTATGTGTATGTAGGGGCTTATAGCTCCTTCTCCTAGCACAGGCATAGTGAGAGAAGGAAAGTCTTAATCGGTTTCTAGAGAAAACTTTGCCATAACTTCTCGTCCTTTTCTTTTCCCACTTTTTCTCGCTTTCTCCATTCCGGCTACAAATCAAGAGGATGAGATGACTATCTTTTTATTTAGCAAAGAGAAAGAAAGAAAATTAATGCTATCTGATTGTGAGCTCTTCCTTGAAGCTAGCTTGTAGATTTACTTTCACCCTGTACATATACAAAGTCTTTGTCTTGGTTTAAGCAGACACACAAACTTTACACTAGCAATTTTTCATGATTTTTATTACAATTAGCTTGAGAAGAGACTAACCCTTAAAAACTTTTATTCACTTTTACAACCAGTACAGTCTACGCAGCCACTCAAGGATTTCGATTTACAAACACTAAGAAACTACAAAACGAAAGAAATACTTCACACGTGTACATAATATAAGTTAATACTAAAGACTTTCTTAAATTTGTTTGTGGTACTTTCTCTTTCTTTCTAAATTACACATCTAAAACTATTGTTTTAAATACTCCGAATGGAAGACCAAGAGTCAGCTTAAAAGACAGAAAAATTGACTGTCTGATTCAGAGCGTTTTAATTTCTTGAGACTCATAATCGTAATCGTGATCTTGAGTGATTACGGAAGTAGATGAGGAAGAGACAGGCAATGTAGAAATAAAATCACACGGGCAATCGATAGTTTAATGAGTCAGTCAGCTGGATTTGGATTCCTTGTGCCGTGTTTGTGAGTATAATGAGGTGATCGGAAAAAGAGCATTAATTTCACGCATTGATTCTCTCAAATTCCAACTTCCAACTCTTCTTTCCACAGACTCACAAAAGAGCTATATCAGCATTTAGAAATGGGATGTACATACTAATCCTTAACACCGTTTCGGCCAAGCTCTTGAAATCCCTTTTAACTCAGTTCTTCTAAAACTATTTCTACACAGAGTTATACTTAGTCTTTTCACACAAAAAGCTCGTACAGCTAGCAAATATTAGGTAGGCACTGTGTACCCTCTACCACTAGACTTTCGTTTTGTTTTGATTGCCTTTGAATCTATCTAAATTTAATATGTGCTGTGGCGTGGCGGTGAGATGAAGCGTAAACTTGATAGAAAAGCTGAAAATCTACGGTTTATAAATCAAAACGGTTCCTAGAAGTGTGTAGGTTAAAATAATAAGTTTGCTGTAAAAGCGAAAGGCAAAGCTCAAACTTAAAATATGCATACATTTAATGCTATGACTATTTTAGGCATGCATTTCTTAGTGTATGTTTTGTAATTATTGTAATCAGTATCTTTTTCAAGCGACGGTATGAAAGATGCGTTTAAAAATCTTTGTTAATTTTTGCCTTTAGCTTCAAAAACTATAAATATTGATTGTAATTATTGCTCAGACATTTATTGTTGAATTTATAGAGAAAAAAAGCGCACAGATTTATATTCTATTGAATTATATATAGAAATAATATATTCACAACTAATTCTATTGAAACTACTTTGGAATTTTTTATCAATTTAAGTAGAGAAAAGAGAAAACTAAACCAACTCCAGTTGCAATTTTCAATCTCTATTAAACAAGATATAGTTAAATTACATTATTCACATTCTGATTCACAAGTTTGTGTGCATTTAATTGCTACCTGTTTTTTGACTTGGACATCCTTGCTAATGTTTTAAACGGCTGCAATGTTTTTACATAAGTAATGGATACTATTAAGTTATTAAAAATTGAAAGCAATGGTAAACACAGCTACATTATTGAAAATATATGTGGCACGTAGTGCTACTTAGGGTTAGGGTAGCGATAGCTACATAAAACAGTGTACCGTCCCCACCTCAGCCAATTACATACTGAGTCAAAATATATTATAGCCCTTTTATAAGTATAAGATTTAATTTGGACCGAAACTTTCTTATCTTAATTTGCTTATGAGCATGTCGTAGTTCCAAATGGGTGAAAATACAGTACAACTTTAATGGTCGTCAATTAGAATTTTATTTTAAAATGGTAAAGGCACACTTACGCTGTTACATTGCCGTTGGCTGCTTACCTTTTAGATAATCAGCTTCCCGCTCTGTTCCTCTTTTTTCAACAACAACCTTCAACTAAACTCTGTCACAATTTAAAATTAACACGCTGAAACAAAACATAATGCTAATTCAAATCAATAGTGTGGTTATGATGAATAAAAATAAGTTAAGCATACATAAATAGTTATATTCATGCTAAAAAACAATGTGCTATGGAATTACAATGCACTGGTTGGAGTACATAGTATAAAAATTGTATTTGTAATCAGAATGCGTCTGTGCATATGGCTCACAAGTCAGCTGACTCAAAGTATAGGATGATTGCTGGGAATTTGATGATGCTCATATAAGAGCCCCAAATATAGCTCGTCTCATTCCCTGCAATCAGAATGGCAATCGAGTCTGTAATATATAAGTAAAAAAAATATTTAAATGAGAAAGAATGAAATGTATACGGATTTTTAATCAATGATTCCCGTTGATTATTTTCATCATTTATTTATTAGTTAGTATTTTAACATATTTTATTTCTTTCCCTGTACTATGGTCTAAATTCTATTTAATGATAATTAATTATATAAATAAATATATGATATATATGATTCATATGCCAATACTGTAAAACTCCGTGTGAAGATATTCAAGGTGTAATTTAGTTCAACCTCCAAAAGCCAACAAGTACAGATTGATATATATATATGTATATGAAATATGTACGTTCTATAGAGTATTATTCCCTTGGAAATACCTGTAATAATTATCTAATGGTGCTGATTGGAAGTGACTAAGGGAAAGTGCGCAAAACTAAACAATATTCAATTAATAAATAAAGGTCATTCATGTTTATTTATTTCATAAACTATAAAATTAAGATTATTCAGTACATTATTCATTATGCAATGAATTAGTTATATTTAATTATTCGTAAAATAATTTGAATGTCCAATATCTAATTTCTATTCTATACTACATCAATACTGATAAAAAGTGTTTTTACATTTAAATAATGCAAGAAAACTTAAAAGCAGCAAATCTTTACACCACTGCTCCCAATATAGTGTGGTCTATATAAACTATACTACGTACAATTATTAACCTTTTTTGTTAATAATAATAGCGCATTAGTTATAAGTATCTTAAAAAAAACAAAAAAAGAGCATAAGAAATTTAAAAATAAAGAAGATTAAAATATAGTAATGACAATTAACAGTAAATGGCTCAAACAAAGAGTAGAGTCAGCAGAAGAAAATAGAAAACCAGAGTGTGAACATTAAAAACATTAATCATTCATGAAACCCTACAGACGAACCAAAAATTATATCGACAATTCTAAGTGAAAGTCATCATTGCAAGAAAAAAAGGCAGTTAAGTGAATTTTCCTTGCCTGCTACCCCATCACGATA
This sequence comes from Dicyrtomina minuta, assembly GCA_949802685.1. NCBI lineage: Eukaryota > Metazoa > Arthropoda > Collembola > Symphypleona > Dicyrtomidae > Dicyrtomina > Dicyrtomina minuta. The sequence goes on along the minus strand of OX461809.1, from coordinate 19,937,270 downwards.
ACCACAACAACTTAAAAAGAACTATAACTATAAATACATATAAAAATATACACCGACGACCTACATACATATAATTAAATATATAGATAGATGTACATAACTATATAATTATATATAACCAAAAAAACTTCAACGAGCCAGTACTACAATACAATACAATCATTTTTATTCATACATTGATATAATGATAATAATGCATCTATATAATAAATATAAATATTAATAAAAATTACTATTAGAAATACTAAAAATAGTTTACAACAAAAAATATTTTAAGAAACCTGATATATATATAATTATATAATATTTATAGCTCTAAGAAAATACACATATATTATAATATGGTATGCATATATTATACATATTATATACATACACATAGGTATGTCAACATTCTAATTACGTGTGTATCAAAATAATACTGATAGAAAAAAATATGTACGTTATAATAAAATCATTTGTCGTTTATCGTCCGCACCTTCTTACCCATACAGACCCCTTATTTCCTACGCCAGTCGTCGATCATGTACAAATATATACATATATAGCGTGCGTTCCAAATGAAGTGTCAATTTCATTTCCATTTATACACTGATATTTCTTCGGAACTTTGTCTCTGTGTCTGTATTATCACCATCATTACCCCCACTAATCATCTATATCAATATCAAAGGCAAACACAAACAGAGAAAAGAGGGGAAAGCATAAATGTATACCACTAACACTAATTGTGAGTGCTCATATGTATAGCTATATAATTACATGGCATCTCCTTTCTCCATACAAATATTATTATAATTATGAGCCGAAACTGAGCCAAGTTAACAAGAGGAAGTTTGAGAGGAAGTCCACTGGAAAGTTGTACCTTTCACTATTCAGACATTAATGATCATGATAAGCTACTCCTAAACGTTTCCCGCTCATATTTCCATTTTTGTTTGTCGCCATGGACTAAATGATATAAAGGAGAGGACTGGGGGGACAGAGCAGTCAGAGTGAAAGGCTGAAAGAAGCTCTTAACTTCATTTCCCAGTTGTCTCTAGAATCCAGAATCGGGAATAGCTCTTATTTATTATGCTCGTTTCTTCCTTCGCCTTTCCTCGGTAGCAGAAGCTCCCTTCAAAGACATGAAAAACTCCACACACTCCCAGCTAAATAAACTAATGGCAACCGTATTTACTCCCTAATTACATTTTAGAGAGACACTGGTTCAAAAGTAAAAATGTGTGGTCTACTACTCTACTCTACTCGAGACTCATCTCTCTCTCTCTCTCTGTGCGTGTACATGGTCCTAGACACATTTGAGAAGAGGAGAACGAGACGGAGAAATGTTGTAGTCATTCAAATAGAAATAAAGACAAACATTTATATTCATACTGTCACTCTTGATAACAAGGAAAAATGAGAAGGAAGGACGAAATTTGGAATTCATTGAGCATGACGAGAGACCCAGAACAAGAACGAGAATGAAAGTAAGTAAGGAAAGGACGAGTGAAGAAAGACGCCAAACTCCTTTTTACTTCCACTTTGTTTTTTTCTTCTTCTTTTTCTTCTTAGTTTACAACTCTCCCTTCTACGTCTCTACCATTCAATATCCTATCAAACTTGGACTTTTCTTTCATGCACTCTCTTTGAATTATCTGTATTATTTCATCTCCCACCAAACTCTTGCGAAAATTTTCTCATTCCTCAGTTTTTTTTAAATGGGAGCTATTAAGCTCGCTCGCGTTCCATTTCCTTTTTCTGCATACTGCATACCCAACCAAATATGTAATTATATGACAAGTCGAAGACGCTCGTCAGTGGAACCAGCAAGTTTGTTGTCTGTTTTAAAGTTGTAAGCTTTGTGCACTATTATTTATTAAGACATTATTATTATTATTTTTATTAGCATTAAATTTCATCAAGAAAATCACTCGATGAATTTTCCCTAGGATTCTATTTGTAAGTTACTTAAAAACAAATTCAATTTGAATCATTATCCAACTTTGAATTTACTACTGTGAATGTAGAATTAAAATGATGAGTAGTATACTCCCATAGTGTTTGTACAAAAGTAAAAGTAGAGAAAATCAGTCATGAGATGAGGTGGAGAAAGGGACTAGCACTGAGTGAGTGAAAAAGGAAAAAAATGAAATGATTACATCGTTAGTTACTTTTTTGAGTGAAATGAAACTTTTAACTTTTAATATATGTGTGTCGTGAAGGAAAGAAATATAAATCAAAATAATTTAATGTTGAATAAGTAAAAAATATTTAAAAAAGTATAGGATAAAATGAAAGTCTCAAAGTCACATGTACATGTTTAGGGAGAAAGAATGCAGACATAAAAGGATGCAGGGGATGAAGTAGTGTAGAAGTATAGAAGGAGACGTACGTAGATACACTCATAGAGGAAGAGAAAGTTGGAGGTTTGTGTGAGGATTGGCAAGAAGACTCAAGACTCACAAGACATTAGAAGTTTCCTTTGAAACCCGTAACCATTTCTTTGTACGTTGTTGTATATATCACATATTAAGAAATTTCATATTAAGCCATGTGATTGAATCAAATCCTGCGCATTTTTTTGTCTGGATCGATAAATGGAAGTGTAGACACTACATGTACGTAGCTCGTCTCTAATATTTAAACCACAGCCAACTTTTCAATTTCCCTTCTCATCATCATTCTTTAGTAATTCCTTGCAAAGAAAATCAACAAAGTCAGGATATTGTAGAGTATTACATAATTATGCCAAATTATAGGGGGAGGTGCGGGTGGGGAAATGCGAGTGAAAAAGAGTGTGTTCAGAGATGATATTCTCACAAAAATCATTGATGACTCAGCATTAATTAATTTTTCACGAGTAGGTTGCTTTGTGTAAACAAAATCCGGCCGGAATCCAGTCTCAGTTCCAGTTCCAAGTTCCAGTCCGATGTCGAAGTCAAAGTCGAAAGTTTCATACCGGGGAATGGGAGAGACGGAGACGTAGGGATTGAGTGAGTGTTTTATGCTGAGCTTTTCACACTCCTTTACGTCAACGCTTAACCACCGAATCAACTTATCGTTTATAGACTCAAAGTTGGAGTCACCCAAAAATACATAATGTAGAGGGGCACTGCGGCTTGGTAGAGATGGGTGAATTTCTTTACTCAAGTACGAGACATCTGCAAAATTTTAACTGAGACTTGGGAAATATGGACCTGGACAGTAGAAGGAAAGCCTGTCCAGCATTTCATGTGCAAATACAACAATATTGATTTAATTGCTCTTCTGTTTATTTTTTTAATAGTTATAATTATCAACTTTGCATGGTTTATAAATTGTATGAACTGGCTGAGTAATAGATTGTTTTTATAGCTAAATGAATTAGGCTTGAATTACGATTGTTTATTGTGGGAATTAACGCCTCTCAACAGCCCGGCTATTCCTGCCACCCCTCGCCACACTATATGCTCACTCATATTTTCAAGATGGGTGCTGGTATAATTGTAATGGGAGTATTGAGTAAACTTCAATCCGTAAGGAGCCTCAAGCCAACCATGAAAGGGAAGTTGGTCCGTCGGTTGGTTGGTTGGTTGGTTGGAATTAGGGGCTAGGGCTCCTAGTAATATAATTAAATACTTCCGTGAAATTAAGTTAACTGTATGAAGTGGGTTCACACTCTAAAATCAACAGAACGTGGTTGTAATTTTAATTCCCTATTTTCCGTACGTCCTATTTACGTTGTAGAACAGAAACTGGCTTCATCTGCCCATCTGACGTTGGGTAAATAAATGATGCTCAAAAATATGAAAATAAAAATTCAAAAGGGTGAAAAATTAAATTCTCAATTATATCCTATCCCTTCCCATCACCAGGACCAGGACTCTTCACTAAAGAACGGCCTACTAATCTAATAGCGAGGGTTGATTGTAATGTGTGTAGAGTGAATTGGTTACATTTGAGCGTAAGGTACAATGTAGAGACATTGTAGATATAATTGATGATGATGGACATTATTATTCAGGTAGGCTGTTGCTGCTCGGGAGCTGCTCAAGAGATGCCATAATATAATAGAAACATGAGAAGACGGCGGAGTGATGTCGTATTCTCGTTTTCGTATTTATTTGAATGCATAGAGTCCAGAAACGATGTCAGATTGAGAATGAAGCCTTCAGTCTCCAGTGTTCAATTTCCACATTTGCTGTATATGTATTCAGTGCTCGTGGCTCTCCGTTGTAGGGAATGTAAACACATGTGAAGGGAATATTGACTGGAAGTGTTGCTGAAATCTAGAATCCAGGAATCTACAAATATAGAAATCATTCAGACTCAAACTAACTAAGGGTTAGAATAGGTGAGTGCGCCTAGGTATGTAGTATGTAGATTTTAGCGTTGTAAAGTGTGTCTGCCTCCCTGCCTATATGCCGCGCGTATTTGTTTAGTGTTGACTTTGACTTTTCTCGTCTGGGCTAAAGGATTGAGGTTGAAACATATGGTCGTTTATACAGGAGAGCCATGTGGAGCCCAAGAACGTGTAAAATGGTAATTCAAAAAAGGAACTGAATGTGAACGTGCTTGGGATTAGAGGGATGCAGCTGCTTTGCACTTTAACTTCATTTTGTATGCATATTTTGGCAAGCCATCAATCTAAGTATTTCTCTTCTCTCACTTTCTCCATTTTAGCTCTCAAACCCAATCTCCGACTCTACACGTACGTACCACCTTCCACGTCCATCCCCATCCTATCCCTACGATCCCAGTACTGCTCCAGTACTCCTGGACTCCACCATCCAAGTATCGTTGCTACACTCTCAAAAAGAATTTCTTGAGAAAGTTGCAAGGAGAAAGTATATAGAGTGGTGGTGCCATGGTAGAAACATTCAGGAAACACTATCTTACTACCGTAAGAACAATCCTCTCATGTATCTTTTATCTTACCTCTAAATGTGCTTTTGATTTCAGATATTTTAGATTTGCTGTCTTTTTTAGAGTGTAGCATTCTCGCGATATATGTGTTATGCCTTTGGCCCTAGTTCGTGCCTCGTCTTTAACCATTCGTCCGCATATACAACTCAAAGCTCTGCAGTCCTCTAACATGACAGGCGTTTTTTACAAGTGTACATACTACTAACTTAGTAGGGCCGGATTCGAGATTCTAAATTCTGGATCTCACTCACTCCGATTCCGAAGATTAAAATAGGCGAGAAAGAGTAAGAGCATGCCTATGAAATCAAATTGAAACGCTCTGCTTTGCTTGTTGAATTTATATTTCATTTCTTCGCTCAAGAATGAGAGACAATCGACAACTATTGTATTAAAAACTAACTTGGTACTCTCTCTCTCGCTTTCCATTTTTTTCCTTTCCCCTTTTCTTTGAGGATTCAGGACTTTACACATTTTTTTATTCCAGCCATGTAAAGGAACTATTGAATATATATATGTGCAAGCTGGAGAGTACTGCATAAGTCGACGTACCATGTACGTATCTACGTCAGTCAGGCCGATCATACATCTGGTCCTGGTCCTGGTGTTTTCAAGTGTAAGAATATATTAAATTGCTTTCAATTCAGTTCAAAATTCAATTCACACTTGCATCTATGGATCTATTATTATAATATCAAATGTAATTTTTTCTTATCTTCCGATTTTCCCTTTAAATCCATCTTTGGAGAATCATCACTCTTTGTATAATTTTACCGCTCAGGCCAACAACTTGAAAAGTTTGATTGAGCATGCTAAGATTATCTGGAATTGTACACACATCTCCGCGGATATCTACATACATAATGGGAAATGCAACAGCTCTTCTCCTCTATGCTCTGTCACTATAGTTTCCTTTCCAGTTAAAGCTCCAGCTGGGAGATGTATAATTATATGTACACTATTGGGAGTAATATAGCGCCAACGTTTGCTCCTATAGTTGGTAGGACTGCAGTAGGTAATATGGGGAAAAGTTTTAACTTTTGGTGGTACTGACTTCTACTACTGCTACTTCTACTAATACCACCACCAACACCACTCCTTGACTATCACTATACTTCCTCGACTACTTTGACTTCCTGCATTCTGTTGCACATGCTGTGCCTGCCAGTGCAAAGATTTAATGCATGGAATAGATTAAAAGTAGATTTAAAGGAGAAAGAGTTGAAGAAGTTAAAATAAATATTATGTTAAGTCTACGTTGAGTGACAGGGCTGTCAAAATAGGTTATCGTTGGATCTATTTCATTCTAAAGTGTACACATATTATACATATACCACCACCACATAGGACTGTCTACTGCCGAGTCCCTCCTTTTAATCGAATATGCACTTTCACTCACACAATATCATAGTAATAATGTCACCTATATACATACTGCATACCCCGCATCCGTATCAGTACCGGGGAAAAATCATAAATATCCGGCTATGGTTCTTTCAGTCCAAGCAAAGGCTCAATCAGATTGTATTTCATACGTCGAACGTTTTTCCTTCAAATTTTTTCAACGATTTTTTTTCTTGGGTTGAAATAAAAACATGTCTATTCGGACGAGAAAGAGAGCCGGAGAGAAGCGGAATTGTGCGTGAGAGGAGAGACAAGAAGATCAAGATGAAGGAGAATGAAGTGAAAGGAAACAAATGATGAAAAAACAAGTTTGAAATGGAAACAGTAACTGTTTGATAACGTGTGGGGCAAGACTTATTGGGAGACGTGTGGAATCTTGCACGTTCTCAGTAAAAACCACTTCAGTATTTCAATCTGATCTGACTACTGACTCTATTTTGATTTGATATATTGCCATGGCGAGTGCATGTGAGCTCTCTGAGGAGAGAAGATGTCCATCAGAATATTGAATATTCCTTTTGATTTTATCCCTCTCACACACACATCTTTCTCTCCCTTACCTATCTCTCACAATGTTTTCCAATTAAATATCCCGCTTCCCTTCTTTCTCTCTTCCTTTCTCCCTTTCACCTTTTAGTTTTCCCTCCGCTTCTCTCTAATGCCGTCCATGTCCTCTCAATGCATTTCACTTAAAGTGAAAGTCGAGCAATTCCAAGGAAAAATCGATTTCAATACGCTCTCTCTCTCTCCTTTTATTCAATATTTAAATTCAAAATCCACAAGTCCCACTCCAGGAGACGCCTCCAGTTTGAACGCTACGAGTCCCGCTCCCCATTCTCACGCCCAAAGTCCCTCTCGTTGTACTCTTTGTATTTGTACAAGGAACCAACGGCCCTCTGCTCTTTTACATGCAGTTGGCATGCACATGTTCTGATTTTGGTTCTGTGTGTCTGGTTCGGGAAATGTTCTTGTTGATTATGAGGAATATTTACAACAGATTCATTAAGTTCCACTAATAAGTGCTCCTGTATTGCCTTTGTTTGATAAGTTTTGAGTCGGGTAGGCGGCTTCATCTGCATTAGCTCATTGAGTGCTCCCCCATTTAGTATTCCATTGTATTCCTTCCAAACAATTATAATTGTCTTATATACGTCAACATCAACAACGACGTCCCTTCCTTACTGTAATTTATGGCATCCTGATAATAATAGTACGGTACGGGTTGTTGTTCTCTAAATGCATGCATCATGCCATAACAATGGGAACCAACTTCCTGCCAAACTACCGACCTATACACATATATTTACTAATGCATATGTATGCAGCGCTCTGACGGCATGGATGGTGATGCCAGTACCAGTACTGTTGCCAGTACCAGTGCCAGCCTTGAGTTCTCACGGTCTTGGAAGTATAGGGTGGAGTGTGACGACAACTCACTGCTCACTGCTCAGCACTCAATAATCTTACAAGTTGAATTTCCCCTGAATTTTTCTTTTGTCTATAGCAAAAGGAATACGCCTCACTCAAAAATATTTTCATAAAGGAGAATATTTTTAAAACTCACCTATCTAAAAGGGAAATTCCTACCTCCTTTGTAGAAAGTTGTGGTATTTTTGTAAATATTTAATCTGATTGTATATTTGAAATAATTCTAAATGTAAGTTTATCAGAAATATTTTATCTTAAAAGTCATTTTGTTTGATTGTTTCCTCCATCCCGTCCTTATAACTATATGTAAACAATATAAATCACAGGCATTTTAAATGTAGACTAAGGATCAACATATTTTTAGCGATTAGGCAAGTTTTACATGTATCATGAAGGGGTTGTAAGGGCTGATGGCCACATATCAACTAGATGAAATATACATATATGTAAACAATACTACCGGCTCAAGTAAACTCACCTTGATTTTTTTACTTCACTCCATGTATATGCAATGTGCTCACAAAGTTTTGAAACTTGAAATAAAGTAGAGAAAAATAAACACCTGCGCAATTATGTTGTCGTAGGGAAAACAAGTTTGAAGGAGCAAGTTGCGAGTTCAAAGTTTCTTTTATTTAAAGTATGTGTTTTTTTGTCATCTAACTTTTAAATCTAATGGAATGCACATCTTTGTAACTAACTTTGCAAACTCAGCACTTTCTTTACATTTCCTTTCACTCTTTAATTTACTCCATAAAGGAAAGTACTCGCCTCTCTTGTACTCTGCTGCTAATAGTATACGCATTCAAAGCAAAATAAAATATCCTAGGTATTTAAAAAGTGGAGGACATGCACAGATGATCACTGCGATATTCTCATGATTTCACTCAACTCCCCCCGGTCCTCTCCGTTTTTTATTATTCACCCCACAAAGAAAAATAAAGAGAAAATATAGCTAAACGATTGAATGTAGCCATTTTCATTTTTATCACCCACTTGAGATTTAACTACGAGCAAATTTACTCTCATGTTCAATGGCCTTTCTTCATTCCTCATTCCACATTTCCTCCATTCATTCCAAGCATTATTTTTCGTTTTCTTCAAATATCTACGTATTTAGAACAAAAAGTGGAACTATGGAGCTGGAATTTATGCATAAACTCTATCTCACACTTGTAAGGATTCTACCAACGTTGGAGGATCAACGTGAGTAGGTGGATACCATATTATTATTATCTATACCTATCTTTAGTCCCAAGCCCTAGTTCTCAGTCTGTACGTGAAGGGCCAAGGGAAGAAGAAAAAACATTAGAATTTCTACTCATACTATTCTGCACTCAGCATTGGTCGTTCCCGATCAGACAAAAGGTGGAGAGAAAGAGTAAAAAGAATGTGAGGCTCTTCATAAAATATTCGAAACTTATGGGATGTGCGTAGTAGAGAGAGAGAGAAAGAGAAAGAAAGCTAGCACACGGTCACGGTTACCTTTAGAGAAATCATCTACTTGAACAAGTAGAAAACATTTTAGTGAGTATGCATGGGTTCATAACTACGTAACTGGGCTCATCGCAGACACATAGCTCTAGCTACACGTATGATTATATTTATATAATTTATATACAAGTATGAAAGTACTTAAAGAGGTGCAAGTTTTTCATTAGTCTTCTTTTAATGCTACTCGCTCTCTGATGGCCATTAAATTTTTTTATTTCTCTCTCTCTCTCTCCCTCTTAGGCTATCACTATACTTCGTATTCGTATGCCATATGTACCCTTGTGTGTATTAACATGTAGGAAATATAATGGAGTTGGCTCTAAAACATATAAAAATATGAATAGAAACTATATAGAATGTAAAAGAAACTTGTTTTTTTTCCTCCTCACACAATGGCTACAAATGTAGCTGAATGCACTCAACTATTTTCCTAAGACATTAGAATGAATGAAAAATTTACTTACATTTAATGAATTTATTTTATGTCTTACTGGATGATAATTTTAATTCCAGCAAAAGTCATCAACTCATACTAACACAAAGGCTGTGCGGCATAAGCCTTCCTCTTTTTACTCAAGCATGTGTTCAATTCACTAAAGTGGACGAAATTTTAATTAACTTTCTCTTTTCACCTTAAAAAAGAAACTATCTATAGCATGGCAATACGCTCTACAGGAATGATGATCTTGTAAAGAACGAACTTGTACGTACGGAACGAAGTGGAGAGACTCGACACAAGAAGACGCAAAGTCTGGTATAAGTAGTAAGGATTTAATTGACATGGTTTAATAATTTAAAGCATAATTATGAAATATTTAATTTATACAGTATATAAATTTTCCTCGCAATACAAATTGCCCCTTTCATACTCTGAGACATGCTAACTACAAATGACATAAAATGCCTAGTAAACATTGTTTATAATATGCATCGAATTAAATTTATCGTTTTCGTTAGATGTGATCAAATGAGAAGAATTGATGCAATTCTTTTTGTTCTCTTGGAGGTTCCTCTCGCTGGTTTATGAGGATTTGGAGTGTGACTTCAAGACTTGCACACAGAGCACGTTCAGAAAAGAATCAAAAGAGTGTGAATTGGTGGGAAGACTGCCACAGAGTACAAGATATAACTTGGGTTTCCATTTAGATTTTCGATTTCAAGTATTGATTGACCACTTGAATTGTAACTGAATGGGTTACGCGGACACTGGAAAGTTTGGAACGTTTCTGTAGAATCTTCAGATCTCTCCGTCCCTCCCTCCCTCCCTCTGTCTCTGCCCTACAAAGATAGATAGACTCAGAAGAAGAGATAAGAACTTGAGAATCCAGATCCGAAAAGTCCAAGGCTCGGACCTGGACGGGAACTATATGGTTTGGTATGAAGAAACAAACTAAATGCGCCCTTGAACAGAGGAGCGGGACGAGAGCGAGTGGCCAGTAATGGAATTGGGTGGGATATATGGACTTGGTCAAGGGTAACTCATGAGACAGAGTGAAAGATATGAAATGATAGAATAAGTCTACTACACACATCCATGTATGCGGCTACAATGACTGGGTCAATGGGAAATCTAATCCACATTCCTCCCCTATCATATCTTCACATATTATTCTATGATTCCAAGACTTGGACGTTGGGCAGAAGAAGGAGGAACATGGCATTTTTTTTGGACTCGGAGAGAAGGAGATGGAGACGAAGGAGGAATAGGAATTCCCAAAGAAATTACACTCACAGAGACTGTAGCCGGGGATGGAGAGATGATGGAGAAGAAGATGGAATGAGGCATCCCACTAGAATGAAACTTGCGTGCATTTCCAATCCCAACAGAGCGTCATTCTCTCCCATCATCGTCTCGCGTAGTTTCCGTGCAGAAAGAGGACTTCGTGCTGTGCCTACTCAATGACAATCTATCCGATTTCCTAGCATCCGAGCCACTTCACCCAGGCAAGGAGGCTTATGCATCATTTTCCCAATTGCATTCCTCCACTTTCTCAATCCAGTCTGCTACATGAACATCCACACACAACTCTTGCCAAGCATCTTCTCCTTCTTTCCTGTTGTACACTTTCACTTATTCTTACTTCGCCTTTCTCTTTCTCTTCATTTTCATCTCGTGCTGGCTGGCAATCCATGAAACTCCTTCTGCCCAAACATAGAAGCATACACTCACACATCCCCAGTCAGTGGAGCCAGGACCAGGACCAGGCCACTATACTTTCTCTCCCTCTCTCTCATCACTCTCTGGACCAAACCAATGTGCTTTGTACCCTTTTTTATGGTTGCATCTTTCATGGAATAACTACGTGAACTGTACTCTTATATTACTGTTTCCATCTGGGCTGTCTCACCGTATCATATGAGGAGAGGGTAGATGTCTTGAGGAACATCGGGACAATTGGGCGGTGCGGGAAAGCAAGTCAACTGACTCATACTTATCGTTAGACTCCGTCTATTCCCTTCCTCCACAAACACCATTTCAATTCTACTCAGCTGCCAATTCTAATATAGGTAACATAATTTCTCACTATTGACTCTCATCCTCATCTTCTTCCTGATTTCTTATTGTTCCACCGAGTCACACATAGTATCTGTCCCAATTTCAAATCAACTACAAATTACTAGAACTTTCCCATTACACTCATAACTATCTCTTTTACTATTTATTCTCTATTTTGCCACCAGAAAGATGCTTTGACTACTCCTAGTAGTAGCATTGCATCTCTATGGAATTAAGTGTAAAACGGTAATAATTACCTTCATACTGATATTCTGCAGAAAGTGATATGGAGGATAGCTGTGTTCAAAATTATTAATAAAATTGCTTAAAAATATAAAGTTCTACACTGGCCAAATTTCAAAAATAAAATAATAAAAAAAATAGCGGTAAAAAGTTTAAGAGTTTTACAAGAATTTGGGAGGAAGTCATGACTAGAAAGCTTTATTTTTTATTTACTTTAAAATTTGAGGGCGTGCTTGAGTAGACAAGGAACTTCCAACGTCCCAACTGGAGTTACGTCAATGTAATAAATGGATGGACAAGGGAAGAGGCATATGAAGTAAATAATAATAAATAATACTATACAACCGTATAGTTGGCTACGGTCGTACATATCTGCACGAGCTTAACTGTACTCTTTTCTGTGCAGAGCACCACCTGAGCTACAAGGAATCTTACACAGTTCAGCTGAGGTCTCGGTAAGTTGTCTATTGAGCTCCCTACCGCTTATTTCAAGAGCGGGGACGTGGAGAGCATGACAGGACAAAGTCTGAGAGAGACGGGAAAGAGTGAATTGAAACATGCGATAGAGCTCCTCAAGGAATAGCCGCGTACTCTCATAAGTATGGTTGGTTAGTTGCGAGACTGCAGAAGATAAAGGAGCCCATTCGACGGCTCCGCGTCCCCCTCTAAACTCATGCTCCTATAGTGCTCTGAAGAACAAACGGGGGAATTAGCATTGGACCACCTGAAAGCATGCCGAGGTAAGTAAGGTAGGTATTTACATATCAGAACCCATCACCCTCTGACCCACTTCATTCCGAGCACATTATCATTGGGAGTGTAGGAGAAAGGAAAAAGAAAATGAAGAACATGCATTAGTACTTTTACTCAAAGTCAGTGTACATGAAAGTATGGACGGAAGTTGGGACGGGTGCGTGACATTGGTTTGAACTACGCGCGCAATAGGAGAGACGCTCTTGTAGTATGCACCCACATAGAATGTTAAAGTACCTACATAATATGTACTCATATGGTATTTGTACTATATATGATATATTTTTTGTATACTGTACTGTTGTTGTGTTGCGTTATTACATGGGGAAAGTTGCGTGGTAGTGACTTGAAGCTCATTGAAAATGCATTAGCTGATATTTGGCATTGCATTTATGAAGAATGGAATTGCATGGCCGTTGCCAGTGTCAGTCGCCTAGACAAAGTCAACCAACACAATTTCAGAAGGTTATGCCAAAGTCTCGCTCCTTCCTCTCATGTCCTTTCCCTCTCTCTCTCTCCCTCACTATCTCTCCACACTGCGGAGAGCAACAAGACCTTTCCTTTCCCTTCACATCCAGAACCAGAACGCAGATAGACGTTTAAATATTTTAAACTCATTTTAACTATTTACACTTTTCCCTGTGTCAACACTAAACATTCATCCCAACTTTCACATCCACTTGTCTTCCACAGCTTTCCCCATCCTCTCACTCCCCATACTCTAAAATTCAGTGGGAGCAGGAGAAGCATACATAGAAATATAAACAAGGAGCGCAAACCAAGAGACTAAACCAAACCAAGTCGAGCCACACCTCACCGCACTCACACATTGAACTAATAAAGCTGACACGGTTACAAAATGCTGCTGACGAAACAGGATGCTTTCTTCAAACAAGAACATGACACTGGTACTAATTCGGAGGAGCTTTATTTGTTATTCCTGTGTCCTCATGCAGTCCCAATGTAATTTGGCTCCTCTCCGGCTCAGCTTTTGAATGGTTAGTCGGCTCAGTTTAATAATTTAATTGTAACAACACTGTAAATATAAATAAATTCTACCGGTCCCGGCATGAATTTATTTATAGCTGTATATATGCTAAATATATTTGTGCAACGCACACAAACGAGGATTGCAGCATCAAAAGAAAATGAGTAGTTGGTAATTTGTAATTTGTCCCATCAGCATTCCACTTTTTATTCTTTTTGTTTTCATTTTCCTCGGAAAACCAACAATCCCTCCTTTGTAAGTATGCTTAGCTAATATCTGTCCTGTCACTCCCTTTTACCCTCATTGCAACAACTACGAGGAAACCAAAGGGAATGAGTGCGTAGAATAATATTTTAAAGTATTTGTTTTCATCACATAGGGGCATTTGTTGGAAGCGAGGATGATGACGATGGCAATGGGGACATTCACGTGAATCTGTAAATATACTATGTACATATAGCTACAGGTATGGGTACAGGAGAAAGAAAATTTAATAAGAAATGTACAAGCGAGCACATTAAATTTTCATTTCCTTCAAGACCTCGTATGTCTTAACTTGTCGTTTTTCATCAGGGATGAAACAATATCAAATATTAAAAGATTGAGCAAGGTGTAAGTCCTAATATTAAACTTGTGACCTTGGAAAGCACACTTTAAATTTTCTTTCTCGGGATGAGATTTTTGAATCTAGATTCTAAAAAATTCGAGGATACATAGCATATATAAGTAACATGCAAGACCACATATATAAACTTTGTCATCAAATTACCTACTCTACACTCCTGCCCAAGAAACATTTTAAACAAAGCTCCCACAATGGAGTCATAAAATGTATATACTTGACAAAACTAATTTATTTGAGTACGGTACAGAGGAGTACATTGATTTTGTTTTTATTTTGTTAAGAAAGAAGGAAATTGAGTACAAGTCTGTCCTTGTCCTTGTCATCCACACAAAAAAAAAGAAAAAAATAAAATAAAAATAAAACGAAGGAAAGAAAAAAAGGAGTAAAAAGTGGAGGACAATGAAAGGAAAGGAACGGAGACAAGTCATTGGAGGGACAAAGAGAGAGGAAAAGTGTGTAGACGGGAGAGCGAGAGAAACTGAGAAAGAGATAAAAGCAAGTGATTAGAAAGGTCCAGAGGGCATTGTATGAGATTCTTTCTTCTTTCTCACAAATATAGAATGGAATCAAAAATAGGAGAGTTTACGACAAAAAGCACTTGGAGCCCGAGACGAACACCAACTCCAACTCTTCCTCCTCGTAACAACAAGTAAAAGTGAGAATGTGAGAAGGCTGGATGTGGATGTGGATATTTCGGTCTTGGAGTCAGCGTCTCTGTCGGCAGCAGTCGAGAAGGAAAGGAATGAAGTTCCAGATGGAGATGGAATTACATCACATGCAGTAAGAGATGCGTGTAATAAAAAGCATATTCATGAGGGCTTCAGCTTCAGTACTATGTGAGAGTCACTCACGACTCAAGACTCACGAACGACGAACGACGACAACTGGAGTGACTACTACTGAAAGAAAGAAAGAAAGAAAAATTCTGAGTGCGAGGACTCAAGTCTATTGTAGTATGTAATTATGGGGGAGGCTTTCTCTCTTTCTCTTCCAAGATATGGGGAAAGTACGGAGCATCAAGGAAAACTTAAGGTATGCTGAATTGAGGGTGAGGAAGATGAGGAAAACAATGTGGAGAAAGGGGAGATGAGGACGTGTTGATTCTTACTGTACTCTGCTCATGTGATTATATTGAGCAAGTCAAAAGTACAGGGTGCTCCATGATCTTGGCCGCCCTCTCGACAGGCCTCCTATAATATCAATAGACGTACACATTTTGCAAAATAACTAGTTTTAAAAAGAAATTTAATAGAAATATAAAAATCAAAATAAATAACAAACTGGACTAAAAGAGTTTTTTTAAGTGTCTTATCTTAACATGGGAAATCATGATATTAGTTTTTTAAACTTATTTTCCCCACAGATTTTTAAAGTCATATTCTTGTAAATTGTTGAACAAACCTTTGACTCAGTTTTTTATGTATGAAAATTTCCTTTGTTGGAAAATTAGTTTAATTGTATGTATGTATGTATGTATGTTAGAAGTATCGTAATTACAGGCTATAAGCCTAAAATTAGTTTAATTGTTTTTAATGTATCTGTTTATAAGAAGTTAATTGCATTTTTGTAAGTCTTAAATGTCTTCAGACTGTATTGTGGACTGCAAAGGCAAAGATCATGATCGAGACACCCTGTACTGTCTTTTAAGGTAATATGAGTTTGTGTTGATGTTTTTCCTGTCTATGTGGATGCTGGAAATGAGCCTGGACTCGTTGCTCGCATTCACATCATCGTATCATGCCATTGAACGCAATTCGGAGCTGGTAGTGTTTGAGTTTGAGGAAAATTGGGAGCGGGAAGGAATTTTGATGATAGTTTGGTTGAGGACGTCGATGGAGAATGGAGGCCGGGAAGGCGGAAGAGATGACTATAGTCACATTTACATCAAGTTCATGATCTGTAATTAGGGCCTAATGCTTTCCCCTCAGTTTATGTAGTCCATAACATATGCATGTCTGATGAGACGGTTTACATCCTAATGTATACCTACCTCCAAACTTACTTGTTCCACTGCTTCTCCACTCATTTCTGCATTCATCTCGTACTATATTCACCAGTACCAGTCACGAGTCTCGAGTACCAGCAGGACCACCATATGAACATGAGGTCGTCATCTCGTCCCTGCGTCTCCGCGTCTCTTCGTCGTCTAGGTTGTTTTAATTCAACTCCTATGCTCCTCTCACTTCCCACTCAGCCGAGCGTCCCCAACTTCGTCTCTGTCTTATAACCATCACGACAATCTTTGAGAACTGTGAGAGAAAGTTGTCCTTGTCCTCTCTTCCCACCCTCATCTATACCACTACTACTACCACCACCACCTAGAAAATAAAGAATTCTGTCCACGTTCAGTCGTAACTCCTAATTGCGTTTTTCTCGTCTCATTATTCCTCAACTCCCCTCCCCATCTTCAACTTTCTCAGTTCCTCTCACTCCCCATTACCCCTAGGAACCTCACTCGGAATTAGAATTTTATAAATTGCATGTAATTTACTATTTTATAGTTCACTCTCAAGACAAGCCCCCCCCCCCCCACCTGCATACAGTATATTGACATTGCGACTTCAAGAGATAATAGACACTGAGGAAAAGTTCTTCTAAAACTAGACTCTACTGTATGCATCTTTAATTATACGGGAGCTTCCGCAACCCTTTCTACCCATTTAATGTATAATTCAAAAAATAAACAATGTTCAAAGTTGAAAAGGTTCATTTTTCAGAATCGGAATCCGAACCGGAACCGGAACCTAACCTCGCTTAATTTTTGTGCCGACTATTTTTTACATTTATACATATTACAGACTCCATCGCATTTTTTTCTTGGGATTTCAAGTTGCCGCCTTTAAAATATTTAAAAGGAAATTATTGTTAGTTTAGTGTTGGTGAATTATTGTATGTAATATCCATACATTTTTTCTAGCATAGGTATTTTCATACGCCCTCGTGATTGAATGGACGCACACTTGACACGATTGCTTTTAATGATTTGCCTATGCCTATAAAGCCTGTAGCATTTACCTTTGCAAGCATAAGCATATAGGTAGGTACATATAACGTATGGGTTGTTTCGTTCAAGTGACGTGTCAGCGTATTAAGTAGAGCAATTTAAATGAACATGAAACAAATTTCTACCTACAACTAGCCACCAAAGGTACTATTACGTGACAGAGTCTCCCTGTTTTTTATCAATATCACAGTCAGAATTGGTTTTTACAACATTAGTTACACATACCACATGTCTTGGAACGGGTACCATTAGGCGTGGTTACTTTAAAATGCAACAACGGGACGTCTAGTTAAGTCAGTCCGTTATAGGGTATTTATTTATTTATAATTTAAGAGTATTTAAATTCGTACTGTTATTACAATGATTAAAAAATGATACCTTTCCTAGAAGAAATATCCAAGTCTGGTATATATATATATCCGGAAACTTCCCGTGCAAAATACTTTTTAGTTTATTTAGTGCATCTAAAAATATACCTCTTCCAGAAAATGAAAAAATAAAAAATATAGAAATAAAAATCATTAAAATTACTGTAGCACAAAGAACCAGGTAAAACTAAAAACAATTCTAAAAAAGAGTTGGCAAAGCTATCCATGACATCTTGTGTTAAATTAAGAAGGTGCAAGTGAATTCAATTTAAACTTTGACTTGGACAAGTCAAAAACTGCCGAAAGAAGCAGATTTTTTTTAGATGAGATCACGCGTGCATGCATAATCCATCTATTTGAGAACTGATACTGTTCAGAGGGAAATCGAATTTTCGAAACCTAGCAAACCATACGCGATGACCCTGAATAAAATAAGTTCAGACAAAACATGATGCGTAGGATAAAATACTCACAGAAAAAAGGGATTCATTTCGCTGCAATAAAGTTACTAATAATGAGCGCAACACTACTTATGTGATGCTGCTTTTGGCTAAAACACAAAAAGCTGGGCCGGACGAAGAAATTACTTTTAGGCAGCATTTTGTTGCCATACAAAAACCACCATTTTGATTTTATTGATGGTTTTCTTTGGTGAAGCAAACTATTATATTTTACTCAATGTTCTA
This sequence comes from Dicyrtomina minuta, assembly GCA_949802685.1. Lineage (NCBI taxonomy): Eukaryota > Metazoa > Arthropoda > Collembola > Symphypleona > Dicyrtomidae > Dicyrtomina > Dicyrtomina minuta. Next base: position 19,918,896 of record OX461809.1, on the reverse strand, counting down.
TTTACATGTTTTGAGAAAAGTGGAAAATGTTTTATTTCTATGTTTTTGAAATGTACAAAAATATTTTATTTGCAAGTTTTTGAAAAGTCAAAATATTCTTTTCGCATATTTTTCAAAATTGCAAAATGTTCAATTTACATATTTTTTTAAAATTCAGGCAGCGGGGCTGCCTGCGCTAGCCACAATATCCGTCCCTGACAAAAAGCGTGTTTCATAAACGCTCATCACACTGATATTATAGAGCTCTATAGTAGAGGATAGGAATTGGTGATGTGCAGTTTAACACATTTTTTAATTCTGTCGGATTTTTTAGGTTTAAAAAAGCTTTGGCACGACGGGGGAATATACAGTACTGATACCACTGAAGGGTGAAACAATTTCTTACAATGGCTAACCAATAGGTGTTACCCCTAGAAATGCGTGTACTTCTAGTGTCATTACTTAATATATGGATGTGGCCAGGAATTCATTGAGCCATGTGTAATTGCATGATCAGAATTTTGTAGAAGAGAGCTCTAGGCAGTGAAGAGGCTCAAAGGTTTTTGGTTGAGATGCCTGTCGATGAAATTTCTGTCGGCCATTTGTCGTTTAATCAGGTGGAATGAAGAGTACGACGTCTGAATGACTGACGTTTCGGTGGGAGAGTAGCCAAAGACGCAAAGGGGCAAAAACGTGTGTGTAGTTTGTAGTGCTTATGTAGGAGACAGACGGCTATCTTCAATATACAATACAATAATACACTACACTATATCTGTGAGCCCATTAAACCAAGTGGGCTCCATCTCAACGATGGCTGAACCCGCCACTGCCAGACCACATAGGTGTACTACACACTCTCAACCCACCAGTCATCATCATACCTCCTAATACGTGTAGCAGAGTCATACGCAGGGCAGGAGCTGTAAACAGAGAGGACTACGGAGAGAATGAGTATCTCAAGTACTTGGGCGTATGTACACACACACACACACACACCATGAGAAAGAAAGATGTGAAGTGAAAAAAACAAGCCGAAAAAATAAAGCCACATCATTTTACCTTCATCTTACCTTGAGCCTAATACAAGATTAAATTGAACCTTTTCCTCTTGTGTGTCTGTCTTCCCGTCTTCCCCTCTCTGCTGGCGAGTCATGTTCTATATAGAGTGGAGCCGGGATGTGATGATACGCTGGTTAGACATGAAGGAGTACTCATCGGTTTCATTAGTGACTCGTGACTCTGACTCTGACGAGGAGAAAGGAGCTCATCGATGAGCTTTTCGCACTGTGCTTTCAAGTAGTGAGGAGTAGTTCCAAGTTCTTCCCTCAACTACATCCACATCCACACTTCCTTCTCGCCAAGTTTTTATTGGCCTTTTGCTGTTTTTGATCTTCTCTCCATTATTACTTTCCTCTCGTGTGAAAAACAACCACGAAAAGATTTCACATTTAGTGAATTGAATAAATACGAGTATGTATCTGAGGCGGACACGGACTCATTTATATATCTGTTTGGAGTTGTGGAGCAAGTATTTCAGCCACACACCTCAGTCCTCACACTCAACTTTTGTAACTACTAAATTATAGCCTATAGCTTGACCTCAACCATGTGTAGTTTTAAGCCTTCCAAGAAATCTACAGCTACACACATATGTATGTACTCACGACGCCTGCTTTCACTCTCATCACTTTGTCTCACCTACCCAGCACCTCATCAATATATTCACCTCAATCCATACTACGACTAAGACTACAGCATATATATAGTACGAGACTGAGGACTAGGACGAGGACGAGTAGGACACTATAGCAGTGAGAGTAGTTGAGCTATAGCTGAATAGTTCCTTCTATACTTCTACCAACTTGATATACCCTCCAGCTCATATATCATATAGATGGATTTAGGTAGGTGGTTAGGTAAGATGGGAGATGGTTTCATCCCTATATACTCGAGCTGGAGCGTTACAGCGTAATGTGTGGAAAATAAAGCTGGACATGAGGGAAAGGAATTTGAGAAGTGTTTCAAGCAGAATTAATTCTTGTGCACTAACTGAATCACTATTTTATCCTCGTAGAGAATTCCATAGAGGCACTCAAGTGGTGGCTAGATTAGTTCGATAGATCAAATCCAATGATCGAATTCAATGATGAAATCCAAAAACCAAGAATCCAAACCTCAACTAACATTGAATCCAGAATCCATAGGGCTACACTAATACACTCCCAACGTATAAGACCTTGATTTCACTAGAAAAGTTAACCATTGTTAGCCTTAAGAAACTCGCTTTCAGATTTAACAATAGTTAACTCTGAAAGCGTGTTTCTTAAGGCTAACAATGGTTAACTTTTCTAGTGAAATCAAGGTGTAACACACACACACACACACACACACATACACACACACACCCACCCTCACTCCTTCTCTCACTCCCCACTTCACCTTCACTACCTTCCAAGAATATCAAAATAATATCATCCCTCCCTCACACTCCTCAAACCTTATATCCCTATAGCTCTGCTCTCTCCATCCCAACTATCTATAGATGAAGAGAAAGTCTAACTATCTCGATTCCCATTATATACACGTCCTAATAACATTTTCAAGGAAGCGTGGAAATAATAGGGAATCAATGACAAACATTTTATGCTATGGAACTCGGCTCATAAGAAAACACGTTTGAATTGGACTGACACCTGACATTTTCCAGAACCAAAGTATCTACATAATATTTTACAGAGGCTTTTGTGATAAATTACAGTATTAACGCACAAATTACAACACCTAAAGTAGTAGCCGAAAAATAAAGGTTAACCACCGTATGCATATTTGTGCCGAGACCGAGAGTATGAGAGCACACACATTATACAAGATTCCTTCAAACCCTGCCATGCATTCTAACAAATTAAAAGATCCTGGATTTTCAATAGCCAATAGAGTGACAACCAAAGAATAGCTTAGCTGTTCTAATTCAGTCTTTTAAGAATTTCCAGTGGCGGTTTTCTTTAAAATTCCGCACTACTTTATTATACAGACCAACAAAAGTAGAGGCCTTAACCCAGAGCCGGATAATGTGGCCAGCGCAGGCAGCCCTCACTGCCTGAATTTCCAAAAACCATGTAAATGGAACATTTTGCAGTTTTCAAAAATATGTAAAAAGAATATTTTGACTTTTCAAAAACACGCAAATAAATTTTTTTATACATTTCAAAAACATGCAAAATAAAAAGTTTTGCACTTTTCTAAAACATGTAAATACTACATTTTGCTTTACAAAAGAAAACCATCAATAAAATCAAAGATGTGGTTTTTGTACGGAAACAAATTGCTGCCTAAAAGCAATTCCTTCGTCCGGCCCTTCCTTAACCCCATAAATTCATAACTATAATAACCTGACTTGTTGTATCATTGTGTCAGGTTCTCGTCTAGGAAAGTGCAACTCAACATCCTTTACCTTTACCTGTCATTCATCCATTACAACCATGTGGTGCCCTTTGATCCGCTCGATAAAAGAAGATAACTCAAGGAGGAGAGAGAGGAAAGAATAAAGAATTTCCTCTACAGCTAAAACCGATTTCTATTAAAGGAAATTTACATTTATGAGCCCATAATATATACACTCTCGTCCTAGGTATTAACTCATAATGGTTCCTGGCATTATCTGTAAGACCCCCTCAAGCTCTGTGAGCACTTAGTATAAAATATTAGGATCAAATGGTTATCCCCAAACAGTATGAAATCAAAGAACTCAAAGGAAATAATGTTACCATGAACAAAATGCTTTTTCTATTACGTCTCAGCTCTTCTCTTATGCCTATAGCATACTATATAGGTGCATCCATGACGGAGGAATTTCCACATAGATAAAAATTCACAAATTATCTAATCAAGTGTTATTTTAGAGAAGATAAAATAATTGATAGAAAAGTAACTATGAGGTACGCTAATCTGTATTATAGGATAACTGGTTCTGGCATTCTAGTCCAAAGTGTCTGTACCTTCAATCTACATAAAAAAATAAGCCATAAAAGACGAACGAGAAAAATGTAGAAGAAAAGCTGTAGTCAAATTATGATTGATGCGTTAGGACAGGATCATAATGCTATGGGTTTCAAAAAATTCCCATCCATTCTTCTTATAGGGCGATACAGTGTAGGACTTAAAAAGATTTTGATTTACACAGTATGCTCCTATATACAATCTCTATCGACTATCCACACCAGTGGATACTACACTCTTACAACTATGCATTCGCATTGTATATTGGGCCGATGGACAGGGGTACCTTTAGACTTTAGATAGATCTCCATCTCGACACATGCTGACTCCTTCCTTTATACATACTTGATAGTTTTCCTTTAGCCCAATTTTTTCGGCTGAATGGTGGAGGTGAAACAGGGCAGAGCATAATGTAGATAAATTGCCCATGAAACATGGAAATTAATCGTTTCTCAATATTTTTCATAACAAGCTATGGTTTAGGTCAATATACAAACGATAAATCCAGTGGACCATTCAGATGTATGTACCTACCTACCTAGTTTGTTTTTATTTTTATTATGCTCTCCCTAGCTCATATTCATTATTGTAGAGGGCCTAACCCTCCCAGAGAGTCTTGCCTCCATGTAGGTCCAGGTAGGGGGATACTTTGTTCCAAAAACATAAAATCTCTGACGATGAAACGAAGCAATTTTGGACGTTGAAAGTCATGTGCTTAGAATCATTGAAGAGTCATGGAATGTGTACAGATAGGAAAAACGGAATTAATTATGTACGTTGAGTAGAAATATATGAAGGTTTCCTCATCAAGAAGGGGCAGGTTGTGTAAAGGAATTGAAGAAATTGAAATCGATACTGAAAATTGAAGTAAAGCAAAGCTCATATATTTCCTTTCGGCATACATATGTAGGTACCTAGGTAGGTAATGCCGCTACGAGCACAGTGGACTGAGCATACAGATGATGGTTATAGGATAGATTTTAAAATGCGACTCTCTCTGTCTTCCTTTGGTCGAGATGTGTAGCAGTAAAAGTACACAGAGCAAATGATGGAGATAACAATGAGGCAGACATGGTGGGGGATAGGAGTGGGACAATGATGAGAGAGGCAGTATTATAAGGATAGGAGATGAGACTGGAAGGGAGAGGATGTCGATGTAAACAAATTCTTTCTTCTGTAAGCTCTGTCTGAAGGAAGGTATGGTGGGGCTGTTAAGGTTGTGGATTGTGGAACGTCTTACAGACTCGGTGGGAATGTTGTTGTCTTTTGGAATGTCTTGAGAGAGAACTGACTCTGCGGCCAAGACTATACATACAAGAATACATATTATGTACATTGGAGATGCGGTGAGGTGAAAGGGGGGCTAGGCCAGAAAATGATATCTTACCCATCGACTATAAATCAAGTTGTTACGACGGATAGACCGTGAAGAGAAAATGAGGGAAAAGGAACCAACCAAGAAATGGAAAACAAATTAAGCGCTCTATCTTTTGCCTCTACAGTAATATTTTTTATCCAAGTCCTTTCCCTCCTCTTCCACCTCCCTTAACGTATATCAGTATTTTATTCTTCAGTGGAAGAATCAGCCAGGAATTATACATAGGTAACTCGGAACTCACTATGAAGAATTGCTTTACAATTTCCCCCCTTTCCTTCATTATGTCAATATCCAAACATCTTTACAACCTCACTAGCTATCAGTTGGGCAACCCACACTACTCCTACAAATCAGTCTATATTCCATATACAGAGACAGATACGGAGTGAAAGTCTTTCCCATTTTCCACGTCATCTCCGTCTCTATCGCTCCCTCCAATGGTTGTGTGTTGTGTGACTCTATGGGGGTCATATGGTAGGTTTGAGTAAGTGGTAGATAAGCTGGGTTAGATCTCATAATGATCAAATAATTGCATCAAAGTGTCAAAAGTTTATTGAGTTTTCAGTATACTTTCCACCCGTTGAGGAGATAGGAGAAGCAAAAATTGGGGGGAAATGTCTACAGGTCGGCAGTCTACACAGACAGATGCAGCGTGCAGACAGCCAACCATGCTACTACATACATCTGATGCTTCCTTCTTCGGAAGACAAGACAAGCGAAAGTGGAAGGAAAACGCTTTATATCCAAGTCCCAGAAGAATACAAGTCAAAGGGTAAAAATACCAGAGGCCGGAGCCGGAGGAAGCTTCATTGCCAGTGAACCAGTGCCCAGAGTTATATGCCTTCACGAACGAGGAAAAGGCACAAAGTATAAAAATGACGTTACTCATCCTTCCATGCCATAAAAGAGATAAATAGAGGAAATCATTGTAATGTAAATGTATGAATGTATGTGGACACCCAATTAGTGGCGCCTTTCCCTTTTCTTATTTTTCTTCCTCTCCAAATGCAAACAGCTATGTGGGGTTTCAAAGTGGAAAAATGTATCTTATAGTTCCTGATTTGATATCTTCCAGAGATGCAGTCAACCATCCATCCGTACGTCATGCATTCTCTCCATCCAGCATCCAGCTCCGTCCTCATCTAGTCCATATAGCAAGACCAAGAAATGTATTGAAGGGAGAGTTATCTCAAACCCAAATAAAGATGAGGAAAAGCATGACTAGATGCTGTATGGCAAGAACAAAATGACAAATGCAAACATGACTCTGAGAGTTGAATAAAACTTTGTTGAGGATTTTTTCACTGTTCAACTACTGCTGAATGGGTATATCCGTGCTACTCACGATATATCGATATATATCCTGAACCTACTCATTCACATGTTCCGTTCCGTTTAAGCATATGCCACGATATATGATGATAAGATGTGGACATCTACATCGTACACGGTGCGATTACAACACATGAACATATCTATTGGAATATTGAAAACTACCAATACTAAGGACAGACGACGGACTGAAGACAAGCAGGAAGGCCGATGGGTGAGCTATGCTTTCCAAAAGTGCCACACACACCAGACAGAAGGGAAAGTCTAAAAGCATATGACGACTATAGGGAAAGGACGTCCGCCTCTAAGAACTGTCGATTTTCATGAGGATAGGTATGGATTTTCTCCTTTTGAAATTTAAATAGAAAAATAAGGATAAGCTGATAGAGGGGTGGAAGACAAAAAAAAAAGATAAGTAAGAAAATAAGAGGAGAAAGTAGACAAAAAACCAAGATAGTCCTCCTTTGGCTCCTCGAACATGAATTTCACTCCCCATCGATTTTACTTCATTGTAATTTTTTCATCTGTCGCTCTCATTCAAAGTCTCTCGTCCTCTGTTTAACTTTCACTGTAGTTCTATTGCCTCATTGGAAATGTGAGCTGGTTGGAGTTTGAGTGTGGAAGATGAGAGTGGATGGAGAGGACGTCAACGACGACGACGACGACGACGAGAACGAGGAGACCAATTCTATTTGGCCCACAATTTTACAACCCGCTTCGTATTCCAATTTTTTTTCGTTGGAATCCTCAATTCCCTTCTTTCTCCATGTGAGAGAGTGAGTGTGTGTGTGTGTGTGGATTGTGGGTATAAGAGAGAGAAGGAAAGAAAGCTGAGAATAGTTTACCTCCTTCTACTTCCACTTTCTCCCCCCTCTCTCCTTATTCCACTAAATGGAAAATTTAAGCTAAAGGATTTAAGCTGAAATCGCTTCGGAAACTTGGATCTACTATCAAATAACAATTTCAGATATCTTCCTGACGGTTTAGAACACGTTCCCCCTTCCAAGTCGACCTTCGTCATTAAATAACCTCTAAAGTTTCCCTTTCCCTTCTCTGAGACAACGAGGAGCTCAAATCTACTATGCCATCAGAAGAAGATGATCAAAAAATTAATCGGCCCATTCCTTCTATTTCCCACTCTTTTTCCATAATGTCAATATGCTTTCTCCCTGTCTTCTTGTCCTACTCCTCGTGTGTGTGTATGTGTTTCACTACAGCTTCACTTTCCACTGACATGTCTGTTTTGTAGTCATGTCCTAAGTTTTATCCCGTCTTTTTTTGGCTTAAACTTTTTTCCAGCGTCGTGTCTACACAGTTATCACTCTTATCTTCTACTTTCTACTCTCTCTCTCTCCGTTCAACTACTTATATCCCAGCGACCGTCCTTTTTCAGTTCCAGCCACTATCCGCAACACCATCTACTCCTACTACCTCTGCCTACTTCCACTATTACCAGACCATATCAACTATGAAGATGAGATTATATCCGTGTCTTTTGCCAAGGGTCCCATCTGCATAATTACATTTCTGAACGATAACTCGCTTTATTCTCTTACGTACAGCTTTCTTTCTTTTTTTTAACTTTAAGATTGGTATACATTTCAACTTGACATTACACAAAATACACCCATTTACCAATATCTCTGTATCCAAATTTCCTATCGATAACTAGAATCTTATTAGTATTGTATTGGGACTCTACCCGCTTTCTCAATCCCACTTTCTCTCTCATATGCTTCCTTCCTTCTGGTGACTTTAGTTAGTCTCTCTGAGTAGACAGTTGATAAGATTACTCAGAATTTTATAAGATACAAAATTACATGTGCTCTTGTAGTCGTGGCATTTCTTGAACTATAGCTTAACAGTCAACTCCTTGGCTATATACGCTCGATCATTCTTTCAACTACTCTCAAGGCGCCTTCTAACTTACAGAAATTACTGAAATGATCTGTCAACCTGTAATTTTTCCGTATGCTCCAAATTTCCTGTCAATTATTTCTGTCGGGTTTCAATTAACTAATATTTGATTCATTTCTGTTTTTTTTGTTACAACAATGCCGTTGTCTTGTAAAGATCTGCACAGGCGGCGCGGAGACGGTTGGAACCCTCATAAGTCTCACCAATTGGAATGTTATAAATTCACTAATCTCTAACACATATTCAAAACTGTCATCAATGTAATGATATAAACTCCACTTGCAAAATAAGAATTCAAAGTACATTTTAAATATTCAATTTATTCTATCGAGTGCATTAAAAGCTTAGTATTGGAATCTTCAAGCTTATCATGGTAAGAGGATTGGCCTTGGGATTTGAAACAAATTAAAGTCTATGCAACGCACAACGAAGCGGGGAGACTGAACCTCGTCCTTAGTCCTATTCCAAACAATCTTCAGGTAGTGACTCTGAATAAGAGCAATATTTAAATAAACATGTATATAATGTAAATAATGAACGACAGAACCGATATATGGTCAGTTTTAGGTAAATTGCGCTATAACAGCTGACACTTGTCACCTTATCGGAAATGTAAGTAAAAGCCTTTTTTATTGGTTTTTTATATAATTTTAGATACTGAATAGTAAACCGATTTGGTATTTAAGTAAATTAAAACTGTAAACAAATTGTTTTTACTGTGAGGGAATAATTGGAAATGTTTAATCTTTAATGGGATATAATGTGCTATTTTAATAGACGGTCAGGATTCATGATCTAACCTCATTAAAAATACCAATTTTGAAATCTAAAAAGATCAATAACGAAAGGAGGGCCGTGCCATTGCATTATTATTATTATTATTATTTACCAAGGGTTCAGCCTCTTACGAGACTGACGCCGCCGAGGCCTTATTTATAATGGCCTATCGCAGACTCACCCTTAAAAAAAGCACCTTATTCCGAGTCAGTGTGTGAGCCTGCCCGTGGCACGTGCAAACGCCACGAGCTGACCCACAGATGCCTGACCCAACATTTCCAACAAGATAACGCAACCACCAAGATAGAGGTTTCTCACTAATACAAAGGCTGGGCATGTTGTCATGAAGTGAATCGGGGTATCATCCTCCTCCCCACAGTGCAAGCACAGCGGAGAGTCCAATACTCCTATCCTCCAGCCATGACTGCCCCAAGCCCCATGCCCGGTAACAAGCCCAATCAACCACCTTAATTGATCTCTAGGATATCGTACCAGTGACGTATTACCGTACAACGGTGCCGATATCCAGAGCTTGGCCATCCTACAACTGCTCAAGCCAGTCCAGTGTCTCTCATGCTCACGCCTTGCCCATCCCGCAATAGCGCAATGGACAGCGGAGATTGGGACTGGTAGTATTGGCCTTGGGCCAAACTGCTTGACGCAACTACCATCATGCGAAGCCTTCGCCAGCCTATCCGCCTCTTCATTACCCCTGAACCCCGAGTGAGCAGGGACCCAAACCAATTCAACCTCGCAACCCCTATCAGCGAGTCTATTAAGGTACGAGTGGCAGTCCCCTACAACACTCGAGGCAGTGTAAGGCCTAGATAGGGCACGCAAAGAGCTCTGACTATCACTGAAAACCCTAACCGGGAGATCCCGGCGTTTATTCTCCAGCAGCCAATGAGCTGCCAGAGAAATGCCAAAGATCTCACACTGGAAAACAGAGGCATCAGCTCCTAAATACACGGACATAGCCAGAAGGGTAGTGATTAACCCCTGACTCCTGTCCTCAATAAAGACCCCACAGCCAGCATTGTCACCTTCACGTGAGCCGTCTGTGTAACACACAACACCCCCTCCACCAAGGGATAAATCCCTCATCCAATCAGCCCGTGACCCAAGTTCCACAGTGAACCTGCGATACTCCAGGTTCTTATATGTCCAGTCCACTGGCATCCTGAGAATTGGGTCACATAAGCCCCATCTTTCGCAGATCACAGTGTGACTACCAGAACCCCCAAACATAGGATTGACCGTCCACAATCCCCTGGTTTTCAGCCTATGAAATGATCTAACGGCAACCGCTCTAAGACAGATGTCCAGAGGGATTAGCCCGATAAGACACTCCATGGCCGCTCTCGGCGTTGAGCGAAGGCCACCAGTGATCATAAGACACGCCTGGTGCTGAACCCTGCTCAACAAACTTACATACGAGCTTTTCTCCAGTGCTGGTGACCAAACAACAATCCCATATTCCATCATAGGTCAAACAAGAGATGTGTATGCCCATTTCGCAACACTCGGTGAAAGCCCCCATTTCCTACCCACCATGCGTTTACACCTGGCCAAAGTAACGGCCAAAGTAAGGCCATTGCATTAAAACAGAATATTAAATCTCACCATATAAGATACCCACTTTTCTAATGGATGCTTTAAGGCTTCAAAGAAGTATATTCAGAATCTAGGAAACAAACAGCATGAAAAAAGTATCTACTACTAGTATGTCACTTTTAGAAGTACAAATTCAAACAAAAATACTGCTTTCTATTTAAAGCATTAAAATGTAAAAGCATATTCAACAGCACCTTCAATAAGTTTATTCGTAATATTGTCTGTGAAGAACCAAAATGACCCATATATAGTTTTAGCTAAATAAAAAATGCACTATCTACAATATCATTGAAATCATATAAATTTAAAAATAGTGCATTTTGTACTTTTTTAAAACATGCAAATAGAACTATTTACATTTTTTAAAACATGTAAATAGTTCTATTTACATTTTTTTAAACATGTAAATAGTTCTATTTACATTTTTTTAAACATGTAAATAGTTCTATTTACATTTTTTTAAACATGTAAATAGTTCTATTTACATTTTTTAAAAAATGTAAAAATTGAATATTTCACACTTTTCAAAAACATGGAAATAGAAAATTTTACACTTTTCAAAAACTCTTAATTAACATTTTAAGCATGTTTTTTATTTTGTTTTTATGACATAGCTGATTTTTATTCCAGCTAAAACTGGACATGGGTCATTTTGGTTCTTCACAGACGACATTTTTTATAAGCATAATATTTCCTTATACATACAGTAATTACAATGGTTTGTTAAGTTCAGAGGGCGCAAAAAAATAATATCTAAGGAATCGGTTTATTTTTGGGGGTTGACAAATAAAGTTGTCATTCGAAATGTTCAATATTGGCATACGCATTAGCTCATTGTACTTCTAAATGTCAGAGTTGTGAGGCATTTAGTCTTGTAATATGGCCAAAAACAATAATCCTGTCTACCATGATTGTATTACGAAGTAGATCTATGCTTAAAGTACTAGATTTTACATTCGAGCAGTCAGTAAAGATATTCCCTTGTTTTTGGTGAAAATGAAAACTGGAAACGTTGGCTGGAGCTATGCATGGAGTTGAATTCCCGTCGCACTCGAACAAAATCGTCCATTCAGACCAGAAGTTAAATTTGTAGACGACGAGACAGACCAGAAGGAGAGAATGGGGAAGGAGCGAAGGAGTGAAAAGGAGATGAGGAGCACTTGATGATTTTGTGATTTTGATCTTTGCTTAAGTAGAGCACTTGAAATTCATTGCTCTGGCTGGATTCCAGCTCTCGCCCAAACGATGACGATGACTCCACTTGCTTGTATAATAATAATTATTATATCGGTATACTTCCTCGTGTACTAACTTGCCAATAGCTTATCACTCACTTGGGAACGTTTTCAGGTGTAACCCTGGGATTTGGCCAAATGTTACCAAAGTGTCTTCTACCAACCCTAGACACTTCAGCTAGCATAGAGACTTGAGTGCATTTTTGGTTGCTAGGCAACTAAAGCCCGGGACATTTTGAAAATTTTCTTGAAAATTCAAAACTCAAATTTTAACATGCAAATTCATATGGGAAAATCAAGGCACCAAAGGGCCTGTCAAAATTTTTCATTTTACCAGATTTTCAGTGTATCATTAAAAGTCAACAAATGTCGTTTTACATTAAATTTTACCCGCAAAATACTACTCCAGCGCACATTCAAAGCAGATAGGGATCGTGCATACATGACGTCATCAGTTGGGTCGATGAGTCTACTTGGGCACTGGTGACATATTCCATGTGAAAATTGCCATTTACGCAATGCTTAAGCTATGGGGTCCCAGGGTCCTAAAAGTGGGCAAGTGGGACATTTCGATGACGTCATTTGTGGATGCTCCTCTATGCGCTTTTTACGTTCAGTAAAATGTCATAATAAATTACAGTGGCTGTTGTTATGATTTTCAGCTATTAGCAGTATTTCACATGCGTCTATATTCACTATATTGAAAAATAGCCTGTACTGGTAAATGGAAAATTTCATCCCGGGTAAAATTTAATGTAAAACGACATTTGTTTACTTTTAATGATACACTGAAAATCTGGTAAAATGAAAAATTTTGACAGGCCCTTTGGTGCCTTGATTTTCCCATATGAATTTGCATGTTAAAATTTGAGTTTTGAATTTTCAAGAATATTTTCAAAATGTCCCGGGCTTTAGTTGCCTAGCAACCAAAAATGCACTTAAGTCTCTATGCTAGCTGAAGTGTCTAGGGTTGGTAGAAGACACTTTGGTAACATTTGGCCAAATCCCAGGGTTACACCTGAAAACGTTCCCAAGTCAGCTCAAAGTATGTTCTTATGACAAGGCTTTATACTGTAAATTATAGTATTGATGCTGCGTTATGGGATATTTTTATATGGTAAATACGCTATATGTACCAAAAATAAGTAGGAAGATATAGTTATACCGAATAATCTTTACGAAATTGTTTTTATTTTAAATATGAAAAAGAATTGTTTTATTTATATACTAAGTGAGCTGGAAGGCTACTCCAATTGCGCAATAGTGACTTAAAACAAATTCTCATTCTTAATGTTTAATGTATATTTGTATGAGACAATCCCTCCAGTTGATTTTATTTCAAAAGATCAAGTCAAACTAAGCAGATTGGCATAAAAACATATCAAAGTGGTTATTTGACCCAGTCAGCATTATTTTCTAAAAATTTAGATTTTGTAACTTAAATAACTACATACAAACTTCCTTTAGGACAATATTTGACTTTTCTGGCTCATAATAAATGGGAAAAATTGTACCTTAAACATAAAGTAGGTAGCTTTCATCTATTAAAAATATCAATTTTATTTTTAAACTATATGTAGCACCTGAGAGGATTACAAATGTTTTCAAGACGTGTGCTAAATCTTTTGGCATACCTACCGCTTAAACTCCGACCATTATCATAAAAAAAATCATCATTTATATACTTTAGTTTTACTTCGTATATACCTTAACTTCAAAAAATAAGTTTTAAACAAAAAATTCAGTTTGTTAACCATAAGTAGCAAAACTAATTACATGGATCTCAGGAAACTCAATTTTATAAATTGTTTTGAAGTGGACAAGTCCCCTCCCCTTCAAAAATATTTTATGGTCTGTCGAATTTAGTATAATATTTGTAGTAATTTAAAAAAATAGATTATTCATATACTTACATAATTACTAGGAATCACAAACTTAATTGCATTCAATTAATTAGTACGTGCTACCTGAACAAGCAAAATAAATAATAACTTGATGGTTTACAAATTACTATTTCAGTAAAAAAAATTTAACACAAACAAGCACATGCGTGTTCAGGAGACTCAAAAAGGCGCTAAAATCAAAGTAGGTACTTCCTAACTAGGAAGAAGGTGAAGACCCCAATTTGTATTAAATGAAGAATGTGGGGACTAACATACGTTAGAGAAGTGACTGAAGAGAGGATAAAGTTCATGGAAATATTGTTTAGAAAATGAAATATATGTTACATTATCAGTAGTAACATCAGTTGTAGAGGAGTTTGGGTAGCTACACCAACGTAGTTTTGTACAAAGGAAGAGCGATACAGTGCACTCACTATATTGCATACTTTTTTTAGTGCGCGCGAGGTTTTTTACTAAACCTTACAAAGGGTATGCAGTATAGAGTCAATATTTTACATAGTAACTAACCAAATAAGCGCCGGGGTCTCAAATAAGCGTCGGTCAGTCCAAAACCATTAATGAGCGCTCGGACACTTATTCGGTCATTTACGGTACTTTAATACTTTAATCAAAATACTGACTGATTCCTACTATGTGTTATTTATCTGATGCCAATGCCAATTACATCCAGTATTGCGTATTTTAATCCATGAATCCGAAATCGTAATTGCTAATAACAGGCACACGCAAATACAAATATTTTGTTCCATAATTTATTAAGCCTCTACCTACTGCATTTCAGTTTACAACAAAATTGCTTCCCCGTTAAAGTGCGCTACACCCAATAGGGCTAGCCTTAGGTGCGCATTAATGAGGTTTACGCATTACCAAGGTTCGCATAATAGCGATTGCACTGTACGTACGTAGGTAGGTAGGTAGGTAAGTACCTTCGTAAGAGGACGAGAATCCTTTACTATGGTCTACTAAGCCAGACGTCTATATACTGCATACAGAAGACATATAGAGAGAGACAGAGAAAGAAGGAGATCAAAGGACGCGGACAGTGGAAGAAAATCGTGTTGATTTTTATGTATTGCAATTTTAGGAATAAGGTAGCTACTTTTATTGCTTTCCAGATTTATATACTAGAGTTTTTTTTTCATGTTGGCTTTTATATTTTTATAGTTTCCAACCTTCCCGTCTCCAGTCTCTTGAAGAAAAGTGCTTTTCCTCGCACATAGTCGTTCTTCAGTTCTCTGACATTTTCGATATACCTATACATACATAGTGCGACGACTGTGGATAGGGATTGGAGCCGGAGCTGGAACTGGAGCTGGAGAAGTGGTGAACTACTCAACTCATTCTCACTCCTGTGTCCTCTAGGTAAAAGCTAAAGCCAAATCCAAAATACGAGGAGCCAGATATCTTCAATTGTCATTTACTCAACCAAGTCTCTGTGAACTGACAAAAGGAAAGAGGACTTTCTTCTTTTTCTTCTCTCAATTGTTTTTTCCTCTCGCTTCCTTTCACTCCCCTCTTCATTGTATCCCTATGGTGGTATTGGTATTTTTTCCTTTTCTGTCCCCTCCAGCCTCCACCACTGTCACTGTCTATACATTCAAATATTTTACGCTGTCCTTCCCCCTTCTTCCCTCCACACAAAACTTTCCACCACAACCAACAACAACCAGCCCCAACTCTCACACATAATTCACACTTTATCCATTCGCTATCCTCTTATCTGTTCAGATTTGCGTTCGTCGGGAAAATCTGGACCTTTGTTGTTTTTCCGGGTTTCAATTCGCCGAGTTAAAAGTAAAAGTAATATGGCTCAACTGGCCGGGCTTAGTTTAACAGGTATCGAAACATGTAAAACTGACAGCGTAGTATAAAACCAATAAAATTTAATAATGCCAAGAAACGACGAGCAAAGACTAATTTTTGATTTACTTATCTGCATTTTTGCATATTGCATACTATTTTACGTTTGTATCTTATCTGAAAATCTCAATCTAAACAAACAACTCCAATTTTGTTTGCGAACATATCCTTGCATACTGATTTCCTGAGAATTAAGCGAATGGTTAAATTTGACATCCGGCGAAATAAACCGGACGAAGGGAGTTCTAGGCAATCCGACGAGACATTAGCTAACTATCCATTCAATTCAGGTAGTAAGAGAATCAGAGGTCTCTAACCTTGCCTCCGACTACCCACGTACTGAGCTGTATAACGACATAAGAAAGGAATATAAACGCAAAGCAAGATGTATAAAACTTTTTATTCAATGAAATCTTCAAACTTTGAGATATTGTGATAAACTTACTAATTTTACTCTCTATTTACTTTTGAGTCCTTATCCTTATTTCCATACTTGCCATTCTTTTGTGTAATTTGATAGAGACGCTGTGAGACTATGGTTGCGGCTAGGAGGCCATAGATGAATGTGGATTGTTATGTGTCAATACCAATATGGGAGGCTCAATTACAATTGTCTAACTTCCAATTTAGTTCATCGTAGAATCAGAATCTTGATGAAGATTGCAAGTTATTTGGAGTTAAAATAGTGAAAACATGGAAGGGGAGACAGGGGAAGGGATAGAGAGAGAGAGAGATTGAAAGAGACTCGCATCGAGAAAACAGTTGAAATCCTTCAATAACTTTCACCTCCACGTTCTCGTAATCCTTGATTTACTCACTTTCCATTCAGGAACTCTAGGAGTGATAGAGATAGATACTTTTAACTTCAAACAAATTCCCAATACTCAGACTATATGCACACATAGACTGAGCAAGGCTCTCAACCTTAATATATGACTAAGGACAAAATTTTAGTTAACCTTGTCGCTCCAATCCCATTGCTCTTTCCTTGAGTTCCATTCCTCCGGCTTATTCCCCCTCTTTACTCGTCTTCTCGCTCTCGTTTCGAATTTCGTTCGGTTTCGAGATGAAGCACACTTCCCTCATGCAGCCTCCCTTCTCCTTTCTCTAGCATCTCCAGCATGTACCATGAGTAGAGTAGTAGAGCTGTAGTCCTTTTATCAATTCAATATTTCCCCTCTTATTATCTCCATACTACTAAATCCGAGTGCAAGTGAAGGCTAGTGAATCTCAAGTGACTAAAACATTTCTATTCACATCATATCATAGCAATAATACTGTGCGCACCTTTGATTCTGTCTACACATACAAGAAATGCCTCCATGATCAATCTGTTGTTATATGTCGTAGTCCTAGTTCAGAGTCAGCATAGTACTGCGTAAAGAACTTTCTCCGGGTTTCCAACTCGAGCCAAATCCGCGTAAAATCAATGTACATTTTTATTTTTCAATTTATTTAATATAAATTTTAAAAGACAAAAATTAAAGTAGGCTATTGATGGTCAAGAAAAATAATTTGAAGATCTTAATATAAATCTTGACTTTTGACTGAACGCTGGTAAAGAAAAAACTACGACATATAAGCATATAAGCATACGTCAGTACATGAATATCTATGCTCATATGGTGCCCTAGTAAGCCTATATAGATTATAAAGAAAGTCGAGGAATTTTCTTTCTCCATTTCATGGGGCACTTCTACACTACAACAAATATATGGAGGAGGAGAGATCAGTCCTGGGTCTAGTCATGCCTTTCGATTTCCACTCTCTATATCTGTAGAGACTACGTAGACATATATAGATATTCAGCGATTTACTCACACATTTGTGGTCTTGATAGCCCCTCTCCAGTATACAGCAAAACAGTCTATCGATCCAAATCTATCTTTCTTCTTTCCAACCCAAAAAGTAGAGAGAAAGAGAAAATGAAAACTCGTAAATTTCACACAATTCGTGTACAACACTTAAATAAAAACCAATGCGATTTGTGTATGTACTAATATGGGAATATATGGAGGCTTAGAGCCTGAACCCAGATATAATGTGTTTATGCCTATACCTTACTGTACTTTTTTCTGTTGAGAATGAACTATGAAGTACTATAGTACTCCACCAGTATAAAAACATATTGGGAGTAAATCCACAAGCAAGCTAAAAAAATGATGATTGAATTTCAGCCATAACCTTTACCACACCTTCATTTCTCAGGCCATTGAATTTGGTTTATGAATAAAGTAAATGGAGAAAACCATCCTTTCTCAACTTTCTTTCCTGCTTTCTTTTTTTTTGTCAGCGTTTGCACTGAAAAAAAACTAGGAAAGAATTTAGGTAGACTAGAAGGGAC
This sequence comes from Dicyrtomina minuta, assembly GCA_949802685.1. Lineage (NCBI taxonomy): Eukaryota > Metazoa > Arthropoda > Collembola > Symphypleona > Dicyrtomidae > Dicyrtomina > Dicyrtomina minuta. Next base: position 19,900,560 of record OX461809.1, on the reverse strand, counting down.
TTCAGATGCATGTTCATTTGTATTGAACTATTAGTTATATTTGCTTTCACTTTCAGGAGGAATCTACCATACGCTTGGCCAATTGAATGATATTAAGAGGTGTGTGCGTGTCTAGGTAGCTGTCTAGCTTTGACTCCTTCTAACAACCATCAGAGAAAAGGAGCGAGATAAAATTGGCAAATAATATGAAAGCAAATAAAAGAATATAAATATCCTGCCTGTACTAACAGAAGAGGAGAAAGTAGAGACAGAGTGCGGAAAAGAGAGTCAAAATATCTGTAAAAAGCATTGAGTATAATAAAAAAGATGGGTAAAATTGGGGGATTTCAACGTTGACTGTTGTCTCTGGAATATTAGGCAGGAGGAAGAGATGTCAATGATGAATCCCAGCGCTTCTTCTTTCTTCCTTCCTTTTAAAGATGTGGGATGCCAATTTTGTTCTCAATGCCACTTGATGTCATTCATACTTTTTCTACTCTCTCAACCAATACGAAACAACTATATGTGCATACCCATTTTTAAGGAAGGAACTCTAAGAAAAATGACAAAAATCAGATTTTTTCATTGCATTTCCAAGTTTTACTACATATTTCCTCCATTGACCCTACAGGCAGAAATACATGAAAGGAAACTTGGATCCCTTTTACTTTATTTCCTTATCCCACTATTCAACATAGGGTCACACCAAAGGCTCTGGCTACCATGTGTATGGATATTATGAGGATGAAAAAATAATGTTATGCCAAGACGCCTGTCAACGTGAAAGCTACATCCATTGGACCATAGACAGTGTAGAACATTGCACACAGTTTTTTCAATAATACAGGACAGCGAGATAGAAATAGAGTACAAGTACAAATCCAATCCAGGACTAAGCCCAGGCCTGCCATTTCCGCTAGCTGTTGAGTGGACAGCGTTGTAGACCAGACTACTATTTTTTCCAGTTGAGAAATATAAATGATAACCAATCATTTTTCATGGAAATAAATATACATTTTGAAAATACAAGAGTGGAACAGACAGTGTCAATAGCTGGGCGTCTAATCTCAATTCACAATACAAGCTGCTCAGCCTCAGTTTTGTGACTTGTGTAAGATTAAAAAAAAATATAGAAAGATACAGTGCACAACAGAAGGGGTTTCATTCAATTTTCTTATTTTGAAAAGCAAGGGCATATCTGATTCGATTTCATAATACATATAATCAATCACTCACAAGACGACTGTTCGAATTTTTTGTCTGTACTACTAAACTGCAAAGCAGCAAAAGCCAAATTTCGCTTCGAATTTTGTTACAAAAAAACATCTAGTAAAACAATGAATTACTCTGTGAATAGTGCGTAAAAAATAGTTCAAGTAATTTTATTGGGCAGTTTTTTTTAAGAAACTTGGGAACATCTACTTTATATCTCTGCAGGGCATTGTCGAACGTTGAAATGTTTAAATATAAATATTTACTCATACGATTTCGTACACAAATAATACTTCCATGTCACTTCCAAGTTCTGAGATCAAGAACGAGAGAACGGTTTACTATTTTACATTGTACACGTACGAATCAAATAAAGCTAAAATGCATTTTTTTTCTTCTCCTTCTCTACAATTCTTTAAGTCCATGTCTATCTTTCTACCTCATAAAGTAAAGAAATGCGTTGTTATCATTGTGTGTGTGTAGGACGAAAGAAATAAGGATATTTTTTTCATGCTTATTCGCAGACGGTCATTGTTATCCTCTTTTAGACTCAAAAAAACCTTATTGCGTTTGATAGTTAACGTTAACGTAAAATATGTCCACATACATGTATAGAATAAACAGAAATACAAGGAAAGTTTGAATTCAATTCAGATCAAGATTCAATATCCAGAAGGAGAAATACGAAGACGAGGAGGAAGGGAAAAGAGAAAGCAGACGGAGAAAGGAGAAAGGATGTTGGGGAAATAGAAAAAAAACTCTGCTGTACTGACATCAATCCAAACTCATGTATTATTACTATTTTACTACGTATCACAAGGGATTCTTTAGTACTTGATTCATACTGTTCTGTTTGAATAAAAACACTTCTTACCATCCATCCAACTCAAAAATCTCAATTCTCTTTTTTTTACTGGAGACAGGCAAGTAATGTGTCTGCTTAGGTATATGCATGGACATAATAAATATGTTTGTATATAGGCAGGCAACACGCTTCCACGCCCTTAGTCTTTTACTCCACACTACTACTACTACTGCTAGTACTATCATGACTTCTTTCCTTTGTGCAGTATATTTAAATCCAATGTTTCTTGATGATTTGCTTGTTTCCTGCGTTTTCTTCATCTCCACACTACACTTTCTCGCCTTCTTCAACTTGACTACTTCCTATTCCTTTTGAGGGAAAGTGGTTCCTTTCCCCTGCTTTCATCAACAGTCGACTGTCTTCTCGTCGTCTGGACTGAGGCTGGTCTGGGGAGCACGGTTGTGAAAAAGAGGAAAATGTAAAAAGGTAACATTTGAATCGTGTCTTAATAAATGGTTTTATGATGTCCTTCGTCGCTCTGGGTGTGAGTGTATGTGCATAAAAAGAAGCTTATCTTTCCCTCCTCCGTCTTCTTCTTCTCGCCCTTCTCTCTTCACATCTCTACGTACATCCAAATCAAATCATTCACGAGTCTTATGATGCGTTCTGCTATAAAGAATGAGAACGCTCTGCATAAAAAAGTAACCATGAAAAGGGACAGAGCGTCGGGAAAATGATGACATAGAAAGACAAGACAAGAGAGAGGGGGAGACGAGATTGTTGAAAGCATAGTGTAAAATATTCAAGTTACCTTTCCATCAAGACATCTCAGCATCCACCACATCACCGCTCCTCAAACTCATATTATGTTGTGGCTCTGAGTGCTCGGAGCCCATACGCATTCAAATCCAAATAGTCAACAAAAGGACATTTATATTCTTAATCTAGCATCTAACTTATCCAGTCTCATAGTCTCATTCTCTTCGTATCTGACTCGGAGAGTTGCAAATGTTTTGTTTTACTTAATCCGTGGAATATGGTAACGGTGCTCATCTACTTTATTTTCATGAAAGTGAGTACACTTCTCAAGCGCTACGGTGCAAGGTACTAGTGTGTACTAAAAACTAGGGCATCTACACAAAGGAAATCACGATTAAATGTAAGCATTTACGCATTGAACAATATGAAAGTGCGGCAAAGTAAATTTTGGGGTGCACATATGGTTAGGAGGCCAGAAATCTTAAGGTCACATTTTTGCCTCGTTATGATTCCTGCCGAGCATTCCTGCAAAAGAAACATCAGGCACATCTACAACCCTTTGTGTATGTAGATATGTCGATATAGGCTGCCATGATCATCTAAAAATGATAAAATGAAATTGTTTAGCAAATTGCTAATTACCTAAACCGCTAAATATCGAGACATATAAAATCACTATCTACAAAATCGAGTTATAGTTCTTGCTACGAGCAACGGCACAGGTATCTAATCAATTTAAATTACTAATAGAATGTCAAACATTAAACATCATCAGACAGACAATTATTAATGGGGCTATTAATGATCTATTGATTATTTGAGGTACAACGATGGAAGTTCCATTTCTGAATTGTTTGGGTTTGGGAGCTGCCTTCCACTTTTATCGTGATGTGGATTTTACATGAGCTGAAGCCTGCTTCATTAAATGCATTGCTACTGATATTAGCTTAGCCTTTGACTGAATGAAGTACAGACCTAAATATTTTTCGTTGGTGCTTCCAATATAATAATGATGATGGGATTGGATGACTTGCAATAATTACAAATTGTGTAAATAAAATGCCAATTTTCAAAAACAGTATAGTCGTCAATTGTAGATTGAGGCTACCAACTTTGTCTACCATTAAAAATACAAATGTATTCATAGAACAACATGCTTGTGTTGATAAGAGACAAATGTGTAGAGTGTAGAAAGGTTTATTTTCTTCAGAGATTCAGCTGGAAGGACTGCACGGTGGAAAAAGATCCTTAATGATTATTAGGTATGGAAAAGAGAAGAGTTATAGCTAGGAGCTTGTTAATGTGGAAGTGATGCAATGTTGTTCCGATTTTTCTTACACGTTAGTGTATTTTCTATATGTATGTCGGTGTAGATGTAGAACTACTTCTGCTACTAGAAGCATAGGTAAAGGGGAATTGTATGTGTGTGGTGTGAGTGAGTGAATGAGGGACATACGCAAAGCGCGAAAGTGGAGAGTCTATAAGGTACAAGAAGAGAAGAATTATAGAATGTACATCAACGCAACGCAAGGGTCCAACGATAAGATAAATCACCGGAATAGCTCACACAACAAGACCTGACATGATTCATTACTTTGCCGGATTTTTTTTCAATATATCTAATAAACTAGGTTGAGAGGGTTCCATTAGAAGCCATGTGATAAGTTTTGTCTTAACTGAGGTAAAACCAGATCTGGAACAACATGTCAGTGTATATATGACCGTATGCCATGCTCACCGGTGCATAGATTCCTCCACCATTACAGTGTTTTTCACTCTCCCTTCCTCCTCTACTTTCTCTTTCTTCTCACGCCTCTCTCTCTCTCTCTCTCCCTATCTATCTCACCACTCCCGACTAAGACCAACTCAAAGGGCAGCAGGGGAAGAAGAAACACAACAAGTTAAGCAAATCTTATAAACCCCGTCCATGTCTATGTTCTTCTCTCAACCTCACTTCCAGTTCCAGCTCCAGCACCTTCTTTATATAGCCTCTATCAATATTCTAACTTGGTCTTGGACTCGACTACACTGGTACTGGACACTACGTCCGTCAGCTGGTTTAACTATGCTCCTCCAGAAAGTTAACAGGTACGCGCTGACGGCTACGCTATCCAACACCCTTCCCATCTGGCAACCAAGTAGCTCCGTTATTAACCCATTCAAATCAATAACACACCCGTTCCACACACACAACGTTGATGGCTAAATCATATCCAATTACCCATCATGAGTAAGTGAGTGAATACCAGAGGAAATTAATGCTGATACTTCATTTATTTACATTAAAGATGCAAATAAAATCGCCGCAGTCAGAACCCAATGTCAGCCATACTTCAAAACTTCAAACAGTGTAGGCCTGTGCAAAATGTGACAAATCCTTTGCAAAAACGATTTGAAGAAGAAAAAATTATGTAAATTGTAAATACTGGGATAATACTATGAATAAATGATTTATATGATTTAGTAAAAAGAACAATTCTTTTTATCAAGGTTGAAAACCATTTTATTTTTTATTTGTCGCATAATACCATTTGTCTGTAATTGCTCAATAATTTGATGTTTTGTTTTTGCTACTGATACTCTTTACATAATAACGGAGCAACATGCACCTGTATGTCATAAAATACATAAGTATGAGACTATAGTATTTAATGAAGAGATATATAATTAAAATTTTATCGTACAAAAAACAGGTAAAATAATTATAATAATTTATAATTTTCAATAATTTACAAGACTCAAGCTTCACTCTCATTACAACCATCGTAATCATTTTCGTAAACATTTCAGTACATGATCATATTAATTTATATATTATATTTATATATAATTTATTTTATATTTACTTTTTCTTTATAAATTTGTTCCTTTCAATATCTCTTAGTAACTCTCTTGATGAGTAATTGTCAACGGAAATATATTTTAAGTTCATGATTATGACAATGTATTATTTAATTGTATTTTTATATGGTACATTAATTCACAATTCCATTAGGGAAATTCTTCTTTTAGTTGTGTCGCACATTTTCTCTTTTTTTGTGTGTGTTTATGTCAAATCCGCCATATTTTCTTCTTCATAACGTATAAATAATAAATTGTACCACACACATTCATTGAAATGAAATAAAAACAAAGTTTCCTATAGGTTATTTATGTATACATTTATTCACGCACACTCATTTCCATATGTAACTATATTATACTCATCTGTAATTATTTAATTCCTTCACTGCCAAGTACATAGTCAAGTTGGACCTTTCATCTGTAGGATTTTGTAAGCGTTAAACATATATTATAGAATTATGAACTTTCATGGTTGAAATATATTTTTTCGAATTTTTATTTTATACACTTTTATACACTCAAACTTATCAAGAATGTAGAGTATATTATAGGTATTTCACCGTGGATATCCATATTTTTGAGACTTAATTTTTTAGCAACTTGTGATTCCTGATTTCAATTTCAGAGATTTCCTGAAACTGGCTCTTAGAAATATTTGTTTGTGACCGAATTCTCATCACAAATTCATGATTTTCTCATGTTCACAACAGAGATGGCGAGGGTATGAAGAATACACATGATATATATTGATTAGATAATTATCTGTATGAAAAAACTAAATTTGAACATTAAAAACTTATTTCTCATGAATCATAAACTGAAAGCTTGCTATTAAAAATAGTAATAGTTTAGTATTAGTACCTATAAGCTGACACACTACATTAGTATACTTCCTTAGTGTTTAATTTTAAAAAGCAAAAATTTGAACAGCATCCATACAATACATCTAATTACATATTTTGTATATCTATAAATAATTGTATTTTTTTTTGGTTTGTAGTTACTATTTGTACGTATTGAAAATAAGAATTCCCTGTTTTAGTTTATATGTAATTTAATGTACCTACAGCAGTAGAAGTAGTAGTCTGTAGTAATAGTTTTTAGACGGATGTGGAAAATTAATTTAAGATTATTTCCACCTTTTTTTTGACCCATGTAAGGGTATGTGTCTGTTTAAGTCTTATGGATGATCCAGAAACTTTTTGAGCATTCTCCCAAGTCAACCATTTTAGCATCACCTTGTAAATTCCGAATAAGTTTTTGAACCAAATTTTTGTCTGTGTGTGTCGGCTGGATATGGGTGAGATGTGGGCCGGTGCCTGTGCTGGTGCTGGGACCGCTCAAACAGTCAAGTTGAGAGTTACAGTTAGAGTTTGGAATTGTGATTGTTCTATCGTTTAAAATTCCTAAACTTGTCCTTGTACTTTTCATAAAAAAAATTCCAATCCTTTCAAACATTCCTTGAAATTTTACAAGTTTTTAAGCTGTAGGAATAAAAAACAAAAGGCTCTGTCTGTCTATCTGCCTGCCTCCTGGAACCAGCATCAGCATAATATATAAATCCTTAAAGATAAAATCTTATTAGATCCAAATCCAGTTTAACATTGAAAATTCCACGTTCAACCCACGAACCACGCCACACCGCACCGTCCGCTCACAATATGTAGCTACTACACCGCAGGAAGTTTCATTCCAAAAATTATTCAGAATTTCAAAAAGTTGGCATGGAACGTTTTGAGAGGGAAGAGCTGAAATAGTTGACTCTCCTTTTTCTATCACTGCTCTCTTTCTACATAATGTAGAGTACACTGATTTTGTTTCCTTATGTATAAACATTTATGGAGGAGATATAATTATTATACCTATGGAGCTTGAAACACTTGTAAGAATTCACTTTATCAACTTTTTTCTATTTTATCTATGTCATCTTACCAGCTGCAAAATGGGATATCTGCCCTTTTCAATAACGAAAACTGAGCAAAGTGCAAAGTATAGTTTATAAACAAAAAATTGCAACTTTTTTTAGTCATCTTTGCGTAAAGTATGTTATTTACGCCACTATGTGCCTCTTCATAATATGGTACCTAATGTATTTTTTGAAATGGCGATATCCCATTATGAGCTAGCTTCATTTTTAGATTGCATAAGTACGTCATAATACATGGGTTTCACCTTTAACGGCTTCATACGGATTTAGAGGTTAGGAGGTATAACAAATTGGTAGGTACTAAATATACAGAAATAAGCTATATTTTATTTCCACAAGGTTTTTCAAGATATAAATTAGGTAGGTACGTAAATTAAATTCTTATTTATGTATATAACTTTACCCATACTCCATACTCCATACTACACTTTTAATATTTCAGTGTATAGTTATCATCCATGAGATGGAGAGCTAGCAGTATGAATTGCTATTTCAGTATTAAATATTTACCTTTGACCACATCATGTTACTTGTATTATCTTCATATAAATAGAGGTACGCAATGTAAAATGTAATATCAGTACAAACACAAACAAATAATAAATTTACTATACAACTCAAAAAGAAAAGATGGAACGTAAGCAATAACCCAATGTAATGATTTCTCTCCCAAGTTGGAAGGTTGATTTACTACTAAAGATGAAAAAAGTCTGTATCTGTTAAATAGCGGTTGATTTAAATATTTTAAAGGTTCCTTTCTGGTTTTTGTTTGTTTTTTTTGATAAATTGTTTAGATTTCTATTAGACGTACAGTACAGGTATTATCTACGTATGTAAATCCTGTTACACAACAACCGATTTCAATTCTAATTTGAATAATAAACTATCAACTATGATTCATATCATGCTATAGGTATACCTTATCCATAATAAAAATCACCCAGCCACAATTCCTCATTTTCAGTATTTCAATTTTTCCATATTATATTAATAAATAACAATAATAGTACTCAGTGTCAATTGTCAATCTATTATTTTTTTTGTTCATAATAACTTTGGAATGGACTGAATATAATAATTAAAATTACACATTATGTAACATGAGCAATTGAATTTTTCTTCTTCTTTTTTTAAAATTGTAATTTAGTAATAAATTCGTAATTAATTAGTTAATTGCGCCGATTTTATTGCGACTTACTGATACTTCTAATCTAGATTCAATATTGAATATTGTTTTACTTAAATGCAATATCTGTATATAATTTAGAGTGGACGACATTTACAAGTAGATTCTTAATTTTAATCCTTATATTATGTAATTTTATACCTAATTTGGTTGTTTTTATTTTTCTTATATGTCAATGTTAATGCTACAGTTTAAGTTTTAGGTTAAAGGTAGGTATATATATATTTTTTTAAAATTCCGATATTCAAATTCAAACATGAGATGACGGCATTGTTTTTCCATTAGTACAAGTTTCTCTCTCTCTCTCACTCGCTTTTTTCAACATAACTCTGTCTATATTGTCTAGTTAACTAGATATTATTATATATACCCTTCCTTAAATAGTACCTATGTTTGTATGTAGAAGATATTATGTCCTATAACACTTACATCTATGACATTATTTTTGTTTTTACGGTATAGTATCCGCAGCTGTACTAAGACTATGACCATATATATTTATGTCTTAAGTGCTACACAGATTGTATTCATAGTATCAGTATCAGTATGTATGTAGTACGATTTTTTTCTATCTAGTATACAATTTCTTTTTCACAATTGATTTGACTGAGGCTGAGGAGAGTAGCACGATGAGGGGGGGGGAGGAGTGGGAACTGTCAACTTTGATGACAGATCCAGACTAAAAAAGTGACTGGATATAATTCCAATTGTAAAATGACAATAATTGATATGATAAATTTGTTTTTCTCTTGTTAATGTATTTAATTTACGAAAAAGTATCAAATCACATCAATTTAAAGTGATAACAAGTTAAGGTATGTACATGAATAGTAGTACGGTATGGCATATAAAGTATATAACGTATTCGTTGCCCCTATCAATACTTACTTGAAGTACTGTACCTGCATACGTACTCACGGAGTTGAGAAGTGCACCTGAGATGACATCAAAGGGTAGGAAACGCGTTTCTCTACCATAATTAGAGAAGGTCTCCGTAGTCCGTATAGTGTCAACATGTTATGTATCGGTAACAGTTATAAAGGAGATAATGTTAACAATAAACAAAAACTGATAATACACAACATTGAGGTAAATCACAACCGTGGTTAGTCGTTATAGTGTGGTCAGTAATTATATATTTATTATGTGGGTATGCATATTATGAATGAGGTTAAAGTCGTCCGTTGAATTTTATGGATTGTTCAAAATTCGATAGTCTAACCTGATGTACCTAGATATATGCTAGGTAGGTAGGTATAGTAGATAGGTATATATAGTGTAATTTGAAGAAGAGGGAAATAGGAAAGTTACCTTGATGTATGTGTAGATTACGGCATGTCGGCTATACAGTAGTTGGATGATGCTGGGGAGGTACTGTAGGGGGATTGGTGTCGGTGAAACAGCCCGTGTTTAGTATGTACACAGGAGTTATTTACTGTATTCTTTAGTCTGGTCCTGGTCCCGGTCCCGGTCCCGGTCCGGGTTTAGATCTGGGTTGGGCTCTCGCCTGTACTAGGAATTGGGGCGAGGACTAGTCGTGTAATAGAAAAGTTGGAGGAGAGAAGGATTTTCTAGGCAATTCCCTCACATCGGCTTTTGGTTGATGGGAAATGGCATGGCGGTGGTGGGTATTCTTTGATCTTCTCCGCACAGATTAAGATAGACGGATGCTTCTGGCATTATTCATTTTAATGATGTTAGTTTGTCAGTCAAGGTTTGAAACTTGTCTTTCTCTCTTCTTTCTTCTCCTTCCCCTTTCAATGAGTTTTCTCTTTCTCTCTCCTCCACATTTGACTCTGTAGACAAGGAGACAGACAGATGCGGACTCTGATGAGGATTGTTCTTTGCTTCGGCTTTCGCTCCTGGGTACGTCGTAAGGCGTATATATGAATGTATAGGTCGTATTTGATGTTGATATTGGGACTGGGGAGCCCCGTCTTAATGGTGAGATTTTATTGAAATTGACTAATTCTTTTTCTTTGTTCGCTCAGCTTGATAGCGAGAGAGAGAGAGAGAGAGAGATAAATACGGGGACTGACAGAGCATGTGTGTATGTCTATACGTTTAGGTGAGCGCTGAAGATTTCACTCGACAACAGCTTCGAAAGATCCTTCGTCTAATGAGTGTAACCAATTGAAAATCATCATATTTCTCTCGAATTTGGACAGGGGTCGACCCCGCTCCCTCTCAACATCTTTGAGAGTAACTGGGATTTCTTTGGCAGGTTTTTTCTTGGTGGGGAGTTTGAGGGAGTCCAGCTCGGACTTGGGAATGGGGATGGTCACATCTAGAACACTGGTCGGCTGAGTTGAGAGTGTTGTTCCGGGAACGATCACCGGGAGTTTTTCTAAGTCAAAGTCACTCTGGGTGAGTCTCTCTAATGCCCTGTAGGCCACTAAAAGTCTTTTACGAATGTACAATTGACGTATTTTCTTATTCACGGATCGAACCAGGTCAGCGGGTGTGAAGGAGCCGCCGTTAGGTGCCAGATGAGGCCGGCCTTGTGGGGATGGGAGCTGTGACGTAGAGGAGACGTCACCCACAGCCACCCATGTCGAGCAACTCCGGGAGGTAGGTCCAAAATGTGTCCGAAAAATGACGTCACTACAGCGGACTTGAGTCAAATCCAACTCGGAATTTGACCTTCTCAGCGGTAGATGATTCCGAGGCTCAATGGACTGCTGTTGAAGGGAGGAGCTTATGTCAGAGGTGGAGAAGGATTTGGGTAAGCCAAGGAATTTGAAGAGAGCTCCAAAATTTTTAATTAGATCATTCTCTTCCTCACCCCAATAAATTTCCGCACAGTCCGTCCCCTTGGAGGTTGAGAATGGGACGGTGAGACGATGTCGACTGTCTGGGGTTGGGGATGGGATTCGGAGTAATGGATTTAAACTGGATAATGATAGTAGCGATATCTCCGTTGAAATTGATTCATGACTTGGTGATCTTAGCATTCGATTCGATGCACTCTATTTGTTTCCCAAGACAAAAAAAATGTTTTTTTTTACCCAAAAATATATATGCACACAAACTGATATTTAGACCTAGGCCAAAAGGCCCAACGTCTCAACACACAATATGAACCTAGCAGCTCTCTTTATTTGTAGACATTGATACATGCTCCAAAATAGTTTCGACTATCTCCCGATCGCTATCACTTTCTCTCATACATCTCATACAAAACTGTTTCAAACTTTTTCCATTATCTGTTATTTCAGCATTTTTAGAAGAAACCATAAAACACTCGAGACGGATTTGAACAAACAATGGATTTCAAAACCATGTACCGTATTTCCTGTGACTGTACGCGGACCAATGATAGTACACGGGTCTGAGAGGAATTACAGTAGTACAAGGGTATCTATGAGCACAAGATTTCGTGGCTGTAGACGGACCTACAATAGTACGCGGGTCTGAAAGGTCAGATTTTGAATGGTACATGCGAGTACTATCACAGGATATACAGTGCATATATGTAGCTATACTAATAATAAATTGTTACATACGCTCCCATACACACACACACACGCACACACATACACAGCCAGGCACACCATGCACGACGCAGAAGAAGGATGAATATATTGATACAGCTCTTTCTAGGTTACTCGATCTACTACTATGTAGTATATAGACATAGTAGGTAGTATGCCCTCCCCCACTAAAGCCTGGTCTATCTCCACTACTCCTCTCACCACCATCATCCCCACTACACATGCGTCGTCCTCACATCCCCAGAATCCCGAATCGAGAAACATTCCGGAAAATTAACATTTTTTAAATATTTACATTTCTCATCTATTTTTACAGAGTCAAGCTAATAGTAAAGTCGGGACTTTACCTGAATTTGAATGAGCGGTTTTTCTTGCGACATGGTTTCTTCAATGCAATTCTTGACCTCCTTCTTGTGATCACACTCCTAGTTACTGCTTCTCACATCCTCCTCTCGGCCTCGCCTCATGTCCGACATTATTTGCCTTCTTTCCTTATTTTTTTTTCTCTTCTATTTATTCCCTAATTAAATATTACCTCGTAGTCTGAACTCAGTCGTTTTCGTTATCGTTAATTATCAATCAGTCTCCCATTTTTTGGCCTCTGAGTCAGGTGGCTGGCTACTCAAGCTCCCTCGGATCTGTCGTCTAGAAAGAAACAGAGATTTCCAAACATGTTAACTTGACTGGATTTTTCAATACATATTTGAATGCAGCAGCAGGATTAATTACCCATGCTGTACATATAAAATCTCCCCTGAATTAACCATACCATGGTATAAACCGCAGCACCAGGAAAGGCTGTAGCAGTATAGAAATTGCCAACCACGTTTGTTTTCTTTTGCAATTACACTGGACCATGTCCAATTACGATTAAAATTCTCTTTACCATCCCATCCAAAAGTTTCGTTTGAAAAAATATAAGTGAGCACGATCTATTTTTGGATTAGAATCGCATATCATTTTGTATGAAAAAGATTCTGCACTGAGATAAAAACATGGATTATATAGAATCGTCTTGAATGAGGGAAACTGGATTTTTATCTAGAAAACTTTCTCATTTTCGTGTTCTCGTCCTGAATCTTGTTGTATTTTATTCTTTGAACGAAACCCAAGAAGGATGATTGGCCCAAGCACATAGTATATTATTGTGAGTTGATATGGTAGATGAAAATGGTAGATTTTGTGAATTTGTAGCACGTGTAACGAGGCTCGGGGAACGTGTATAGTTTGGAAGTGGAGTTAAATTCACTAATGTGGATAATGCTAAAACTGATATCATCTCCGCGTCTTCCTTTATTTTACTCTTTTTTTGTGGTCCACCACACTAGAGTCACGATAAAAATGTAAAGAAGAAAAGTAAATAGGGAGAAAGTCAGTGGAATGACCATCACATCTCATCGTCATCCTGACCACACAGTACAGTATTTGCGGTGCAGTAGAGAGAGTGAGATGGTCGATTCCTATTCCAGTTTCGTATTTCAATGACATGACATGAAATGAGAGCTCCCAATTTTTTTTCAAGTTCCATTTCAATTCCTATCTCTCCCTCACTCTCACATTATCCCTACATGGCCATTACCTGACTTCTGTATTCTAAATTACAGATTACAGTTGGTTCGTTAGTTGAGTGAGCTCTTCCAACACTTTCCCTCCGTACGACTACGGAGCGCGGCGGACGATACACGGAATACGAATATATAATTATGTATGAGAGCGATACTCTCTGTACAATAGACTCGAGCTATAATAATGTAATCGGAAAAATTCAAACTTGAAGACGAATAGTATGTGCAGTACAAGTGAGAAGTGAAAGTCTGAATCTATTCCTATGTACCTACTTCCATATAATGATAATGATATAGATATATAATTCAAGCGCCCTGAGCTCACTATATACTATATAGGTATATAGTCCGTATGAAAGTATCAACTGTATTGAGGCACCTTCTTCCCTTTCTCCGCAATCGGATTCTGATTGTGGCAGAGACCTGGGCCCAATCTTCCTTAATAATAAACAACTTACTCTTCACTACTAAATTTTAAAGTTGAAACAGTATCTAATAATATATAGTGTATATCTAAGAAAGTAGAACCACTGAGAGAATTGAATTCCAATTCAAATGAGAACGACACTTCCCATCAAAACGTACTGATGTTTAATTCAAATTACCAGATATAATTTAAAACTATAGAGTTAACAATTGAGGAATACTTACCCTTCCTTTGATTGACACTATTGTTGGTGGGACAGGTAACTGCGAGAGGGATGAGATTGACTTGACAATAGTTCAAGATTAGCTCCTGTTACCCAGAGAGTTAAGTTTTGGTACTTAAAAAAAACAATATGAAATATAGTTAAAAGAGAGGGACGAGGAAATTCAGCAGAAATTTTCAATGGCAGAAGAAAGGAGGTGACTGGAGTCGTAGTAGAAATCCCAAAATCCAACAAACATGACTCGCGCAAACGCAAGACGATCAATACAGGACTCAGACCTGTTTCTTTACTCTTCCCGGCTAGAATGTGGAGCTCTACGAGGGGAAAGTACTCGTATATGTATGTTATGGGATTCTATCACAGCCGTCCCATAGTCCCAGCACCATATAGTCCTCATCTCAAGTGTGCATTTCGGTAGTGTGTGAGTGTGTTTGTGTGTGGCAGTAGTTGTAGTGAGCTTTTCTCTTTTACTTTCTCCAAACACCAGCACCAGCACCAGCTCCACAGCTCAGTCTATCTTCCCCTTGGATTCATATCGCAAGTGAGTTTTAACTGAGCCTATATATGCATCTACAATCTTGTATACCTATGCAATAATATTTATTGTCAAACAGTCTCTCTACACTCTCTGCAGTTACTCATCTCCTCGCACTCGTAGTACACACAATAGTCCTCTCTCTCTCTCTATCTCTATATATATCGCTCTCCTTCCTACATCCCAAACAGTGCATCCTATTTCACTCTGTCTCTGAATATATCTCCTATTGTATTATTATTATTCTTATGTCTGACTCTCAAATTCAAATTCAATCTTCATCCCAAAAGCTCTTCCACACAGATATTCTATCCAAATTCACAATCTTTTTTTTTGCTCGCTTTTGTATGGAAAATAGTAAGTCTCGTCTTTCCTAGCCTCGGTCTCGTTCCCGGTGTCGGCCTCGGTCTCGGTCTCGTATCTCAACTCACCTTTTAGTCTCACGCTTTTATTTTCTTTTTTGGGAGCAACAAAAATTTTTGTAAATCTGTCAAGCTAAGGGAAATCCGTGAACCGTGAAAGGAAATACAAGATTCTAACGCTCCGTATGAGATGCACGTGGCTATATAGGGAAGTATCTCCATAGGAACTTACAAAGGAAATACTTGATTCAAATCCGACACCATAACTTATGCACACTTACTTAGGCTTATACTGTGAAAGCACTACTAGTACTAGTGTGTAGTTACTACCACAACGATATGGATATGTACGATTCAAATGCATGAATATTGCATTATACATCATTACTCTCAGCTCCATAGCCTTCGCAGCCTTTTAGCCCTGCCTTGCCCCGTACAGGATCCTCATGTAATTACTTTTTACCACCTTCATATTTATCCCCGACCTCTTTCTTTTTCAGAATTCAGATATTTGAGTATTCATTTTTGTGTGTGTATCATTTTTAAAGTTGAATCTTCTCCTTCTCACTACCCATTAGATTTTGACTTTTTTTTAATATTTAGGATGTCTTCGTAGAGCTGAAAAAATTTACAATTAAAATGTTTCATTGGTTTGGGGGGTACTGATAAATACGCTATTAAATGTAATTTAGCATAGGTACCATTTGATTCGCTGAACCTTGAAGGCGTCCGCTTGGAAGAAGTGACATTTATTTTTATTTTAACGCCTACGACCACACTTATCATTTTGAATGTTTCAACAGATTCAACATCAAAATCCTCAAAATGAGAAGCAATATCCATTGGTTCATATGGATAGTTGAAGACGTTGAAGTTAGTCAAATAGTGCTTTACAATTTTCAAAAGGGGAGAATTATATTAAAGTACATACCTAGAGATATTTTTGGGGTATATTTTTAAACGAATGGTGCTTAGCAAAGCGTTTTTTTTGTGCAATTTTGGGGAAGTATACATTAACCAAGTTATGATGAGTGTACTACTTTTATGTACCCATGCACTCACGTAAGGTGAAGAAGAAGTGCAATACACATGAAACTTCCTCATGGTAAAATTACCCTACTGTGGGACTAACTTTGAGACGAAGCTTTAAGGCAGTGCCCAAAAATATTTGATTTCAATAAATTCTGAGCAAGGAATCAATTTACATAAATAATAGGTACTATCATAAATTACATTCTCATTCCATTTTTTTTTAAATTTTGCAATGAAAGCATACTAGTAACAAGAGCTCCGCTTTTAGTGACTTGTGAACTCGGGCAAGATAATGCAGGCTATAGCATAATGTGTGGGTTAAAGCTTAAGCCTTTTGAATTTGAAATTTAGCAATCTACATATCTACGTATGTACATACGATATGAAGGTTAGAATGACGAGAAAAGTTTCAAATGGAAATTAATAGAGGCGTAAAATTCTTAATTCTTTTCTTTATATCTCTCATTTGAACAATAAAAAAACGCTTTAATATCATAATGTATTTATTCTCTTATAATATTCTCTTCTATTTAGAGGCAACAAAGAGAGAATTTAAGTTTACTAAGAAACCAACCTGCCCATATGTAGTTATGCTCTGAGTGAGTGAAAGCTGAGTTTCCTGGGAGCTCCAGCACTGTTGACTGTGTAGTTGCGGGGTATGCCTGCTGGCTGGTTTGACTGACTGACTGACTTACTACTGGTAGGTTTCCAGGCTACTAGCTATATGGAGTATGGAGAAAGTTTCATAAAGCATCTAAGTGTCTCGTTCTTGTTAAAAGACGGTGCGTAGAATTGTATACGATGCCACACTGGTTACTGGTTCTGTTTCTAGTTCTGGCGAAAATGGTAAGCTGTTAGTTAATCGGTGCACAAAAGTTTTTAGATGATGGGGGCATTGTGAATTTGAAAAAAAAATGCATTTCGGCTGGCGTTGAAGAAAGGAACAGATTCCCGTAGCATTCATTATACTCTTTAGCACTAATCCATCTAGGTAGGTACATCATATTATTTAATACAAATTTTACAAGTAATTATCTCGTAATCACAACAATCATCATTCTGCTATTATCATTTTACCTAGAATCTTATATATTTAAATGATTCCCCTCCGCCCATTTTAACATTGCAGTTAGCAGCTTTGAGAATTCTTTTAAATATTTTTTTTTCAAAATTCATCCAAGATTTTTCAAATATTGAAGGCAGGGGCGTTTGGGGAAAGTTTGCGAGGAACGACGGCTCAAGAAACTTCTATTGTTGTAGTAAGTACGGAGCAATTTGGAATACGCTTCACAGTCAATTAGCCAAAGTTTAAACAAAATGTCACTCTCAAAAGTTTGTAAAATCGAAAAGCGGTGCTTAGGAATAATCTTAAGTAAGTACGTAAGTGACCGAAATTATGATAAAGCTGGATTAGATATAAAGACAGACAAAATAGAAATTCGATACCAAAAATTACTTCTTAGCTTCGGAAAAAAAATGATTAAATCAAAACGTTACTCTGATTGGCTAAAACCATATGAACGTTGTAATGACAGACCAAGTAGAAATAAAAATAACTATAGGCTAATTAAATGTAATACAGAAAAGTACCGCACCTCGACGATACCATCGTTACTTAGACTATTGAAATCTGAATAACTTAATCCTTGTTATGTCTCTGTATTGTACCTAGGATTAATTCTTATTATTAATGTAATCCATCAATTCGTGAAAACTTTACTCCACTGCGCTTGCATATGTCGCGTGTGGGCTTCTTAATTTTTCCTTTAAAAATTCAATTATTTAGAAAAGTGTATAAGACGTAAAATAAGCAAATTAATCTGTCTATTAAATGTACTGTTTTCGATGGCAATAACATACTTTGTGTTGTCATTGCGTATGTATAATTTAAATTGGAAAATGAACGCAAATAAAACCCAGCATAAAATAAAAAAAAAAAAAAAAAAAAAAAAATAAGTACCTACCTATCTACAAGTCACTCCCACTCACTCACACCACCTCTGTCTCTCTCTCTGTTAATATGAACTGAATATAAATGAAATAGCAATTTCTCTGTCTTCCTCTTCTCCTCACTTCCCCCTCATCGTCTTTCTTCTTTAGCTTTTGGCTTGACTTTAAAGTTGACTATCAGTTTAATGCTGAGAATGAAGCTGGAGTTGAAATGAGCTTTCTCCCATTCCCATTCCCACTCCCATTTCAATCCCATGTGTTAAAGTTGTCGGCGTCCTGCCTATATGCTACATACATGTATGGGTAGTTTCCCTGGCTTCTAGTTTGAGTCCTTACAACAGCTATAACTCTGAATTCTACTGCCACTCGGTGAGGTTGATGTCATAAGAGTGCTGCTCTCGCACATGTATAAATGCATTTGAGAAACGTTCCCTCTTTTAGAGTGGGAATGAACATTATAGAACACTATATAAGACAAACCGTCAAGTTTTTCACCATTGTTCTTAACGGAGCTCAATTAAACTTCAGCGGATAATAAACACACAGTAAGACATGTTAGCTGTTAGACTGAATGTAATTTAGAATTTCAATGCCACTTCCAACCAGTTCACTAACTACAATTTCATGTGATATGAGATGCTGGAGTGTAGCATGTGGAGATTACTGATACTGATACTGGTCCTGGTGCTGGTGATGGTATAGATAGAAAGGTCTTTCCTTTAAGGTCGTAGTTCGTTTCGTACTACAGACGCAAGTGGTCCTGTACGTATATTTAACTACTACCTAAAGTACCTACCCACACTGCCTATAGTAGGTAGGTACTCATTCTCCTGCTCCTTTAGGCAGATATACATGCATCATTACCCATCTTGACCCGACTTTTTAGTCAAAGATACTCGACCCACTTGGCTCCTTTTTACAGAGTATATCTCTTCTTGAACAAACTAGAGGGATAGAATTAAAAATTTAAATCTCACTTGCTTTTATTACATCTATCAACTCTAAAATAAATTGCTTGCATGGATTCCCAGCTGCGCCTTGCAAGGCAGAGGACCAGAAGCGGAGCGCTCCTTCCCCCGTTTATTGAGTCAAATAGTTGAGAGTCAAGTAAATGTTTGGGAAGATGTAATGGCCGGGTTTAAAAAATATGTAATTCTCCATTTATTCCTCTCATGAGTTTGTGAAAGCCGAAAGTAGTCAAACACCCATATAGAACAGCGTAGACGTGTACCCATCTCCTTCCACATTTCTAAATATACTGATATATATAATATATGTAGAGGCAAGACATATTTTTAAATGACCCTACCTATATGTATGTGTGAAAAGTGTAGAGAGAGAGAAGGTAGTTGGGCTTTATAAAGTAGTACAATGTTTTTCAAACAGTGCAGTGTTTAATTTAATGTACAGGTGGTGCATTCTATTGTACGGGATATGACGTGATGATATCATGAAAGTTAATGGGGCTTGGGGCCATATAACAGGTAGTTCGCTTCACATTTGTTATGTCCTCATTCTCATTTTTCCTCCCACAAAAGAGATTTTCGTTTTGGAACAATAAGCAAGAGCTTTTTCATTCCTTATGATGTCATTTTCAAAATTTAGTTTTAAGTACACGGTTTATAAGGAGCGGGGAAGAAGGAGAATGATTGGAGTGACTGAGGATTCTGAATGTAAAGCTAAAAAAATAATAAAAAAAGGGCCTCACGGAGATAATATAATTTTAGAATTTTTAAGAATATAATATAATTGTATGTACGGGGAGTAAGTGAGGGGAATTAGATGGAGTAGTTGGAGTGAAAGACACTCGAACAGCAGCTTGCGACTAAAAGACATTATGGAGTGCAGTTTATGGCTATGGAGGAGGTCCTCCTTATTCACATCATCCGCATCCAGATCCTCGTCGTCCTCGTCCTCATCCTCATCCTCACTCATTCCATCTGGAACATTCCAAGACGCTTTTCGCCTTTCTCAAATATCAGAGTTCACTCTAAAAATATTTCTCCCATTATTTTCACTATATATATCTTCCTCAGCACTCCTCCTCCTCCTCCGCTCCCTCCTCCATGAATTCCGTGAGAACAAGACAAAAAGGGATACATAGAAAATATGAGTCTATGCATTTGACTTGTTTCTCTTTCAAAATAAAAAATTCTTCATTTCAAATACTGACATTTTCTCATTCAAACTTTACCTTTACTTAGAGAATGCAGAGTCATGTCTTAAATCAGGAATTTCCCTCAGCGTCTTTTGATGTTTTTTTCCTAGATTTATTTTTATTTACCTTCACTTCTATTTCTGCTTCTTTCACTGCCACTGGAGTAAGATGATGCAAATATGGGGTGCTTTAGTTTTTATTTTTTATATTTTTTTCTTTTGGTTTCTTGGTATTGGTATTGGAATGAACTAGGTTAGGGGATGTGGTCTGGCTTGCGAATATGGCGACGTGGGTTAAGGATGAGGCCATGATTTTTATTTATACACACTATATTAAACGATTATTTTCAAATCATCTAGAAAGATTAAGTTGGATAAAAATACTTCAGTAGTATTTGGATACATACATATGAGGAGTTTGCAAGCAAAGCACGTTAAGTCCATTTTTTCAGAAATTGAGATTATTGGTGCTTAATAATGACTAACACCGTGCAATGTTAGAGGTCAAAGGTCACTGGAACTATGTTAAATAATTATTTCTAAAAACGCTTTTTGGAAAAACGGGTTAAGTCCACTAAACACAATAAAAACAACTGATTCTTGTTTTAAAACACCCCAAACTGCCCAAAAAGAGTCAATAATTTCACTCACTCGTAATAAAACGAAAATTATTTGTTTTAATATCAAATTAGCGTGTACTGTTCATAATTCATAAGGGAGGGCTCATAAATTATGGCATCCAAATTACCACTCTGTAAGACCTTTCCATCTCCATATCATCACTTTAACATTGAGTCCAACGGCTATCTTTAACAAGGCATGTCACCGCACTACCTGACTAGACTCACTTACCCTACCGAAAACGTCATTTATGGACGATCCTTAACGGACCAATATTGACACGAAAAGACCATTTTTGGGGTACATTTGATAGCTTTAGTGTTTTAAAACAAAAGGGCATGGGTTACCACGTGATTAAGAAATTTAACACACAAAACTCGTGTTCCCTATGAAAAAAATATTGGCGTGAGATATCGTCCAAAAATGACGTCATCGTCATCGGTAAGGTCAAAGAGTCTACTTGGCAACCGATGACGTCCTGTGGCATCCATGTTAGAGGTAGCTATTTATGCAATGATTATGGAGATCACAGTGGGGCCACAGGATCTTCAAAGAATATTTTTCTCGATGACGATGACCCCATTTATGGGCGATCCCTAAGCAAACATAAATTCTTTAGGAGTAGTAGATTTGAATCCGACTTAACCCGACTGTAGAACTTTACAATGTCGAATTGTTACAATTAACGTTTGCTGTTGTCTTACAAGTATTTTGATAGTCGGATATTTGATTTTTATTTTTTATGTAGGTACTATACAATAGTTAAAGTTTCATATACTTACAATAATTAGAACAAGCAGTGTTTGACTTTTAGTATTGCAAATTAATCAATATTCTGCTTTCCCATAACTACTGTAATATAAATTAAATATTTCCATTAATTAGAATTATGCATCAATTAAATGCATTATTTGAAAATCGCGCATCAAAGGCGCTTATAAAGTTAAACTAAAAGTTTTAAAAAAAAGTATTTAAATGTGTTTTAAAAAGTGTAGAATGCTGTATTTACATGTTTTTGAAATGTACAATTCATAATTCAATTTTACAGTCAGAAATTATCATATAATTGTATATAACTCAAACGGTTTACATTTTACATTGTTGCTTATGGTTTCTCGGCAAAAAGTGTTAAGTCCATGATTTCAAAATTTTGAATCATTTTAAAAAAATTATCACGCAGCGTCAGATTTCAGTAATTTGGCTGCTAATACTTATGGTACTATGCAGTCACTGAAAAAAAATCGAAAAAGAAATCTCGCTTCCTGCAAAGTTGGGCAACATGGACTTAACTTGTTTTGCCAGCAAAGTCCTCATATATATAAGTATTTATTTACACAGTGATGTAAGGAATTTTTTCAAGGTACCAACTGTGGATGTAGTGGCTAGTGGCATGGCTATTTTACATAATATACCTTTAAGCAACCTAATTAAAATTGTTGATCTAACCTTTAGCCTATTTTCCAAAGGTAAACTTTTAGGTAAACTAAAATAAATTATAGGGCTGTAATAATATGTAAATATAGTGAATATAACGAATTGCAAACGTGCAATTACTTACTTTAAGGAATACAATACGTATATATATTTAAATCATACACAAATGGTTGAATAAGCTTAGGCCAAATTGACTTAACGAAATAAATTATTTAATACGTAAATATACAAACTACTTTTTACATATGAGATATATAAACACTAACAAATTATTCCACTGAAATTAAACGGTGCTTGGTCATCATAAATAAATAATGTTTTAATAATAATATTAATTTAGTAATGACGATACTTATTACAAGCTTGTGGGCAAGTCAAATGCAAAAAAATGTAATTAAGTGTGTAGTCTATTTAATTATCATTAGCAAATTTGTGCTTCCAGCAAAAATGCCCACTCGCATCATGCACTTAAGCCAATCTACTTTTTCTAGAATGCTCTTTTCAAAAATAAATTACGCTGGGTTATTTTTAATGAGGAATCATGTCCCCTTCCTCCTTATTTGCATCCATTTTTTATTTTATTTCCTACTCAGAAAATTGGTACATAAAAAGATATAGAGAATCTGATTTTTGAATTAATTTGCGTCCAAAAGTCTTAAGTTGGGATTCATAATAACTTATTTAAACCATGTCTTATTTACAGTGTATTTTACATTCTAATTTTGTTTTGAGCGCCAGGTTAGAAAAAAAAAGCAGAAACTGTACTGAGAGACGAAGAAGAAACGGAAGAGCAATGGGAATTCAGCTAATACCACCAAATGCAATTTTAACCATAACTATAACTACAAAATCTGAAGAACAACAAGCACTGTTAATTAATGGATATCTCTCCATGTAAACCTTACTTCTAACGCATGCATATACTATGAGATTTTATGGAATTCATGCATGGAAATGGATGAAAAAGAAATAACTCATTATCTCGTTGTCATCTCGTATTCATACTTTGTGTGAATATGAATAATCTACCACACATCTCCATTGACTTCCAAGTTCACAACTTAAACTTGAGCGTAAAATACATAATATGTGGTGCTAGACCACGTACTAATTTAGAATTTCCAGCTCCAGCTCAGTTCATGCTTCCTCCTGGGCATAATATATTATACCAAAATGGGAAATACAAATAATAAATGAATTTTTGCATTATTATGATATTCCACTGCACTCAATGCAGTCGTAGATATATAAATATTCACAATGTTACTGTTGTGAATTCTATCCTTTAAACTGTAATACTCTTAGGTACTTATCTCTATCTGGATCTGTATGTATCTGTTGCTCTGGCTCCAGATTAAATCGAAACAGATTTTATAGGATTTAAATATCGGCTGTATGGAACTGGGGGACTGGAACTGTGTGTGTGTGAGTAGATCTCGTTGTTCATCATTCTCAGCTCCGTTCACGTCACAGTGAGAGACACCTCATCGAGCGGAGGCGATATGGAGGATGACGACACTGTTGGGTCAGACGCGAGTAGATCTGTAAATGTCAAAAGTGCTGGGCTCACACAGGTCTTCCCTCAGATGAAGTCATCTCGCTGATCACAGAAGAGTGAGTGAGTGGGAAGAGGGTTTCCTCCTGTGTGTGTGTATGTCCGTTGCCGTTACCTACTCCTACTCCTACAACAACGTATGTACTATTGCTGGATCAGGATCGTCTCGGGATTGTCATGCCAACTTAATAATTGAAATCAGAGACGGGGCTCTTTCTTCCCTCGAACATAGCTAACATAACAGAGTGACTCTTGATTTATCCTGGTGGCTACAGAATGTACATGAAAATCCTTCCACGCTACATTACCAGCACTATGTACATTCATCATGTAGGCATCACCAAAGGCAAAGGGAACTATATAGGATGACTCACTAAGCTGGCCATTTACGTCGAAGATGTGTATCCGCGCTCACAGGTCTTACAGATGTAGCTCAAGTAGAATGCAGTTCAGTTACAGTAAAGTGCAGGCAGGGAGTGAAGGGCAGAATATGAATGATTTAAAGTCAAAATTTTGGAATCCATTTGAATTATATTCTCGAATCAATTGGAGAAAACCTGTTGTGACTGACAACGACAACCGGGAGTGTGCGTTGGTCTTTGATTATTCCACATGATGTGAAGATGTGATCACCACAGCTGACTGCATATGGAATTGGAATGATAGAATTATTATTGTCATATTATACTCGCACTGTCTACCTCTCCTCATGTCTAACGATAAGAATCCTATACTTCCAAAAGCACTCATTATGAGTACTACAGCTTTTATTCCATGTTTTCGTAATCTCTCCTATAATCACAATTCATAATATTCCCCTTCTTCTTTGTGAGTGTAAAACGTAAGTTTATATCCATTATTATTACTTCTTACCTAATACTACCATGCCGATTACGGTACTTTAATTTTATTTTGTATTTTATATCTTCTTTACTGCCTATACTAATGTTCAGTATCTATAGGTATATCATTGTATGGACGAGGATCACTGTATTTGCTCATTTCAACGGATCCTTTTGTTTCTTCCCTTTTATGATTTAAGTCATAAAACTGTCAGCACTGCATAAACATGATAATAACATAATAATTATTATGTGCTATTTCCTTTTGGTGCGTAATTTTATGCTAAATTGAAATACGTTGCTGTGGGTGGAAGTATCAACATGAGAATCTTTTCAGTTAGTTTACATAAACTTTTTTGCTCAAATAATAAATAGAAACAAATGCAGCTTTCCAATTGACTCAGGATACATGGAGCGCAAATAAACGGTAACGGTGGCAGTGACAGTTACTGCTCTTGTGTGTTGTGACGAGGAAAAGAATTTTGACGAGGACACCTTCAAGTGGTGAGCTCATATAAGAGTAGGTACCTATAGATAATAACCGTAAAATTTAAAAACTATACCAGAATTTTGCATTGAGCCTATAAGTAATCTCTCTTTTTGTTTTTTACTCATAATATAATAATAATCTTGCACATGTCCTTTGTTTATTTATTATACTGAAATTTTGAGGAGTTTTCCAATATTTCTTTGATTAAATCAATGGGAATGACTTTTACGGGTGACGTTTACGGCAATTGACTGCGGGGAGACATAGTTTGGCCAGACCACCACCCCTGCAACATGAAGTATCTGTGCAATCTTAGATTCTATACATTATACAGAACCACAACGTTTCTACCATTGTGTGGGCACAGTACAAGTCTGACCTGGTATTTGTTTGGTTGGTATACAGAAAAACAATTCACTCCCAGCTTCAGATTTCCTCAGTCAACTTTTATCTTACAAATATATTTCAATTTACATACGAATTCGTAGAAGGTTATTTCAAATCTTGTTTGCTACTTCATAAAACACAATATTTATTTCAAACTATTCTATCTACAGTCTCCACAAATACTTATCTATGTATATTGTTTCCAAACTTCAAGCGTCGTGTAGCAGGAATTGTCAATCGTAAAATGCAGGTAGATATTAAGTGCAACATCAACAATACAAAATGCAGGAATTATTTTTGAATGCAAAACATAAAATTTTTCATTATTAATAAATTGCTAAAAGTATAAATCATGCTATTAATTAGTAACATGTTCCAGTCACCTTCCCTTATCACTCCCTAATAATGAATGTAAATAGATAAAGCGAAAGTATCTACGTGCTTAAAAACGGCAAATTAAAGAAGGTAGGCACCTACCTAATAATACAGTTTTCATAAAATTCGAAGCCACGCAGTATTTTCTACAATTGTGAAGCTTGTAAAATATTTCGTTACATAGAGAGAAAGTAAGAATTGTATTTGTGCACTTAGAAGTAAAAACAGATGTGATATATTTTTGGAAATAAATTAAGAGCAAAATGCACCTTTAATACATGTGCGTCTAAATGTAAATGTCAGTAGGTCATTTATTTTGGAATTTCAGTGAATTATTTTGAATTCCTTTAAGCAATATCAGCTATTTCCTCAACTATGATTCTCCATTGGATTTTTTAATACTCAATAGACTCAGCCATATGAAATCTATATTACCATCTTTATTTTTGTGATCTTTTAAAGCTTGACGCTAAGTATGATCTTGTAGGAAAATAAATGTGTACATGTGTGTGCGTGTAATGGGATTTGTAACCAAACTAGAGCGCTATAAACATCCAAGGCTATATGGTTATGGTATCCCTAAATATTATTGTACTGAAATCAGAAATTAGGTTTTTTGGTTCATTATTGCAGAACATACATATACACTCAACATAGGTAGATTATGTTTTAAAAAAATTTAAGCCGTTGCAATACAATGCAATCCAGAGTCAGAGTGAATTGAGAATCTCCCCTTGTTGCATTTGCATTGTGTTGGGTAGGTACATAATATCTGCCTGCACTGTGTCCACACACGAGTGCTCAGGCCGTCGCCTGTACTATATAATTTCATCAAAAGGAAGAAGTGATACAGAAGACAGAAAAGAATCACCCTACGCACAAATTCCAGTACTACATTAACATTACTGTTACAAAATTTTTGAGACAAAAAAGAAGGTCAAATAATATTTATCGGAATCCCAACCTACTTAATCCCGTAAAGCTTTCATAATCTACTAATGTACAAATGACATTAGGAGTATTAACTCTAAACTTTACAACTCTGTAGACAAGTTAGTTTCCTACTTCCCTATCTCTCCTCTCAGCTCTTCCATCCATCCTCTTGTCTCTCTCCTCTCCTCCTCATCTCTGGTAGGTAGTTTGGAGACGTAGTCGTAATCGCTCTCGTAACTTGTCTTCCACCTAAATCAAAGATTACGTTCACACACACGCTCGGGCGACAGACAGTAGAGAGACAGAGACGGGCAGCTCTCTGCCCATTTCCATGTAGGCTAAACACCACAAAAAATAGGTGAATACCTCTAGTTTATAAATACGGATATACGTAGTGGTACGTAGTATGTAGTTTGTAGTTTGTGGGGCTCACTCAAATACGTCATTATTAATAGCTCTTCATCTCATCATCCGCATCCCCATGTAGGATATGATATGGAGTACATATGGGCGTGGAGAATCCGTATTTGACGAAAGATTATAATGTGAAGATCAAGATGCAGTGGGATATTATGATGAAAACAGTTTTTTATTTTTACGAATTGACATACTATATATGTATAGGCTGATCCACTCTCTGAATCATACCCCATCTTAAAAGCCCAGAATCCAAGCTCACCTTCACCCGCAAGAGCATAATACAGTGGAATCTCGATTCACCGACCTCTGGAGTGTGATAGGGGAATCTCCTAAAACACCCTAAACCCACACTTCCGTAGCCTCCTAGCACCAGGACCACCCCTTCCACTAAGTGCGGACGTCCTCCTTCTCGGCCGCTCTGCTGGTCCGGGCCTCGGGATCCCCTGCTCCTGCTTACTATCTGCTCGGCTGAGCGGAGTTCCACGTCCCGTACCACCAAGAGAGGTCTGCTCACCAGGACTCAGATCCTCTTGACCCACCGACTTCGCCACGTCCTCACCTCCTGTGCCCTAGACCTACCGACCTGCTGCTCTGCAGCCAGGTAAGAGCTCGAATTGGGCTCGGGTCCAGGTCCTCGGGTCTGGTCTCTGGGGGCTCTCCCTTTAATAAGCTGGGGAGCACTCGGTCCGAGCTATGCTCCTTCGTGTGGTCTGGAGATACAGTATGTCTCACTCGTATGCAAGTGCTGGTACCTCGCCCTCAGCACCTCCACTCCAAGATGTCGAGCCTTCACGGTCCCAAGGTAGAGGATGCGCCTATGGGCAATATGAGACTGGGCTGTCAGACCAGCCAAGTCTATGCACGCCTCTGATGTCTATGGCTCTACCTGACCAAGGCAATTTGGACCCGAATGAACACACTATTAAACAATGTCTTACACAGCCCCCTATATGCTGTCGGCCATATGCCAAAGAGTTCGCACACACAAGAAATGTCTGGGGAAATCACACACCAATTACACCGTTTTATTTGTCTTTTCCTGGTTCTTCCGACCCACAACAATGTCAGTTTATGTCGGGTAAATTACACTCTCAATATCCGGTTTACCCGGTACAAATTATCCACAGTCAAACACTAACAATATTAATAATCACAATTAAATATATTTCCCTAAAACCCCAATATGGCTTTACCCAGCCGTACTTGAAATACTCTAAACTTAACACTTAACTCTAACACTGAGGAGTTCTCTACTGCTTCACGAACAAGCCGAACTTCCACCGACTTACTTCTCTTCTAGAGGGTTGCAAAGGAATGAGGATCGTCTCCTTCGTTCATCGTCTCGTGAGCCTTCAGCCTGAAGACCGACCCAAGATACCCCACTTACGGGCATTCCTAACCCTATCGGTGATTGGCTATCATCCCCATATGAGCCTGCCTTCTGCCGCTGATTGGCTACTATCCTTACATAAGCCTACCTACTGCTCCCCCATCCTCGTCTTCTCCAAATGTTCCTGGTCGCTCCCTCAACATACGACCACTACTTCACAGCCCACTGCCTGCTACTATGTGCCGCTCGTTATCATGTTGTTCCCTCGTGTACACTGTACCACGGTCCGGATCCTTCTAGATCATACTCTGCTCACTCAGTCCCCACGTGATAGCTTACCTACTGCCATTACCACTACCGGACCATGCCCTCTCCATCCAGTCTCCACGTGATGGCTTGACTACTGCTACCACCACTACCTACACCTACTTCCCTGTCCTGACCTAGATGTCGCCTATGCTCCTTGTTGCTGGAGCCGATTTCTCTCTCCCACTGTCCCCCCCACTATTCTCAACTTTGCCAGGCGCCTGAAACATCGTAGAGGGTTCTCTACCGCCTGAGCACCGCCGAGAATAAGTGAAGAGGCTAGTGACTGGAAACGGGAACGACTCTTAGCTAAAAGATCTTGCCGTTTCTCTCTCCCACGACCTCACCTAAGAAAGACTCGGTAAGTAGAGCAGTGGACCTGAGGACCTCATTTGCTGTAAACAGTAGACCTGGAAACCTTAGAGACTCGACATGATCGGGGGGTCCCCGTTCTTATACCCGTAGACCTCTCTACCTCGAGACCCATAAGACTCGCGGGCTCCCGTATCCTAGCTATCCATGCGGTCAAATCCAGATCCTTATATATGGGCATATACAGCGACCTCAGTTATCCTAACCATTTAACCGTAAACAACATTAACAAGTAGTCATATTTACATTAAAAATATATTATCCTAAGTATATGTATGCATCAATAATACCAACGCCATGTTATACACTTATGTTCCCGATCAAGTACCAGCACACCTGGTTATTAATACCACACATAATACACGTCTTGACATAAAAAAAATTTACATTATATCATCTATCCCGATTCCTCTTAAGGTCGCTTATGCTATTCTTCATCATTAAACCATATAAAAAGGTAAAAATAAATAAAATAAGTATAAAAATAATCAAAATATACATGTCGTAACAATAATTACATCTCATGCCTCCTCGTACACTATATCCGGTCAATCGAGAAGGTCTTCATCTTCTATGAGGATCTCCTCATCACCACTATCAGTCCGATGTTGCTCTGCTTCAGGTCTTCTTTGTTCAGATCCGTTTCGGGGTGTCAGAGCCGATACATCTACCTTCCGCCGAGAAAGGTTTGCGGTTGCTATGGTTCCATGTCTATCTGGGCTGGAAGTGCTTAGTGATGCTGAAAGTCCCTGTAGTGATCCGAGTTCCAAGGAGGTCCGACGGAGATGAGACCTGTCCAGAACCCTCTGCAACGCCGCATCAGGATCCCATTCGGCCACAGCTCGGGTCGCTGCCGTCTGGTCTGTCTGTCTCTGACGCTCCTGCTGCGGTCTTCAGCGAACTGGGATCATATCCGCTGAGATAACCCGGTCCTCTCCATGGGTCCCTGGTGGTCGATTATGCACTCTCATGTCGGTTATGGTCTGGACCAAGTAAAGAGCTCGTGCCTGCATCCCTTGTAATTGGCGGTCTAACGCAGTATCATATGTCAATGGTGGCAGTGAATTTGGTGTCTGCCACCCCTCAGCCTTCAAGATTCTCTTTATTAACTCCAGGACTTCATACACGCTTTTGCTTGCCAGACCCTGCATCATGCCTTTCAGGGTGGTCTGTGCTGCTCGCCTATCTTCCTCTGGCCGCTTGAGCTCATAAGCGCGAATGTTGACAAGATGCATGGCTGGGCATAACACATCTGCTCTGAACATTATGTCCTGCTCTCCCGGTAAGCGTAAGAACGGGTGGTTATAGTCGATGTCCTCCGGTGGCACTACTACTTGGTGTGTTCTGACTGCGAAGCATTCAGTAGTGGTATGGCCGATAGCTCGACAGGTCCTGCATATTCGCCACCATTCGGTTACTGCTGGCTGAGTAGGGGCAAATATCCATCCCGAGCTGCTCGCACCCACTCCTCTTAATCGTCCTGGCACGAAATTCTGTGGAAACAACAACCACCCCACCTCCCTGTTGAGCATGTAAACCCTTCCTAGTGCAGAGTGCCTACTACTCCACACCCGGGTCGACGTACTCTCCAGGAGTGCTGTGATTGCGTTCCCTTGCTGTGCGTTCAATTGGCGTTGTGCTTCGTCTTCAGAAGCGAGCTCCGATCGCAAAATGCTTCTCATCACGCGGTCCGACCACGGCTGGTTATCGTGGGCTGTTGCATCTTGATGGACCGCTGATACTGTTATTGATGTCGAGGAGTTGGATATAACAGCCTCCTCTGGTATCATCTCTACCCTAGGCCGCTTAGATGGTCGTTCCATCCTGATCTTGACCTGCTTGCTTCCTTCCGGACCTGGGCTGCTGCTGGGCCTTTCACTCTTCTTGTGTTCTGGTGTTAGACGGGTGTGGCTACGAGTGCTCGGTCCTTGTTGTGGAGATTGATCTTGTCGTTGGGCCTTAACTGGCTTGGTCTCAGAAACCTCCGCCGCTTTCTTCCTCTTATCGGTCAACTCCTCCTGATGCTGCTCTTTCTGCAATCGCCGGCGTTCCGCTTTGCGCCTTTCAGATGCTCGATACGCTTGCCGCCTGTCATTCCAGTCTTGTATGATGACCTCAGTCCTGATCTCTTCATCCTCGTCCGCTGACCTGGACGTCACACAATCGTCCCAATCCTGAATATTCACCTTGACATCTAAAAGATCTACCATTCCTATTCTCAGCACCGCTTCTACGTGTCTCTGCAGGTTGTGACAATCTATCCACTTCTTGAGGTCTCCCTTGCCCTGCATGAGTTGAGCTGGTCGGCGTGGTTCTCCTTTATTAGTCTTCATACACCACCTGTCCACGAAGGTCTTGAAAGCCTCGAATGCTGCAGTAAACCACTCCCAGGTTGCTTGTTGAGTGGTACAGGCATATTGGTAGACAAAGCTCGAAGGTCTCGCTGATACCTGAGTCTCCGTGACAATGTCTTTCTCTAAGTAGAACTGAGCCTGCAACATATATGCCAGCGTGGTTTTTTTAAGCCATTCGCCCGGTTGTAGGTCTAGGTGATATGCCATGTCTAAGCGAAGCACTACTAGGATGGCTAATATTCCTCGAGCATCAAATGTCTCCTTATTTCTAAGCTTGGCCTGTCTATAAAGCCGCCCGTATTGATAGAGGACCTTACTGAGTTCCCGGCGGCACTGGTTTGGCGAGAAATCCGGAGCTACCCTTGGCATCCTGGTATCCATTATCTTTATCCGGGTCCTAGGCACGGATATCCACCGGTCGAATCCGGACTGAGCATAAGAGAAGGACTCTGCATATAAGCGACCCAAATGGTAGACTCCCAACAACTTGGAGACCATGTACCTGTATTGCGTTGCCGTGTATCGTACTCGGCCTTCCTTCCCTTTCGCTGGACGGTTATCCTCCAGCCAATCTTCAACTGTGATTCCGAGCTCCGGAAATAATGTGAGTAATACCTCATCCACTCGCCTCGAGATGTCTTCACCGTACTGCTTCCTCCACCACCGGCTAAG
Source organism: Dicyrtomina minuta (assembly GCA_949802685.1). Taxonomy (NCBI): domain Eukaryota; kingdom Metazoa; phylum Arthropoda; class Collembola; order Symphypleona; family Dicyrtomidae; genus Dicyrtomina; species Dicyrtomina minuta. Next base: position 19,868,012 of record OX461809.1, on the reverse strand, counting down.
GAGGTAGCGCACATCTACCGTGTGTCGAGGACGTATATCTGCAAAATTCCTGAGGATCTCGAATTGAGCTCCCAGCTCGTACATCCATTTCACTGCAAGGTTCCTGTCCAACCAATCCAGTATATGTGCCCTTGCCGATGGTTCCATTGCTGAATATCCTGCTAAGACGACGTGAGCCCCATCCGTAATCCCAATCACTGAGATATATCCCCTCTTGGTGGTATGTTTGTTTGCTCGCCAGACCTGAATTGCGAGATTACGGGACTTATCTAACCTGGATAGAGCTACTCGGATCTCAGTCTCTTGTGTTGCTTCAGGGATAATGATGACTTCCTCCGGTATTTTAGGCCGAAGTCCCTGAGATTTGGTTGGCCAAGCGCCGTCCCGATCCACAAAATGCCTAACGACGCGCCCGTTGATGTCTTGTTCCTCGATCTGAGCATCCGTAAGATCCCCATCCGGCGTATCGTCTATCTTGACGCGATATGCTTCGACTTCTTCCCGAGGAAAAGAGTCTTCCTGTGGCCGAAACTGTATTGGTATGATGCATCTTCGTGCTGCGATGCCTTTTGCTTTCCGCGACTCTGGTCCGAGTTTTGCTGGTCTGGCTGCCACAGGCGGTCTAAAGTCCGGGTCAAACGCTCCCTGAGCGGATGAGTGTGCTGTCCATGACACCTTATGGAGTGGTGCCAGTACCTCTTCTAGCCACTCTGGAGATGCTGCCATGCTAAAATTAAAATTTAAAACCACCGATTAGACAAGGTCTAAGTGAGACTCACCGTCTCTCTTATACATATAAAACACGCATCTTATCCTCAGATCATGCCATCTGATTCGAAACCCGAGCTCTACATGCCTTGTCCATTCTCTTAATTATCATGCTTAGATGGTTGGAGATCTCTTGAGCCCAACAATCATGCCAAGAGAGCCCAAAAAGACCATGTTATCCCCCCGGTCTCATTAGAGTCGCCGCTCTATCCCTTAATCCCAGTCCTCGGCAGGGATATGCCCTCGTAAGCATGTACTTAGGTACGATCAACTTCACCTTTGGCTGACATGTGGTGAGCTCGATTGCTGGCTCCATTGGTCCCCCCGACTCTGTATGTCGGTCTGACTGAGTTGGTAAAGTGTACTTTTAAAACCCCCACCTACTCGCGCCCCATACCTCACTGGGTTGTGCTGAATATCTGGTTCCTGAAAGTTTGCTATGGCCTCACTGTGCCTGCCGTGAGCTCTATTCACGTGTCAAATTAACCCCTACTTTGGCTACTGTCTGTCGAATACTGTGTTCTAATCTAGTCTCCATGCAAAACTTGCTTGTGGCTTAAACATCTGTCCACTTGTGCAAGATGTTCCGGTGGTTGTAATTAACCCGGAGCTGCCGCTCCGACTTGTTTACCCTCGCTAGTCTTGAGGAATAATATCGACTACTCTCTATGAACTGAATCTAACCCCACTGTATCTGGTCCAGTCCTTTGCTGTCACGACTTGGACATATCGTGGCTTCGGTTGTGTTGTGCGAATAGCCGAGTTACTGCTGGTCGGTCCCAGCCCATTCCCTTGACATTGAAGACCATCAACTAGCTGCTGTTGTGCTTGTTTACCCTCTCTAGCTTGAGGAACTATACCTGTTATTCTTATGATACTGGTTGGAAACCCTTGCTACTTCAATCTACCATTTCTATGCTGGCATCACATTCAATTGGAGCCTGATATTGCTCCTACCGCTTGCTTACCCTGTCTAGTTTTGAGGACTAACCCATACTGTTGTCCCTGCTGCCAATATCGCGTTTTGCTTTACAAAGGCTCGAGGCCCTTCTGTCGGGCCGCTCAAGCCTCCACAACTGGAATGTTGTTCCTTCGTCCTACTGTTGGACCTCTATCCCTCGCGAATGCACCGAATAGTAACCCGGAATCGCAACGAAATTTTCAAAATTAAGTTAACTGCAGCCTGCCTGCCTTGCTTGTTTACCCTCTCTAGCATTGAGGATGTAGCCCTACTGACGGTGACTACCTACATGCGTGGCTACCCATTCGCCCTGCTGTTGGCTTCCTTGCTTTCCCCAACGACCGACTTCCTAGCTGGATCCTCAGCTGAAAATCATATTCCTGGGGAAACATTTGACCGATCCTTACGGCCTGCTAGATTGCACCATTGTCCTATGGAAGTATCTCCGTACCCGGCTAATCACTACAGAACATCACAAATACGGCTCCATGGCCTGTCCTGTATTCTGCAAAATGCTCACAACGAACATGCTTGAATGCCTGTCGCTTCTGACGTATCTCCGTACCCGGTTATGGTCTCCAGAATGCCACAATTGACTGCGGCTCTGGTTATGCTTGTTTAGTCTCGCTAGCTTGAGAACTTGTTGACGTATCTCCGTACCCGGCTGTGTACTCCAGAATGTCACAATTGATCGCGGCTCGCTGGTCAGTACCCTTTGATCCAGTTGCTCGCAACTGCTAACTGTGGTGTACCTTGCTTTTCCGCAAAACAACTGCTCAACCCTGAGTGTGCTTGTTTAACCTCGCTAGCTTGAGAACTTCACTATCCTTGTATGCTGTACCTGAACTATAACCTAACTCTCTAGCTACCTACTTTCGGCAGGAGTTGGCCATTCCACCGTCCTGCCGGTCCTTCTCGTTCTGTTCCGTATTCTTAACTGTCTCCACCTGGGTCATCGCAATACTTGCATTTCTTCTTAACCCACGGTGGGTGTGTGCTTGTTTACCCTCCCTAGCTTGAGGAATACTGAGCTTTTGAGGTCCGTTTTTGTGATCTCGCACTCGACAATAGGCTTGAACACTAACCTTCCTAGCCTCGAGGAATTAAAGGACTTCATTGGATTCGTGAATTATCTACTAATCTGGTACATCATGAACCTAATGATCCCAATACCGGGGTCCTCCGGTAGCGCAATATCCGAAGTTGGGCTGACTGTCAGCCTGGCTGGTTTATCATGCTCTCTCAGCTTTGAGCAACAATGTGAGTTGACTTCGACCGAACTGGTGGTCGCTGGGACTGTACTGGTTGACTTACTTACTATCATCTTAGCTGGTTTATCAAGCTCTCTCAGCTTTTGAGCGAAACAATGTGAATTGACTTCGACCGATCTGGTGGTCGCTGAGACTGTACTGAATGAATTACCTATGCTGGGCCGCGTTAGTCCTGTGGATCTGTTGCTCCCCATGCCTTTGATCGAGGTTACCCTAAGCTAACCTTCAATGAGGGCTTTCCGGGCCCTCTTTCTCCGTGCTGAGTGCTCCTCCAACATCTAAATCGGACACCAGCTCCCGGTATGTGGATTTCTTGAGCTCTGCACCATATGCCGTGAATAGGGCTGGTTACAAAGCAAAGGAGCTCCCTAGCTCCGAGGCTGGAACCTCAGCCTTTTGTGATTCCTTTGCCGGTGGGAGTTATTTACCCACTCACTAGTAACCTACCCTATACTCGCCCCTGCGGTGGAACTCGGGACGAGCACACGGCGCAGTTTAACGTCTTACACGTCATAGGACGTGTTCGGAAGAGTAGAGATCCCAGCCTCTACACCTCCGCCTTAACCTAAATATTTTTTTTTTCCTTTTATATATTTTTATGTAAAAAAAACCTTAACTAAACCTTTTTAACCATCACCAAAAAAAAACTTTCCCAATATCCCAAAAACCATTTTAATGCCACTAGTCTCGACTGTGGCACTTTATTTCCGTTAATCGGTGGTCCCGTCCTGGTGGAAGGACATCCTTAATAGGTCTCCCATTCTGAATCCGGTACTGCCAGTCCGCATGGTATTTATGCCCAGGCGGTCCGGGGGTCTGCGGATCCTCGTCGACTGTCTTGGTAGCACGGGAGGTGCGTCAAACTCCTGCTCATACTCATCAGACTTATCTAGTGGTCCTATCGCCCAGTCCTCCTCACTGTCCTCTGGCTCCGATTGTGATTGAGCATCCGTGTCTGACTCTCGTGTCCTAACCTGTTCTCTACCTTGGACTCCATCTGCTTGAATGACTCGAGACTCGCCAGCTGGTATTGCTATCCGGGGCAGCCGTGGTTGAGTCTCACATCCATCTTTACCTTCCTCCTCTGCCCTCTGATGGTATGGAAGCATGAGCGAGGTGTGGAATTTAGAGGGTATGTCGTTTGGATCGTCCGGGTCTTTGATACTGACCAGGAGATCCGAATGTACCTCTACTATTTGCCAGGGCCCAGTGTATTTAGCCCCTAATGACTTGGAATACAACGCCTCTTTCGATGATTGCTGCTTGTTAAATGTCTTTACCAGGTCGCCTACCTTGTAAACGATGTCACGTTTGTTCCGATCAAAGAGTTTCTTCTGAGCTAATTGAGCCAATTTCAGGTTTTTATGTGCCTGTTCCCTGATGATTGAGATGTCTGATAATAGTTTTGCCCCAAACTCTTCCTCCGTGATACCTAACGTGCGCTGCAGTTGCAATTTGCGATCTATTGGAAGCATGATGTCCCTTCCTAAATTTAGCTGGCAAGGCGAGTACCTGGATGACTTGGATTTTGATGTGTTTAATGCTACCATATAATCACCGAGCTGGCTTGCCCATTTTGTCTGACTTTTAAGACAAAATGCTCGAAGGATGCTTTTAATATCCCGATTCGATCTCTCTGACTGATTTGGGTTCGGGTGATATGGTGCCACATGTACTACCACGCAACCCCATTCCTGAAGCTGGTCTTCCCAGTCCGCCCCTGAGAAGTATGATGCGTTATCGGAGACTATTCTATTCGGGGTGCCGAACGTGTTAAATACCTTTTGCAAGAATCTCAAGATCTTAACTGAGGAGACCGATGTCAGGGGTTCCATGCTGACCCATTTTGAGAATTCATCGACACAGACTACTATGTATTTGTAGCCCGCACTTGGAGTGAGCTCCCCTACAATGTCTACATGAACACACTCAAAGATATTATTTTTATATGAATGGATGCCCATTCTACCGGGTCTTAGCTGATTAGATGGCTTAGCTAGTTGACATGCTTCACAGGTCTTAACGTATGCCTCCATGGTCCTTGCCATGTTGTAAAACCAAAATCGCTTTTTGATCTTGTCGTATGTCCGCTCGGCGCCCTGGTGACCTGCCCTTGTGGTATCGTGAAAATATGAAACTATGTCTCGCTCGATGGCTTGCGGGACTACTGGAACCAGGCGTTTCCTGGTAGTGGATACCTCCGGATCCAAGAAGTCTGCGGCAATCAGTGGATGAGACCATTTGATATGCTTGCCCCTTCGGAGCATGGAGGGTGTGATTCTGGGCTGCGCTGAGCATTGCTGTTGTAGTTGACTACCTGCCTCGGTATCTACCTGGCGCTGGTCCCGGAGCTTGTCTACCCTACTGCTATAAAAGTCATCTGCCTGGGTGCTCTGCTTTAGTATGGACTTCAATGGACCTTGCTCTTTGTTTGGGATGTATCTACACAAGATGCCCTCAACTACTGCGTAATCATATCTATATCTGGACCGATGACCAACCCGACACAAGCTCTTGGTAATAGTAGCGATCGCCTCGTCAGCTCTCTGTAGGGTCTGCAGCATAGGCCGGTCCAACAAATCCATGTCGATCTCGATATTATTTCTCGAACTAGTGAAGGTCGCTATGCACTGGTCAACCCGATCCGGATCGTCGTCCTGCGTTGGATCTGGCAGAGCGCCTCGTGAGAAGAGGTCTGCGAGTCTATTATCCCCGCCTTTGACAAACTCTGTGTCGTTCACTACATCACCCAGCTCGATCGCCCACCTCACAATGTGTTTACTGTAGAGGTGGTCGTTCGTGGCCGCATGTTTCAAGTAGGACAGGGCCTGGTTATCGCATCTAAAAATCACGTCCTTCTGGTAACGGATGTAGGGGTCGAACACCCGATTTGCAAATCTAATAGCCAAGCATTCCTTCTCTCTCGCCTCATATTTGCGCTCTGCACTATTCAATAACTTACTTCGACATTCGATCACCCGGAACCGGTCGGCCTTAAGCTTGTCGCAGTAGTATTCTTGAGCTAAGATAGCTTCTAAGCCTACCTCACTAGCATCGTTATAGACGTACAAAGGTTGGTCATAGTTAATGGTATTGAGCGTGATTTCCTTTGCAATCTCGTCTTTGATGTTCTCGAAGGCTGTTTGCTGCTCCGGGCCCCAATTTAAAGGTCGATTAGAATCTTCCTCCTTTTTTAATTTTGCAAAAATGTGCTCTAATTGTGTAGCATAGTGAGGTATAAACCTCATATACCATCCAATGGCACCTAAGAATCGCTGGATGTCTTTCTTGGTCTTGGGGACCGGGTAGTTGCGAATAGCCTCGACTTTTTTGGGACATTTCGTAATTCCAGTCTTGGTAATTACATGACCGAGGAATTGGACTTCCGGAAGATCGAATTCGCACTTCTCCCAATTAATGGACAGATTGAAGTTATGCAAGGTCTTAAATACAAACTCTAAATGTTCCTTATGCAGGGCCTCTGTTGCACTAAAAATAAATATGTCATCTAAGTATACGAATAAGAATTTACCTATGACGCTACCGAAGATCAGGTTCATGAGTTCTTGAAAAATCATGGGAGCATTTTTCAGTCCCATTGGAAGGACGTTCCATTCCCAGCATGCGGTATGGGTATGAAAAGCTGTGTATTTCTTGGATGACTCTGAGATCGGGATCTGCCAAAATCCTGATCGTAGATCAATCTTTGACATATACCGACCCGAAGGGAGCTGCTCCATGATCATGTGCATGTCTGGCATGGGATTTTGGATCTTCGGAGTATATTTGTTCAGCTCTTTATAGTTAACTACCAACCTCTTATCTCCGTTGGGCTTTGGAATCAGGAGTATAGGGGACGAGTACTGTGAAGTCGAACGGCGTATTTTACCCTGCTTCTCCAGTACCTCCAGCTTTTCATCGACCCATTTGGCTATGGCCGGTGGCCGCCGAATGGGTCTGCGGTATATGATCGGGCAATTTGGGTCGACTCTTAGGTCGTGTACTATTGCATTTGTTATACCCGATGAACCATCACTTCGGACCACTCGATCATATTTCTGCGCTAAGATTTCTACGAAGGCTTGAACTGGGGTCCGTTGGATCCATGTACGGTCATATGGATCTGGAGTCGGTGCCAGTGATAAATCACAGACATCTTTTTCTGATCGGACTGCCAGACCTCTTACAAAGTACCCCACCTGATGTTCTTCCTCGGCCTCAGTCTTGACCGCCCAATGTAGCTCGCCTTTGACATCGTCAAAGCTGAGGCCGTGTTTCCATCGAAATGAGTTACTTATAAAAATAGGATACATTAACCCTTCTTGGACTATGAACTGTTCTCTAAACCATCTACCCGCTATTTTAAAGTCTAATGTCACTTGGCCTGCTGCCACTTTGGGTATGCTATCAAAACCTGCTACCTCCACCTCTGATTTCTCTATTTTTAGGCCTAGTCTATTGCATGTGTCTTTTGATATCGCTAAGGATGTACATCCCGAGTCTAATAACCCAAAGATGGGGAATAGCTGTTGCTTTACCTTTATGTTGACCAGGGCGAAAGGGGCTCGGTTTCTTTTTTGTATTCGACACGGATGCCCTTCGAAGTCCGTGTCTGAGACCAGTTTAAATACTCGTCGGTTTCAGGTAGCGGTGTGGTGATGAATTTCGTGAAGAGGAGGGTCGTCTTGTCCTTGTCGTGTTGCTTCATCAGTTGAGCTCTTCTTGCTCGAGAAGTCGAGCGTCGCATGGATCCAAAGATTTCGCGATCCTGTGGCTCTTCTTTTACCGTCCCTTGTGGTTCTGGTGTAGTCTTGATGTCAGGCTGCTGGCTTGCATCTTCCTCCTGGTCTGCTGCTGTATCCTTACAGTTTTGTAGTAGTCGATACGCCAAGAGTTTTGCCACCAAACCCCTTACAAATAAAGATCCTTTGACCTTTTTTTTGACCTTTGACCTTTCTTGCTTTGCATGCTATTGTATCATGGGAGTCATTGATGCAGATGCTGCACCATTTCCCTGAGCGCTTTGCTTCACTCCTGGTCTGCCGGTTCTCGGGTCTAGAGCTCCGCTGGGGTGGGCTCTGAGATCGCTCTCTGGGTCTTCTGTTTCCATATTGTGAGCTTGTTGGAGAGTCCCGACGGGATGTTTGTGAATCGCGACTTGAGCTCCGGTTCCTTTGTTCCGTGAATCGGCCGGCTTGACTGCCACCCGAATATCGTCGTGTTCGGTCTGTCTGTCGATAGGAGCTATCGAACTTTTTCTTCTGGTCGTCGTATACGGGGCGGTACGGGTCGCGTTCGCGATCAGCCCTTTGTCGTAATTGATGGAAGGACTCCACCTGGCTTATGAAATCGCTGATGTTTAATGGTATCGCTGTCCCTGGCGGAAATGCCCCTGCCAGACTGGGATGCATGTTCTTCTTCAGGCGATTCATGATCTCCTTCGGTGACCATGGCTGCGGTTCTTAGATGTTTCTAAGCCGGGTGTAGAACTTCGAGGCCCACGTCCGGATTGGCTCCGAGGGCTTCTGCTTATTATAGACTATCTGGTCCAACGTGGCTTGCATGTTCGTCTTGTCATATGCCTTCAAGAACGCCGCCCGCACGGGCCCCCATTTAGGTTCAATGTCTATCAAGACGGCCCGGAGCCAAGCTGCCTCCGGTGGTGTAGAGTGGCATTGTTGGAAGATGGTGACATATGACTTGTGTTGGACCCCATGAACCTCTAAATAGTTCTCGAAGGATGCTACATAGTTTGATGCTATGTCTACTACCGGGTCGAACTTCTGCGGAAGTATGCTCAACCCTGTTGGTGCCATCATCTCTAACGTGAGCTCTCTCTGCTTCGCCTGCAGCTTCTGGTTCTTCGATGTCTGTGTCATCTGTAAGCGCAGAATTTCCAAGACTGCATCCATGGTATCCGGGTTCGCTGGGTCTGATCCTTCCCCGGACTCGGGTGCCGATGATTGTTGCGTAGTTGTTTCTTTCCGGGCTAGGATCGCATTCACGAGCGCGGCTTTGTGGTTGGTCTTCACAGTTTCCTGTAGCTCCTCATTGTCCCGTCGAGTCTCGACTAGCAGCAAATTGATCTGCTCGAGACGTTTTGACATATCGTACACTGCTTTTTTGAGCTCACGTACTTGTTGTGAGTCGGGGTTGGGCTGGTCTCGCTCCTCTTGGTAGCCTATTGGTCCCGGAAGGACGGGTCTCTAAGCTCTTGCCTCTTCCTGTCCCAAGTCAAATACTCCACTGAACCGGATTTCACCATTGCGTTCCAATTGTCGCATTGACTTATTTCTTTCTGCGAACAGGAATTGGACCTGGTCGGGTGTCATTAACTTCGGTAATTCCTCCTTCCGAAGGATGGACCATTGGTGTAGAAACCATCGTTTCTGGATATCCAAGTCCCCCCATTCTTCATCATCTTTCGGGTCTAGCTCCCCCGCCTGAACCAACTGAGTTATCCGCTTCTTCCATAGCGCCTTCATCTCGTCTTGCAGCTCCTTTGATGCCGCCATACTCACGTCCGTCTTGGTTGTTGACCCGCTTACCCTAGTCCCAGTTGATTTTGCTGGATCTCAGACCTGATTTTTACCGGATCTTTTTTTTTTTTTTTTTTTTTTTTTTTTGCCTCTGGTATGTCACGCTATATTGGTCCTTGTATGTGTCAAACTTGTACCCCTGCTCGATGCTCCCGGGATCTCTACCTAATCCACGATCGTCGCGTCGACCAGTGCACCGCTGATCTGCTTGCAGACCACCCTCACCTGGACAAATTGAGTCGCCCAGCCGATCAGACCCCCGGTCTTTCTGGTATCGCCACTATTACCGGTACCACTAAATGCCTTGTATGACTATGTTGGTATGATAGTTGTCGTGTATGTAACCTCTACTTTCAGTAGTATGAGATGTGACCTATGCAGATGGTATTTCTCTCTCCCCCTAGATCCCGTTGCTCCAAGTGCGGTGTTTGCCTGACCTGCCTGCGTATAGCTCAGTCGAACCTCTTGTCTCGGAACTCGTGACCTAATTTTACCAGCCCTATTCTAATGCTCTACCGTAAATATAGCGAAAAAAAAATTTGGTGCAATTTAGAAATAAGGAACTGGTTTATCTCACCTTGGTGTGCGTTGGTTCTAACAAGATGGTGATCTTGTGTCCGTCGTAGTCGCCAGTGTGATAGGGGAATCTCCTAAAACACCCTAAACCCACACTTCCGTAGCCTCCTAGCACCAGGACCACCCCTTCCACTAAGTGCGGACGTCCTCCTTCTCGGCCGCTCTGCTGGTCCGGGCCTCGGGATCCCCTGCTCCTGCTTACTATCTGCTCGGCTGAGCGGAGTTCCACGTCCCGTACCACCAAGAGAGGTCTGCTCACCAGGACTCAGATCCTCTTGACCCACCGACTTTGCCACGTCCTCACCTCCTGTGCCCTAGACCTACCGACCTGCTGCTCTGCAGCCAGGTAAGAGCTCGAATTGGGCTCGGGTCCAGGTCCTCGGGTCTGGTCTCTGGGGGCTCTCCCTTTAATAAGCTGGGGAGCACTCGGTCCGAGCTATGCTCCTTCGTGTGGTCTGGAGATACAGTATGTCTCACTCGTATGCAAGTGCTGGTACCTCGCCCTCAGCACCTCCACTCCAAGATGTCGAGCCTTCACGGTCCCAAGGTAGAGGATGCGCCTATGGGCAATATGAGACTGGGCTGTCAGACCAGCCAAGTCTATGCACGCCTCTGATGTCTATGGCTCTACCTGACCAAGGCAATTTGGACCCGAATGAACACACTATTAAACAATGTCTTACACAGCCCCCTATATGCTGTCGGCCATATGCCAAAGAGTTCGCACACACAAGAAATGTCTGGGGAAATCACACACCAATTACACCGTTTTATTTGTCTTTTCCTGGTTCTTCCGACCCACAACAATGTCAGTTTATGTCGGGTAAATTACACTCTCAATATCCGGTTTACCCGGTACAAATTATCCACAGTCAAACACTAACAATATTAATAATCACAATTAAATATATTTCCCTAAAACCCCAATATGGCTTTACCCAGCCGTACTTGAAATACTCTAAACTTAACACTTAACTCTAACACTGAGGAGTTCTCTACTGCTTCACGAACAAGCCGAACTTCCACCGACTTACTTCTCTTCTAGAGGGTTGCAAAGGAATGAGGATCGTCTCCTTCGTTCATCGTCTCGTGAGCCTTCAGCCTGAAGACCGACCCAAGATACCCCACTTACGGGCATTCCTAACCCTATCGGTGATTGGCTATCATCCCCATATGAGCCTGCCTTCTGCCGCTGATTGGCTACTATCCTTATATAAGCCTACCTACTGCTCCCCCATCCTCGTCTTCTCCAAATGTTCCTGGTCGCTCCCTCAACATACGACCACTACTTCACAGCCCACTGCCTGCTACTATGTGCCGCTCGTTATCATGTTGTTCCCTCGTGTACACTGTACCACGGTCCGGATCCTTCTAGATCATACTCTGCTCACTCAGTCCCCACGTGATAGCTTACCTACTGCCATTACCACTACCGGACCATGCCCTCTCCATCCAGTCTCCACGTGATGGCTTGACTACTGCTACCACCACTACCTACACCTACTTCCCTGTCCTGACCTAGATGTCGCCTATGCTCCTTGTTGCTGGAGCCGATTTCTCTCTCCCAGGAGGGACCGGGGTTTTTTGGCCGGTTTAAAGTTGGGCCATTATACAGATACCGGCCGATGGCCGTTATACAGATTATATGAAGAAATAAGTGAATTTAATCAAATTCAGTATTAACTTATGGTCTACACAACGATTTATATGCAAATTACAGTAAAAACGAAGTACTTTTAAATCCTAATATAAATCTAAACCAAAAAGAATATTATAAAAAAAATATTTTTCATAAACAGTAACTTTGATGTTGGCTGAATCAAACTAATAGCGTTTACGTATTGATTAAATCAAAGTATTTTGTGTGGGTATACAAATGAGGATATAAAAATTGAGTAGATATAGGAACTTTGTAGAAAAGCAGGATTGTCACCCTTAGAATCATACGATAACCAAAGCTTCAAAAGTTTACATAATTATAATTAGAATACCTTTAGCCAGTTCAATTGAAAGGCATAAAGCAATCCTGTGCAAGGTATTTAAATAACAAGGAAAAGATAAGAGTAATTCTAGTTTCAATGGATCGGTCCTAAAAGTTCAACGCATAGTAAATTAAATAGTATATACTTACATGTTGTATGTCTGTCTTGTGGACGAATCTAGAGTTTCACCTTACTTAAAATCAATGGCCGGTATAAAGGTGTAAATACACACTGTAAAGTAGCTCGGGGGCCAAATTTTTTTGGCCGGTTTACCGAGCGTGCCATTACATCGAGAGCCGGTTTATCGGCGTATTTTACCATTACAAGCATAGGCATTTTGACGGGGATTTTTAAATTGGCCGGTAAATCGAGTTGGCCGGTGTTGGGCAGGCTGGTATTCAGAGATTCCACTGTATCAGGGTGAGAGGTATAATTATATAAGCCTTATTATAACAGCGGAGGAGCCCGTACTGTCTCTCTCCTGTTTTGTGTAGGATTTCGTCTAAAAATGTTAAGCCATTCAAGATTGAAGAATGATCTAGAGTGGAGACTATATACGCAGAGCATGGAAGTGGAGATGACTATATATCCTTTGGTTTGGTTTTGGTTTGGTTGGGAGGATGTGTATAGGTGTACACAATTCTCTTTACATTCATATTCATGGGACCAATGTAATGTTAAGCAATTGTTATGTTAATTTGAGCATGTTCATGAAAGGGCTTGGAGTCGCTTCAGAGTGAACATGTCATGAATGCAGATTGACTACAAGTTATCTCAGTTATCTGTACACGCTCAAGTCCAAGTTGAAGTGCAGTCTCTGTGTATGCTGTGTGAGAAGTATGAAAGTGAATGTTCAATGTTCTCCCTCCATTCACCATGCATTGTACTCCGTCCGTCCGTCCATCCTGCACGAGCTACACGCCAAGTGCATATGGTTGGGAAGGGCGTTCTCTCGAGTCTCTTTCTGCATTGTAGTCTGTACTGTAGTCATACCTGTATACTCACTAAGTACCTATAGACACATACCTATAGGCACTTTGCTGCTGATGCAGTGTGGTATAGATGTCCGCGCCAAGGTAACCGGAAGACGAGACTCAAAGGAAAATGAAAGCGAGCGTTATTTCGTTATTTAGGTGATTTGATGAGAAGTCTGCAGAATTCCCAATTATATTGTCACTGCTCATTTCGTTTGGTAGAGGAGTCTGGGTCGGCAATCCAATGATTCCCATTTTACCAAAGCCAAAGCCATAGTCATCTTCTCACCCGAGTCCGAATACAAATTCAACGTACCTACCTACCTACCCACCTACCTACTCGGGCGACATCAATCTCCAGAATCCAGAAATCTAGAATCCATACTACGGTCAGAGGCAGCGTGTAACTTATTGTAGATGTAGGTACGTTGACTGGAGCTGTGCATTTGCTTGGTAATTTTGAACTTGGGTCGAAGTTGACGTCTCAAAGTAAGTAGAAGATCTCTGAATAGAAATGTGGATGGTGCGGTGGTGCGGGGATGGATGTTGGAAACTGGGAGCTGTTTAACTCATAATAAGTCGACTGACTGCATACAAATGATGATTAGTGTCTCATTGTCTGTACGACAAACGGAAATAATAACCTCCGCTCAGCTCGCTTACTTTTACAGATATATCCAAATTGGAAAGACAGAGCTCTCCGCTCCTCCAGACAGCATTCTTATCTTTATCTCTGCTCCACACAATGAAAACCACGTCTGGGGCTGCTCCCAATTTATTTCCTAGGCACAATATGTAGGAAGTAGGGGGGTTGGATGGGAATAGATATTGATGACTAGAGCAGTGGGCTCTGTCTCTAGACTCTGTAGGTTAGGTGCATACAGATGCTGGATGCAGAGACTACAAAGCATGGGAGAGGAGGGAGGGAGGAGAATAAAAGCAGGTAGGTAATAATACAGAAGGAATGACACAGGAGACAGGACATGATCATTCAATGAACTTCAAATGACAAACAAACAATGAGACAATGAGACAGACAGAAAGAACTCGACTGCATCCTCACTTTTCGCAAAAATTTAGCTTCAGCATGAGCAGTCAAATAAGGTGGAAGGGGACGGAGACGGAGATGGAGATGAGCCACGCCAGCAATGAAAAATGAGCTGAAATAAAATAAATTGAAATACGGAGATGAGCAGTCTAGATCCTTATTGACTTGAGTCCAAATCCAGCGTCTTTCTCTCTCTCTATCTCTCTCTCCGCAGTCACCAGAAGATCAGGACCAAAAGTGGATAGCATGTACACACAGTGTCTCATCTTTTCAATTCTCCTTCTTCTGTTGAGGCAGGTTGACAAACTTAATCAGCTGGAAGGAGATCCAAATCCAAAGCCGCGATGTAATCAGTCTTCCAGGGGGAGCAATTGATTAAAAAAATGACCATATTTGCATTGAAAATAAAGACAAGAGTGTGAATGGGCATGCTGATTTTTATCATGAGAGTGTCATCAAGGCCTTTGGAGTCTCCTCCATCCACTCTCTCTCTCGTCAAGGGTCAAGCTAATTCAAAATAGTTAATTGAGACGAAGAGACATAATGTGGTGCTCTGTCAGATGAAATGATGGAGGGATAAATTAGGGATGAGGTAATTTTTTGGAAGTGGTCAAGATTAGAAATTGGAGATGAGGGAAATATTGGAATTGAAATATATATGGGAAGAGTTCCGGAAGATGGATGGGGAGCTGGTCGAAGAAGGGGGGAGGGGAGAATTCACTTCCTCTCCATCCCATCTCTCATGGTCAATGGTCAGTCCGTGTGTGTGTGTGTGTGTGTGCGAGAGGTACGCGGAGACTCGAGGCTCGAGACTCGAGTGTGTGAAGACTCAGAAGAGAGTATGTAATTTTTGGGTGAGAAGGTCAAGAACCAATTGAAATTAATAATGTATGCAAATGTCATATAGTCATGTCAACCCATTGATGATGCTCCCTCCTCACATTATTACACAAACAATAAAAGCCCAACGCATGACAATCCCATCCCATCCATCCAACCCCATCCATCCCACCATTTAACGAAAACACATTGTGTACTCAAAATGTATTTGGAATTATTACGAGGCAAAGGAGAGGGGGGTGGGGAAGGAGAGAGAGAGAGAGACGGAACGAGACATGGACAGAGACGGAGGGGCGTGCATCCAATTTTGCATGTCGTGAACAAATTTTGATTTTAATTCTCTCTCGTAAGCAATCATTTCTTCTCTAATGGCCCATTGTCCCTTGAATTCGTCTCTTTATTAATTATTATTATCACCATTATCAAGTCATAGAGATAAATAACCACATTAACAACCCAGCCACTCACTCTCCCCTATGAATACAAATATGGAAATGAAGTGCATTTATTCCAACAACAACAGCAACCGATCCCACTGAACTTCACAAAGTCTATGAATTAAACAGCCACCATTTAAGTAGTCATTTTGTATGCTTATTTAATTTAATTAAGTCATTACGTAAACTTCAACGCGCAGTCAATTAGAAGGTGGAGAGAAGACAAAAACCAAAACGGAAGGAAGGAAGGAAGAAACTTTTACAGTACATGTAGCTTGTGTAGGCATCGATGAATAAATTCGTTACAACTTAATTCTCGAGCACACATACCATTGTACTATAGTGGAACCTCCAATTACTAGAATGCTTCTTATGCTAATACTATCAAAGGCCCCAGAAAATACATAATGTAATGTGCATATATATGTATCTCATTTAAAATTAATCACACCTATGTCTTCAAACCATTGATTTTTTGTTTAAATCAAACAGAAACTTAAATTAACCCGAAAATTATATGGTGAAAAGTTTAAAACCAACACGAAACGGAAACACTGTTTTAAATAAATATTTAAAAATTCAAGCCGGAAGCAATCTATCCGAAGGGTTTGGGTTACATCGTAAAACCAGATTGACTTTAAAACCATTGATCCGCCCAAGTGTAATTAACAAATGAAAAGTTGTTTTGCAAAACGGGATAAACCCATTGGAGTTAATTTTACGGGAACAACAATTATTAAATAAAAGGTGACAGGACTATTTAAAAACAAAATTTTCCACAAATATTGTAACTGACGATCGAATCACTATTACAAGTTGTTTCATAAATTTAGATGCACTCTGAAATTTTTAATAACATTTTTAAAAATGTTTTGTGGGGTTTTTCGTTTTGCCAAAAAATCAACACCTTAACATGGATTAAAAATTCCTTGAGATGAGAATTTAAGCGTATTGAGGGAAACCAAGCCTTTTTTTCTTGTAAACGTTTTCTTGCCTAAAAAATTGACTCACCTGAATTCCCTTCTACAAACTAAGAAAATACTCTAAAATCAAAGTTGAATCAGAAATAAATTTTTTAGGTGGACTTATCCCATTTTGCCAAAACACGAAAATTTGGCTGTTTTTAAGAATTTCTTAACTTATTTGACCTTTACCACGCAACACAGTAACGTATCTAGTGGAACAGTGCCCCTAATAATCCTGTTTTTGAAAAAAATAGACTTATCCCGTTTTGGCAAACAACTCTTCATATTATATAAAACAACTCTGCCTCATTTCAACGTTGCCCGCCAAAGACAACAAAAATTTTAAATTTTAATTCTCATTTTAGTGCGTACAATTTCTATCCAACTTTCACAAAATTGAAAGTTCTTTAATCTTTGAACTGTCTCAATTCGATCTTTTGGAGCTTTTTGTTTGAAAACTTCAATAACTTCATTTTTGTTTTCGTTTTAAAGAACGGCATTCTACGTAAAACAGCAGCAAAAATAATAGCGGTATTCATGATTCCACTTTATCAATTTTTGGCGCTAAATAGTTTCGCACTATAACGCAAAAGTCGTCTAGAATGTTGAACACCCCAGCCTTTAATATGTTATAACGTTCGTGGTGGTTTTGTTGCTATTAGTAACAAATGATGCATCAATAACATCGAACCAAAAACAACAATTATTATGATTGTTTTTTATTTTTTGTTTTTTGACCGTAATTCAAATTTATTTGTTTGAAACATTGAATGTAGTCAAGCTGCCGTTTCCACGGCGACAAATGATAGTCGCTATATCGTGCTATATCGCGCTTGCTTTTTGACACTAGTGCGAAAGTGATATAACGTCAAAAATTGATAAAGTGGAATCATGAATACCGCTAATGTTTTTTATTGCAATTTAGTTCTCATAGTGGAACTATTGATTATACACACATAATTTATCACGCTTTTAACATCAACTATATAGTACCAAACCGTAACCCAAACCGACCCGGTTTTTTAAAGATTTTATCCAATCGGTGTTAAATCTTACGACATACAAATTCTTTAACATCCCCAGACATGCTAATGATAGTTTGGAGCTCATTATGATTGACATATGAAGCCTTATTACATGTGAATGGCCGGTCTGGTTTTGAATTTTTGGGTTTGACTACATTCGCCTTGTTTTCCTCTTGTGTAGTTGCCTTTCGGCAAGGCACTCTGTAATCTGTGTGCATATTAATTTTATGTGCCTACCTACTTGTAGTTGTAGTCAGGAAGACAAAGGATACAGACGACTGCATCAGAGTGCGCTGGCTCTGGCTCTGGTTCTGGTTCAGAAGCGAGTGCAGTGTAATAAAAATACAAAATATGAAAAATTGGGAGAGTGATGTAATGATGTGAATAGCAGCCGTTGGTCTCTCGTATTGACTCGTCTCGATTAAAAATGCAACCTCAGAGTAAATGGGGAAAAAAGGAACAGTCCTTGAATAATCTTCCATCTCATCTTGCTTCTTCTGCTCCTTGCATTATACCATCAACAATCAACATTAACATCCATGATGAAGACGAATGAACGACGGTGTTTGTTCTAGGGACCGAGCCCTATCCTATCCTTTCCTTGCATGACATCCACATCAAGTGATATGATGAGGCTCGTCACTTCACTCCACTACACTACACACTATATGGGCTAATATATAATGAGTGAATAACCATATAACCAAACTCCTAATAATGTGTGACATGAGATATGGTGGAGAGTAAGTACATACTATGCAGCTCGTAGTTAGTGAATGAAATGTGTCAAATATGAAATTGCAAATAGGTCCATTCATTCTCACTTGTTTCTTATTGAATCGCATATCGTTTCCTCCTCATCATCCAATCCATCCATCCATCCATCCATCTATTTGTATCTGCCATACTGTCTGTCTGTTTGTCCGTCTGTTCGTCTGTGTGTGTGTGTGTATGTGTGTATGGCGGTGGTGTTTGTGTGTGAGATCTGTTCCTTGTGGGTCTCTCTCACTCTGACTTATGTATTAGTACAGGAACAAAGCAGAGACTCTGTCCAAAGCTGAAGTAGTGAGCGTAAACGTAAACGCAAACGTCCTAAGGATCCCTGTGTCCACATTTATATATAAAATTGTGGAATAAGAAAATACATACTGACGGGACGCCCACATTACCCAGTTTAGTTAGTTTAGCATGCCGTTGCCGTTGGCCTACACACAGAGGAGAGACAGACAGAGAGGAAAAAAATAGATTTCGGTCCTCATATAAGAACGAGAATGTGACAAAAGGCTCTCTCACTCTCAGTTCCAAAACACTGCACGTGGATTCTATCCGCAGTGTATCCCTATAATCTGTCATTTCATTTGATTTTATTTGATTTGATAGAATTTTTCCTAGATTTTTTTCCCCCTTCTTACTATTATTATTATTATTTTATATTTTTCGTTTTTCGTCTTTTCATCGTCGTAAGCGCTGAAGCTGGGATCCAATCCCGTTTCTTCAAGTCCTCCGGACTGGTTCGTATCAGTCATTCTACCTGTACTGTGAGTGAGTGTGTGTGTGTGCGTCTTCAAGTCCTTTTATCTACTTGATTTTTGCCGTCTTTTCATCGCTCCTTCTATTGACTTTATCAATCAAGTCAATCATGTTTAACTTCTCATTTTCGTGTCTCCTCTTCCTCTCCGCCGTCACCGTTCTCTTATCTTTATTACTATCCTCTCCTCAAGTGAGAGCCCAGTGCTCCACGGAGAAGCTTGTCCTCTACCAAGTCAATGTTCTCACACACTGGTCCCGCTCTCATTTCCCTAAACAGTACCCCGAGGTAAATTCCCCAAACACAATTTTATACATATATTTTTTCTATATACTTTATTTAATTTCATTTATTTTATAGACCCATAAATACTAACATACATGTATAGTATAATTACGTTAGTAATAATCATTAGCGGATGTAACATTTTGTTTTATTTCCTCTAAATTGACAGTTTAGACCACCAGCTCAATTTTCCAAAGTAATTGGACGAAGTCATTCTGCGGATTTTAAATTATTTGAAGTTGGAGAGAAAGCCTCTGAAGGTGCGGTATATAATAAACATCTAATTAGATATAAATATGTACCTATTTATAGAAGACAGTATAAAAGTTTTTATTGCTCATGGATTTTCCAATATATTTGCTTATATTACGAACAAATATATATAAAGTCAAAAAAAAAGGAGCGGATCGGATTACTATTGATTTTGTATTTAATCGAATTAGAATCAAATTTAGAATTAGGATTTAAAAGAAAAGTGTATAGCGGAATGAATGGCAGGGGGAATGTTGGTTGGGAGAGAGAATTGGAAATTGGAATTGGAATTCAGCCTTTTAAAGGACTATTTGAAAAATTAGCTCAGATAATAAATAAAGTGTACGAGTGATAATTCATGTGGAGGCTTGTGCCGTATGTATGCCATGAATGACTTGAAGACTTTCAACAACCAACAACAGAGTATACAGGGAAGAACGTCTATAGGAGTAAATAGTAATTGTCTATCTCTATAAATATCTCTGGACTACGACTGTGACTGTATAGGTTCCCTCGGAATGGACGTATGTAGTAGTGCAGAAAATAGAACAGAGCTTGTATAGGGTATATACATAGATCATATATAGTAACAATTTTCCGCCGTATACTTTCCTACATCAACCCATTTAAGCTCATAAAATCCGCTTAATCTTCTTTTCTACAAACACTTATATGAATAGAGCAGAACCAGAAAACAACACACACAGCTATTTTCTATAAGTTAGACCGAGTTCCCTTTTATTGTTTCCATTCCCCACTTCTCTCTCTCTCTCTATTTTTATCTTCCTTTCGGAACGGAGAAAAAAAAAAGAAAAAGCGAAAAACCATTGGAAATAAAATAGAAATTGTGTATTTTAAAAAATTATCTCTTATCGAGAGATTGATGTTGACTATAAGGATATTTGTAGATACTTTTAGAAAGAGCTTATAGATATCTGTAGATAGGCTTAGACATATTAGAAGTAGTGTGGAATTATTACTGTAGCTATCTTGGGAAGGGTGTAGGTTATGGAGTCGTTCCCGTTACTTGCATATAGAGAAAAGTGCCTATATAGCTCCGGATATATCTCAGTATTTTCTCTCTCTCTCTCTCCTCTCTGATAAATATGCTCTGTGTTTTGTATGGCATTCTAAGAATTAGTCATTTTATAAAAAGAGGAAAAGAAAGTCTACTCGTTCCTTTTCTCTTCCGCCCGCCAACGCCGAGTATACTGTAAAGTAAAGAAAGGGAGCTGAAACTATAGGGTTAGATGTGGAGACGTTCCTCCTCCTCGCCCGGATGGCTCTCAGCTCAGTTAAAGAAAATAAGCTCAAGTGGCTATCTGTAGAGGCAAATCCAATAAAGACAAAGGCAATCCAAGATCATTACTTTTATGGAAGGGAATGTTCGGTTTCGGCTTCGGCTTTGACTTTCCGTTCTAGACAGACAGACAGACACACACACACACACACACACATTCTGAGAGCGTCTTGGAAAACCACCACCGCACCACCACCACCAGAACCAGAACGAGACCGAGACCGAGACCGAGCCATTGTACCTAATTTTTTTCCTTTTACTTTGCAATAGATTCAATTCAAGATTTTTGAACATTTTTACCAGAACACATAAAATTGGTTAATTTACTGATTTTATCACTTTGAAGACTCTGAGTTGAGACTCGTGGCTAGATTCTAGATTGTCAAAAGATGTTTTTCTTCCCCTCCCCACCAGTACTAGTACCAGTACCAGTGCAGCTCTCTCATATGAGATCCTCCTGTACTCAACGAAGGGAATGGGAACGTACATATTATGAACACACTACCATAGAGATAGGGCAAATGGGTAGCGTGGAATAAAGGGACGAATCCGGAATCTAGACGAAATCTAGAGTGTGTAATAGGAGCCGATTTGAGCCGATAGTAGAATTTCATTTTCTTCCACTTCATTTCATTCCCACAAATCCAATCCAATCCACGAACAACAGTTTCCCTCACATCAGATTAAATCAGACTCCTATAGCTCAATTATTGTCATTGAAATATCCCATCTAAATCTAGGTCACAGATATGGCCTCTGCATATAGTCAGTAACATAACCGTTTTAGAGAGCTGTGCATAAGTTGTAGTATGTACCTATAGGTTCTCTATAGCGATAAGATATTAGAGCCTAGTCACAGACAGGCATGAGGTTTTCTTCTATTCTATATATATTATACTATTGAGTGATCCTCGTCGTATCAGATAAATTAAACTAGTGCAGTAAAATTCATTCTATGTCTACTACACTTTTTTCTAAAATGTCATTGTTATTGTGGTTAATTTTTTAATGGAATATTTAATTTTTGATATAAAAAAATGTGACTTCATTTTTAGTATTTTTGTTTGTGTGTTATATTTTCAGGACTTAAAAAATTTGCTGAGACTGGAGCTTCGGATGTGTTGGATGAGTACTCTCAAGGTGGAGCTGGAGTTTTTGATGCTTTCAATGCTCCAGCAATTGGACAAGGTGTAGGGGAGACGGAAACGCAATTCTTTCTGGATAGCAATCACACTCGTGTAATAAAATCTTTATTTATACTCTATCACACAGAGAGACAGAGGAGGGAGAAGGCTCGTAATAATAATAAAGGACAAGAAAAGACTTGGATTTGACTCCATGCCTTTGATTAAGTTTGCCATTAGATATTTATTAGTGGGAGCTTTGTAGTTTGGATTTTTGAGCTTTTTCATGGCTTGTGTCATGGCACTAATAAGAAGATAGGAGCCTATGTGTGGGTGAGTATATATGGCCAATGAGATGTAATGTACCTAGTAGGCATGGGAGGAAGAGTTACGAGATGTGATTCAGTCAGAATCATAGAGTCTGCCGCCATCCATGCCTCACCGCCACTACCGCCACAAGAGACAATAAAGCCTCAACTAAAGATCAAAGTAAAAATCATGATAGTGCTAATTCTGTGTTAGGGCTGATGTGGATGTCTATACGAGGTATATGCTGTTGGTATAGCTGTTGGCTCTGGCTATATTGAGTCAATTGACAGATTCGAGACGAAGCAATGGGGTTGCGTGGAAATGAATAAATTTCCATATACACTGTCAATTTAGAAACAGACCACTTTTGGAGTAAATATAAATTTTTTTTTGGTGAATAAAAGACATGAAAAGTAAGAAGACGGAAGACGAAAGGGCGGCTAGGTGAATTAATGAGTTCTTTTTTATGATGGCAACAGGTGTCTTTGGTGATTAGAATTGTCCCATCACCCGACTGGTTTATGGGCATATCAAGTTTGGACTTGTGTACTGGGAACGAGTGGATTGAGTCCTTGGCCATAAATGTAATGACAAAATTTTAATACTTTACTTTACTAGACCAGAAACCAACAACCATATAGCTGCACTATACTATAATATCTATATCCCCAATCCCCACTCCTGTCTTTCAATGCGTCAATACTTCCCATTTTTCCTACACAGTATCACAATGTATGCTTCTCGTTTTCCCAATTTATTTCTATTTTATTGGATTTTATATATGATCCTTTGTGACATCTGTAGTACAGTAGTGCGTTGGGAGATGTGTGTAAATGCATATGTAAGGCGGTGTATTTGTCTTTGTCCTCCTGAAACTAAGGCCGCTGAGGTATAGTCATAGTCATAGGCGGAGAGATGGTTTAATAGCTGACTGTGGCTGAGTGACTTATTGCAGAAGTTGTAAGATTGGGAGAGTGGAGAGAGTGTGATACAATTTGTGATATAATCCACACAATTGATTTGACAGGTGACGCATCTCTGTGACGCTGGGACGGATTCCGGCTACACATTTACAGCCCCTAACTTTGCCACTGTTCCGCCGGAGACAATTACACGAATTACCTCTCAAGAGCCTAAGCATCCTGCGTCTTCATTCTACTACCCGGATAAGGAGGCTCTCCCCACCATTGCCACCTTCACCCTTGTTAAAGTGGAACATTTTTTTGTCATTTGATGCACGCATCCGTTTTTTTTCTCTCTCTTTTATTTCTTCCACGGAATTACACATTGAGTATTTTTTCTCATCCTCTCAGACAAAGCCAAATCGGAGCCGGGCTCTTTATCACTCCTTCCTTATCAACCACTTGAAAGACTTTAATCTCTCTCGCTTAGACAAAAATCGCAGCCTACCTCTTCCCACCTTTTGAGCTATGGGACTATCTATACGTATTTGGTTTGGCTCCGTTTTGGGAGTTTGAGGGGGACGGAGTGGGAGGCAGACGGAGGAAGGATACGATAAGTGGGAGTATAGGAAGTGGAGAAAAGTGACGAGGAGAAAGGGAGATGATATACTTAATCAGTTCATGAACCATTTTTCTCCACTTTCCCTACTACCCTACATCTAGCGGCTTCAAAAGACTCCAGTCTCCAGAGCCCTGCTGTGAAAGGAATAATGGAGAGAAGGACTTTCTCTGTAGGATAGATATATGTAGGTAGTCTCTGGATTTAGGGATGTAGATGTGGGTATATAGTGTGATGGGAAGGAGGAAGTTCGTGAGGATGTGTGGGAGTTCCCTTACATGTTGACTCTTGTATGTTCTTCACAGCTTAAAGAATACTCACCGTGGAGGTCGGAAGAGAGCACAATCTACCCTCCACATCATTTACTCGACGATATTGACAGCAATGATATTGGGAACGAGATTGGGGATCTGGCCGAAGTAGATGGATTGAATTCAAGAATGCTGAAAAAGAAACGGTTGAGGAAACTAAAAGGTACGTGAAGCGTTGGGCTCTACAGTTCCCTCACTACTTACACTGGACTACTTCAGTCCATCACTTTCCAACTTTCCATTGTAGCCCATGCATGCCGGGCCATGTACTGTACGTGTTAGCCATAGGCATATAGAACAGAACTATGAGACACATGGAGATGGAGGGAACCTTCTTTCTAGGCAGTTGTTACTTGTTGGTTGGTTTGGTTTCGGTCGGTAGCTAGATTATTATTGTTATTATTGCTGCAGAGAGAGAGGGAATTCTTTGACAACATAGTCCTAACCAAATACATAATAAGTAGGTAGGTACCTTTCCACCTAAGTTGATATACATAACTCCATGGGGAAGGGACACTTTCTAAAGTAAGTCGACGTGGAGCTGAGCTAAAAGGCAGGGAACCACAGATGTAAATGTGAGGCGTGTGGATGTGTGTCTATATTCTATGTGCGATTTGCACAGAGAGAGCGAGTTTGCGTGTGTGTGAGTGTCTGGAGCGTTCCGCTACATTGTGTACATAAGGAAAGGAGAGAAAAAAAGGATGAATTCAAGTTAGCTGACTCAAATGGTGTGCTGAAATAATTTATGATATTGTACATTATTTATTTGGTGACCCCGTACAGGAAGTCGCTCCAGGGACTGTCGACTGAGCGAATGGTCCAAATGGTGAGTCTCTCCATTTTATATCTAGTCCATTCTATTCTTTACGCCAACCAACTCTCCTACCTAGACACCATTATCTCCCCGTCCATCCATATATGACCGTACTATTATTGTTAGTTTCTCAAATGCCCATACATCTTCCGAGGAAGCGTCATTCCCACTTGAGAGTCTTATCCTCATCTATGTATTGGTCTCCTTAGTTAAGTAAGTTGTCTTTACTCACTTGGATGGCGAGAGCGCTCATGTCCCTACACCTATACCTATACCTGGGTCTGGGTCTAGGTCCTAGGCATGTACGACAGCTCCTATGCACCCTAAATATCGTCCCTCACGTCAAATGATGGTGGGACACTTCCTTAATACAGGAGTTGATGATGGTATGGTAGTTGTGTGGTGGTGATGGTGTTCGGGTAGTTGAGAGAGATATACGGAGTCATCGGAAGGTCCGGACAACCGGAATTTCAAGGATTCATGAGGGAATGGTGAGAATGTTGACAAAATGCTTCTGGTTTTAGGTCCGAGTGCTCGGCGCTTTGCGGTGTTGGAGAGCAAAATCGGAACCGATACGTCATCAATCATCCACGAGGTGCTGGAGCCTCCTGCCCGCCTTTACAGGATAAAAGACTTTGTAACTCTGCTCGGGATTGTCGACAAAATTATTTCGACTGGTAGGAAAATATTCGTTGGAGGAAAGAGGGAGGGGGGAGGGGGGTATGGGAAGAGGAAGGAGAGGCAAGAAGACTTTATTACCACGCACAGGATAAAAGATGGATGTATCATATATGAAGTCTCCCTCCCCCCACTCCACCCCAGCCCCCTTCAACGTCACCCTCCCCCATCAGCCATTTCCTATCACTGTATTTATTTATGATCTCGGAGTTAGTCTCTGTAACTTCGGAAATTACAAGAAAATGAGTATGTGTGGAGAAGAGAAAGAGATTATTTTTTCTCTCTCGCTCTTTCTCTTTCCTCTCAATGTGTGCCTGTGTCTGTGTCTGTGTGTCTCTGTGTGTTTGTCTCCCATTTCCCAAATGCGAGTGCATATGCCGTGAGTTAGTGTGTCAGAGTGTAATATTGCTTCCTTCTTTTTTTTCAATTACGTAACACTTGTAGACAGATTTGGAGAAATCAAGAGTGACCAAAAGGGAGAGTGAGAGAGGCAGGGGCAGAAGGGCACGTTCGAGTGACTAACCACTGCAAAAAAAGGAAAAAAAAATACGAATCGTAAACACTTAATATACTGCAGCTCCCTCCACTACTCTCACTCTCACTCGCACTCTCGTCTCGTACGCTTCAACACGGCTACGAGCGCCAGCAGCCCTACTCCGTCTGTCTACACGCAAAAACTCACTCACTCACTCGTGTGAATATCATCTCTCTCTCGCTTTCAAAACCAAATAACTACCTACTCCTACTCAACAACGTTCATTTCCACTTCTACTTGAGAAGCACAATATGAGCAAGTCTGGCCTCCCTTCAACTTCAACCCAATGACACAAATAAATACAACTCATCCACATACGACGAGGGGAAAGATTGGACCTGACATGACGGACGAGCCACATACATGAGGAGAATAATCATGTCAGCAGTCTAAATACTTCCATACTACTGAACCCTCTCAGAGCCCATCTCATGAAAGGAGCTCATTATTAATTACTCAGATATTTCATTCACTAATTAGTCTCGGTTTACTATTTTGTAGTTGCCGTATTATGTCATCCTCGTAGATGAGTTTTCTATATTTGTGTCAAGGTTCATTTCTTTCTTATTTTTGTCCCCTCCCTCGCTCTCTCTCTCTCCCTATTTATCGCCTTTCTTTTACTTTTTATCAAATATGAAATTCACGGATCGATGGGGAATTAGTTCATTTCTATTTTTTCTGTCTCTGTATTTTGAATGGATTTTTTGTTCAAATGTCGCATATTGTATTTGTATGAGAGTGAATTAATGTTAGTTAGCTGAATGGGGTATGTGTATGACGCCATAGTAAATTACAACATAATTTTATTAATTATTCCTTGTCAGTATATATTTGTTTTTTTTAAAACGTGATAGTTTGAATTATTTAATCAAAGTACAGATGGTCCAAGAAATGAGAAATAAATCGATTAATACAAATAATGATATATATAAATATTTGGTGTGTATTTTTTATTGCATTGTACCTCAAACATGAAGTAAGTAGCAGACTCATACACATATGTTTTATTTCTGCATTTACCTATCTTTTTTATTTAGTTTTGATCATTGACCCAACAAGTTTAATTAGAGCCTCAGTTTCATTTTTTTCAGCAGTATTATTTTTATTTTTTTTAAATGAAATATGTAGAGTAATTCATAATTTTTACATTTTCTCATTTTGGCCTTTAAAACACAGGTAGGAACAGTGATTTACAAATTCTTTAAAAGTATAAAATTACCTTTCTGAGCGTTAAAAAACAGAGCGTTATTATTGCACTACACAGGCGCACTATATTTAACGCGTTTTAATAATATGAGAGAAAAACTTTATTAAGTCACTGTTGCACAATTGCAATAGCCATACAGCTCAGTATACAATACAATACTTTCTTAACTATAATTAAAACATTTTACGAAAAACAAGAATGCATTTTAAGTATATAAATGATGATTATAAATCCTAATTGATCCTCTGAGAGCAAACATTAAAATATCGTCCACAACTGTCGAAGGAATACGAAAAGAACTAGCCCATGCTTTGAAAGAACTTGATAAAGATCCTCGTGCTCCTATATAAAGACCAATCACTTCGACTCTACGTAAATCCCATTTCTCCATGAAGTACTTTGTACAAGGCTCGTAAATTTCTTTTTTCTCCTTGTCTACAGCAACTGCTTGCTCCTTACTATCCCCATATTCAAATCTTACTGTAGGATCCAAAATATATCCCTCTTTAGATGAAGGACAGTATGCAATAATATCCACTCTCCTAGTTGATCCATTTTCAGCAAGACAATGCACTTCTTGCTCTACTACAAAACCTTTGTCCTCAAGAGCTTTTGCTAGAATTTCACGAATACCATGATGGCGATTGTTGCGTAAAAGTTCTCCCCGGATACAGGATCCTAAGACATGACCAAGACTTTCTTTCTCAGCGCCGCAATAGAATTTATCACTACCTTTTATTTTTGTCAAAACGTTTTAAATCTATTTTAAGTTCAAGGTCTGCCTGGATCAATGATAGTAGCAAAAAAATCAATAATATTGGTAACATAATGTTATATGAAATTTAAGGGTACGCCATGAAGTTTTGTAAATTAAAATCGTTGTAATATTAATGAAAATATGGCTTCAAAAATTATGCAGACTCTGGATACATAAAGCAAGTAGAGCGAAAAACAATTTTTTCTTGAAAATACCAATCTTTAAATCTAAATACTAAGAAGGAAATAATCGATTCCGTTTAGTTAAAATCTTGTTCATACATATGTAGTTAACCTAGGTATCTTGTCCTTGCTGACGAGTAGTACAGAAGCACCCGTTTAAATAAATATAGTTGTGTCTCTTATTTATTCATCAGTTGCCGCATTATGCACTCGAGTAAAAGTATAATTCTTCTCTGAAAAAAGTTTTGGGATCAAACATTTTCATAATCCACAATGCACAGTATTGTAAACGTCCAAACCATGCCTAAACTAATGCCAGATGCAGGAATATAATCTAGAGGGATAAATTATGGAGAAAGTATTTTGCCTATTCATATGATGTCCGTCCTCTTCATACGAAGCTTATCCTCAGTCATATAGATAGAAGAGAAGAGTAACAATCATATTATGAGAAAGGGAATGAAGGAGCATAAGGCGGAGCGGAAACGATTTATTTTTGGATTTAGTGGATTATTATTTTTTTTTTATTAAATACGATTCGAATAGATTATGGACAAATAATATTTTGTTTACAATAATCATACATAGCGGATGTAATGTACAGATATACTGTACATTATTAAATATTATAATATACATAATTACATATCATATAGTGTTTCATTTATATTTATACATATATATATATATTTCTATATCTCTATTTATAGGTAATATATAGGTAATTGCAGTATAAAGCCTCTTCAGCAATAATCCCTCCGTAGATGGATAGGTAAATAGTTTTTTGTGTGTGTGTAGAAACGACATTTATTTTTTTTACTGAACAGATCACCCGTCAACGACGTCAACATTAAAGCTCCTTCCTCCACGCCTCCATCCAACACCATCTCATGATCACCAGTTGAAGTAATTTCTGGAACAAACAAAAATAAAAATAAAACATTTAGACCCTCAAAAACAAATACCCATAGACGAACGACCAAAAGCTAGTCGGGAAAAAATGTATGAAATTCATAATATTTGGGTGGTTACTTTTTCTTTAAAAGAGAATTTGACGAAAATCAATTACGTTATGGGAGAGTGTATATGAGATGAAAATAACTACAAAGAAGGTACTACATACATGTGAGGACTTTACCTATTGCAACTCCTTGCACTTCCACAGAATGTAGCCTCTTTGAGTGGTAAACAGGGACGGCCGCCTCTCCTCGGGTGCAGCGTCACCGTCCTTGTGCGAATCATCTCACCAATACCGCAAGTCTGTAACGGAATTGTACACAACATCATCCAATCAATTATAATATTGACTTTAATAAAAAATAATAATATTGTCAAAACATGATAAAGTGCCGCTCCCCGTATTCCATACACGTATAGCACACAAAAGTCGATCAAATCAAGACCAATATATACAATACACGAATATATTATTATACTTTTTAAAAACTTTACTTTCGGTTTTGTCTCATTTGCCCGTATGCTATTATTTATACATTAGTTTTTTCATCTCGTTAGACAAACTTTGAAAATTTTATACTGAATTTCTGACGAGGCTTTGACAAAGGTTTTTTCCTTAGCTCTAT
Source organism: Dicyrtomina minuta (assembly GCA_949802685.1). Lineage (NCBI taxonomy): Eukaryota > Metazoa > Arthropoda > Collembola > Symphypleona > Dicyrtomidae > Dicyrtomina > Dicyrtomina minuta. The sequence continues at coordinate 19,838,240 of OX461809.1, read as the reverse complement.
ATTCCCAATAAAACTCTTTAACTCGCCGTTTGAAGACGAACTAAAACCGAAATAAAGTGATAGAACAGTGAGCAATATTTGAATTGGAACGGAAAATAAGGGAAAATAGACAAGAGAGAAAGTTTTTTGGTTGGGTTTGAATGTTGAATCTGATTACCTTACTACATGGACTCCAGGGTCCCCATTCAGAAACACGACAGTCCCTTGGTGGTCCTTCATTCAAAATTGGAGAAAAATACAGAGAAAATATTTAAGAGTTTATTTGGCATGGTTGAGAAAGAATGAAACTGTGATTAAGATAGACGCTTTTGTATATATAATATAGTCAACTACAAATAGGGTGTGTGTGTTTGTGTGTGGGATACTGGGATCGTGATCGAGATGACACACACACACACACACAAGCATACAAGCACATATATGAGACTCGTAATATGTGCGAGGAAACGAAAGGAGGAAAGACATGAGATGCCGTAGTTGAGTTGAAGCATAGTGTTCTATGTAGGTAGACTATATAGGGCTGCTTTTTCCTTTCTTTCCCTTCTGGGACAAATAGGAGTAATAGTGGAGCGACATGGAATAAATGTGATGGCACTTTGAAGCCATCAACCATACATGTTATGTGCCTTGAGATATGCAAAGGAAGAGCGCCGCACACACACACGCCGTCTGATTTATGTAGTGCTCTGTTTGAACGCCCAAAGCAATTTTACGTCTCGACGGAAGTCTACATAATTCCACGACCATTTCATATAAGTCAAACTACCTATCACACGACATGCCGACGGACGGACAGACCGACACTCTCACAGATACTTTCCAATTCCAACTTAAACTCAAACTCCAACTCTGAGATCAGCATCAAACCTTCTTCCCTCTCTTTCTTTGTCTCTTCTCCGTCCCGCCCGAACCTTTCTCAGCCCTCAGCTCCCTTCTGTCGATCATGTGAGGAAAGAAAGAATTTGAGCTCCCAAAGTCGAAGTGGAAGTGGAAGAGACGTCGCTCCGCTTTCACTCTCTACAGAGGCCAACCCGCACCGAGTTGTCCTTGTCTCCCTGTCTGTCTCTCCGTGTCTCCTGTCATTCTCTCGAAACCGTCTTTTGTACGCGTATGTAAAGCTCCTCTCCTCGCTCTCGCTCTCTGTGGGTCGACGGACTTTGAAGGGAAAACATATTGTTCTCATTCCTTTGGTGATTGTTCCATTCCCTGAACTTTTTTTTTTGCTTTTACTTCTACTTCTACTTCTACCAAACATCCAAAGATCCAAACCTTTCTTTTTCTTTTTTTTATCCCTTCTTTATTTTTTGCGCGGAGGTTTTTTGGTTTGGTTGGTGTTGATCTTCACCCACTTTGTCGGCATGCACACGTAGGTAGGTAGGTAGCTACGGTCCTACGTCTGTATGTGGCTGTATGCAGAAGTGGCTGAGATAAACCGAGATTATGTGCTAAGCTACTAGGTACCTACTTATAGATCTGCGTATAGTTTGTAGTGCCCGGGAGGGACAAGGAGAAAAGCGAGGACTTTACTAGGGTATAGCTATTAGGTTAGTATAGGCATTTAGGCAAATGCATACAGCATCCAGAGAGTAGGACATGTGAGACACTTGAACCAGACCCAGGTACTAGGTGTCTACTTCGTCAACTTTCTACACAGGGCCCGTGCATGTGTCAAGGTGGGAGTCATATATAGGACGGAGAGGTAGAAAGAAAGAAAGAAAGAAAGAAATAGAAAGAAAAATAAAACAAACTCACTAAATTTTTTCAGCTTGTGCCTCTTATCCTTCCGCTTTTTATTGAGAAGCTTGTCGGGTAAGTATTCATTGACGCTATTGAATGCAGCTCCGACGGGTCCCACTTGAAACCCATTCGACACTGATGAAGTGGCCGTGGCACTCTTAAGATTACTTTCAACCGGACGACTTTCACGATCGATCACATCATTGCTCGAAATCACTGTGTCTGTCTCATGTGGGTCCGCGTGATGAAAGACTTGACTCAACTCGTACTCTTTCACCTAGAAACATTCCCGCCAAACCATCAGCACAAGCCAGTCAACCACTCAACTATGTACAAAACTATTATTTACTTCCTTTTCCTTCCTACATTAAATCACTAAAACCAAGTCACCCAGCTAAGCATCCCGTCCTATTCCCCTTGTACATCACATAGCGTCTACTCACCACCATGCACTATGTACATACATACGACCACAAAATCTTCAGCTTGAGCCCTCGTTCCCACCCTCCCAACAACAGACTATTGTTGTTATGGTATACCATCCCCAGTTTCAGTTTCAGTTCCACTTCTCCAGCTCCAGTTCTACGTGTTCCAGGAAGAAACATCAAAACCCAGACGTGGAGTATCCCTCTCCATCTTCTGAAACTTGCATTACATACATTACATTGCATTTTTCTTTTCATTTTTTCCTGATTTTACTGAATCACTGAATCCCATTTTCTCATTTTTACAGATATTTTCAAATCAAAATATTTCCATGTGATTTCAAAGGAAGGTTTTTTTTCCTTTCTTTCTTTTTTTTTTCTTTTTCATTCTTTGAAAGAAAAACTCCTACTTTGAAAAAAATTTAAATTCGTAAGTTTTGAACTTGATTCAAAAATTCCAGGAATTCTTTGCATCCTTCTCATCTTTGATTCGCATCCTGATTTATTTTAAATCCTACACATACGTTCGTAGGTACCTACCGCCATGTGCATAGGCACACTCCGAGCATTGCAGACTAGACTAAATGTGCATAAATAGGAGAGATGCATGAGTCTGCATACTATAGGAACATACCACAGAAATTCGGCGTAGAGAAGGCAAGTCTCGCATCTCGGTCTCGGTCTCGGTCTATACTCGCAATCTACACTGGTAGACCGGAGAGGGGAAACGTTTTCTTTCCCACATCAGATGAGATACATACTGTGCATCATGTGCAGTACTGCATACAAAGGCCGGAAGTTTGCGTAACCGAGCCGAATTCACTCTCTCTCTCTTTCTATCTGCCTATCTATTTCTCTTTCATTTCAGTGTCCTCACACCATTAAAATTTTACTACAAATGCAAAAACCTCCCATCTAAATTGATGTGCATGTGTGTGCATGTGTAATGCATGTAAATGTATAATAAATACTCCCCTTGCGACTGCATGTAGACAGAATCCTGACACAGATACCTTGATACATCAGATCATACGAGATATACAGTTGTCTCCCTCACATGAGCATCAGTGTAAACACAATAGGATAGAGTACAATAACGCAATTTTGGAATTAGAATGTTTACGGTGAGTATACTAATATAGCTACCTCCTACTTTGGTAGATTGGTGCCGAAGGCCTATATCTACCTCTCTGTGGATGGACCTCCGCTCACACACACACACACACACACACTCCTCATTTAAAAATTGAGAGCGGAAAAATGACAATTTGGAAATAGGTCGAAACTGTAAATTTTCATTAGGATTCCAGCAGCTGTGATTCGGATTGTGATTTTGTGTTTTGTGATCTAGTTGAGAAATTAATGGGTTACGAGTACGAGGACAAGGCTTGAGAGAAATGCTAAACCGCTCCTCATACTTTCCACTCTTTTATTTTCTGAGTTGAGTGCAGAGTGCATCTGTATCTATCTCCTATCTCCTACAATACATGGCCTGGCTTGACTCAAAGTAAAAAATCAGAAGGGCCGCCGAGGCAGAGCTATGGAGTCAGAGGGAGACGCATAAAATTTCCGGGAAATGTTCTTTTCCTCAAGTTTGGAAATGACATGAGTAAGTGATGGGTAATTTCTGTTGTTGTTGTTCTTGTTGCCACTGCTGCTGCTACTGCTGCTGCTTTTGGAATTTGGAAGTTTTCACGGTGTCTATTCTCAACTCTGCTCCTGCACCATCTTGTTCATGAGATGCTCGCTCCAAAACTCCAAACTGCATCCACTCATTTGCCGCTTCCCAACTTCCCATCCTTCTCATCCATGGACGCGCGGCCTCATGAAACACTCGCCGCTCACCACACTACATTTACATTTGCATTCAGAGTGAATAGCCCCAGTCTCTGATGGTGATGATCTCAAAATGACTGAACAAAGAAATTACCTACGTGCCAAAGTGAGAGAGAGAGAGATGCCTGGCCAGTGCCAGTGTGAGTGCCAGCTGGATGCGGAGTCTGAATATATGCATTCATAGAGATGGGACGGGTGGATGAGGAAGCAGGACATGGAAACAGGAGATGTTGGTGTGAGGGATTTTTGGGGTGTAATAGACAGCAGCTTGGCAGTCCGTCTGCCCATACATAATATTTTGTGTAGGTAGGCGGAGGTAGCGTGATAAAATCTGTGAAGATTTTGGAATTAGTGAATGAGAAAAGAAGACAAAGTGGAAGAGAACTCCAACTCGAAGACGAAGACGACGGAGACTGTGGGAGGGCGGGCTCAAGTCCTGGAATGCTGGTCTGGTGGTGCTATGCTGGAGTGACTTGATAAGATAAAAGTTTGCGAGAGAGTTAAAAGTTTTAAGTAAATGAGATGAGAGAGAGAGAGATGAGTGTACCTTGAGGAATTGGAAGGAGGCGATTGGTGGTAATGTGTCCCGGTCGGGATAATAGAAAGACGAGGCTGGATGATTCGGCTGTCGGGTTGTAATTTGTGACACTTTTGAGCGCGGCTCTGTTGGCCTATAAAATTTTCATCAGATCATCATCATGATAACAAAACAAGATGAAACAACCATTCAAACATCCTCCACTTAAATTATTATACCTCTACACAAGTTTTAACTTTTTATCACTTGACTCTATCTCCTATTCAATCTTGAATTAATCAAATCTCCTTCCTCTTTTCTTCCTTTCTCTCTACCTATCTGTCCCCGTCGCCGTCTGTCTATAATATACTCTCTTTTGAGAGTCTCTCTCTCTTTTATGGAATATTACATCGCATCACTCTTTTGAAACTTTGTCGTATTATTTTCTTATTTCCCTGTACATATGTACACGCAGGGAAGAGGGGAGCGGGCCGCTCAGTTGATCATCCTATCCTTTCCATTTCCACGTACGATTAGTCAATCCCTTCAATTCCCTCTTTTAATTAAACAAAATGAAATGGACTTTTTCACGATTCTTTTAACTAACTAAAACATACAAGGGGATATGAAGTTGAATTAATTTCCATTTATTTATTTATTACCCTTTACACCAGACACTTTTTAATGGGCACTACTACCTTTTTATCACTAGTGAGTTGTTTCGCAGTCCTCCTGCACGGATATGTGTTACTCCATTTATTAATTCGCTACCCCGTTCCTACGGTAAAAGCATTAAATTTCCCACTTTTTTGAAATATTTTCAAATTGGATTTTTTTTAATGTAAAAAAAAATGCAATTACTAATAATATGATACTCGTAATGAGAAAATGTACCTAGATACCTATTGGTATGCATTACCTACCTACCTACTTACTGTTACTAGACGACGGGAATTTCGACTAACGATAAGTTAAAAAAAAAGTCTCTTGTATTCACGAGCTATTTTACAGTATTTGACTACATACATTTGAATAAAGGAATAAAAGTTGGTAGTGAAAAATTAAAACTGATTGGAGTTGGTCTGGTCTGGTAATGTAAATATTAATAGTACCTATCTACACACACTCTGAATTTACATAAGACTCCTGTAGCCGTAGCCGTACTCGAACATTTCCTTGGCTAGATTTTAATTCTTTGACAACTATGTCTACTACAAATTGGGAAGATGCACTCACAATCCCCATTTCTTAATGGACGCTCATACCCATGGAGAGCGTGTACTATAGGACTATAGTGGAAATCATCATCATAATAATTATGAGCTTACCAGTTTGGGGAGGTAAAAGTGAAGCCATTATCCGTGCCAGCATCAAGAGGGAATTCCTGAAATTGTCAAGAAGTAAAAATAAAATAGACTAAATACATTGAGCATGATTAAAATATAAATTACAGCTCAACATTCTTACTCCTATATATTTGGGACGCACCCGCCCCATCATATGAAGACACAGTCGTGTATCATGTGAAGATGATATGGGAGACTCTATGCATATTAGTACAATGCAGACAAACAGATATAGTCATTATCATTATCTTCAAAAACCTCTGCTATATGCAATGGATCATCATTGTTCAACAAAATCTCTTTGGCTTCCCTTAATTCCACAGATCCTCAATTCCTAGTAACTTGAAATCCAAAATCTAAACGAAAGCCAAAACGAAAGCAAACAAAACGGAGAGAGAGATAGAGAGATTGGTGCGGGGAGGGAAAGGGGGGAATAAAAAAGTGAGTCAACGAAAAAAGAGACCGAGAACGAGAACGAGAACGAGCTGAGCCAACAAAATCTAAATGGAAATCCAAAGAAATTATAGAATTGCATCTTGAGTGAGAGTGTCATAATAAAGGTAGCGTTGAACCAACTCTCTCTCTCTCTCTCTTTCGTCTCTTAAAATTTGAGCATTGAGAATGGGTTCGAGGTTGTCTTCGTCTCCGCGTCTTTCCCTTTTTAATTCTTATTCATTTTTCTATATCTGACTCTGTCACACATTTCACTCCCTGACGCATCTCTGTCTGTCTCGCTGATCTTTGTGTGTACAGACCATTAGTACAGGAGTTCTCGGAGAGTATGAAAGGAAGCTGGAGTGATAAGAAATGGAAAACGAGGGGAGTCAAATTGTTAAAATCAACATGAGAGAGCGGATGAAATGGGATACATTGAGCAGTCCCAGGATGAGCCTCCCTTACCACACCACGCTATCTCTATCTATGCACCGTAGACTCGACATAGATGCTGTAAGTTACAGGCACCTCAACTCAAATACCAACGGGCATAATAATGTGCAGAAATTTCGCATGTCTTCCCTCTCCTGTCTGTATCCCAATCCCGAGCGAGTTCGAGTTCAGTAGAGCACAAGTTTAAAAAATAAATAAAGGCGCGTAAGCATATGGTAATGAAATGAAAGTTTCGGTTTCGGTTTAGGATTTAAATTTGAATGTTTATGGAAAGCGGGATATTTATACTGTACAAAAGTATAAACTGCAAAATTTCTCAGAAAAACAAACTTGATGCAAAAAAATAACTTTTTTTTAAACATTTAAAAAAAAATGTATCTTTTTGTATTTAAAAACATTCTATAGTATAATATGTATTTTTCTGTTTTGATATCTTTGACTAGTTTATGTGTTGTCAAGTGTGGCTTGACTCATCCTATGTCCTATATGAAGCTGGAGCTGGACTAAAATAGTCTCCTAAACATCCACGCTTTTATTTTTTGTCTCCATGTATTTTCACAGCTGATCATACATGGCTGAGTATTTTAGTCATCCGTAGAGAAAATAATCGCTCCCGCCTGCTTCTTCTTTTTTTTCTTGGAAAAAACGAAACGTTTGGAAGCAGGACGGTTAACGATATCCGTCTGTCGGCGTCGGCTCATTCGACCGTTTTACGTTTGGCTGGGTAGAAATTGAAAGTTGCCGACGACATTTCAAATGATTATTTTCATCATCATCATCATCATCATTATCATCATCATTATAATTACATGGAATCGGAACTTTTGAACATTTTACAATAATTATCTGAGCACCGCGGACCGCGGACGTCTCAAGCAATGTTGTGTAACTTGTAAAATATATACTTTTGAAGGAGGATGACTCAAAAAATACCTATTTACTTTATTTTCCAAGCAGATCACATGATGAAGAGAGGCGTCATGAGGAAATAAAAAAGAGAAAAACTTTTCTTTTTTTTGTGTATTCCTCTGTTTTTTAATAAATTTTACCCTCCGCATTTACAATTTACAACGTGTACATACAAATGTAAACAAAAAGTAAAATGCTGTGTGCTATGGCTTGTGTGGGATTTTCATGGGAGTGATGTTGCATGAGTGGCATCATGGACACACGGCATGGGAAGAAGACATGACATGGTTTCCTTTACATTGCACACAGTTTCGTGGAATAAGATTGGAAGTGAAAAGTATTTTCCCAAAGTATCAACTTGTATGCATGTTCAAAGTAAACCCATCAAATGAGATACGATTGTAAAACAATCAGTAAATCCTTTGAAGTTGTCTACACACTACACTGTTTTTTATGTTTCTTCTCCCGAGGTAGCTGCGGAAGGTGGTAGTAGTAGTAACAAGTGAGTAAGCGGCGGGTATGCTCCGGGTTTATTACAACAACTGAATGCGGTGTAGTAGGTTAGGTTAGGTATGGCATGCCTTCCCATGGCCACGGTATGCTATGCTATGCTATGGTATGATGCGGTATGGGTCCATAGGGCAGGGAAATGTTTTGAATCGTCTCTCTCTCTCTCTCTGTCTGTCCTAGTCAGTAGTTGTTGTGGAGTCCCAGTAGAGAAGGGACGATGGTAATAATAGAATTTGTTTTATACTTTCAATTCCAATTCAAATTCCAATACACAATATTGCGCTCATGGACTCTCTGGGTGAAATGGAATTATTTATGTTATTTCCCTTTCAACTCAATATCAGTAGGGCAGACTATGTATGTACATGGAATTTTTGAGGAAGGCAAAGTACTAGATCATTCAAAATAATGAAATTTAGAATGTTTACCTTTTTCCCCATATGCCCTCAAATATCTGCGTACTCAACAGAAAAAGAAAAAAAGGAAAGAACCTTGAGCATAAATCCGTCAAAATAATTACTTGGATTTTTAAACTTTAAGCAATATGTGTTAAATGTTTTTATTGAAAACTGTAAATTATGTTGAGTAGTAGACATACACATAATATAAACACCAAGTGCAAATATATTTTCCCTATATACCTCATTATTACTACTATTACTATTACTAGTATTATTATTATTATTAGCACTACATGGCAATATTTATCTTCCCTACCAGACCTACTCCATATTTCTCAATTTCGTCTCAAGGAAAACACTTATCGTTAGTTTACATTTTACACATATTTACATTCACAAATCCATTTCCTAGGATCCACGGACACGGACCTATAGGCACTACGACTACGACTATGAGTACGCGATACGATCAGCTGCGAGACAAACAAAAATAACCAAAACTTTCTCATGTTATTGTTTTTACACTTTCCACCTATACATTATATAGACCCATAAAAATCCTATGCTGCAAATATTTACATACTTGTACTGAAATGTATAGTGCAATTTGAATTTTCATTTTATACTTGCTATATCAGTAACATGCATACATGTCAATGTACCTCAAAAACTCTAGACTTGACAGCCTGAACTAAAATTAAATTTTGGTAAAGTGTATACTGTACTAAACTAGTAAATTTAAATATCCACTAGTTACTATGTAATCTAACTTGGTATGCTCTGACAGTAATTTGGGGAGGAAGCCTTTTGGGACCAAGCGTTAAGATGGACCAGTCCCAGACCCAGAGTCCTGCTCCTGGTCGCCTGGTCTTGGTCCTGGTCGTGATTGCAGTCGTAATTTTCAACTACCTTGACTGGATTAAATCCAGAAAATTTTGTATTAATTAAAATGACAAAAGACGCCTACGAATTCCATTGAGAATGACGAAATGCTACATTGTATGTAGTAGTTTGTTAGTTTCTAAGTTTATTTTATCCTCTGCCCACCTACTTGAGAGAGAGAGAGCTCCCACAGTCTACAGTCTACATGCTCATCAAATAGAATTGCAATCTCTCTCTCTCTCTTTCTCGGTCGTATTTCAATTTAATTTAATTTAACTTGAATTTAAAATGAATGATATAGACATATATTGCTAAGTGCGCACGGTGGTTTGAGTAGTGAGGGATGGATGGTAATGCATGAAAATGAAATAGAGATGAATTTACTAAAGACAAATATAGGACAGTCAAATGTACAGTCGAAAACAGAGAGAGAGTTGGACAGAGAGTCTTAAAAAATTTTCATGGACAATAACACAAGCCCATGTGCATACACATACCATCCCTATGAGGAATTGAGGACCTCTCTCTCTCTCTCTCTGTACAGATGTAATCAAAGGAAGGTAAACTGCTCGGAATTCTTTGAAAATGATGATCTGATTAAAATTGTATGAAAGAGACGGACACGGTGGTGTGAGAGGGTAAATCCTTCATTTCATATTCCATTCCACTAAATTCCAATCCAACCACCATATCCATCCATGTGCCCTTTGCTACATGTACCGTGGAACATTAAACATTTCCGTATAGAATCTCAATAAACAGTGTATTTTATATTCTGGGAGCGAATCAAAATGAAACATGTGCTTGTTTTATACCGCATCTCATGTGATATGTGGAGGACCAAAGGGAAAACTATAACAAAGGCAACATTTTGTTTCACTTTTTTCTCTTTCTCTCCCGCTCTATCATATTTCCCTTTCCATTATTATGAGCTCCTCTGCCCACGCTCATAGTATAATATACTATGTAGGTACATGGAATTCAAAATTCTACCAATTTAATTTCTTACAGTAACTATCACACTTGTTATGAGAACAACGATAACTAGCACACTCTTTTACAGAAATATTTATTTTAATAATAAATTAGAAATAGTAAACAAAAAAACTGAGAGCATTTCCCGCCATTGTGAACAAGTGCCAGTTTCCTTTAAAAATCCATGAATATGTGAAATTAAAATTTGATTATTTTAATTTTAGCGTTGTAATACGGAATGGATTACCATTGGACATGAAATGAGTGAAATAAGTGACAAGTGCCTATAAATTATTATTATAGAAAGAATAAAAGAAGGTACCGTAAAGCTTCTATTAGAACCCGGGTCTCCAATAGAACCCGGGTCTCTATTACAACCCGGGTCTAGCTGAGTATTTTGATATACAACCCGGGTCTCTAATACACCCCGGGTATTTAATACTTTGCGAGCCTGTTTCAACTCATATTTTAGCTTATATTTCAATGCACTAACATTTGGTAACGTTGAGAAGTATTATAACTACGTTTCGGCTTTTACTGCCTTAGTTTAAGTACTTTTTTGTCCCTTAATTTTTTATAATTGCTTTTGAGAACGCTGATTTTGCGTATAGCCCGGGTCTCTAATACAGCCCGGGTCGCGGATCAAATTTTAAAATAGAACCCCGGGGTTCTATTAGAAGCTTTACGGTACCTACATATACTAAATAATATCAAAATGAAAGAGTAGTCAATACATGACATGTAAAAGAGATGAGTCACGAACCTCAATAGTTATGTTGTCAATCCAGCGGCCATTTGAACAGAGATTAAAGCAACTGAGACCCACAAACCAATCAGGGGACGGGACGATTCGTGAGATGAGCGAAACCTGGTCAAAGAACCAAAATTAATGGAAAATAAATGGACAATTTCATTATTTAATAGTTTAACATTTCCACACACACACATTTTCACATTTAGTATCTATAGTATCTAATGTTGGTAGGTAGGTAAGTTACTCTAATTCCAGTCCTCGCACTCGGTCCTCTCACCCCATTACCAAATCCTCTTCCGCATTTTGTGCGCAATTTTACAGTTTTCACCGTCCACAACATATGTGGCATACCTATGCATATGCATAATCATACAGATATCGGTATCATGACAGCGTTCTGTACTCCACTAATTCTAATTCTCTCCGTGTACATATTTGGTGGATACTCTCAAAATTTTATAGGGAATTTTACGATGTGGATGTCACACAATTAGGGGAGCGAGGGACAAAGATCAGTCAGTAGCAGGGAAGAATCAGGACCAGAACCAGGACCCAGGACCAGTTGATGGAGCTTCTATAGTCTCATTCTCTCAGCAAGTAAAGCCATAACCATCCTTCTCTCCTCCGTTCGTTCGTTCGTTCTGGAATTTGGAATTTGAATCCAAACCAAATTCGAATTTCTCTGTTGTAATCTCTATTAATAAAGTTTCAAATGACAGAAAGCCATCGGAACCAGGATGTCAGTTCAACTCAACTCAACTGTGCTCTTCCACAACAGAACAGATCGACAAGTACAACTCCAACTACAACTACAACAGAAATACAGCCAAACCACCCCTCAGTCATTAAGTCATGGAAATACAAAGCCCAAAAACACTATACGTTTCTACAATTCTATAGTCTCTCCTATTCTCTCCCTCTAGCTCTCCACTCTACACTCTAGCAGACCGTAATTGATGAACTGTAGAAACATATAAATTTATGTCATCCCGTTCCCATTTCCTACAGTCTGTCTGTCTCCCTGTCTCTCCCTTTCTATCTGTCTGTCTTATTGTCGGCTGTCTCACTGTCTCCACGTCCTCGTCCATATCCATATTTTGATCCGGCGATACGTTAATTATGGGTTTTGGTTTGGTTTGGTTTGGTTAACTCTCCTGACATGCGATATTTTATACTATGGATGGAGTAATGTCCATTTTAGACTGTATGATATTATTCGAACCTAATATGAGAATATTCTACTAAATCCAAAGTGAATCCTCAATACCTCAAAATTCATGGACATACATGGGCGCGCATATAGCTAATACCTATAAATCCACTACAAGGTTGATCTGCCACGAAATTTCGGGAATTCCCTTATTCCGATATTCGGATTCTGAGCTCAGTCGGATTTGATATATCAGTGGGAGCCTATCCATCCACATCCACTTTACTTCGCAATTCCAACCGGTTAATCATAATCCTTTTATTCCGGAGCGAGCCGTGTTGTTGTGTGTGCTATTGAGAATGAGGAAATTATTGTCTCTCAATTCTGAATGCTGAATGAGTGAACAAATATCACTATGAACTATATATTATATGGACTGGAGGAGGTCCTTCTCCCTCTCTCATTCAAACGGAATTAAATAATACTGATCACTTTACATTAGGCATTTAAGGATGCGGTGACATGACTTTGACTTTCATACACAATGTTCATTAATTAAGCGATTTGAGATGACCGCTCTGCCTATGGTCCTTGTCAGTCCCAGAGTATTCAGACTGAGTGTATGAGTAATCAGTAGAGAATGGTAATGTCTTTATACTTGTGATATCCTATTATTCCTTTCACTCTCGCTTTCCCTATCTTGTCACCATAATAGAGTCCCTCAGAGACTGATTATTTGTCCCGTGTTCAGAGTTGAGAGAGGAATGCCTCGGCTTACTTCAAGTCCGGGTTCGGATCACGATTCACGACTCACGATTCCTGATCAGACCGAGACCAAGACCGAGACCGATGCCATGCGATGTGATGTAACTCTGGCGTAGGTAGGAAACCCCCTTCTGCACTGTTCTTATCATCTCCTACTTAAACAAATGGGAATTAGATGTAGAGACCGTCAAGAATAACTGAGATGTGGACATGTGTTCCTCAGGTAGAGAATACTCAGGATCGGATCAAAGTTATGGTCTGGGACGGGAAACAAAAACGCCTACACAGTTCAAGCATTTATGTGGATAGGTAGTGGATGGTAATGGTGGAGTAGAGCAGTAACAACAACCACCCACAGACCCACATCAAAATACTGATAAGGAGCGGAGCAGAGTATAAACCCTGAAAATACAAAAGGTCGGGACGGAAAGGAAAGCGGGAGCCGACACCGAAACAGAAATAGGATGGATGAAAGCTGTTGCTGTCGCTGTTTCTGTTGCTGGTGCTGGGGCTATAGTGGTTGCAATAATAATATCACATCGGTTTTGTTACAACATGGCTTAGTACACTTAAGTGCCCATCTTACCTGAACTTTACTACTGCCTACATGTCCGTAATAAAAGTAAAGCTATTATATATTTCGTGAGTATGTTCATGTAACAATTATTCTACTTATTATATTGTTCATGAGGCAGAAGAAAATCGTCGGGGTAGTGGGAGCATGAACGATGAACTGGGAGAAAGTACCAAAAGTGGTTTTAAGTACTAACTGCTTCCCGGAGATCCTTATAATCTTTTCATACGCCATCATCTATACCGACTATAGACTGTATTTATAGGCTGTTGACTGTAGTCGGGGTCGGTAGTCGGTGTGGGTATATCTGTGGGTAGGCGTAGGTATAGGGGCACGTTATATAGCAAGAGTAATGACTACGACTAAACTTATCGTTAGGCCGCTCAACTTATGGGGAAGACTGAAGGGAGGAAAGAAAATTGGTGTACGTTGACGACATGAGTTGTCATAACATAACGGATCCAATTCAAATATGAATTATGAGAATCATATTATTATCCTTCATAAAAGTTTAGAGGGAAATGCTCGGGAAGGGAGTCCACCCTCTTGCTCTTCTCTCTGTGGGTATTTACACATGTATTGTTCCGTATATGTAACCTAGTAACCCTGTCATGTAGGACGTGGAGCTGAGTTAGGTAGACAGGGAGTATCTATAACCAGAACCAGAACCAGAACCAGAACCTCGACGACGATAAAAGAAAGGAGCTTAGGCTGAGGCAAAAGAAGCACATGATTTGTAATAAAATTATTATGTCTACCTCTAAAACAAACCTCAACTCAGAAATAAAGACAAAGACAAATATAGAAACTGGAAATACAGAATGGCTAAGTCTATGAAAGGAGTGTTTGAGAGACTTAAGACTTGAGACTCTCTACTGTGTATAACTCTGATCTGAATGCGTGTGTGTGTGTGTGTGTGTGTGGTATTTTCTTTTCTTGAGTCTGTCTGTCTGTAGTTTGTTTGTTGTCTCTTTCACTAGCTCTCGAGACGTGGATTGTAAAATGCATCGATGCGTGGTTGTAGATGGCGATGATATTTACAGGTATTGTTTGTGGGGATGGAGGGAGGGAGGGAGGGGGGAATTTGAATCAAAATTGAAGAACCTTCACATATAATGACGATGCTCTCTCTCAAGTTTCCCTTGAGAAAAAATGCCACTTAATCCTTATCCCAGGTTTCCTTTTACATGTGATCCAAATACCATAACAACCAATAACATTACCAGTATCCACACCATACATCAACATCAAGACTCCAAATCTCTATTTTCCTATCCCATCCACTCTCACATGACATTACATGTAGTTCCCCCAATGTTCATATTTTATCTCTTATTTCTATCACCAGAAGACTTTCTTTTCCTCCTTGTTTTCATATAATATACCTACGTAACCATTGTTCAAGTCCGGGTGGATGGATGTTGTCGTTGTTGTTGTTGTTGTTTTTTTTCACTTTCTTTATTCTCAGCTTTATTTTCGTATCGCAATTCCAAATTTGGATTCGGAATTTGATATTTAGGAATATCAGATCAGTGAATTTAGATCTGGATGTGGCAGTGCTATTTTCATTGCTAGTTGCCAGTGCGGCGGCTGTGGTCGGGTCGGGTCTTTGTTGATTTTGTTTTCTTCACGTTTCCTTTTACGTGAGCATTTTACTCTGGTTTCTGGATTCTAAATGTACTGACTGAGTTCCCATTTCCCAAATTCCATGTCATAGTTGTGTATACATAGAGATATATTAAATTGTGTCTTGTACGTGCCTTCCTTCTTCTATAAGGATATATAGACATGGGTGTATGTAGTCGCTCCGTAGGACTTGTCTCAATCTCAACTTATGTAGATATGAGATGGTAGATGGTGGATAGAAAGAGGGTCGTACAACAAATAAAAATACAATAAAGAATGAAATATCATCCAACATTTGGATTCTGAGTCATTATTGGCTGAGCTCTGTGTTGGAGAAACATTTGAAAAAAGGGAAGAGAAAATATTTTATGGATCCCATAAAAAATGCCGTGTGTTTAGGATTACAGATAGGTTGTATGTATAAGTATATGTAAGGGATTTGCTCATAGCTATGTAAGACCGTAAATTATTTTAACATTCACAGAAAGAGGTTTTTTTCTCCCGGGTGAAGACATTTTGAAGTATTAAAGTGAAAGTACATAAAATTCATGTTTTGAATTTATATAAATGCTCAGATTAATTATAGTCTATATAGTCAAACTCATGCTAAATTACCTCAAATAAAATATAGGGAATTTAATGAAGTTAAAGAAATATCCCTATATAGCCACACCAACCTACATGAAGTAAATCATTTTTATTTGGGGAATTTTGACCAAATGTTGACAGTCAAATTGTGGAAATGGGATACGTATTATAGGTACCTACATTGAAATCGAGAAGGAGAGTGGAAGTGGGGGAAATTTTTGAAGGAAAATGCTTCAGATTTGATAATTCAAATTTAAATTGTCTGCATATAATACTCTCGTCTCCATTTCTCATATTATATAGGCATAGGGAGTCGTACAGTTTAGCATTGCGGAAAGAAAAATTGGGGAGTAAAACTTGGTTCATGTAAATGGTAAATGGATATTATGTCTTACAATTAGGATTGAGTTTATAGGATGTCATGTAACATTGGAGGCTTGATTAGTATAACAGAATTGGACTGCACAGAAGGATCTATGGGCTTATTAATGGCAAAATTTTTGAAAAGTCTATACGCTTGAGTGTCTTTTTGGTTTAGGATTGACTTGAAAAGGAGTGTTTAGTTTATAGGACTTGGTTGTTTCTTCAAGAGATTCTACTTGCGTTCGTCTTGTCCGATTCAACTTATCACACTCAAACTAGTGCATGCATTTTGTTTTAATTACTAATTTTTACAAGTTGGTTTAAATTTTTAAGACAAAATATTCTGGGGAATCAGCAACTTAAAAACAAATACCGCAGATTGAACCAGTTGACCGTGGGCGAATTCGTATAAGGTGAATGTGATAAGTTAAATTGGACAAGGTGAACGCCGAGAATGCGGGAATTTGGTCTGTCTCCGAGTCGCCTTCCCCTCATTTCTCCTCTACCTAATGTTTAACTATGAAGGGGAAGGGAAGCTCTAATGACTTTAGTAGCTGTTATTTCTAACCCTACACAATTCCCTCCACACTTCCCCAATCTTAGAATCTACAGAAATGCAAATGAGAATTATTTACAATATTATATTATTATTAAGAGTAAGAGTGGAGGCAGGGAAGGAGGACGAGGCCGAGAAGGAAGATCTTTTGAGTTGTATGAATATGTCGCTCGGCTCCCTTGGTCGTCGTCCTCTCCTACGTTTACTCTAAAACTAATTAGCATGCTAACAATTACATAAGAAAGGGCTTCTATTTACATATTATGCCATAACCATAATCATTAGCAAACTATACAATGGCATAGATACTACCAGCCAGCCAACGAACCAACACCAGTCTACCCTACCCACCTTCCTTCCTTCCTCCCTGCACTCTTGTTCCATGCAGAGTTATTGATAATCTACGTAGCCTTTCTATTTTCTATCCATACCCTATGCATGAATGCCTCCTTCTGTCTATTAATAAAATTACACGAGGACTTTTGCTTCTATACGCTCTCTACTCGAACATCAACTTGACAAATAAATTTATAATTATTACTCGAGCTAAAAAAACAACGTTTATATCCTGTGTAATCATAATCATGGCTCCTCATGAATGTATATATGGTTAGTTTTAGAATAATAATAATCATAAGACTGTACGAGAGGAGGAATAAAGTTGAAAGGATAAAGAAAACAACATTGTAAATTCTCTCTCCTCCGGAGTGGAATTTGAGGGAATTTTGTAGAATTTTGAGAATATTGCGAATAAATAGAAATTGTATTAAATTAGTTGAGGATGCATTAATAGATAATGTATGCAGAGCTTAATTGAGTAGAGCTGTGTAGGATGTGGAGGAGGATTGTCTTGAGCTACAGAATTAGATGGAGGCTCCTGTGTGGAGTCAGTCTTGGTGGTCTCGGCTCGGCAGTAGAAATCATGGCAGACTGACTACTCTACTACATGGAGCTACATACAGACAGTGGGTCTCTATGGGGACATGGGGGACTACGTAATAGTCTGCCTCTCGCATCTCGGCAATGGAACGTGATAGGGATAGACCTGAAAATGGAGACTTAACGCTAAACGGGTTAGTGTGGTTGTGGCTTCAATAAAAGCCAACGGGCTGAGGGTTTTGCGGTCTATCTTTTCTCCTTGTCTCTCTCTCTATTTCGTAGTGTATGTTTTTCCTTGAGGAGTGCCGGAGCCGGAATATAATTACATATATTATATGGGATGGAATGGTCGCCAAGGGTAACTCTGATGGTATGGTAACGGTTACTTTAAGAAAGACTGTAGATGTGCATAATATTATGGTCGCAGCCCGTGCTCTCCCGCTCCAACCGTGAATTCCCTTCCCTTCCCTTGGCTTCCTTTGGTTTGGTTCGGTTTCGGTTTCTTTGGCTAGTTTTGGTCTTGTGTCTTTGGTCTCATCTCGTCAGTCATATCTATCCTTCGCCGTTCCTCCCTGTGTGTAGAATATTTGGACTGGAGATATGATATGTAAATGTGCGGTTGTGTGGAATGTGGTAGCCATTTACGAAGCAGATTCATGGAGATGAGAATGTTATTTTTTTTTGCGGGCATCATCAGAGATAGTGGGACTGAGTCAGATAAGACAAGACGTAGACACAAGTTACCCGGCCACCGTGAGACCACTACCATTACCGTTACCACCACCATCACCGCCACCATGCCACCGCACGGTCATGCCGTTGCCGTTCCATGTACTGCCATCAGATCATTGGACTGGGACCATAGGAGCAGGACCAGGACTTGTACTTGTACTTGTACTAGGATAGGAGAATACGAAAGTGGATCATGTTCATCTTCATGTTCTTTACTCACCCTCGAGTGATTACCGTCCACAAAAAATTCCGCTTCAGTACGACCAACTCCTTGGGAAATTGGCGGTGCATTAAACTCATCAAATATTCCTCCTTCCCCTTGTGATAATTCATCCAGTACATCTGTAGCTCCAGTCTCCGCAAATATTTTCAAACCTACAACCAAGAAGAAACAGAAATGGAAGGAAAAGAAGAGGGCTCGCATTAAAACATGAAAGGAAATCATTTAGCCTCATCCTATCAAAACAATCCCTCTCACTACATACATACTCATGTACCTACCTACCTTTTACTAACGTTACATCATACATTTTTGAACTCGAGCACACACAGAGAGAGACAGGCAGAATGTCACAGGGTTATTTACATTTTACTTTTGAACATTTCTATATTTTTTTTCTATAATATCCCCAACTCTCTCTCTCTCTCTCACCATGTACTGCTGTGTACACATACTCCAACTCCAACTCCCACTGTATGTATATTCCCCAAACGCGCAAGAACTTGTTAGGCTCACTCCACAGTCTACATAGAGGTCCCTACCCATATACATAATAGACTATAAAATACACTCAAATTAAAAAGATACATACAGCTACTTGTGCGACGTACACATTGAATACTAAACGTCCTCAAATAAAATATTTACAACTTGTCCCAATAAAATAATAGTAAAAACCTCAAAAGAAAAACATTCTTACCTTCACTCGCACTTTTTCCAATATCGAAAAAATTTTGAAGGGGGGATGAGTGACTTCTACCTGGAAAGCACAAGAAATAAAAAAAATATTATGAAGACAATTTTATGTAATTTTTCTCTTTATTTACTATAACAAACAACAAGGCAGTGAATACATTTTTGCAGAGCTCCGTACATCTGTACTTACGAGGAACACATGGCCTTAGCCATTATCATTACACAGTGCTGCCAGGGCCACTACCACCATCAGCACCAGCACCAGCACCAGCACCACTCCCAGTACTTAGCTCATACATTAAATGCATTTCCTACCTACATATAGCAATAACAGTATTTTGGCCTCCATTCAAATTACCCACAGCACTCAATCTTAAACACATGAGACACTCTAAACTGTATGGAAATTGGGCCTCCCTACCTCCCTACCTACCTACATAAATTCACATGTTACATCGTCCAAAGAATCACATACATAATATGTTGCGTCACCTAAATATATAACGCCGCAGATTGACATCACGAGGGAGTACAGAGCGAGAATAGTGATTCCATTCATGATTCTCCTCTCCACATTTGAATTGAAACAATGGCAATTGGAACGTGGAAACAATTTAAATGTTTATATGGAACATGAAATCCATGAATTTCCTCTCAAGTTTTCTAGACTATACGTCGTCTAAGTGCATCTCCGTCTCCTGTACATACTCCTCATAGTAGTGAAGACACACACACACACAAACACTCACACGCGAGAACTGTACAGTACACACACAAACTTTGGGAAAATAAAATAAATAAAAAACAGAACATAAAGACACAAATTGATTATGGGAGTGAATTCATGTTTACATTAATGTGACTAGGAGAGAGGAAAGTGGTAGGAAGCTAGTCCGTTGAGTGTTGCACATGACACATAAAATATATAAAACATTCAACCCAAGATTTTTTTTTCCTCCAAGAAACGGAGGCCCAGCCTAAGAAGAAGTGTAAAGAAAAGAGGGAGAGAGGGAATTTGTATTTGGTTGTGGATAGAAATACATAGAAGATGCAGATGGAGGAGTTATTGAGATGAAAACAAAATATGATAGAGAGCCAGTGCCGATGCTGAAGCCGATGCCGAAGCCGGAGCGGGAGGAAGATGGTGAGAGGAGAAAAGTTGAATTTTTTTTGCATAGAGAGAAATCTCAGAGCCACAGTGTATGACATGGACCAGGAGCATCGTCTCCACAAATGCAAATACAACCCACGAGGAAAATGAAAAGGAAAACGAGAAAGGAAAAGGAAGAAGGAGAAGACGCGGGAGTGAAAATGTATGAAGAAATGAAGACGAGGAAGATGTTCCCATAACCATTGGAAAGAGCGAGAGAGAGAGAGGAACTTGAATGTACAAAATCAATGGAGGATGAAAGATGTTTTAGAATTGTTTTAGTGAGAAAGCTCTCTTGTCTGCTGTAGACTTCATCTCTCAGTTGTTCTTTGCCTTCTTCGTCTTCGTCTTCGTTTTCGCCTTTCTCTCGCCACCACCATCTTCTTAAATACAGTTGATTCAAAGAATACATGATACGAGAGATACATGAGATAAAGTGAGTATGTATGTACGCTATAGGGGAGGTTTGGGAGACAGGCTGTGAGTCTCTGTACATATGTTATTGTTATTATGGCTCCGTATGCACATAGACGGAAAGTATTAAGGAGATATTATATTTCTATGGCACATGTTGTTTTGTTTTCTTGTGGCAGTCTCTCTCATTCTCTCTCCGTCGACTTCTTCCCAAAACCAAAACATTCCAAGTCCTAAGAGGCGCGATGGAGTCTGTCTGTATGTGGAAAGTATGTGTAGAAGTAAAAGTAGAGCGACGTGGCTAGTTGCTCCTTGCTGGTACTGGTACTGGTGGCTGGTAGTCTGGTAGTGGTGAGAAGAGGAGAGCAGATGTTGAAATTGAAAGTGTCTCTGGGTCCTGGTTTTGATGGAGCACATGTAAACATAATAGTTTGATTCTCCCGGATTATTTGATAATTTTCTTTCCACCACCAAATGTAAACAATATGTTTTCGGTGCAGGGAACTCCAGTCAATCAAACATTGTAATATCCTGTCTCTCCCCGTTCCCCGTCTTGAGTGAGTAGTAGTCACATACATTGGGCTTGGGCTCCTTGGGCACTGAAGCTCTCAGACTATGGCTATGGGACTCTCTTAGGGTTTTTTGAGTCATAAAAGTTTCGATATTTTAGACCGTGATGTGTACACACTAATCTATAATAATATTGTTGAGTAAGTTCTTCTCTGAGAGTGAATATATTTTTTAATATACATACATGTAGCTATGTGTAGGGTAGGAGTCTCCGTAGAGATTGAAAACAGGAGAGGATGGCCTCTACATGCAGAATGGGGAATGGAGAAGATGCTGTCATAGCTATAGAAGGAAAATATTTTATTCATACATGTATCTCTGAAGCTGTCCCAGTCCTGTATTATTTCAGAATGGAACGTAATGGAATGGAATGGAACGGAAAAGAAGGGAAGCAGCTTCTATGTCTGATAGCGAGTGTCTCTCTTTCTCTCTCTTTCTCTGATTCTTTTCGGAGCATAAGAAAATAGAATAGACGTGGCAGTACAAACAAAGTGGAGAGAGAGAGAGAAATAGAGAAGACATTGTGGGAAGAATGGGGAGGGCGAGGGGGAGAGAAAAGAATGAAAATTCAGAGAAGATTTGAGAAGATGGAAGATGAGGACGATGGGAAAGAGAGAATATTTTATTGTTCTTGGCATCTGAGTGTTATATATAGAGAGAGAGAGCGAGAGTAGTCTCCAACTCCTTGTCATCTCACAAACTATGTCTTCCATTTCCATATAATGTGAAACCCAAATCAAAACCAAAAAAAGGAGCCAAAGACGGAAGAGAGGAGGAGAGGAGATGGGAGGACGCTCTCGTCTGTCTGTCTGTCTGTCTTTCAGTCTGACTTCTGCTCTCCTGCACCACCACCATCTGCACCCAAGACCCAAACAACCATCATTCCTATTCCTATCCACTAATATCTCATGTCCCCACTCGCACTCCCCTCATCCTCAGCCTCCCCTCTCCTCTCCACTCCACGACACTCATACATAATTCCACTATTCTACTACCCAAAACAGACACAATACCTGCTGCTCCATGCCCTTCCCTCTCTCCCTCCTTTCTTTTCCTTTCCTTTCCTTTGATTACGGACGACTACTTCGCCACTTGACAAAACTACGAGCGAGAGCGGACCTGCTCCTTCTACAGATTACAGATGCATCCACACTTCCACCAGCACTTCCACCAGCACCAGCACCAGCACAGTTCCCACGATGAGGGAAGAAGAGTGCAGAGAAAACAAAGGTTTGTTTTAATAACGTCTAATCTATCCACCAGGCACACATATTTGGGATTGGGACGTCGAAAATTGAAACAATACGCTCGTCTGTGTGTAGAACACGAGTGGGAATGACCAAGTGACAACTACTGCACAGAGTACAATGACAACACACTTCTCTGCTCACTCAACTCAAAATCTTGGTCCTTCTTCTCCTTCATAATATTACAGTTGTATCTCAATGCTCTATATGCTACTCTATGCTTTATCACATTATCAAAAGTCTCCATCTCAAATCAGCTATTGCTACAGTCAGTAGCTGTAATCTACGAAGACAAAAACAACAAGGGCTTAAGGCCCCTCACTCATATCATATCATGTGATACTCATAATTTACAATTCAATTCTATGTAGTAGAGAAGGCCAACTTGGAAATATTGAGAAAGTAGCGATAAGACAAGTCAGCAAACCTACGGAAATTGATACACCCGCTAATGGATTGCTATCACGTTACAAAATACTGTTCTTATCTAAAAGTCCAAGACTAACTTATTAAGTTCAAAACTTAAGACTCAGGAGTCAGGACGAACCGTTTAAAAAACCAGATCCTTATTTATTTTAATGTTCGTTTTCAATTGTTCCAATCCTCAGTAGTAGTAGTAGTAGTAGTAGTAATGGTGTCAATTACCCACCGGCCCTTACACAATAAATGAAGAACATATTATATTATTGTTGAAGCTGTGCTAAGCTTGACAGGACACTCGAACTCGTCAAGAGAGCGTCAACTGCATCATTGGGATTTTGGAAGGATGTTAAATAAGCAAAATATATTTTATGCCGAGAGACATGTGCTACAGTATATTATTATTATGGAGAGGGAGAGACAAAAGAATACGTATGGGAGGTGTGTGGAAAAGGATGGGAATGTGGAGTGGATCGAGTGCCTCTCGCCTATTCTTCTCCCCTCTCACTCCTTTGATGACACCT
This sequence comes from Dicyrtomina minuta, assembly GCA_949802685.1. Lineage (NCBI taxonomy): Eukaryota > Metazoa > Arthropoda > Collembola > Symphypleona > Dicyrtomidae > Dicyrtomina > Dicyrtomina minuta. The sequence continues at coordinate 19,814,586 of OX461809.1, read as the reverse complement.
GAGCTCTTTCTTATTGTCAAAAAGTTCATACCCCATCCCCCCCCTCCCGTCCCCACTCCCCAACACTCCCCTCCGATCAATTTATCACACTCGAAAAATCCGAAACAAAGACCAATATGCTATCTGTAGAATGTAAAGCCTAACGAAAATGAGCCAAACAAAACCAACGAAACCGAGCGAGCCAAACCAATGTAGTAACTACATAAATGAAAATGAATTCATACAAAAGTAGGATTGAATTTGAGTCCAAATCTAGTCCAGTGGTAGTCATAGTAATCGTGTATGTAGATACATGAAATGAAGGGAGAGCTACTCCCTCAAAATCAATCATTTCCATTTAATGCTACACCGCCAATTATTATTATTGTATGGAGTAACAAGAGCATTTAACCACATAAGCATACACAACGTATATATTTGACATGAATTTCCCCAATTGATGAAGGCTTTGTTTGCAGATGCAAGAGAGACAGAGAGAGAGGCCTGTCATGATTCTATGAAATGTCTACTCAACACGCTCCATTTTGAAATCCTATAATCCCTCAAAGCATTTCATTAAATTACCATTTTTTTGTACTTGTGAATACTTGTGATTCTACATACATTCCGTTGGCAGACTTGACATTTGACATGTCATAGGGATTTCCATTCCATCATCCATGCTTGTGACATTCTTTAATTATTTTAATTATTTACATGCTGTATTAGTAATGTAGTCTCATCTTTCCTTTCCGCCAACATATTTAGAGCATTCAAATTCGAGTATTTTGAATTTTGAGACTGTGAAACAGAGTAGTGGAGGAAGTGTGGGATAAGGCAAGACGTAGGAGTAGGAGGTACATACCTTCTCCGTGTTCAAGTATGTTTGTGTGTAGATAGTAAGGATATGTACCTACCTAAGGAAGGTTTCTTGAATTAATGGAAAATGGTAATGAGAGCAAAATACCTACCTATATGCTACGTCATTCATATACCCTCATGAGATTCCGCACCACATTTTTACCAATTAGCCTTCCGTCCTAATAATATTACCTAATTACTATTATTATTATGACTAATATTATTTGTACACATAATTATACAAGCTCGATTTTTTTGGTCTTGGTTTGGCTCTTTTGGTATGTACACGCACGAGTCTCCGGCCTTCACCCATGATTCTGATTCTGACAAGTCGTAGTGTGGACAGATAGAAATTAAACGCTCTAATAATTGTAAGATGTCAATTTCAATGTCTTGGATGAGTTTTCATCAATTCAATAGTCGAAACATTTTTAAATGTTCGCTCATATGTTCATGTTCACACGTTTGGTTGTGTGCCATTTATGGAAAAAATCTATCGTCACTCTCATCACACACAATAATAATGGTAATAATATTATGAGATGAATTATTTATTTTATAAATGAAGCAAGAAAAATTACGATGACGAAGCATTGTATTAATGACTGTATTATTCTGTCTCTTCCAAACTCACGTTCCCTTTCAGCTGTTCACAGTCAGAGCGTAGAATTGGCAGGGAGTATTGTTTATCTAGTGTATACATGTGGAAATGTCTTGTTTCCAATGTGTAGCCTTTGAGCACTACTGCACTGGACTGCATTGTTGGTTTGACGTTTTGACGCCATGCCAAAGACAAAGCCAAATTCAAAACCAATAAGCCATGCCTTTCCATACCATGCCATACCATGCCATACCATGCCATACCATGCCATACCATGTCATGCCAGACCAAACCATGCATTCACCATTAAGTCAAGGAACCCAATGCAGTGTGAATGTGATGTAATGGTGCACTCTCAGTCAGACTGAACTACATCCCTACATCCTTTATGTAATGATAGGCAAGACGCAAGAGATACAATGTCGTCGTCTCAAGTTCTAGTTAATGCCAGCACTTTATGACTCACGCAAAGAAAAGGCGAGGCTTGATCCTGTCAGCAATTATTTATTAAAATGGGACTGCAATAAAAATATAATTATGTCGAGTTTTCTTGATTACCAACAACTGTAATCTGTCTCCACGCCTTTCAACTTTTCATTCTTAATGGCCACCACGTCAACAATCAACAGCAACAACAACAACAACAACATCCACCAAAAACAAAAACAGACCATTCTCGATCGTCCCCAGAATGAGCATCAGCATGTGCAGCCTAATATGCTAAGCACTCACGTGCTACTTAATATATTTCTGTCTTGTTTATTTTTTTAAGTAGCAAAATTATTTGTTTGATCATAATAAGAAATCTAACATTAAGCTACTTTTATTTACGGCGCTGCTCAAGTTTCTGCAGAAAGTACTGAATGCTAAGGAAGACAGCATCATCAAAAGCTGCTATCAAGAAACGCTAAAGCTTGAAGTCTCAGACACCCGGTATAACTGGATTCTCCAAATCAAAAAGCTTTTTGCGGACGCTTCACTTGAAGAAGACTTTGACAAACTGAACGGGGAATATCTCACAAAACACAGAAATGAAATCATCGAAAAATACCGACTAAGCTGCATTAACAATGACGTCCTCAAAATGCAGAGTAGCAACGCAATGAAATTCTATGCCCGGATAAAGACCCATGCATTAAAATCAGACTACTTTGAGATGAACATAAAATGGAACATGGCAAAGTTCGTATTAAACCTGAGAACGGGGCTTCCTAGAATAGTACTTAGGGGAAAAGCTACTAACCTGAACGGCATGAACAAGATATGGAAACGAGGAGGTACTGAATGTGATCTATGCGGCAAAGAACTTGAAGATTCTTTCCATATAATGCTCGACTGTCCGCATTACAAACCACCCCGGACAAAGTTTCTCATGAAGCTAGCCACCAGCAGACCGACAAAGGAGAACCTCATCTCAGCAATCTTCAGAAGCTACCCTGACGCAGAGGGCTTTCAGCAACTCTTTAATTTCTGGGATGAAGCTCTACGAATCCGAAAATTCTACCAAAGCTGCATCGAAGGAACATAACTTAACAACCATAACACTTATCACATAACACATTTTTTATCCATCTATCTATTATTTTATATTATTTTATTACTTAGAAATGAAATATATGCTCTGTAAACTCAATATAACTTGGCACTATAATGACATGATTACTATAAGAAACGCAGCTTTTATTATTTATTTATTTTTACAGCACAACCAAGAAAGCAACACAAGAAACCTTCACTAATAATACATTTAAATAAATTACCAAGGATCATTTGATCTTTGATCAAATTGTAAATAATCACTTTGTAAAAACCTAACAATGTTGTATGGGCTGACGCCAAATCGACAAAATGAATAAATTATTATTATTATTATTATTATTATTATTATTATATAATAAGAAATCTACATTTTATAGATTTGACTACTACTACTACTTGTTGGTACTGGTATTGGTGTTGGTATTTTTCCTTCTTGTACCTACCTACGTAGTTTGAGGAGGGATTAGTTTCGATTTCGACTGAGAATTGTGAGAAGTTCGTCATAATTCAATCTTTGTGAGGGGATAATGGATAAATGGAGGATATAATCGTTACAATAAATTAGTGGATTTAAAAGTTTTTGTTGTATTTTTTTTATTTTTGTGAGTGGATGATGTCTTCATAGAAAGCAGAGCATAATAAAAGATATATGGACACTACTGAAAATGTAAATAGTAAATATAAGTTATGGAGAATCCTGGGTCCAGTACCGGTACCGGTGTCGGTATCGGTACCGGGGCCGGGCCGGTAACGGTAACGGTTCCTACACCCACTATGTACATAAGTGACTGAGGGTGGATGTGGATATTGGATTTATGACTGTTGCTGTTTGAGACGCCGAAGGCTATCTGCCCATATGTATGTACATACAATATGCGAGAGAAGCAAAGTCTGATTGCCTAAAGCTTTCACCACCGAGACTGAGACGTAGAGCCGAAGGAGACATGACACGACGTGTGAGAAACCAAAAAACCAAAGTGAAGGAGAGTAAAATGCAAGTGTGTGTCTCTCTCTGTGTAGAGACTTACAGCTCAAAAAGGATTTTACAGTTAGTTCCATTAGCAGTTATGCTCAGGACCATGATGGCCATGGTTATTACAATATAGAAAACAGGGAGAGAGAGAGAAAGAGAGAGTTGGTGGAGCAAATGTTGAAGTGTTTCTGGACGAGAGCGCGAGACAGCGGAGAGTAGTGTACTGTGGAAGTAGGGGAATGAGAGTGAAAGGGGGATGAGAAGTGTTTGGATATTTTATTTTTTTGGGGGAAATCCTTGAAATTCGTTTTTCGTCTTCACATAAACAACCTCTCACACGTCCCCATACAAAATTAAAAGCTTCCTGACAGACTCAAATTGAAACTTTGAAAGGGAACATCTTTATGTCATTGTCAATGTCTATAAATAAATGGTACTCCCGAATAAATTCTATAATATAGAGGAGCAGACCATTTTAAATCCTGTCAGGTTTCATCCATTTCATCCCATACAATATATATTCAGACCCTTGCCCATAAGTCCATAGATAACCTTATGGACGCAGTACCCAATCTTACATCCACAATATCCTCATGCTCCATACTACGCTCCCCCCCTAGCACTGCTATTAATTAGTATTTAAATATAAAAATAGTATTTCCATATAGTAATTTGTATAATTAAATCACAAAATTCGAAATTTGTTCCTAAAATTTCTTTTTCTTGTTGACATGATAATTTTTGCTTTGGCGGGAGGCTGTTAAAAATAATTAAGGATTGAAGGGGAGGAGGGGGACGTTGGTGACTTATTACTTCTCCTATTATTCTAGCTCTATGGAAGGGATAAAATGAGAGAAAGGGCGGAGATATTTTATTATTGAGAGTGACTTTCGAGGGATTTGAGTCTATATGTAGCTCACCAATGCAATTCAATGTTAGTTGGAGCTTATAAATGGGTGTAATATGGGTAGTTGTTATTTTATAGGGTCATTGCATGGGAATGGACTCATAAAAATCCAGCATGCCTTTGACTCTCTCTCTTTATTCCTTGACTGTAAGTAAAAAGTAAAGTCGTATGGAACTCCGGAAGGAATTTTCATTTCGAGCTGTACACACACACACACACACACACACACACACAAACACACTCTACATAACATATACCTATAGACACATGCGAACGCAAACACTAGACACTCACACATCATTAACCATGCATGTATACATGGACACACACTACACATAATACGTACAGCGAACCGTGTGCCCGGACCCGTGCCGGATCGGATCGACCTATCGACCGAGTGCAAGGCAGAAGTGCAGTCAGGACTCTTGCTCTCTGTATCTGTCTGTGTGTACACAGTAGCTACGTCCGTCGTTCTTAAAATGCCTATAGTAAATATTGAGATATATACCTATGCACACATTTACATTCTCATTTCGAGAGATCATTGAGAGGAGTATTAAAAAAACCAGGGATATGTGCAGTGTGTGCCTGTCTGTGTGTGTGAGTGTGTGTGTGTGTGTGTGTGTGTGTGTGTGTGTGTGTGTGTGTAGTGTAAGAGACGAGGCGACTGAGAGACACTCGTAAAGAGATTGTGTGTAGCAATAATAGTTGCGTGCTAAATATTAAGTGGCGTCATGTTTTCTCCTCCCATTATTACCATTATCCTTCCCTGTGTGTGGAAATGAAAAAAACCAGCTACAAAATAGCTACGGATATTGATAGGGAAAGGAAGAAAGAATAATGTTTACAACCAGGAAATTATGTCAATATAAACATCTCGAAAAATATGTACGGTATCCTTATACCCACAAGATCTCCGCCCGTATATAACCACTAAACTACAACAAGTACCTAGGTACCTACCAACCTATACTTCATAACACTCCACATCTTCCATTTCCGTAGCTCAAAAAGTCCGTACGAAATTTGTTTGTGTACGAACCACAAACTCCAGCAAGGAAGAGAGACTGACGAGAGAGAGTCGTACACCTCCCACCACCAACACCACCAACCAACACCGCCACTGCCACTACCGAAGCCGAAGCTGAAACCGAATCCTAAACCGACACCGAACCACCACTCACTCCTCACGTACATACCTAATTAATATGTATGGATGCAGCAGTGCATTGGACTACTACCCTCTACTCTATGACTGAGCTATGATAAGACACTGCACAATTTGTCTATAAGGGATAAAACTGAAACTCTTGTTCTTGTTCTTCTTGTGTTGTAGTTTGTACATAGTAGTTTGTCGTTGTCGTTGTAGTAGTAGCGTAGTAAATCTGAAAATAGACTTGAGCATCGTTTATTTTTGACATTCACTTAAAACGACGGAGGATATCAAAACATTGATATTTTTTTTTTGTGTGATTTCTCTTGGAAAAAAAAAATCCCATAGGAAGCTCCTTCACAATATATCACTCTTGGAAGCACTCATTATTTCCTTAGAGCCTCATCAATTTCCTCATGTACAGGAGGAAGATACGGGAGAGCTATGACTTTAACCTACTTTACGTTCATCTTCATCTCTTTTTTTTCTCCTTCTTCTCCTTCTTCTTCTACATAATTATATTCTTCAATTACTCCGTCAACTTACTCAATCGCTTCCCATCATCCTCTCTCTCTCTCCCTTCCTGATATTATCCTATTCAGACTGGCAGAGTGTAGCTAATTCTCATTCAAACATCAACTTTCAATTTCAATTTCATCATCTCAGGAGGAGCAGAGTGGATTTCGTTCGATTTGGAATTCACTTCTTAATCCGAATTCAAGTCCGAATTAAAAATCCCGACTTCTATATGTGAGATAATAATGTGTCCGATGAAATACGACTCATCCAGAGTCCATTCCACTACTAATATTACTACTATCACTACTATCACTACTATCACTACTACTACTATATTCTGGCTTCCTCAACTTCAACTTATTTCCGCATTTTTCATTTTCCAAAGTCAGAGCTTGTAGAAGAGTTTCAGAGTTGTTCCCACTCACACTCACAGATCAGAGTAGCGGGATGGGTGCTATTATAAAGTATAGGATCTAATGCAAAGTTGTATACACTACGGGTTAAATTGCCTCATGCAGCGTCTAGTATATATGATAGGTATATCAGTGGGCCCCCTTCAAACTATTCATACAGAGAGGAAAGGAACTGGAAACGGAACCAATATATGAGTAATCAACTCAGCAACTCAATTGAAGATAAAAATCTTAGATCCGGAAAACTATACACACAAGTCTATACTGTAGAAGCTCAAGAGCTGAAGATCTCAAGATCTTGAGACAAGAAGATGAGATGAGATCGTTCATCGTACTTGTCTCATCATCTCTGGTATTCTCATGTTCCTTCAGATCAAAGCGTGCAGTCTACTGGATTTTCTCAGAGAATCTTTTTCTCTTCTCTTTTTTTTTCCTCCTACTCCTTCTTCCCGTCTCCCTTCCTGTCTTGTCTTACAGTCTATACACACGGCGCAGTCCATATAGTGGAGTAGAGAGTCCAAAGCCACACGTAAACATATACGGGAATGTGGATGGATGGAAATAAAGGCGGTTAGGTAATCAGCCGTTCCATGATCGACTTGAAGACAAGCATTATAATCTCATAATGACAGACCGATACTCAGCCGGGATACTTTTCCTTCCTTCCTCCCTCCTCACTTTCCACTCTCCCTGAGTGAGGCCCAGTCCCAACCGCTATAGACTTAAACTCCCGGTACGGGTACGGGTACCGGTCCCGGTCCCGGTCCCGGTCCCGGTCCCCTTTACTTGATACTACTGGCAAAGAGCGTGGTTGGAGTGGTGTGCATCACATATGTATGGGATTGAAGTTGGAGAAATCCATGATGCTCACTGTAGGTACTTCCTACACGTTTAGACTTGCTGATCTCTGTATTTTCACTGAGTCGACAGTAATCATATTTTCTGGTTGATGTCTGTCAAACGTCTATGACAATGACAAGATAGGTCTCCAGTCCAACACACTCACGATCAGTCACTCACTCACGCCTACAAAGACCCGGACCCAGAACTGCCTCTCTCTCTCTCGCTCTCCATATATATCTAATTCTTCTACTCCTACAACCAGACCGAGACAGTCCCAGTTATTACACGTTATATCCCAAAAGTCAGTAGTACCCGCTCTATGCATCTTTTGTATATTGTCTCCTGTCTCTTGTCTCTACCGTAGCGCTACTTTTTTTAGAATTGGAGTTTAGTTCTAGAAAACTGCAAACTGCCCTGCCTGTCCTCCCTTCTCCCACTGAATCTTCCCTCACTGTCAATTTTCAATAATTTCAACAATGAGCATGTGTACTGAAGGAGTGATAATTCTCTTCGATCCGATAGATTTCTACGTATATTATGTATGCATGTTGTAAGGTGGGTAGGCCCGTATTTATTTCTGTTCGGATCTTTGCCACTGCTAATAGTGAAACTGAGCGGGTATGAGTATCCCTTCCAATTTTCCTCCAGTGGCTCATCTGTCCTCGTCCTCCACACGCCATGTGTAGTCAGAGACGTGTCTCTGTGTGTGTGGAGAGAGGCGGGAGTATTAATACATGGATTGGCTGTGGATGTGGATGTGAATGCATTATCATATTGCCACTGTGTGAATTCCACGGCGAGTTTTGACTCAATGACAACCATGTCATCCCGTAGAATAGAAGATGAGAGAGAGAGAGCGAGTGTGTGGGACTTCCCACCCTTGGCACTTAAGCTTTATTACGTACCTACCTACCTACCGGTACCGGTACCGGTACGTACGATTCCAACATTTCCAATAGTTCTCCGAACTGTCTCATGTACATACCTCCATCATCTCCTGGTGAGTCTCCCGGTCTATATCCGCAGACATGTAATCTCAGAAACGTCTCCTACACGCATATAGTAGGTCCTACCTAAAGTACGGGTCTATATTTCTGTATAGTTATGAGTATTTTGGAGAGAACGTGGATGAGTCGCTCTGGCTCTGGTTGTTGTTCCTGTGGATTGTGAATTGGAGATCTCAAATACATGAGCACACACACACCCGTGTCTATCTCAACCTCAACGCATTCCGCATATTTTCATATGTGGATTCTTTACTTATTATTACCCAACATTTTACTTCTCCTTGCTTCCTTCGCAGTTCCATGCCAGTGCCAGTGCCGGTGCCAGTGCCAGGCTAACGCTCAAAGAATATCTCACTATCCCTGTCTCTGTACGCTCTATAAATCTGTGCATCCATGAATCTTCTCTCTCTCTCTCTTTCTCTGTGCAGAGACATACGGACGCGTCCGTGTGTGTACTGATCAGATCACTATCACGATATTTTAAAATAGATACATTGTACGGTCGTCGGACGTTCCTACTACTTTACAGCATGATCCACTCAGGAGCACAGAGAGCGATGGAGTGCACTCGCACAGTTTCTCCACATATCTTCCCATTTTCTCTCCTATATAGCTGATCCTGATGTAAATGTACTGCTCCGGCTATAACCTATAACTCCCGTAGGATTTGGATTTGGATTAGGATTGGGATTGGAATGGGAGAGCGAGAGGGAAATGGTGAAGAAACTCATGTAATGTAAAAGATTTGGGTAATAACTCGTCGACTTATGTACCTACGTGCGGAATTCCTCCTTCAATTTTCATACAGCAAGTTCATCGCCGCAGTCTTGTGGTGGTGGTGGTGATGGTGGATGGTGGTGGTGCTCTTGTAAAAAATAAATTTAACAAGACTTCACTAATTACTTTGGTTCCCTCATGACGTCTGAAATTCCAGCGATGAGATTCCAACTCCAACGGATATTTATGTGGGCTCTCTCATACACAAATATGCAAGTAATAAGCCAAGTACGAGGACATAAGTACACACCTGATTTATAGGAGTGGGATGGGAACATAAGCTCTAAATCTGAAGATATGTGATCTCCGCGCTATAAGGAGAGCTCAGTTGAAAGTGATAGGCATCGCAGCGGCACTCTACTCACACACACACACACACCGCTCAAAAATCCGAATCCGAATTCAAATCCAAATCCAACTTACAACTAACAAACCGAAGCCGGCACCCAAAAACCGTCATCCATAAACTGTACAGAGCTCTATGTGTCTCGCGTTGCAGTGGTCATAGGCTTTGAGACACACATACATGACCTAACCAAAAGTTGAAATAGCTAATAGGCTATTACGTGGCTGAATGCTTTAGCTGATATAAAAATAAACGCTGAACAAATAATGTGAGTCTCATGAGCTTATGCTTTGGCTCGTTGAGGACGAGGCGGAGCGCTATGATTTTCTCTCTCATAATATTCAGTGCACTACACTGTGTACAAGATAAAGTAAGGCAGTGCAGCAGTCAATGTTCATTAAATTAATACTACTACTATTACTACTACTCCACTGCCACCCTGAAACTCATGGGCTCTAAAGAGCATTTAGCTACATAATAGTACATATCTCATGGCATGTGGTTGCTCTGGGTATTGGTAACTGCTGGTTTATAAGAGTCGACGTCAAACCGCATGCACTTAACCGTCTGCACTCCACAATAACTTCCAATCTAGTTCAATGCTTCCAATTTACAAATTACAACCTTAACACAGCAAGAGATCAAGCAAGACCAACTAATCTCCCTATACCTTTCATCCACACCACACAGTCTCTATGCAGTCTGCATTTTACTAATGAACCTTTCCAGCCCGAGCCACAGTTGAGAGTCTCCATAATATTATCATCATTATCCACCGCATTCAAAGAGGCAGCCGCCAGGTCTAGACCAACCACTCACACTCACAGTGTTTCTGTCCACTCAGATAATACTTTCAAAAGATTCTTGAGAACTGAGTTCCATCACACTATGCCTGTAGTAGCATAGGTATAGGATCCCTATGCAAAATTTAAATATGCAAAAAAAAATACTAAAGCCCGATCCAGACAATGCATGTCAACGTCCAGTTCCAGTTCCAGCTCCCGCACAATGCAGTGGAAGCACACAACTCTGTCCGCATATTTATGGAAATATTAGTGTCAAATTTAATCCTCATACGCTCCTACCTACTTCCCCCACACAGATATGTATCTTGGTAGCAGCACTTGGAGATTATGCAAGATACAAAATATATTATGATACATATAATTATGCGTATAACTCCTGCACTGTGTAGACTGTACAGGTAAAGTGCCTACTCAGGTAGGTAAGATAGGAAGTGGAATGGTATTGAACTTTAGATTAATTAATTCCAAGCACTGATTCTCTTCATAACTGTATTAATTAGTGAATGGGAAGTCTCTCGGGGGAGAGAGATAGTGTGACTAATTATTTGGAGTGAAACTAATGCGGATATGCAACTTCATAATCCGCTCAAGCCATACATAGTCAAGGTATAGGAGGGAATTCAAATCCAATCCTAAATCCAATCCAAAACCAAAAGCAAAAAGGGAAAAAAAACCAAGGAAACGTGTATCTACTCTATACACACATACACCTACGACTACCATTTACAATATGAAATGTGAGCACATCCTCAAGAGCTCGATGGATATAATGGATGCATATACCAAAAAATCTGAAGAACTTCCCATCTCATTTGCCTACACTGCTATATACATACATAGCACTGTTACGGTTACGGTTACGGAAGGGAAAAGCAAAAGGAAGGTAGAAGGTACATACAATATTTTAATCATCTTCCCTTCCTCTATATGTATTCTACAAGCTATACAGTCTTCCTCTTACGCTTCATTACCCTTCCAGTTGTATGACTCCGCGTAGTAATATTGAGCCAGAACTAAAAATCAGAACAAGCCATAGCCAAACTAAACCAAGCCAAAAAAAACCTTTCTTAGAATTATTTTGGAAAAAAAACCATTCCATTGCATTGCACTGGGAACTGGGGAATGGCCTATCAGTATATATGTAAGATACCCAGGTAAAATTTTCCCAACCATTTTTCATTTCATATTTCATTCGTCAGATTAATCGAAATGGAATCCAAACTGACATATATACGTAAAAGTAAATGAAATCATGGTGAACAAAAAAATAACACAGAGAGCAATATTACTATATAGGTACTTTCTAATGCTTTATACTTTGTCTAGCTATAGGCTCCTTCTTCCTTTTTGGTTAAGGTTCTAAAAAACAGAACTATATCTATACGTTGATGATGTACGAGAGCTTGTATGCATATAGCTTATAGTCATTATGGTATAATAGCTCAGGAATATATCAATATGATAAAATGGGAAGAGAAAGAACACAATAGACAGAGATGATGGGGGCTTACCTATGAGTCGACTAAAGGAGGCTGGAGGACGCCATTCCGGGTAATGTTTAGGAAACCTGATAAAGACAGGCCAAAGTTAAATTACAAATATATTATACTATATATACCTCAATAATAAAACACAAAAATCGTAGAGACACATCTTCAAATAATATTTTACTTGAGGATGATTTAAAAAGAGATTTAAACGGGAACTACTACAGTTACATACTTAATTGTATACTTGAGGTTCTCTCTGTGGTATAATTTAAGGCATGGATTTAACCGTGTACAAAACTATATTTAATATAGAAACTTTACACTTATAAAAATTTTGCAATAAAGATTTTTTAAACTGGAAAAATTAGCATAATATACAAACTGTAAAAGGATAATAATTGTATGAAAAAATGAGGAGACCTTTGCCGGGACCAGAAAGTATTGAGTACAACACGGTAGACGATCAGCTTATCTTCTTTACAGGAACTACTACTGGCACTGTGCACTGCAGAGATGAAGAGGAGCCAACAAGAAACGAGGGAGAAAGTGACCAGCGGTGACCCATGTATGAAGTAGGAGAGGTACTTCATTATGGAGTCTCAAATTTATATATATATACAATTAAATAATTATTACAACTTTACAAAAATACAGAAGACGCTGACAACATTCAGTGACCACAACTAAACTTCTGTGTGTGTATGTGTGTCACTGAATACTTGTATTGTTTTTACTAATTTTGTTTTGTATATATTTTTATTTATTCTTTTTTAAAGATTTAAAATTTTTCAATATATAGGATGTTGGAGAAAGCCAAAAATCCCGAAATCGACACGAAAGTCGCGAGGATGGGAGGCTGGAAGGAAGAAGAAGTAGTGGAGTACACTCTAGTTGATTGATACTGCAAATGACGGTCTAAGATAATGTCTCAAAGATTAAATGGAAAAGTAGAGGAGAGAGGAGGTAGAGAAGGCGTCGTAGGGGATGTTAGCATAATATGTGTAATGTGTAATCTGTAAAGAGTGTTAAAGGTAGAAGAAGTCAGTTCCTAAGTTGTGTATAGTGTGAGTTAGCTAGTGTTGTTTGGTAAAGTAAAGTTTGGTCGTGGTTGGATTTAGTTTCACTAGTCAGTCTTTCAGTTTATACGAGAACGAGAGTAGTAGTGGTAGTAGTAGTGGGACTCGTACTATATATGTATTCTTGATGGGTCATATAGTCGCATATAGTTTCTATTCCTATCTGATCTGATGTGTAGGTAGGGACTGATATTTCCATGGGTTGTTGCAGTTTAAAGCATTAAGGACTGTGAGCATGAGGAGCATTAGCGTCGCTCCCACTGTAGCCTCCGTCTCCGTCTCCAGCCCTACATACTAGGTAGGTACATACATACATAGTTTGGCTCTGGCTCCTTTGGAAAAAATCTAATCTCTCCGTATAGATTACCTCGTTGACGTTTTAACTCCATGTAAATGCACCCATGTCCCTACATACATAACGTTTAGTTTATTTTACAGCTCTTCACTTCTAGACTGCTTGGCTCCTGTCTATCCCTTCCTTCTCACCATCACCTCTCAACCATGATGAATTACACTCACATTTTCTTCGTCTTCTACTTATTCTTATTCTTCCAGGCAGAACACACCACCACTGCGTCACAAGATCACTTCCACTGCACCATGCAACGCATTCTCATGGACTAGAAAAATATAGGGATCCTCAACACTTCCATATTCACTAGACGGTCCCTTCGGTTTCGGTTCCGTCTTTCTCCATAACTACAACACACATGGAAACGATAGGACGTATCTATATTACAAGGAAAACTATGAACATGGACATTTGAGATTTTGACGGGGAGTAGACAGAGCCACTAATAAATCAAAAATGTGAAAACATATTGTGACCTCAAGTACAGAATAATATTAATAACTGGGTGTCAAAAGGAGAATGGTATACTTATCCTATATAGATATGAAGGTATATTTTCCAAGAAGGTTTTTTGACATTATATATCTAACTCGTTGTAAGGTGGATGCTATATATTTATGTACCTACTTACAAACATATAGGTAAATTGTAAGAAACGATCAAGTATACAGAGATTTTTTATTAAAATTCAAAATGAATTATTTAAAAATATTCTGTCTGCATATTCGGTTTAGTGCTGCTATTTTTCCCAACAAACCTTGTCAAAAAGTACAAAATAATTAAATCCCCTATAACTTCTTGCCAAGCATCCATTCTTTTTTAGGAAACATTCCAAAGTGACATATTTTTAAGAGCATTAAATTGTAAATTGAAAATAGTGATTTACTATGTATACTATGTTGCTTGCATTTTAATTTTAGTGTTATGTTGGAATATTTTTTTATAAATATAGCAGATTCCCATAACGTATTTTGAACACCTTGAGGGATAATTGACAGTATGTTCTAAGCATTTTAGTCCATACATGAAATTGCCCCGTACTGAAACTGATCCTCACGATAGTGATATATATATATACAACCTATAATTAATTTATTTTGTCACAAATTGTACAAATTTCTTGAGAGACCTACTTGGACGGACACTTTATTGTTTATTGCTAGTTGTTGATTCTCTGGATTTTTATATAGAGATTTTGCAATTGCTAATAAAATTGCACTGTGTCAGTACAGGTAGGTTGTAGGTACCTCCACCTGAGTTTTCTGATGTACCTGAGCAAACAAACAAGTCATAAAAATAGTAATAAAAATAAAATAATAATTAATCTTAAAATTTGTGTGACACAATGAGTTGATGTTCATATACAGTGGTTGTTCTACATGAGTTCTTTAGTTATTAATGGGCCGTGTGTAGAAATTCAATTTCAAATCCCAAAGAGATGAATTATAAATTAATTTGAAAATTATTATAAAGTCAATCTATATGTATATCTCCTCACTCCTTTTTGAGGCTCTCCAAACACTTGCTTTATGTCTCATAATATGTTTCTTTCGCACTTTCGCACTCAGCGTCAGCATCAGACAGCGAGAGCGAGAGGGAGAGAGAGAGAGAATTGTATTAGGTAGAAAGTAATTAATACTTATATAGCTTTGAGCGGCAATTCTCTATACTATAGCCAATCCATGTTTGTCCCAAGCCCCAGTCATGAGCGCCATTCAAAGAAAGGAAAATAAAAAAGAAGGAAAGAAAACAAGACAAAATACATAAAAAGGATAAGATACCTGTGTACCTGTCCCTTCATTGAAAAACAAAACGTTTATCCACTCTGTAATTACTTACAGCTCGAGTGTTCGAGTATGAAAATGATAATAGGTGTAATCAACGTAAAATGAAACATTTATTACTATTCACCTTCCCGACGACAGCTCCGAAGACAATTTAAATTACTAAATTACTGACTTTTTGGCTTATAATATATAATTACACGATTACGCGTACGACTACTATATAATAAAATACCTTGAACTCCAACTAGTCATCTTTTACATAATCCATCCATTATTAGTCGGGAGCGTCCGTCCGTGGCCGTGTGCACAGCGAGGAGATACATAATATGAATATTCCATTCACGAATTCGAAATTCTTCCTCACTCACACACACACACGTATTACGTCACATTATTAGCATTCACAGTCGTGGCCTGGTACTTTTTGGTGGGTATTATCAAAGGAGGAAGAAGCACTCTCCATCTCCATCTCGCTACGAATGAATATTGTCAACTCAAGCTTAAAGCCGAGCTGAGGTAAGGTGTGCGTAAGTAGGCTACACATGGTGTTGGTGTTGATACTGTTGATGTTGATGTTGGTGTACACTTTTACCTGTGTACTCTGTAGTCTGGCTGAGGCTGATCTGTATGTATAGTGTGTGGTGGACTTGGACTTGGAATGAAACATGTGTTTTTTATTCGTTCCAGTTTTTATTTGTGACCATCTAAGGAAACACATTTCCTAAGCTGTTTTCCTTCCTTAAGACTCACATGGTTCATGGGTCGTAAGGTAAAACTCATATGAGCCAGTAACCAGTCTCATTCATTCACACACACACACACTCACGCATTCCCATTTCAAAGCTCTCTCATCGACGATCTCAGTCTGACTCGGGATAATGTGAGCGTACGTCGACGCACAAAGCTATGGAGGGCTCGAGACCACGACAGCAGGTTTGTATTTTTATACGAATGCAAAATCATCCCACCTCTGTACATATATGCTGAATAAGAAGAAAGCACTCACTACTACTAAAGGCACATCTGTAGTACCCACCCGCACATTTATGCATAGCACTCACAAGAGCATCTATTTGATTTCCCTTCTTGATATCTGGATTGATAATGTCAGCGATAGGATAAATGATAATACAAACTTAGGTGCTATAGGGACTCATGGATCGGCTATGTAGAATCCACGTGGGAAAATGGGTAACTAAATACTAAATAAGATGGGAAGGAGCATGAGGGAAACTGGGGAAGGTGAGATTTGGAGATTTAATTCACCTGAACGTGTGCCTACGAGACTGTTCCTTCGGTTTGGATTGAATGAATCTACCTACATTCTACATACCTATCTATCTGTTTGGTGTGTGTGTGTGTGGACTGGGGATATAATGACATAATAAAAAGCAAAAACGCCCACCGGTCCCTGTGCCTTCGCGATGGTTGTTGTTGTTGGTGGTGGAGGATGCGGTAATGTTCTATATTATGAGATGGATCAGTTGCTCTGTTGCTGTATTGATGTAGCACTTGAGCCCGGCCACCAGCTGCATGTCCATTTCTGGTGGTCAACGTATAATTCCTCAAGCTCTATAGAGAAAGAGGAGCAGATCGAGAGGCGAGAGCGAGTCGCCTCCAGTCCATATAGCCACAGTGCAGTTCGTGGTAGTTTTAGTTTTTAGTCAGAGTGTCAAGAACGGGGAGAAGAGGAATGATTTAAGTCAAGTCAATGTATTATGTACAAAGAGCACGACCAACAACCTCCCTGCACTGTGAGCATGACAAAAGGTCAGACAGGAGCGTGCTCTGTTTCTGTGTGGGTCAGAGCCGAGCACAAGTTTCGAGTTGGACATGACACAGAGAGAGAGAGAAGAAGATCGAGCGACTCGCCAGGAGAAAAAAAAACAAATGCTCTCGCACACTCCAAGTTTCTCCCAGGTGTGCACGCTCGATCTCCATGAATAATAAATTGCTGTATCGTGTCCAACCCGGACCAGGACCAGGGCCAATGCCGGTGCCGGTGCCAGTGCCATTACCATCACTATGAGCTAAACACAGCTGTGTATATAGAGGCAACAGCGACATAGAGCCACACAAAGAAGAAAAACTCTCGTTAGAATCTCCATGTAAACTTGTTGGACCCAGGAGACGACATTTTTACACGTGTTCAACGATCAAGGAGCGCGGTGATCGGGCCTAACTAATCCACCCGTCTGTCTACCCTGTGGGCTGCAACTCTGCGGTCCCTGTACTACTGTCATTGTCACTGTCAGGGTCACATAAATACATGAGCCTTCTCTCTGTCTCTATACAGTCCAATACCGTCCTGTCCTAGAGGATGATGCAATTTTTAAAAATACAGGATGTTGTAATTACGTTTGTTTGTTTTTTTTGTAATAGATTTTTAATTATTTTCACCCATTTTAAGTAAATGCCCATATAGAACTTTTTGAAGAGTCTATTTTGCAAGTTGCGAATTTTCTATTGAATCCTCAAATCCTGTGTAAAAAGGAACCACTTGAACTATTAATGCTCTTCCCCATCCCAGTCCTATAGCCCCCCACACGTCTCTTTGACGATGATACTTTTTTTTGTTAGTTTGTGTGGCCGTTGTGCTGTGGATTGTGGTGTGGTTGTTGTTTGGATAGGGAGCTTGTTTACCATTTAATTTGGTTCTCCTCGGCTGTATGACTTGTGAAAACGATTAAGTAAACCCATGCCCATCGAATATATAATCTTGGGCTCATTTTCATCTCATTATTCCCATCATCATAAAGTACATGCCGATCATTCAAATGTATGTATTTTTTAAGGAGTCTTTTAATTCTAATCATAACTTAGAAAGGTCATCCCACGTGAATTATCATGCCTTCATAAAAGTTTTGCATGGGTCATAACATGCTGAGACAGTCTATTGTCATGGACTGTATTGTAATTGTAATCTATATTTTGTTGCTCCTTCCACTATGCTACTCAATCCTACCCTGCCACTGCCTCTCGCGTGTGTCTCTGTCCGTCCGTATGTGTGGCTCTCGTTGTTGTTGATGTTGATATTGTATCCCTCTCTCTCTCTCTCTTTCTCTCCATTCTGCTCCAAGCAACACAACAAAAGGTTTGTGCACAAGCACAACAATGAATGAATCACTATATTTTTTTTTATTTCGTTTTCATCCATTCATAAAATTTTTAGTGGCCAGGCGAGCGACAGGGCCAGGTTGAGTGCGAGTGCCAGTGGCGAGTGAGTGGAGTCAAGAGTGCCAAGAAGACGACGAGGAGTCGTGTCATATTCGGACATGCATGTTCAACACATTGTGACAAGAGGCCAGCCACATAATAATATCCTATGACCAACAACACCCCCACTACTAACACTTTATAGACGTCATACATACATGTGCTCAGTAGATTTGGAACTTGGAACCACCATGCATGCAAATTCCAAAAATCTTTACTTGTATCCGTATTATTCCGTATCCGTCTCTAACACAGTCATATACATACACACACGACATGGGTTCAAATGCAAATAGAATATTAATACAATAAAGGCCAAGCCCTATAGTTTTTTTCAAAAAAAAATCCAAAAAAAAATAAAAATTAAGTATAATTAAAAAAAATCTGCATTTACAAGGCATTGAACAAGGGATGAACAATGTCTTGAGACATTAGCATATAGCAGTATATTATTATTATTTGCAATCAAATCTTTTTTTTCAAACACACTTTTTACTACATATTTTATAATGTGACTTGCTGCACTTAATTATAGAGGGATGTTTCACTTTGGCATTGCCTTTCCTGGCTTGCTTATGGTGTTGGTGTGATAGTCAGATCTGATCTAAAAACAAACTGCAACTTGTGATATACTGGCACTGATTGTCAGTCGCTTCGTCGTCTTCGTTAAGGGAAACCATCCAAGCATTAAAGTATCTACAAGTTCAACTGACGTTTTACAAGGGAAAGAGAGAGAGAGAGAAAATTGAAAAGAAGACAAAATCGCAGGTGGCTGTGACTGAAGTCTGAAGGGAGGATGTATACGCAATTATGTATGTAAGGTAGGGTATCTGCATATATACATGGAAACTGTGTGTGAACTGTGAATTCCAATTTTGTTCCAATACGGATGCCCTTATAATAAGTCTTGAAGGAGCAGATGGCTAGTGGGAATATTAATGGAAAATATAAATACATTAGATAGACAATTAGGGAGTGACAGTGTGATTTTACAAATAGCTGATTCACACTACAAATCATGGATGTTTTGGAACTCGTCCACCAATTTAAAATAAAATGAATCATTCTATAAGACTGTAGAGGGACAATCCACCGGGATACTTGTACCTACCTACATATAGGCTGTACAGATGAAGAAGAAGGTATGCAGTTGTCGGTTTTTGGCATAGTGTAATTGTGTGGTGTGAACTTATAGAGTCAGAGTAAGTAATGGTAATTAATGTACGCAATGATATTGTTATTCAAATCAAACTCAAACAAGGCTCCTTTTCTTATCTTACTCATAAAATTATTGTCCAAGACAAAAGACAATCTAAAACGTGGGTCTCTCTCCTCTCTTCGTCGGCTTCGGCTTCGGCCTTTTCGGGCTCACTTCTCCACATTGCGACTTAAATTAAAATTATGATCTGACTACTAATATCAATCTCTCTAGAGCTAGACTCTAGACTCTTGTTGACTCAGTCAGTGCAACATGTACAATGGAAGTTAAGCTCAAAATTAATCTATCCCATATTAGTCTATTTGCAATGCAAATGGCATCAAAATCTATAATCTCAAATCTGCAGAGTCTCTCCAACTCCAACAGACACCACAAACCACAGAGCATCCAAAAATCCAAGTTTATTTGACTATTATTGTTTTTGTAAAAACATTTTGCAAATAGAAAAAGACAAAAAAAAACAGCTGTAAAGTTTTTCAAGAATAAAATATAATCTATAATCAAAAGGCAGCAACCAAGAACCAAGCCAAAAATTATGATGACAAGCGTTTACGTTTACGTTCTTACGGTATATTCAACCATATACCATAAGCCTATATACCATAATAATATTAAAACAGTCGTAAAAAAAGTGATCCGAATGTCTTCATAAGTCACTCACTTAACTCAGGAGTGAAGAACATAGTGGGATACAGGTGGCTAAATGGCTGGGCATAGAATGGGAGGAACAGCTTTAAAATATTTTTTTTACATGATTTTATGAATGGGCGGTCTGTGTGATTCTGGTTGGTAGATTATGATTAAGATATCCGTAGTTTTGATTTTTTTTAAATATGGTTTTGAACATTAAAAATGTGAGTATAGGTATCTACATTTCTAATTCAGGAGAGAAAAGAAAAGAAGAAGAAAAAAGAATTAGATCTAAAAAGATGACATTTTAACCGCTTTATTTCTCGACTGCAGATAAAGATGAATAATTTGACGTGGAAACATTGTACATTACAGAATTAAAAAGCGCTGTATAATATGTTTGTGTGCTCCGTACCGTACAAAAGCGTAAACTTCCTTAGTCTTACGATTAGTTTCTAATAGAATAGAGTATAGATAAGTATTTACAATTTTTGACTCTCGATCTGAAGCTGAATTATTTTAGTTGATGAAGTAAAATAGAAACCAGTTCTTTAGAGCCATTCATGGACAAGAAAATTTAATTATCATTAAATCACACATTTTTGACTTCGTATATATATTCCTTTCTTATTTGCACCTGCCGGAAAGAGCAGAGAGACACAAGAGACTTTTTAGTTTTGTCTTCGTCTTCGTCGTTTTCTTCTTCTGTAACTTCTTTTCATGCAATGAGGTGTAATAATCTTTAAGACTTTAAGATTCAAGATTTCTCGCTACATTGAACTTGATTCTACGAGATGAGACAGTTACTGTGGCACAACGTAAAAATAATTGACAATAAGATCCTACAATAAATGTATAAAAAAGGAAGATAGACTTACCTCAGACCAGAGTCACACACAGTCGGAGCGTCGTACATTTTGCTAAAACATTTTTTGTTGGATTCGAAGGGGAAAAAAGAGCAGAGACAGAGAGAGAGAGAGAGATGAAATTGAATCAACAAAATATATATAGACATAAATTAAGTGTAGTTTCCCGACCTGTTCATTTTCCAATATACCTCCTCGCATCCACCTTGTACCACGTACATACCTACCTAGGTAGGTACACGTATTTAAGTGTAGGTATATATTTATTCTGGGGGGAAAACTGCCTCAAACTTTTTCTTTTGTGTGCACTAAAATATGTTAAAAAAAAGGGTACACGTCTATGCTATAGCGGTGTTCCTACAACCAGATTTTAAAATACCTATATACTATGCATACAGCATAATACTCATTGGACATACGAGTAAGCTTTTTATTCCCTTGCAACTTCTGACTGATTCTAATCTCATCTCTAAATTACGATCAAACTTATTAGCATACAATATATTATTGCTAGACTCCATTTTCATCCTGTGTTAGGCTCTCTGACTGAGACTGTGAGACAGTGAGACGGCCCTCGGTGACGGTGACGGTGACTCTTCGTCTTCACACTTTTCACTCCATGCTACTTACCTAGAGGTACCTAGCTAATATACATACTAGGTAGGTAGATGCCTACAGTTTTTTCCCACTATATATATACATCTATGCACTGGGTGTGTAGGAGTAAAAATTGCAATTCTGTGTAATGTTAATGATATCTTACGATTAAGTGTGGGAATCGGTGGTGGAGCAAGGTGGAGGCAAGCAGGTGTAATTTGCAATTGGTAATTATATACAGTGAGTGTGTGTGAGAGAGAGAGAGGGGAGGGGGAGGGGGGAATTTAAAAAAATATCTAATGAATACCATTATTGGCTCTGTAGAACATTAATTAAACCTGATAATCCTGTCACTTTCCTGACAATTTGTCATTAAAATAAATATCTGAAGACAGTGTGTGTGAGTGTGATGGGGGGTTTTTCCAATTCAATTCCCGATTTATTAGTCTGTGTCATATTAGTCATAATAATTAGTATTAGTACATTATAGTAGAGTATAGTAGGTCTGTTACTGTAATAAATTTTGAATTGTAAAACAACACTTTTACAAATTATAATTTCTGTCATTGACGGACACTATATACTAAACTATAATATATAATATACTTTTTGATTTTCATTTTTTGGGGCCAAGGAATTCACTGAAAATGAAAACAAGAAGGGAGGGTGGTAGTGGTGGCGATGGTGGTGGTGGTATAGTGGGTAACATGTGCTATGTTATATGGAGTGGTATAACCCTCTGAGAGTATTTCTGACACTTGTAATGTTTTACCTATATGTACCTGTAGTGTATAGACTTGTGGGGCAGGCCATGCCAAAGCCAAAGCCAAAGAAGTTGAGATAAAATATAATGGGAAACTCAAATACTGATAAATGCGACGGCCTATGTGTATTATAAATTAATGTGGCATATATACTTTGTCATGTGGACGATGCTGACTCTCTGACACCGTCTACTGTAGTATATAGTAGTAGCCCGTCCATCTGCATTGCATTTTGCATTGTAGTGTGGACTATGTGGAGGAGACAGGTGATTAAAGTTGGACAAAGTGCCTACACTTGACGGAAACAATGAGACTGAAAAGAGTGCCGAGCCTTAATTTTCCTTTTAAAGCAAATGAGAATTATTGCCGTATCTGTAAATGTTATTAGAATCAAAGAGCAACTCTCCACTACACTCACTCACTCACTCACTCGCTCGCTTCAACATTCCCTCTAATTGACTAAATAGTCAAAATACCTCCCTGTGATATGATATTATGATCCTATCCCACTTTTTGACTCACATTTCAGTCAAACATTAACTCAACTTAATACGATTGAGACTTTAGATCTGTGGGTCATAACATTATGCATGATGACTTGGACGTGCGCATATATCTATGGTCGTCGTCGTCGTACGAGACCACGAGTTGATTTTGGTTCGTATTATTTTACATACAGAAGTGAGTGAGCGAGCGGCGGGCAGAAGAAGGGAAGCAGTTAGCAGATTAGGAGTTGAATGATGGCTTCCACGAAGATGACTTATTGTTATTATCATTACAGACACAGAGTTCCATGTTGATTCTAAATGTACAACTTGTACACACTCAGCATACATGGTATCTCCCTCTCTATCAGACGCTCTCTGAGTCTGTCCACTGTGAAAGAGGCAATCAGGGAGGGAGGCAGAGATGACGGTGTCCACTGTCGATTTAAAACATTTGCTATAATTTACCTATATAATTTCATATAGGAATGGCTCAATTGAAATGGAAGGGACAAAGCTGTTGTATTTCCAGATTGAGATGGACGTCCTCAAAATTGACTCAACATGTCTTGAAAAATAATTGGCTGATTAAAATTTTCAATACAAACCACGGCATAGAGAGGAAAAGAGTAGTTGTACAAGAACGACGAGAAGTGAGAATCATCCATTATTCCACATTATTATATGTCTGTGTAGATTAGATATAGAATTACATTTTACAGGGCAATTGTTAAATAATAATTTATAATTGTCTCAAGTGAGAATGAAAATGGAGATACCTATACAAAAAATCTACAGGTTTGCGTTACTGGCGTTTTCATGTATAAACAGGTAGGTAGGTAGGTAGGTATATTCGCTTTCAGGACTGGTTAATCTCTGTACAGACTCGTGATTATCTGTCAAGTCTATGTGTGCTCTCGAGTCATGTCGACTGTCGATATAATGTATGTTAGCTTTGAATTCATTTGAAAAGCCCTTTGTCTTTTTTTTTGTTTGAGGGAGACAAGGAGTTGTTTTGATTCAAAGTGACACCAGTCGACAATTCCAATTTGTTTAACAATTAGTGACATGTACATTATTTTTCAGGATCGATTTGATCTGGTTTTTTTCTTGACTTCTTCTATATCAACATCAACTGTACACAGGACTGAATAAATAAATATGCTTTTTTGGCTCCACGGAAGAAAGTAAAGGTGTACATAATATGACTATGTAGTATGCATCTGCACATAATATTAGAAATCTAGTCAAATGCTTGTACACTTCTTGATTGTCTTGGTATTGGTATTGGCATTGGTCTGATCTCCTGGTCTGGTCTGGCCGTGATTTATGAACTCCAATTATTATGACCTCCCACACGGGATCCGTCCTCTCTCCACTGACGCTCATCTGTACAGATACGTTAATTTATATTCTTTTCTCGGCTTTGACTCGACTCCATACTTCGGCTTCGTCTTCTTGAAAGAAGAAAAACTGAAGCTATTAAAACTAAAAAAAAACTATATTCGACCAGGATGAGTCACCACACATGCGACAATAAAAAGTTGTTAAATCTGTAACTACTCAGTAGGTACACTTCATAATGACATTTGTAAGATGATACGCTCACGCTTTATTTTTTTTTTATTTTATTTTAGTATCCTCACCAACAATAAATTCTCATTATATACCGCAACTTTTTTTTTACCAGGCAGACCAGACCAGACCAGAGAAGAGAGCACATAGCGATAGGGCTAGAGCTAGACCACCAGGATCCGCATGCAGGATCTATATATGTATAGTACACGGATTCCAAAATAAAAAAAAATAGAAAAATAAAGTGGGTATATATTATGTACTACAGATATTTGGAAACAACATTTTCTGCTCTAATAAAAACTTACCTAGCTCTCAGCATTAGCTTTATATGATATGATATGCTCTTTTTTTTTGCTTTGTCATATTTTTTTCTGACTTTTTTTTTGACGCACACACATCTTGTCTGTCGTGTCGTATTTTTTCATTTTACGCTCAGTCTACCAACGATTTTTATTGGGATTTCTTGGGACTGTGTCGACTTTTTTGAGTGGAGCGGGATGGGCTGTACATATTTAGCTTATAGTACCTACTGTTTATTTTGAAATCGTACACTACTAAACGCTATGACAATGAACCGTCTCTTCTTAACAGGAATAGAGGAATGCGGGAGAGGTCATTGAAAATTTGATGATTGCAGTTACTTTTTTTAATTCGTTTTCCCATCTTTTTTTTGCTTCACTTTTTTTTACGACTCTTGGATTCTCTGTCTGATTGTCTCCCCCACGTGTTGAATTTTATTATGTATGTGTAGATAAATGCACCTTTATTATGAGCTACTTAAAAGATTATCCCTTAATTACGTTTTTGCTACTCCATGCGGTTTTACAATAATTGGTTATAATAAAAGAAAACCTATATCCTTTACACAAGAAGGGAAACATACCTTGAATAATTATTTTAAGCATGAATTCCTATACCTATAGGAATGTTCATATTTTTGTTACATTTTGTTAATTTATGTACCTACCTACCTATATCCTGTAAAAATATTTACAGGAGATAAATTGCTCCCATCCAGAAAGAGGAACGGATGCTTTCTTCACATTAGTCACATTTCCTACACACAAAGTTGGAGGGTCGTTCGGGTCTTTGAAAGTCGGATTGTTGTTGACTGGCAATGCATCGGATGGGTTCCCCTGAGTCTATGCGGCCGTCTGGCAAGAAAACAAGGTGAGTTACCTTAGGACTACTGTAATAATATAGGATGACTTCATCCTGTATGGTATGCAATATGTACTTATGACAGATGGATCTCATAATGATGAGTAGGTGTTTGAATGAAGGATGAGTTAAGGTGATACGCGTAGAAAGGCACATGCAATAATACTGCCTCAGCTCAGTAGCATCCTGATTAATTAGAGGATGCCGAAATCGAGAAAGAATGAACTGAGTCAAGTCATTGTGCTCCGCCTTGTTAAATAAAGCGAGAGAGAGAAGCCCCGAAAAAAGGACGAATTTGAGCCTGTGTCGTCAATGTTGAAAGCGAACACGGCCACGAAAAAAAAGACCGTTCCGATGAGGACCAGATGAGACGACGAACTTTGTCAAGAAAGTGAAAATGAGGAGTATGGGGTGGGGCGGTGAAGAAGTGAGATAATTTAAGAAATGAACTTAACTTTTGTTCCTATTATTCTTGTGGATGATATGATGTAAAAGGAGTTTGGCAGGGAGCGGAATACTGTAACTAGTGTAATGGGATGGAGATGGATGAGTAATGGTGAGGACTGCCTTGGACAAAATAAGATCAGCGACAGGTGTCTCTTCTCCGCTCATCACCCTCCATATAAGCTACATACAGGCCCCTACATAGATATCTGTAGCATGGAGATAAATATAGAAAATATGAAGAGGGTCGGTGCACAAATGCAGACAGTTGAAATTTAAAGTCAATACTACACAAATAAAACAAAAGCTGAAACAATATAGTAGTGAATGCAGATGCATAATATATTATGGGGAGGTAAGGGAAAAATTCCAGCTTCCCTACTGCAGAGAAGAAGAGGAGTCATTGCGAGGCCAAATAGGAAAAAGCGAGAGGAGAAATCCAATGCCCGTCTCAGCCCATGTATCAATGACATATGTAATACAGGGAGACGGAAATGGATACGGGAGCTAATATTGTTGGATAAATGTGAAGGAAAGTGTATTATGGGTAGATGGGATTGGATTGGGACATGTGTTGTATTCTTGGCTGGTTGGATTGTTGGTGTTGGAGAGTTTGGAGGATGGAGAGGAAAACAGGACAAGGGAAAGCCAAGCCAAGTGAAGCTAATTGTAAGGAACGACCACATGACGCAGTGTCTCCACATTTCCCCTCCATATATTTCCACCGTCCTCCCAATCCTCCGCGCTCCGGCCTCAAATATCTTAAATCCTATTCTCCGTCTCTCCGAAGAGAGAATGAGACAAGACAAATCCATGGGGATTCTCTCGACATGAGCACAGTCAGTCAGCAATAAAATGAGTTTTCATTTCTACTTAATATTACCCCAGAGTGTCCAAGGAATCCGCATGACACCGCACACTCCATGCCCTCACTCTCAGCCTACCTCCTCATATCATAAATATAATTAGTCCCGAACGAGTCCTCTGCATATTATGAGAGCACGACTCACACACGAGTCCCGGTGTCTTCACCTCCAACAATAAAACATGGCCATGGAAGCAACAAGCACAATCTGTGCTGACAGCTATGAGGAGCTTATGTAGTAAAATACATTAAAGACACATGGCAGGCCACGTCCATAATTCCAAACAGTCCCCGTCTCAGCCCCTGTCTCAGCACACAAGCAACCAGAACAGAGTGCAGGACCTTTAATCTTTATCAAAATTGGAGCAATCAAGACCGGTAAATGTGAAGCGTCCTGACATGCACGAAAATCTATATAGGTACGTAATGCAAAATATCTGAGAGGATTGAATACGGAAATGGAATTTGCGTTTGTTTGGGAAATTAGTGGGACGACCCCCGTCCTGGTCCTGGTCCTACTTACCTCCTCGTCCTCATCTTCTCCGTATTCGGTGTGTTCAGTTTATAGCTAGGTTGTAGAATTCAAATCCAGCAAATGAGATGGTCTCCGTCTATAGCCTGTATATATACATATAATGAATAAAAAATATTAGTGTATCTATATAGTAGATGCGTCTTGAGTATTTCAGCCGGAGTAAACTAAACTATAGCATCGGTAAAGATAACATGAGAATTCACTCAAGTTGCTATTTCACATTCGAGACATTGTCACTCTCTTATCGTTATCACTTATCACAGAGATGCAAATGCCTCTGCTCAGCCAGTCACCGACACCGATACGACGGATTTTCAAGTTGCCCACGAATCGACAGAAAGGAATATTTATGGGCCTGGGAGGATTTCATAGTATGTACCTATACCTACTTATATAATTATATCTGCATCTATGTGTAGCGTTGCTATTATACCGTCGCAATCTGACAGCCTCTCTGTAGTACTGTAGCAGCCCTATAGTGTATATGCTATACGGTATATGGGATGGTATCAGGTGCCTCTTTGGCTTTCCATGTCTTCCTCCGGCTTATTCAGTCGAAATCGAACTGACGGCAAGATCCGCTATGTATCATGTTATCCGCTCCTCCATTTTTCTGCGTACGAAGCTCATTCCATGTCTTTCTCTGTCATTCCTCTTCCTCTTCTTCAGCTCTCTGTCTTTCCACCTCCAACTCCACTATCTACAGCAACTGTGACCACACTCAATTTCCTTCCAGCACTCACAAAAAAAAGACGAAATAATATATTATTGAGTATTCTGACTCTTCAACTTGGAGAAATCGTACAAAAAAATTATAAATGCTTGAAATATTAGGAAGACACGCCTGGATTTCGATTTATGCGGCGACCTGTCATATGTTGTAAGTTTTCAGAACTGTTTGGTAGACAGTATACGTAAGATTGTATAGATGAATAGAATTATCCTCATGATGATCGTAATCGTTAAAAAATTCTAAGAATGCTACGCAAACTGGAATTATTAAAATTTAAAAGAAGCATCAATCGTTTTCAGTTGATTATGAGGCTTTTCTGCCTCCTGTTTTTCGAATTCCTGTCTACTGTATCCAGCTTTGTTTAGTGCTGTACAGAAAAACTTAATGTCAGCTTTCGATTTCGATTACGATTACGACTTAAATTTCCGCTTGAAACGCTTAAACACAAAAGTAAAAGCATTCTCAATTGTCATAACGTTCGGGTAAGATAAGAAAGGAAGTAAATTAATTCCTTGAATTTAATGCGATGAAAGAGGAGACGTTGCATCCACTTTGAAGTTTAGTTGTGTGTGATTATGTCTGTGGTTATGCTCTTGTCCCGGTCCCGGTCGTTGTTGTGTGAGGCACAGAGGAAAGAGAGTATTAAATGTATTTGTGGCTGTATTGGCTCAGTGGCTCAGTATGGGATATGACGTCTGGATGGGAAAGGAGTATATGCTGTGTGCAAACATAAATCAAGCCAAATATTGGTTTGTATTGTGAGGGGCCGTCTATTATTGATATTATAATGTGTATGTGGGGTATGCAAAACAAACAAGAAAGAAATATTCCATTTGGGTCAATGATAAATATGTTTTTTAAATAATGCAGGGTGGGTTACTCTAAAAATGGGCATGTGCCTCGTAGTCTCAGTTGCGGACGGCCCCTCACACAGACGGTTGGGAAAGGAAAAGAGATTGGAAAAGATTTGTCTTTCTTAGAATTCGTAATAGAAAATACAGGCCAATATGTACCTACATATCATTATAACAGTCAGACCACCGCACCGCACCACCGTCTACCACCGAGACCGAAAATTCAAGTATTCAATACATAAGTAAATTCTAAAATCTGTTTCATCATGTGTTATGATGTAAGTAGATACTTTCACTTCATTTCCCATTCCGATTTATGTGCACTCTTTCCATCTCCCGTCTGCTTACTGTCCTCGTCCTCCGCTATGAGAATCTGCATACTAGCCTATATTGCACATACAGTGGAGTCCTGTGCAAAAGCTTATAAAATTTTGGGTTCCTAAATTGATTAGTTTTGTGCACAATCCTGTATACTTATGTGGAATATAATATAACAAGAGACTCGGTGCGTGCGCGTGCCGCGTGTATCTTTTATAGGAATCGGAATAAGAATAGGACTTAGCATATGATCACTTTATAGTGATGAGTATTTAGTGCTCGTTTAGTATCGTCCTCTTTTTTAATCTTTTCGGTACATTAGGTCTTGTTAGTAAATAATTCTGGCATTCTACGAAATATGAATTAGAATCCGCATCATAAAAGACACGGACAAGAATGTAATGCGTAGTTGAAGGTACCTACCGTATATCCTATAATAGTGCGCGGGTCTGTAATAGTACGCGGGTCTGAAAGGTCCAAATTTGGATAGTACGCGGGGCGTACTATTATAGGATATACTAATACGGTATGGCTGCCTAGTTTAATTTGCATTTGGTCACAATCATATTTTTACTTTTCCTCCCCCAAAATTGTGTGGGTAGTTGCTTAATATTTGGATCCGTCTAATTATTCCAATTTATACTTGAATACTAGTGGAATTACATCGGTAGATATACACTGTGGGTTGACATTGCTGGGATGGGACATGGAAGCAAAACTACATCATTCCATACACGAGTGACATGATACTTTTTAGTTCAGCTCAGACTACATGTTATTTTCGAAGCAATTCAGATTCATAGCAACAATTGTTAGCTGATACAGCTCCAGATTATTTCCCGATACTGATTGTAGTTTGTAATTATCACTAGGCTCATGGCAACAGCACCATATGTCGATTACAAAAAGTAAATACTCTACAAGTATATGTATAGTAATAGTAATGAAAAGAAATGCATGGACAAATTGTACAGAGCATTCCAAATTACAATTTTTTTAAGAATGAGATAACGGAGCAAAAATTTTAAATTTAGAGTCGTATGTGTAGAAGTAGAACATAACTTACGGGTTGTTTTAGTTTCAGTTTTCTCCCTGTTCATATTATTATGAATGAATGAGAATTCACGGAGGATGAGACGATGAGAAAAAATAAAAACAAAGAACTATTTGTGTCTGTTCTGTAGTGCAAGTAAAAGTAACGAGAGTGAGGTGGCACATTACAACCATATTATGTATAGGGCGGGTAGATTGATAACACTGAGAATAAGTGCACGGACTACTGACTAAATCTGTGTTTATATTTTGTCTTCATTTTCCGGTAGACAGCTTGGAAGACTGGAACTGGAAGTCAAACTCTCATCAGAGAGCTATATGGTGGTGCTGGTGCTGGTTGCGTGAAAGGGGCAAGAGTCTGATAGAATAATCGGTATCGGTGCCATGGAAGCATACACATATACCTACGTAATTATATTATATTTTTATAGCATTGCCAAAGAAAAGTAGTGTCATGTCATTTTTGTTTTAAGTGTCAGTGTCATGCTATCCTTCACTAAAGATCCGACGAGTCTTCTTTTCTAATCAGCAATGTTGTCATCAAGTTTTAAGATTAGATTTTTGCTGGATGATCTCTTCCTTTTCGTCCACCGCATCTCTCCCGCTATAGGTGTCTATAGTATCAAAATTCCAAGGTTGTCGCTGTCGCTAACATCACCATTATGTCTGCGTTAGGAAACTATATTATTATGGATTATTGTAATCAAAATTATTACCTCTTTCGTGCAAGTCAATTTTTTTCCGTTGCAAGTAAATCATGATATAGTAAGAGGAGTTTCTGTACTCTCTCGGCTCAATACATTCGGAGATATTGAATACCTACCTTGCCTACCTATATGACATCCGTAGGAATCTACGTACAAATACGTTAAGCGCTATCGGGCTATACGCTAAAGTAATTTTGAATTAACTATATGACTAACTAAGTAAGATGACAATTCTCGACAAAAATAGGACTAGTTATTCGAAGCATTGACAGGTACTATCAGTATCCGTCCCACACCGGCCCGCTTTATTAAAATCGTACATGCTATCTTATAACTAGTATATGTCCGTATATTCTGCGATTCGGATTGCCCCCGCATTGCTACTACTACTACTATTACTTACTACCATAACATAACATGGGGAAATAGGAACGAAAAACGAAACTAAAGCAATACTACAAGGAAAGGAAAGGTATGTGGAACGTTTCTTAAGATGAAGCTGTGTTTTTTCCATATCTTGGATACAGAATGAATAATGTTACGTCTCTTCACAATAGTACCTTTTTTTACACTGACTATACAGTAAATAAGGTGCGTGTCTCTTACGTTGTCGTTATCATTTAGTTTCACTGTGTATCTGCCATGGGAAGGGATGTCGTACGTGTGTGTGTTGGACACCTACGCAATCTTGATATTGGGCGACAGCGACGAGGATCTGTTTTCTTGTTAACACTCTATTGACTTTATCATCCATAAGTTACTAACATTGAACACATAGGTGTAGATTGAGGATGGAGATACAGATAATCCCCTTCTCGACCTCTATTGATGTCGGGATCATAATATGAACGTAGCTATACGTTGGGTAGAATAGTTGCACTTTTGTAATCTCTGGAGTGTAAAATCCTGTTAACAGTGTGTGCAGTGTGATAAAATACATTGTTACGTAGCTGCTACATTGAAGACCAGAGAGAATGTACACCGTACCTATAGAGCTTATAGACAAAATATGAGGGTCCCCTTACCCACTTATCCTTCATACATTTGAGATCATTATTATTTTATGATCGAGAACTATCTGTATTAAGTTACAACAGAATAAAACAAAGAGGAACATCCACCCACGCCTCTCATACGATCATCACTGCAAAAGTTAAATTTTGCAAGCATGTTTTTTCCACACAATGATGAGAGTGTACAGAAGCACATGATTTACATACATACAATCAATGTGTTACATAGTCTTCAGTACATTGATTTAGAACGCATAGGTAGATAAAGACTAAAAATTAAAAATTTACACATTCTACAGGCACGGATAAATGCCATCAGCCATCAGCACTCCATTAAACAAATACAATCTATCTACTACACATATCTTCTCGTTAGCTCAACTCTTGGTTCATTCCTTAAAGCGCACAGTAGGTTTCGCTTAAATTGACAGGATGAATAGTTATACAGCATTACAAATTTTACCAGCGACCTACGATTATTATAGTACAAACAGATACCGAGCAGAACACGTGCTGCAAACATTTAGTTTAGGTATGTAGCCTTAGAATAGCAGCTAGATCATATAAGGGAAAGAACAAAGTAAAGAAAAATGCATTAAAAAAAGCGTTATAGCCCGTTTGACATTTTTTTCCTGTAGATACAATATCATGTTTGATGTCAAATCCAAAGGTAGAACGTTTTATAATGTGTCATATTACTGACAGATCGTTTCAATTTAAATTGTTTTGATAGGACAAGATGCAATAATATGAAATATAGTACAAAGTTATATGAAATTATTGTTTGTCACACCACCAAGACTTAAATTTGCATACAAGTTTATCATGAATTGTCGTGAGTGTGATCAGCATTTTGGTAGGTAGGTCCCTACATTTGTTACACTAATAGTAATGACTGAAATGACCGAAGTCAAACCCCACAAGAAATAAAAATGTATAAATGATTAATGCGTCATGTACTTATCATTCGTATTCTACGTGTGCAACCTCGCCTTTGGAGCAACGTAAAGAACTCAATTACATCATTAACAATTAAAAAGATTATTTCAAATAATTTTTTACACCCACGCATTTACAAATAAGCCTTTAAAAAAGTCTCCCTCAGCCACATTGGTGTATAGAGAAAGAATTCTGCGTGTTCTAATGTTTGAGAGCTTTACCAAGGTACAAATTATAATTATAGAAAATGACTGTGAAGTATATAAGTATATAATTTAGGAAATCTTTTATATTGCCACATTCTATGGTCAAAGAAGTTATTTTGGCTGCTGTCCGAGGATCAAACAGGATTGCACATCATCATTTATATGCCATAACTCCATCTTAGAATTTTTATCCATGATGTACTATATTACATTGCATTTATGTGTAAATATTTTTTGTAAAACAATGTATGTTTGTTACTGTGTCGTTTAGGCAAGTACGATTGTGTACCAGTGTAAATAAAACTTTTACGTTCTCTCTCATACATTTAGGAAGTGGGCACATGCACGAAAATCTAACTTGACAATTATTGTAGTATATTGTGCGGCAAAGGGAAGAAAAAAAGTAGGGAGAAAAAAGTGAAAAGTATAAATAAATCGATGTGAACTAGGATGGAATTCATTTTGTGGATGGATCAACTGAAGAAATGTGTGTAAATTACCTGTGCCTGTATGTATATGTTGTCTTCCCATTGCTCTCCTGTCGTACTTGCCAGATGTAATGTGACACCGTATTTAAGGTCGAACATCAAGAAATCATTAGCGAAAATTTTTACGAGACAACCAACAAGCTAGAAACATGTTGAGAATTTCCGTATGTTTGATTATCAAAGCCAAATACTCCTACGTACGAATTCTAAGGCACAATTTAACTTTTCTTGAGAATCAAAATGTAAAGTTAAACGATAAAGTCCAACTGATTGTAAAGTACAAGGCAAGGCTGACTATTAAATTCATTAATGTATTTATTTTTAAAATAAAATCTTAGACTTATATGATAATTAATGGCGAAAACTAGTTTATATCTTCAAAATAAGTGGTTTCTCGCCATCGCTTCAGTAGTGCAGGAGGAAGCTGAGATAGTGAACCGTAGGATTAGTCCAGCCCATAGGCAATTAATTATCAGTTATGGCAAAATAAACTAAGACTCGATAGTATAATTTAATGTTTTATGTGAAATCGACAAATGTAGAAAATGTAGAAATTGAAATTATCAGAAAACAATTTATTTCCCAGATTTGTAAAAAAAAGTGAAGGGAATCCTAAAGCCTAAAAAGGAATGCGACAAGCGAGGGACATGGACATAATGATATAATTTATAAGAATAATGTAGTATTGATTTTAACTACGAAGCAATTTTTGTGTTTACAATAATTATTACTTAAGTGAAAATTACAGAATTTTTGTTGCTTCGTCATTGCCACATTGCATGTGTTATTATGCTAAATTTAACAACTTTTTTTTTATTATCAAAAATTTCCAAATATTAGAGCGCAACAATTGCCATAAAATTTCTTAAGAGCAAAATAATTAATTTTTTACTTTCAGTGTTCCGAAAATTATTTTGAGCAGTGAATGTTGTAATGCTTTTATTAAGATTAAGAGTATTAGTATCTTGACACCGTTTCGTTGATCTACATGCTAAATAGGGATGCGCTACATCCTGCAAACTTAATGTCATAAGCAGTGAGGTAGCTTTAAAATGCAAGGTCGCTAAATATACAATGCCGTGATATAGAGTCGGAAAATACTAGAAAAAAATCAAACATACGATTGGAATTCTTTAACTTTCATTTGAATGAATGTCCGATTTTTTCCTAAGCTTGTTCAGGCACTCTTCCAGCTTTTCAATGAATACGTCTACATCTTTGGTTTCCATTCCTATTGAGGCAGCCGCGGTAACATAAGGGTTTGTGTAATCGTTGCAATTGGATCCCCAACCTGAGTCATGAAATAAAAATTATTTGAGTTGAGGAATGCAAAATGCTCAGACGATTCCAACAATTTTAAAACTAATTTTAAATCTTGTATTTATTAGCCATGTAGCCCAACTTAGTTATTTACCTTTGAATTCATAGCCTTCGATGTTGACGACTTGTTGACAAGAAATGACACGAGCCCCGCAAACAGAACGAATAAAAAGCATTGAGCCAAGTTCTGTGATCATACTAGTCCGCCTTGTCGAGTCTAGATCTTTTCCTATTGTAGAAAGTGTCATTCCTAAACAAAAATAAAAACGTAAATCGAAATGTAAAGAATTTAAAATTTTATGCGGTAAGTATTCTTACTACGTAGGTGATCTAAGAAAATATCATACAATATTACCTAATGAAATTTGATTATTTGGAGTATTGATTACGCGTTCACCAAATTTCTCAGCCAGTATCTCGAGTTGAGATTTTAGGTAGAGATAGTTTTCACGCCTTTTATCAAGCAAGCGCTTGTACCCGCTAGCTCCCATTGATAACATCGTGATAAATACATCCATAACTTGACTGGACGACGCACGACCTAAATACACAACCAATTTCAGTATAGAACTCTCTGACACACTTGCGCTGAAACACACACGACTATAAGCAATTTACCCGGGTAGTTCTGACGTATTTTTTGCACGATCTTTCCATCAAATCCAGCAATAATAGCTCCACCCACAGGAACCATCAAATTTTTGTCGGTACTCTGAACAAATATGTCAACACGGCCATGGCTAAAACACATAAATAAATTAAGATGAGTAATACTGTATTTTTTAAGTGACTCGAAGCATGAACTTAACTACCATTACTCAAAGCTTGGTTTAAATATTTTAATGTTGAAAAGCAAGACTGAATTAAATAAATGCTTCAGCATTTAACTCACTGCGCTGCTTGTGCTATGGAGTAAGTGCATTTGCCACTTTGCAGACCATACGCATTATTGACTACGTGGTATAAGTCTGCAGATTTACAAAGTTTCCCTACTTCTTCTAAAGAATCACAAGCACGAGGAGCAAAACAACTAGTGGTAGTTAGCACACCAAGAATATTATCAGCTCCATGAACCAAAATAGCTTTACTAATTCCATCCATATCCGTCTGTAACTCTCCATCTGATAATCTAGGTTCTATAATAATAGGCTGAAGACCTGAAATTATAAAGAAATGTTTATTTTTAAAATGTAAGTTTTCATATTTTTTATGGAATATGGATTTTGACTTGTAATACACAGCCAGTCACAGCCTAATTCAAATTTCATGTATGTGTAAGTACCTGCAGTTAAAATGCATTTGAAACATGATTTTTGATCGATACGAGGCCATATCACATATTTTGCATTAGGTTTTTGCTTAGCTAAAGTAAGAAGAACCAAGGCGATACTCATTCCGGTTGCTGTTGGACAGACAAACGCATCTGCAACCTTCCCGGATACTTAGAAGTAAAAGAGCAAACATTCATTTTATTGATTGCACATTTCCAAAATTAGGATAGAATAATTAATGATGTTGATGAAACTCATGTTTCTGGCTTCCATATTTTAACTTCATTCAATTTATATATTTACCATAAGTCCGACAAAGGTCTCGAACCAATGCATTAGTTAATACTGCCATGATACTGGAACCAGTTGCTTTAGGTTGTACTTCAGCCAAGTCTCCCGAACGCCCAATACCATGACACATACGAAAATGACGTTTCGCTACTAAGGCTGAGATTAAAAACAGCAACAACGAAGTATATTGTACACAACCATGCACATAAAACCTTTTAAATGATTGCTGTATTAGAATGAAATGACACAATAATGATATCATTGCCATTACTCACGCGAAAATATACGAGCTTCACGCTCTCCCACGCCAGTTTTGTATAAAAAATTGTTACTATCCATCGAGGCCAGCTCGTTAAGGAATAATTCAATTGTGAGATCGTCCCATCCTTCCTTAGGCCATTTTTTCTAAAACATAAACAAATGAAATAATTCCACTACCCTCGTCGTAAGGCAAAAAAAGAAATAGAAGTAAGATATAGGATTATATTTACCTCCTGTAAAAGTATTGAAAATAATTTATTTCTCGATAAACGGGACTGAGATCCTTGCATCAAATAAGTTGACGACATGGAGCCCTTCAGGGCTGATGTAAAGGTGCTTTCCAAATCCATCTTAGCGGGTTCACCTAAAGAATTAAGGCACTAATGTTACTGACATAATTTGAGTTAACGGGAACATCCATGGGCAACGAAGAAAACGACACAGCCTGCAGTGGCTACAGGAAATCTGTTTCTCGCGTCTATGCTGTATGTTTTCACCACATTGTTTTGATTTTTAGATATAAGGAAATTTCAAGGATTAGCAAATACATGTACTTAACTGGCAGCTAGTAATTAAACTCGATCACTTCACCATTCATTCTTTCTCTCTCTCATGCTTTGAACTTAGCTAAGTAAGGAGAGACTGCCTAATTGTGGCCGGTGACGTAATTGTGACCACCGGTTGTGAATCTGGAACAAGTCACTAGTGGATGTATAACAAGATTGCATTCTTGTTTGCAAAGTTGAAAGTTCGACTTTCCATCAACAATCAAGTGATTCTGCAACTTTGAGTTTCAAAATTTTTCAACTAAACCAAATTTGATCAACCGGCCACTATGATTACTATTACAACACCGGCTGCAATTCGCAGTTCGCACTCCCACTGCCCACCCTACAACTTAAACATTCAACATTCTACACCACAGTTTGTACCTTACAGACAGCAATTGGTATAACTGGTAACATCAAAAGGTCACACAAAAACGTAACTACGCAACATGAGACTACTAATTTTTTAAATCGGCATAATTATGTGTGACACCTTTTATAGTAAAGTATATAGTGACAATAGCGATGCGAAAGTTTGTGAATAAAGGAATCCCGACTGTCTGCGGGCCACTGTTTGGTTTTTATTTTCGCAAATTTTGATCGTTTCCCAAAACAATAGATGATTCTAGCTATCAGCTCAGCTTAATGTTCATAGCACATTCACATTTAACTTATAGGGTTAGCGAAAAAACAAACGAAAATTGCTTTTGTTTCTCTCTGAGATTTGTAATAACAATAATCGGTGCACAGAACTAGTGACTAGTTGTTTTAGGAATGTTTGAACAAGGTACTATTTCACCAGAAGTTATGGCATATTTAAGTGCTACACGTTCCTCAACTATAATACAATTCTACACTTTTTTCAGTAATCCTCCA
This sequence comes from Dicyrtomina minuta, assembly GCA_949802685.1. NCBI lineage: Eukaryota > Metazoa > Arthropoda > Collembola > Symphypleona > Dicyrtomidae > Dicyrtomina > Dicyrtomina minuta. Next base: position 19,775,919 of record OX461809.1, on the reverse strand, counting down.
CTCTCTCCATTCATTTTGACTTTTATCTTTATCCGGTTTCCCGGTTTCTGACTTCCTACTTTTTCAGTTTTCCCCTTGTCATCCACCTCAGACTTATGAGTTTAAGTAGCCCGCGAAATATCGGATCGTGGCACGTGCCTATATCTATACATTCAATGCTTCACGTTTACAAATTATTATTATACGTTATGACTAATTAATTATATATTATATTTATAAGAATTTTGATTACCTTAATTGCATACTAAGGAAGACATTGTAATAATTTATATCCTCTATCAACAAATTGACCAATTAGAGGAAGTGTATCCTTTATTACACATGTTCTTAAATATCACAAGGTTACTTAACTACGCACCAAATAACAAAATAGAACACATAAGTCTTATACTTAAGTAAATAAAATGCATGAATAAAAATTAACTATATAACTTTGCCTTTTTACCTATCCTCATTTTTGTTTTAAATCTACAGTCTGTCTAAGCCTCAATATAGTACTCATGCCTATTCAACGGCTGATAGGTAGCCGATTGGAAACTTTTTGTAGACGCGGCTGGCCGAAGATATCCACGGTAGCCGATTTGCCGCGCACGGCGGGCAGCATGTAGAACCCTAGCAGACTTTCAAAGTAACCCACTTAACCCACCTAACCCACCTAACCCACCTAGCTTTTGCCAATGTCATTTGAATGGTAGACTTTTTAAATTTAAAACTCTACTCATAATAATATTGAGATTTTGCAAACATTTAACTAGCTTCATCTCGATAAACACGTTAACATAGTCACTACTTTAACTACTAAATAATTAACCACAATATTATTACCATACACAGCGCAAATTTCATTATTATCCGTGGTCATGATTACAATACCTTACATACCCGAACCATACAACAAAATACACTAATTCATGTTTTTTAGAAGCCAAAAATTAAACCTGTTAAGACTGTTAAATGGTAGCAGTGTCGACAATAAATAAAAGTGATATATCATGATTATTGTGGAGTTTTTTTTTCAGTCAGTTGGTCACTACCCATTAGTTGTTGTCAGTAAGTGTCATCGTGGCGGTTAAATTTCATCGATCCAGCCGGTATCATATCGTATTACTTAATGCTACATATGACTATAGATTTGGATGTCTTTAAAGCGTTAATTCTTCTGGCCTGCAGGTGATTATACTTTAAGTGAGAGAGTTCCCAGATAGGGGAATGAAAAACATTAATTCCAATCCAGGCTAAAGTAACTGTCGACCGTAATATATAAAATAAACCACCTTTCTAGGTTTGGCCAGTCTTCTCTTTAGCTAAAGGAATGTAATTCATAATTCGCTGGAGCGGCTTTTTAATGTAATGATTAATTTTTATGTTTCAATGGAGTAGGTATTTAAAATTTAACTACAACCACATGCTGATATTGATCGTTCGTTATATTTTTTGGTTGTAATCAACTGATGGAACGAAAACTTGATAATAATCATGATCTTCCACTTTAATTTATTGTTGATGACTTGTTGTTAAAACTGATGCCATTTAACAGGCTTCGATGGATGACTAAACTTTATGAAACTTTAAAAACTTAAGCAATACAGGGTATTTCGAAGTACGGCTCATGTGCTTGATGAAATATCTAATATTACACAGTAGCAACAATATTATGTAACTATCAATCTATTATTGAGAAAATATGGTGGAATAGCAACTAAGTGCAAATTTATTCCTGGATAAGGCAAAGTTAGAATTATAGCTGCATCATTCTTCAAATGTATTGTGTATGGTAATAATATTGTGGTTAATTATTTAGTAGTTAAAGTAGTGACTATGTTAACGTGTTTATCGAGATGAAGCTAGTTAAATGTTTGCAAAATCTCAATATTATTATGAGTAGAGTTTTAAATTTAAAAAGTCTACCATTCAAATGACATTGGCAAAAGCTAGGTGGGTTAGGTGGGTTAGGTGGGTTAAGTGGGTTACTTTGAAAGTCTGCTAGGGTTCTACATGCTGCCCGCGCACGGCACCGATTGGTTTTCCTAAACTACCATATTATTACATGAAATATTATGGCTCCTGGGTTATTTTTCATGCATATCTTTCACTGCTAGTAAAATATACCGTACAAACTGCCAGCCTCTGTATTTTCGTTTTCTCTTTCTTCAGTTTCTTCGAGATACATGTATTCTTGACTATCTAGTTGATAGTAATTTAATTTCCTACTAAATTAATTTTCTTCATCGCAATGAATAAGCGAAAATCTCGCAGCAAAAGTACAGAAACGTCATAGAAACAGAAATTGAAACCTGTGCCACCTTGTCATATTCAGCCAGCTCAAGCATTACCTAATCCTAACAGTGTTCCGAACAGTAAAGGTAGAAAACTACTGAGAAACCAGAACCCAAAAAGAGCGAAAAAACAAATACAGGAACTCGAAGCATTTCATTTTAGAAAAAAGGTGCTGTTACTGTAATTAACACAGCCAACTATGATAATAATCAGTCGTCAGCTAGTAGTTGAGTGGTTAGAGCCAGTCAAAATGTTGCAACTTCAACAAAGACCATGGCATTAGATAAAATTACAGGAGAAGTGTTTGAATTTAACGAATGCCAGCTAATTAAGGTGCCAAACTTTGACCTACCATTCGATTAAAACAGTACGTCCACTACTCGGTCATTAATTTGTGGGTGGTAGTAAAAAATCAGTGTTTAAAGAAGCTAAATCGGCAAATGGACAGGCAGTTAGCAATTGCTTCATAGTTAAATAAAAATCGTGCAACATTTTTAAAACAGGTCACAATTCAACTAACTGAAACCTTTAGGAACATTTAGGGGTGAGGTAATGATGATACAAAAGCTTCAATATCAAGATATGTAAATTGCATTTCATTTAAACAAATAAATTAAATTGAAGTTTAGTAGTTTCTTAAAATTTCACTTATTTTGGTATTTTGGTGGGAGTACTTAAAAATTCCCTCAAAGCTTGCTAGCGCTAAAGTTAAAGATAGGAAAATGAATAATAGTGAATAGTGATGCACAAAAGCAAGATAGTTATAAAGTTGAGCTTTTGAAATCTTCATATTTAAGCAACGAGGAAATTAATGAAATTCAGGGCCATAGTTAGATTTTGCAATTATAGTAGTTACATTAATTAAATTAGCCTTAGTTGGAAAGAACTATGAGAATTTTGGACGTATTGGTTAAAAAACATGCCCTAATAATATTCTGCCTATTTTAATAATTTAAGTTTTATAACACTTGTCAAAATTGCCGTATGGTGATGTGTTGTATAATAAAATGCAGAAATGTAATTTTAATATTCAAAAAAGTAGATCGTGTCGTTAGAATTTCATTTTACTTAACCGACAGCTGCATATTATTACTGCTTTTCCTTAATGCAGCATACTACCCAAGACGAGGTGTTAATAAAAACAATGGACGCAAAAAAAATGTTTTATGCACGTAGGATTTTTATACGTTACTTGCGCAAATCTATAATCTTTAAAAACATAAATGGAGGTGGAAAAGTGATTTTTTATTTGGTTACCGACGGACGAGGCTGACAGCAGTACTCACTGTGTTCAGGTTGGTGCCGTGTGCAAGCTTGCCCTAGACGTCATTTATGAACGATCCTTTTAGTTTTTGCAACGATCCTTGACGTCATTTATGAACGATCTTTTTGGTTTTTGTAACGATCCTTGACGTCATTTATGAACGACCCTTTTAGTTTTTGCAACGATCCTAGACGTCATTTATAAACGACCCTTTTAGTTTTTGCAACGATCCTTGACGTCATTTATGAACGACCCTTTTGGTTTTTGTAACGATCCTTGACGTCATTTATGAACGACCCTTTTAGTTTTTGCAACGATCCTTGACGTCATTTATGAACGACCCTTTTGGTTTTTGCAACGATCCTTGGCGTCATTTATGAACGACCCTTTGAGTTTTTGCAACGATCCTTGACGTCATTAATGAACGACCCTTTTGGTTTTTGTAACGATCCTTGACGTCATTAATGAACGACCCTTTTAGTTTTTGCAACGATCCTTGACGTCATTTATGAACGACCCTTTTGGTTTTTGCAACGATCCTTGGCGTCATTTATGAACGACCCTTTGAGTTTTTGCAACGATCCTTGACGTCATTTATGAACGACCCTTTTGGTTTTTGCAACGATCCTTGGCGTCATTTATGAACGACCCTTTTAGTTTTTGCAACGATCCTTGACGTCATTTATGAACGACCCTTTTGGTTTTTGCAACGATCCTTGGCGTCATTTATGAACGCCCCTTTTAGTTTTTGCAACGATCCTTGACGTCATTTATGTACGACCCCTTTGAAGATTCCAACGACCCTTGACGTAATTTATGGATGATCCCTTCAATTTAGAGACGTATATCATGATGTTATTTGCAAAAATTACTAATCTGCTGAAAAAGCCGACGGTCGAAAACCGACGGTTTTTCAATCGGCTACCGACCGAAGCGGCTGTCTCGATTTGTTTTGTAGTTCAGGTCGGTAGCCGTGAACAGGCATGATAGTACTTAGAAAGTTAGTAAACTTTATCTTTGTTTTAATTGTTTTTATTCAGGCTTGATTGATTAAGCTATTTTTGAATTCCATCACCGTGGCTAAGCCTATATCTCATTCATCATACCTTAAAGGAGGACTTAATATCAATTCCAAAAATATTATAGCTCACAAACTCCCTACTTACTCCCGTCACCCGTACTCGTTCCCTAGTTAGTACTTGCTGTTAGTACCAGCATTTAGCATATGTCCACTCGCTACATAGTGTACTTCAGCGGACCAGCAAGATTAGCACACTATGAGGATTGAAAGTTTACTATGTAGAAAGTACTGATTTTAAAAAAAATCAGTATAATAGATGAAAACAATAAAAATCCTACTGTTTAAAGTAATATTGGTAATGAAAGCAGGCGTGCTTGGGTGAGCGGTTAGGACTGCAGACTGTAACGAAATTTACAGCCTCAGACCCGGCTTCAATCCTCGGCCACTGCTAATCGTTTACGGCTCGGTGTTGTACGGTAAACGTCACTGGATGGTTGATTGAAACCCAATCTCCTTCGGTGCTCCTTAGTGACCACTACTTACTGTAGGGGCCTAGGGAATGAGACTCCTTTACTGTGGAGGAGGGGACGGGGATAGGTGAAAGGGTACAAAGACCGAGACGATCTAACGCGGTAGCCTTCTATTTCCTCACCCACAGTGACTGGTTGAGTCTGGTTGTATGAACTTCGGTTAAATCGACCCAATGAATAAATTATTATTATTATATTGGTAATGAATCCATGAACAAATCAATTAAAAAATATATTTAGTAAGTTTGATTGAATAAGTTTCCAAAACTAGTTACATGAAGACAAAAAATTGTAACTTTTTGAAATAAGCGATGAAAATTTTTAAAAAAGTACTTTATGAAGCGACGAATTTACACTTGAATGTTATTTTGGGCCTCTAAAAGTAGTGCACTATGTGGAGGTTTCCACTATGTAGAAGTACACTATGTAGAAGTATTATAACATAGAAAGCATAGGAGTTTAGCCGGGGTTTAGCAAGCTCAGTACACTATGCAGAAGTATCCACTATGAGGAGGCACACTATGTAGCGAGTGGACTGAAGTTTATAATATTGTCACTGAAAAATCAAACGGTCCATATCCAATTTAAGCTATAGAATTAAAATGAGCTATGTATAGAAAAACCATATGAGATGGATGCGTAAGTACAATGTTAATAATAATTATGATTTTGAAAAGTGCTGAGTTCTATTTATGCTTATAACTTATAAATGTTTTCTGAATAGTGAAAAAAAATTTATTTGCTTGTTTTGAAAAGTATAAAATGTTCTAGTTTACTTGGTTTCAGGACCAAAATATTTATTTATTTATTTTTCTAGATAGTACATTTTGCTTTTAGTCAAAAATGGATATTTGGTCATTTGGATTCTTCACTGAATATAATATAATTACAAATTACACATGTCAAATAGACAGCACTTTTCAAATTCAACATAATCCCATTTAAAAATTCCAAAAAATAAAATCGTATCGGTTGTTGCCTGTTACTTATTAGTGGTGTGGTGTACCTGCATTGTTTTAATTGCATTGTTTAATTCGAGAAGCAGGCTGACAATGACAATAAATCAGTATAATTTCATTAAATTATTGTAATTTATTCTACCTATTTTTATAATAATAAAAAATACGCCGGCCGTGTGTCGCAAAAGACCATTGAAAATGAGTCAGAGTTTGCTAGCTTTAGCGGGTAAAGAATTGTATTTGAGTTTTCCTAAAAATCAACGTAAAAGAAGTGCAGAGACTCAGAAGAACAGAAGATGCAGTATTAATAGACTTGTCGAGTCGACGGACTGCACTGCACCTCATGGTTATGGTTCACGACTTTTGTACATATTCCGTTTGTTTCTTTTTACGTAATATCTGTAAATATCGTAGCGGGTTTCGGTTGCGCAATTTTAGATTGTTATGTTGTCATTGTCAAAATAACAATATGACAAAAGTAATTATCTAAGCAGTTACAATAATTTATGTTTTGTTGGAAACGTCAGTTCTAATATACAGTTGACAGTAAGTAACAGTGATCTCTCACTCATGGATTCACCGAACTCAACTGATCATTTCCTTAAGTGACCCACCGTTTCTGTTTTCCAGCCAAAAGTTACTATAATCTGTGTAATTCAAAATAACGATTCGACTTGACTGGTGCTCTCCTGTAGCTTTGAAGTAAACTAAACGCTCTGTCCTGTTTTTATGCGTTCTATCAGTTACTGGCAAATGACATCACTGACTTTTAATTGTGTTGTTACCCAGGAGAAAGCTAGATCTTTCCTGCAATAACAGCTGTCTTTCAGGGTTTTCTTAAATAATCCAGGAACTATTTTTGATTTTTGGTTTTATGGAAAGCTGTATATTGTTACAGTTGTTAGTCCTGTTAGTGTGCTGTAAATTATCTAACCAATTAAGAGATCAAGATTATAATGCAAATATCAGGTAAAAAAAAACCACCTACTTTTCATTATACATTATATCAGATCATGAATTTTTTACTGTTTTTAAATGCATTTTTGTAATTGAACTTACGTACATCACATTTATAATAATTAATAATGATGATTATAGCAATCAGTATGTTATTACTGTACAATATACTACATATCCTCTGTCTATGCAATTTTTTAACTTTTTAGGTATCATGGAATCAGATCAAAACTCATCCCAGTCTCCTAAACGTAACAGTGTCCTAACTTCGTTAGATAAACAACTTCGAGAGAAGCGCATTACATCGGAAGAGTTACGTCAGCTATTATCAAAAGAGACGAACAAACAGGAAGAGCTTCAGAGACGAAGGGATGAACTTGGTAATGTTACAAGATCTAAAATACAAGAGCGAGCAGCACTTATCTATGACGACATCAAGTACCTTGTAAATAGATGTGCAACATTGAAGGGTCACATGAAAAAAATTTCTAAAGAAAAATTACCAAGTAAATTAGAGCGACCAGACGTGTATGAGTGTGTAGACAATATTGCAGTGTTAGAAAAGGCATTAGCTTATCTCAATGCTGTAAAATTCGTGAAAGAATCTTCGGAAATGATTGAAGCGAACCTTGAAACCGGACTTAATTCCGAAGCTATCGATGCATTTCAGCTGCTCATCAAACTGCAGAAAACTCATGTTATCCATACCGAGTGCACCAATTTTAGAAATTATTTTAGTAAAACAGTAGATCATTGGGAAACTTGCTTAGAATTGAAATTTACACGAGATTTTGAGAAATTGTTAGAAACTTTTGGGTGGCCTTCTAAAATTCTAACATCCACACCGAGACCAACATTGAATGAAATTGAAACATTTAACAAAACTATTCGTAATTTGATACGCATTAGTTCGTCCATCAGCATAAGTAAACTGCATCCTCCGGAAGAGAAATCCACATTAGTGGCAGATTTCAAAGAGCCTCTGTTACCCGTTCAAGTAATGATACAGCCATTAAAAAAGAGATTTCGCTACCATTTCTTCACTAACAAAGTCACCAGTGATCCGAAACGACCTGAGTGGTACTTTACACAGATTAAAAGTTGGGCGCGTGAACTAATACCGTTCATCAGAACTTATTTAGAACCTCTAACGGATCCTGAAGTTCACTTGTCCAGTGTGGCTGACTTCGTTCGATCTCTGTCAGAAATGTTGATTTTAAAAGCAGACTCACAGCTTAGTAGTAGTGGGGAACAAATTGATGATGTTATATTCGCTAGGATTCTGGAGGAATCTATTGTGTTTGAGAACGAAATGGGGAACTTTCTTGGAGAGGATTTAGTCGACAAAAGAATTCACATTCCACCATTTGTGAGTACTCTATTTTCCCAGCCTCACGTTCTCCAACGTTGGCTAGCCATTGAGAGGAAGGCTTGTTTAGAAAAACTTGATGAAATTTTCTCTTCACCAACTGCATGGGATCGAGCTGTTGTACCTGGGCCAGCAGAAGTTGTTGATTTATTCATGGCTGTTCTTCGGTTTGTGACGGACCGTTTTGCTCATTTACAAGAACAGTCCCAGAAAGTCATGTTTCTTCAGCTTCTGGTGGATATGATTGATGATTTCCGCGTGCGGTGCTTGCAAACTTGGAAGAGCCGTCGAGAAATCGAAGCAGACTATAACGACGGAGTCTTAATCGATTATGTTATTGCTGAAACACTTCGTATCGTCCAAACAACTATTGAATCTTGGGAAGATTTACCAGTGAGAAAGAAACGAACAAATTTTATTATTTTCTGTAATATCAGCCTCACGAATTTAGTTATTTTTAAAATTACTACTATTATTGTTTTTATTTCTCCAACAGTTTTTTGCTTCCATATCATTCTTTTTGGGGAACGCACATAATGATGACGACTACCCGAATCAAGGGTGCTCGGATGGTAATGAAGGGACGTATCACCCGCCCATCCCATCTCGAGATGACCCTTCATTATTTGCCTTAGACCTGGACTTCTTTCGTGGGGAGAATAGGGAAGATGTCCAAGGAGCTCAGATTGGGTCTCCAAGTCAAGGAGTATTTTCGCACGTTCTCAAGCTTTATGAATGTTTAGGGGAAGATATTTTGAAAAAATGGTGCAGCACAGTGATATCAAAGCTACGCTCGGATATTACTAAAGGGTACTCGAAACGTAAATGGCATATCTTCCCTCCTGATGGATTTGAAGAAAGTGGAGAAACCTTAAGTGAAGACTTGCTAGAAGCCATCCAACGCCTAAAAGCTTTAAGTAAAGGAGTTGCCACTGGTATGAACCCTGAAGTAACACAAATTTGGCTCAAGCGATTGGCTATCCAGTTTGACGAGGTTTGGCACACTCAATTTCATCGCATTAAAATAAATATACATTTTACGATGGACGTATATTTCTTAATGACAATTTATGACTGTAATCTACAGATGCTCATGGAGACTCTAGTATATCCTAACCGATTTTCTCCTGGTGCGTTCCTTCAGTTACGATATGACGTTGTCTATGGAATTTTCCCGATTTTTTCTGAGTGTAACATTAGCACGTCCATGTTTCTGGTAGGGATTAACTCTGCTTTAAGGATTTGGGAAATGCCTTTGGGTAAGGTGCTCCTTCTGTATGATACCCTTGCCGACTCATCCACATCCTTTGAATTTCAAGAAGATACACTGGCAGAGTTAGAATTGTCATTACGACCTTCTGATGTTATTCAGTTACTCAAAACTCGTATAGACGTACATTTTTAATCATATACTTTAAAGTAATAGAAAACATAAATACATTTCATACATGTTACGATTATATATTTTCTTCCGGTTATATCATTCACAATTCATGCGTTACATACATGTGTCCATGTGTACATTTTAGATCAAATATATAAGCTTAAGTCTATATTACAGCGTGTTAAATATTTTCTTGATTTGCTTAATTATACTTAATGCATGTGGGTATATAATTCGTTATAGCTACGTACGTTACGTTAATTTAATAAAGTTTCATGTGTAATGCGGGTCACAAGTTATTAAAACCAAAAAATAGAGTAATACCCATTGTAAAATCAGGTAAAAATATGCCACATATTTATCTACATATTAAGTAACAGATTTGAAGTAAAATATTCTACAGATGTACGAGAATAAATTAGCAAGACATTTTAAATCGTTAGGCAATTTTATGTACGAGCAAGCAGCCTTTTTCCCCCTCGTCTGCTATGCTTCTATGTGATAGAAGCAAGACTACCGAGTTCTTTCGACAAAAGAAGCCCGATGGGCGCCTCTGACACACTGGAATTCATGGAAGCGATATTCCCCGGTGCTTTCTTACTGTATGGATGATCCGTCCTTGCATGCAGCATGTGTCTCTACGAAAATATCAAAGAAAACTATTTTACCATAATTATCAGTAATTGGTCACGGGAGCAGAGTAGCAATAATAATGTTGATCGGATTGAATAAAACGTGTAGCTCAAAAATATCAACCATATAGAGTAGAGTACAGACAGTGGATAATTATGATAATTGTAGGAGTACTGGCAAACGAATACACAGGACAAGCGAAGGCTAAGGTTCTTGAAAGATGATGATATAGGTATAAAATAGATAGAATATTTGAGGTAAGATGAAATAGACACTTAAGCTCACGTGTGGACAAAAGAAGGTACAGGGTGGGCCATTTAATCGCAACGATTCTAACAGGCTATAAAATCCAAGTTTATTATTCGGATATATCGAGCATTATACCAAAATGAAGACAATTTCTGGGAGATTTGTTTGACACCTTAATCATCAAAATCTCCCAGAAATTGTCTTTATTTTAGGTTCGGCCCTTGGTTAAAACCGGTTAAAACCATAACGGCTAAAACCGGTTTTAACCGGCCTTAGAAATTCATGGTTTTTGGCTAAAATTGGCTAAATTGGCTTAAATTGACTCTTGCAAGTATGTAACAATCTATTTCAACTTTTAACTACTACCTGAGAACTGGATCTGATTTTAGGCTCTAATTATTGTTACAATTTCTCACTAGTTAGTTTAATTTTGAGTCGTTAGTGTTCCATCACACATTTTTCTTTTTAAGTCAAATACGGGTAACTCTTTTTTATAAGAAATCCGAAATTGGCTACATTTTTCCCATCATTAAAATCAGGATAAATTAAGTCGTACAAATGTCGTATTCAGACGACTTTGAGGTAGTGAATAGTTCAGCCGCACCTTCTTCTAGTAACGTGACTATTAAAAAATTAAAATACCATGTGGAAGAAAGCTAAATAGTCAAATTCCACAAAATTATGAAAGGGCTCCTCAAGTCGAAGGACAGCCTACGCGCTGTAAGTGCCCGCCATGTAAAAATGTCTATGGCGACAGAGCCACTCGTCTGAGTGATCACTGGAAAACTTGTTCAAGACGAAAATCAACTAGTTCTGATGCAGGTTAACGACATTTACTCGTTAGGTATTTAAATTTTTCGTTCTATTTTTTCAAACGCTTACAGTATCTGTTGTGAACCCAGTAATTGCCTCAGGTAAATTGAAGTCGGTTCAAACAAAACTTAACGTACTACGAACCTCTGGCGCTGAAAAATTAGCTCTGGATAACTTATTTGCAAAATGCATCTTTTCTACGGCCTTGCCATTTTTTACTGCAAACAGATTATATTAAATTAATTTAATTAATTATATTTTAAAAAACCTGCAGATTAGCAATGTTTTTGTATTCACAATTCTATCTACAATGATTTGAAGCTTTTACTATATTAATTATTATTAATTATATAGCATACAGAATGTGTACGCATTAAAGCCGATTTAAGCCATTTTAGCCAATTAAAGCCAATTTCGGACACAAAATCTGAGTGGCCTGCCATCGCTAGAATCTTGGCTTTTACCGTACCCTGTTAAATTTTTGTATAATGCTCGATATATTCGAATAATAAACTTGGATTTTATAGCCTGTTAGAATCGTTGCGATTAAATGGCCCACCCTGTATAATATATATAACTTACGGTTTCAAAATCATCCTGATAATCCTCTTTTAGAATATCCTCTTTCTGAGCTTGAGATGGCATTAAAAACGAATGTTTGGACTGAGAAAGTCCGGAATCAACATCAGTGTTCAGTTCAGTCAGTGGTAATAAGTCCTCATTTTTCTTTGCATCTACGTTCCCCACTGCAGTCGTGTCTAACCTATCCATAGGTTTCTCGACATTGTTTTCCCTTTCAACATCATTATCTTCGGGGCCGCTATAATTTTTCAAAATCTCGTTTAATACCTGCGCCTGAGAAAAATCGGATGTATCTTCTTCGGGAACTATTTCTTTATCCTCAAAACTGTGCTTATCACTACACTTTAGTATTTCTTGTTCTTGGAACGGGACTCCGGAATCAAACGCAACGTTGGGGTGAATAGGAATATTTTCAATTTCTTCGGATCCTTCTATTGAGAGCTCAACACTACTCTGAATATCAATTACAAAAGCTTCATCTGTCCAAATTTCATCCATTTTTGTTTCACTCCTTGCATCAATATCTTCATCTTTTGGTTCCAGTTTAATAGCATTTCTTGAAGAACGTCGAACAGGCAACATGTCCACATCTCCTTGCACTACAGTATTAGACAGGACTTGCTCTGGATTTTCAATTACCCACTGTGAGCCAGGGCTAGTGGGTGTAGATGACGTGATTGGTTTCTTTTTTAATTTAATTTTAACAGCAGTTTGAGCCACACTAACAGTAGATGTAACGACTTCTCCATTCTCAGATTCTTTTTTAATTTCAATTATATTTGACTCCAATACACTAATCTTCTTTCGCAACTTTTTTTTCTGAATAACTCCTCTAACCCATTTTGATTTCTTTTGGCTTCTCTTTTTTAATTTTAACTTTTTACTTCTCACTTTTTGTGGAACATAATCCACAACTATTTCTGAGTCCGAAATTAAGCAGCGATCTTCTTCAGGAATTCCTCTTAAAGCACATGCCAGGCTTCTATTGTCACCAAAAGATTTAGTTTCGTTGTCCGATAAGTCTAAACCCCCTTCGAAAAAGCTTTTAGGTATCCAATTGACAACATTTACATTGAGCGAGAGACTTCTCCAGTCTGGAAGTGAAATTTCTGAATCGTACTGGGCAAGACGTATTTTATCATACGGGAAATACCAAAAACAAGATGGACTAATGACGAGATCAGAAAACTTCCACTGAGACTTCTTTGCGGATACTCGGTTATGTAATCTACCGTTTCGGACCTTCCTGTTGCCAGACCTAGCCGATACATAGGCTTCTTGTATTGCGTCCTCATCGTGACCAGAGAATCCAGCAAGAACGACCTTTTTTGTAACCCTTATTTTCTCTGCCTTACATTCCTCCTGTCTCTCACCTTTATCTTTCTCAGCTGCAATGAATATAAATAACTATTATGTGCAAACATTCACCTTACAAAAAAAATGAAAATAAGATAATATAAAAACAAACAACTCACTTCTCATCTCAACAACGAAACAAGGTTCACATGCCCATTTATCAACAGTTAGCAGATTACTGCAATGTTTATGTGTCCCAGCAGCTCCACATGTATGACATCTTGCCAAAATCCAGTTCCTATTACAATTAATTACGGACAAAACATAAAAATCTATCTTGCATCATCCCCATGCATTTGAGGGTGTATTTTAAATTTGAATGTTAGAAATTAACAGTTGCGTATATGAATATTAAGTACCCTTTCTGAGCGGAATAATTCCTCCCTTTTGGGCACAGGCAATCAGGAACATCACACTGAGAGTGCTGGTAGTAAAGATCTTCGTAAGCGTTGGGTTCTCTCTCCCAAGAAGCATCTCTATATAACAAAAATAAATTAAGCGCTAACTTTTAAAAGTACACCTGATATTAAAAAATTGAGAACAAAAGCATCAAATAGCAACTGAGGTGTGTAAATACAAAAAAACTATAATTATATTAACTAAACAACTTCATTAACTTGTTTTGTTTCTGTTTAAAAAACGATTGTTAAATGCATAATTGACGAAAAACATTTAATCTTACTGCTCTGGTACAAATATTCCCATAGATCGCATCTCATGTACAAATTCTTTTCCATTGTTGCACATTGGGCATTTGAAGAAATATCCCGAACTTAATGCTAATTTCTACAAAAATGAATCGTAAGTTACGCACTGCTTCTCATCCTTATTTTGTACAATATTCAAAGGATTACTTCTTAACTAATACACAACGCATCCGTAAAATGTAATGAACTCACCTGCAAACATTCTTTATGAAAAACAGCTGATCCACAACAGGAAGACTGAATTGCATCAACCCTGTGATGAACTTGTGATGTACAAATCGGGCAAACCCATTCTTTTCTGGATAGCGTTATTTTACGATGAAGACCATGATCAGCACAGTAGGACCTATTAATGTAATTATGAATTATGTCATGTAAATTCTGCATAACTATACGTGCATAAATGTTTTCTCCCAAGCTCCAGGATTTCAGATTTTCTATATAACTGCTTAACATTCACAAACGTTGCATTTAAATTACAAATGAAGAAAATTATTAGAATAACACCAATAGAAAAGGTTAACATCAAACCCCACCGACAATTTCCTAGCATAAATATAATTAGACTAAGTGGGTTCAAATATAATTTATTTATGTCTCTACGTAGGACAATGTTATTTCACTCAATGACTTCATGACTGCCGAAATGTGCTGGGTTACTTTGCGATAAGTTAGGAGAATTGCGTAAAGGGTGAAGGGGGCAAACATTTCAAAAAACAAAATAGTAATAATAACATACCTTACCTTTTACCTCTTTAGTCTTTACAATCTATTTTCTAAAATCATTTTACTTAGGAGTATTTGTTTCATTCTAGGGCAAGTATATGCAATACGTGATCATAACTCACCAATAAACAGAAAAAGTAAAGACCTGATAATAATACTAGAATTGTTTAAGATAACTGATTTAATTACTCATAATTTCCAAAAAATTGATAGCTTGCGCCATTCTTCAAACCGCATGGGAAATGAAAAGCGGTTCGACACTTCTTGTTACAACATCCAACAGAAGCTCCAGTAGCGTTGCAAAACGTGCATTTCTATTGAACACACAAAAAAAGACACTTAATTACAAGTTCTTGAATAACTAAGCTGTATACAAAGTTAATACTCTGAGGTTTTGTATTTACCAGCCGAAAGCTTCGCCGAACTTCAGCCATAATATCGTGAGGCATAAAGCCCAGTATACCCTCATCATCACGTCCATTCTGACTTAAGGCAGCCGAAAAGAGCTAAAATTGGAAATATAAAGTAAGCGTATATTATAGATCAGGAACAATGAATTATTCCAGGATGAGGAGAAATTCTTGCTTTAAAAACAGAATGAAAATTGTATAGCTCACCATGCAAAAATAATGTGTAACGACTCCATCGAACATAAAAAGTTGCCCAAACTTAATATCATCGACAATATCCGACTTACAAAAGCAGCATAAAAAACATGGGTTGGTTTTCGCGATTGTCGTAAGAGTATTCATAATTCTCTGCAAATTGGCATAAGACAATGTTATTTTTTACATCGTATACAACATAAAATATCAACAATCCAATAAACTTCAACTATAGCAAGTGCAAAGTTGACCGATGCGATGAGACAATGCGATGGACCGACCATTATTGCTGAATGTAGAAAGAAACAAATCGTTGTGCTGGGTTACGACGTCGATTTAAACGACTCATGATTTTTATAAAAACAGTTTTAATTTAGGTACGACGCAAAGAAGACGTCAAATGTTAATTGCAACTACTGTAAAAATAATTGTATTAAGTTAATAATCGTACTGCTGGAAGTTGTTTTAAGCTCATAGTCAACAGGTAACGTGAACTCTTCATAATAATAACTATCTATACAGTAATTGCGGTTTAATTTCGTCATTATATTTTTTTATCTATGTACGCTTCCAGGCACAC
The DNA here is from genome assembly GCA_949802685.1 of Dicyrtomina minuta. Classification (NCBI taxonomy): domain Eukaryota; kingdom Metazoa; phylum Arthropoda; class Collembola; order Symphypleona; family Dicyrtomidae; genus Dicyrtomina; species Dicyrtomina minuta. The sequence continues at coordinate 19,759,907 of OX461809.1, read as the reverse complement.
GATCCTCAAGCAACCTAATATAATTCATGGAATACCAGTGTATTTTGAATTCCATTATGTTGATAGATTGGTTCTTCTAATGTAACTATAATTGCATATTATTTCATATAGAGGATTTTAGACAAAAAATGGGTTCAAGGAGTTTCGTCTCTGAGCCCGTTTATCCTCAATATTGATTTAGCAATTTGCTAAATATATTTTCGAGATGACTCGATACAGTAGGTTCATTTATTCTAGGTCTTGTTGGTTATACATCGTATATATAAACCTCTGCCCAACAAGGAAACTTCTTTCTAGTCGTTATGATCCATCCGAAAGTTGCGCAAGATCAGCCTACCCACAATGTAATCAAATTCGAAATTTTCTTGCATAAATACAAGATAACAAACAACAAATTCACTTTCTCCTGAAATTTGTCGATCCCTCGCGTCGAAGTTACTAAATACTTGTTATCTTTTCCGATTGGCGTTCGATAGATTCATGCCATTTGTATATAAAAATTAACAGACAGCTAAGCATGTAATTACAACTTTGAAGTTGCTGACAAAACCGTTAAATGTTAAATTAAAACATACCTGATTTCCCTTCCTTGTAAGAAATTATTGTGATAAAAAGTTGATTGTTGGTATATCAATGGTATAGTTGATAGTGGAGCGGTGGAGTAAGAAGCAGCAAGTATTTAATGTACAGTCAACAGTATAATATTTTGATTCACAATTCTGGAATCGATCTCCGCTATCCACTGATTCCAGGAGTATTATACTTTTCAAATTTTATCCCAAATCCAGATGCAATAAAACCGACGCCGACGACGAGACGTAGTTACTTAAAGGTTGTACGTAATAATGCAAAAAGAGAAGTGAGTTTTAGAGTTTCACTTCCAATTCCAATAGTAAAGCCATGATGATGAGATGTGATGCGATGATGAATTGGTGATGCGTATACTTATTTAAATAAAAATAAAAATGTTGCACTTAATCAGTCTAATGTGACAGTACTATACGAGTCCATAATAACAATAACTACTTACACTTAGCACTTAAAATTCGAATAACAATATGCAATATATGCTGCATAATGAGTAGGTTCAAGTTCGTTTGTGGACACTTTTTCCTTGTTGTTGATCAGTGTCAGAAAAGTGTCTTCAATCCCACTTGCACGACTTACCGCCAAGTAGTAACTGCAGCCATAAACCATAACAGCTAATAATACGATACAACAATATACACAGTACAAAAATGAAAAAGGGAGGTGACTTAATAGCAGGCCCGACAGGAGACTTAAGGAGGACCCTCAAAAACTGTTTCTAGAGATACATAGGTATTTAAAACGCTCCGTCTTTTAACTAGTTTTTACACAATAATTGAAGAATTATTCTTTAAATACGAGTTTCAAGTATTATATTTAAGACACCACAATTTTGGAGACTTGAGAGAGAGAATAAAAGAAATTTGTTTTGGAAGTTCGTTCCAAGTTGAAACTAATAACAAGAAGATGTAAGTAATAAAGCTATCTTACTGTCGTTGTCTATCAATATCAAATCATTAAGTACAAATTGAATATTGAATATCTACCGATACCGATGTCCTATAATAAAAATTAATATTGAACAGGTAGGTAAAGACCGCTCTATTCGTAGAGAATTCATACATCTCTTCAATCTCGCTCATCCAATAAAATACTTTATATTTTGTAAATAGGTAGTTCCATCGTTCCATGTCGCCCTGTCCCTCTTCCCATAAGTCCCCATTGAATAGCATTGGCCAAGCATAGAGCGAGTATAAAAGCCAACTAAGACGCGTGCATAATTTAAGAGCTCCGAAAATCCAAGATTTTGAACCCCTACCCCCTTGTTTGGTATGTAAGCCAATGTAAAAGGACTGACAGCTTGAGCCCGTGCCCCCTCAGAAAATACATCATGTAAGTTATGCACGCTTCCAAACCCTTGAACCACCACGACTTCCCCTCCACCAATTGTACAACTTCCCTCCATAAACTCAAGCTTTTGGGTTTGGATGGATAGAATGTAGTAAGTAGGTTTTCAATTTCTTTTTCTTCCCGTTTTTTGCAGCTGCGGCTCATTCATTCACTCCTACTCCTACTTAACTGCGTCCAGTGTCCGTCTGTCAGTTGGAAACTACGCCATGCGGGTCATTAATAATCAAGTTAAAAAAGTGGTGCCCTTTCTTGTTCGTCGTCTTTTACCCGTGTAGAGCAAAATAATTATGCTGACACTGAGTAACTAGTAAGTAGATGGACAAAATTATAATTTTTTGCTCCTGTGCTGCCATGAACAGGGAGATGATGTGATGATGCTTGACGCTTGATTAGATTTGAAAGACGTAAGTTTTCAGTTTTTTAAACAAATTCATTCAGTTCAGTCTTGGAATACTTACTACGATTTTTATTTTTACGTCAATAGAAATGTTTGAAAATGCTATTTTTTTAGAGGGGATTTTGTGTGTGCACTGACTGCGGTGCGGTGGAGGCTATGCAAGTTGTACTTACACGATACAACTTATTCAATTTATATTTTCATTTGACTAATGCTAACAGCTACTCGATTTTTCAAAAAATGTATTTCAGAATAGTTTGAAAATAATCAGCCTACAAACAAAATTCTTGGGTTTAATCAAATGAACTTGTAAAAAAAGTTGTTAGACTAATAATGGAAAGGAGGTTGGTTGTTCTTCTGTAAATCATGCCCCAACACCCAACATGCTAACTCGTGGCCACCTTTGATAACTTATGCCCCACTATGCATTTGTAAAATAATTTAATTTTGAGTTCAAAGCTTAATTCACGATTAATCTACACTTTCTGCACCATCCACCCCCCCCCCCCCCCCCCTTCAGGTAGAATCCTCGCAAGGACACAGTTAGGGTTGGTTATATTTTCCCCAGCCGAAGGCGGCGGGGGATATACCATAACTGTTTTCAGGAGCCTGGTTCAGTGTTAATTCCTGTTAAAGTAATATATATTTGAACTTTGTAGTGATGCATATATAGGGGTTATTGAAGTGGGGCATGAGTTTCCGAAGTAACCCCAGGCCCAGGAGATTCGCAGACATTGGCATGTAATATGTAAAACAATGACAATTTTACTACCAGAATGTTTAAGTGTAGCCTAGGTCCAGAAGTAAGGGTTCACTTGGAATTGAAATGAAATATTAAAGGAAAAAAAATGTATGCGCGGCCAAATCAACAAATTAAAAATTATAGATTTTTAGGCGATGGCAATGGGTTCAGGGGGTTATTTTCTCAGCAATAGACTAGTACTGCTGAACTACTGTACGCTATATAATACTTTGGAAACATTCTTAAAGCCTGCAATAATTAAATAACGATTGTATTTCATTATCAGCAACCAGGGGGCTTTCATCGTTTTACCATGAGCTACATAATAGTTGAAGAATTCATCTTGCGAATCTCTAAATTGTTTTGCAATGAGTCCAAAAACAACGACAAAAGAAAAAAATGGGAAGCCATCCGCCAAGGATGAAAATGGCAGTAAGAAAAAGAAACCCCGAAGAAAGCCTTGCTGTAAATGTCGTAATAAATACCCTGTGAGCTCCAAAAAAGGAGGTGTTCCTGGAGGCCTTCAACTCAAGAAAACTCAAATTCTTCAAGATGTACGTTGTAGAGCCTGCGACTGTTCATAATTTGATTTTTACTTACTATGCACATATATATGCAAGCAAAGGTTACAACCATTGTTTTCCTCGACCGTACGATAGTGACCTTCATGAATATTTAAATTTCCCTCCAAACTTAAAACTCAAACTATTTTATTGGCAAGCTCGTTAAATATGAACATGGTATGCACCATTTCAAAGTTGTATGTTTGTATCTTTAGGGTCTTGAATACCGTTATTGTAACAACACCGCTTCCAAAGTTAATAACCAGTAGAATATAGTTATTCAAAATAGGTAGCTCTAAATGTTGAGGTTTTATTTTTTTTAAACCTTTTTATCTGTCTCGTTTTAAGGCTTCGTTGGTTTTACTACCCATCAAGGCAAGGACTTCAAAATGGTGTATCACATGTTGAATTTCGCATGACATTTCGATATTGCAGTAAATTATGTACCTTGGCTTATTTCTTCTAATACCTCCAGGTGCCTGGGTTTCTTATAACTCCCGGGGTTTCTTTGGCTTTATATACTTTTGCTTGGTTAAACTTAAATTTTTTAAACTATTCCCGGGTCTATGGATAAGTTTGCTGAAACTTCCTGGGGGGGGGGGGGGGGGTATTCGAAGAAATACCGTACCTACAAACGTAGAACTACAAAAATTCGTGTGTGTCACATAAGAATATTCCCATCTTGAACAGCCACTGTTACTCTATGTTGTACTGACACTACTAACTGCATGCTCTGAATTACAGCATCCAAGTAAAGTTAAAGTTGGAGGGTTAAGCAATGCCTTGATAGACATACCGTCCGCCGTACTCAATCAACTTCACCCGAAGAAACAAATCGATGTAAATGAGCCTGTATTTCCCACACAATCTAGAATTAATCGATGTATTGAGAAACGGAAAATTAAAGATTCATGTTCAGTTAAGGTGACACGAAAACTAGCTAAGTTTGATCTTTGGGCTATTCAAACAGTTCCTCATGCCGATGTACTTGCATTCAACATTTGTGTTTCTTTAGCTCCAGTTTTATTTATTCTTACTATATGGGATTTGCTTGCAGTCATGGTTTTTTATATTCCTCACATGTCCTTTTTAAATCTCCCAGGATTCCTGTACGTAAGTATGTAAATAGTATTAAAATTGTAAAATAGTAAACTAATCTTTTATGAAAACATATCATGCTTCAATAACTACTCAAATACATGTTACGGAAACTGTTCCAAATGATTATTCATTTTCACTTCAGCCATTCTATCCCATTGGAACCATAGCTTCCTTTTACGGTTATATGATGCGATTTTTAATGGAAGATTATTCTAAGAAAACCTTTATATGCTACGCAGGAGTCAGTAAGTGTAATTATAACAAATTATCATTAGCACGATAAAAGTTGAATAAATAATTACATACAAAAAAAATCTTAGGAGTAACCTGCATAGAGTGATTTTTAATGTTTCAAAGGAGATGTAGATGTTCTAATTCTGCATGCTTGATTTATAGTCCAGCTACACTTATGATCCGAATCCGAATGCATATGGCCGTTTTCATTTACTCCTCCCCCCGCCGGACAATTTCCCCTAGGGCGTTTTCCTCCCAACTAGTAACACTTCACTAATAGAAACGAATGTGTCCACGCACAAAATGTATTCGCAAACATTATATGCAAAATTAAAAAGTGTTGTCGTATTTCCTCAACAAATATTGTTAGTCAATAAAATGTATGTACGTAGCAGTTTGGCGCTTGAGGGATATATTGCGTATAAACTTCCGCAGCGAATTAATGTTATGATTTTTCTAGACTCGAGATGGTACATCGCTTATTCAATAAAATGCTAAACTAGTAAAATGGGGGCAAGAAACATTTTAGTTCTTCAGTTAGAACTTATTTAAGTTAAGGCATATTTTTCGGAATGTCTTCGAATACAAATTTTCTAGAAAAATACACTCGTTTATTTTAGTGATGCGATTCTGATACTAAGAGGAAAATGTCCTCGGTACGCGTTGGGAGGAAAATGTCCTACCGGTCCGCAAACGGTTCATAGTTCTTTATTACACGACTAAGTCAAGTCTGTAGAATTTAAATGACTATATATAGTCTGAAAAAACTGAAAAATCACGTCATGCCGGTTGCTTGTTAGTCTTATCAACGAGCTCTAACTGTAAAGAAGGGAGTTGTCGTAAAATTAAAGGTTCCGTAACCTGAATGATTTTTAGTTGTCTACCCTTCTCTGCTGCTAGCACGGTGTTTACTTCATTACTTCTTTAACGAGTATCGGGACGAAACAAAGTTGTGGTATTGAAGTATATAATTATGTATGTACTCAATATTAGACAAATAAATCATAAAAACGAAAATCTTCTAAAGTATTTTTGTGAAAAAAAGTACATTAATAATCTTGAAGATTTTTTTGAAATGATGTTTAAAAGTATTTAATATGCAAATATTTTCGCTAAAAATTTTCATAAACATAATTTTACAAGTTTTAACACGGTCAGGCATCCGCAAACATAATGATAATGATTAAAAAAATAGGATTAAGACATAAAACTTACTACTCTACTTTAAAATTAAAAAATTACCTGCTGTGTACTTATATTTCCTATTAAATCTACTTATGAGCAATCATTTTCATTATTCGTGATGTAACGTTACATAGATTAAGGTACATATAGTCTAAATTTAAACATTAATAAACTTATGCGACCTCTTACGTTACGTTGTGCGAAGACAAAATAAAACAAAGGTCTAATCGTTGATGCATGCTCCCCTTTCTAATCTAATACATGTCCTTGAGAAAACTTAACTATGTTATATATTTATATGTATATTTTACAGACACATAGAAACCTTAATTATACAATATTCGATGCGAATGCCTGTATCATTTTCAGGTCCATTACACTATTACACAAGTTCACAACAAATTTTACAAAGATATATTAAACTTTCCATTTTCCGCATTCTTCAACAGCGACGTTTCCGTTTGCTCTACTCATTAATGCTGCTGCTTACGTTTGCGATAAGTGCGGATTTACTGGTGGACTCGTCTATGCCCTCTGCAGAATGACCATTCATTAAAACAGAAATCGCATCCTTCACTGCGTGATAAATAATATTCTTAATCTGTAATTTATCTTCATGGTTTTGATGAGTATCACTTAATCTTCGGAACTCTTCAGTCAAATCGAAACAGTGGCTTACGTTTTCAGGAGATACAAAATCTTCGGCAATCTTGATGCAGTTATTAAGATTTCTCACCTAGTCATTCATTTGAAAGTCAAATCATTAATACTTTTAAAAATACTGAGTAGGAGTATCCCAAAAACACTATAAATTAATAAAACAGCACAAATGCATACTGTCAACTTCGGCTATAATGGAAGCCGCGGGAGCAGCGAAATCTCTCTTATAGCCCTAATAATCCCTTTTAGCCACGAAAGGGATATCCCTTGTATGTGAATTTCAGTTATAATTATAATAAGTAAAGCGTCCTGCGGACGGCATGTAACATCTAACAAGACTACACTATTTATATAATACACACACACAGATAAATGTACATATGTATATGATACTACCCTATTTTAGGTAAACAGATTTTTAGGCTTTTTATTTTTTCTGAAGACAATTTGCAGTTACTCAATTTAGCCAATACAGTAATATTATTATACCAATCCTAAGCCCAGAACTCATTTCCCACGTGATTTTGGTTACATTTCCGTTTTAATTTAGGTTGATTTAAATTTTTAAGGTGGTAGGCAAAATTTCTCTATATATTCTCTTACATTGGCACGGGATATCACGCCAATGATGCCAAAGATTTAAGGTTTTAGTTCTGGTCATGGGCTATAGTACGGGGTACCAAGTGACATTTCAGGGTTCACCGGTACAGCTATTACTAAGTTTACCGAAATTGCAGTTAGATCACAAACCCGGAATCCGTTAAACGCTTTTGGTAATTGAAAACTTAAGAAATATTAGGAAATATTAGGGCCATATTCCTTGCGATATACGGACGGGCATTTTCCTCCCAAATCGTACCGAGGATATTTTGCTCCCAGCATCAATATCATATCACTAAAATGATCGAGTGCTCCTTTCCAGAAAATGTGAGTGCAATGTGCAATAATTTGCTTACATTAATTTACCATATTCGCGCACAAGCTCAGGAAGTAAACCACACTAAAAAATTTTGTCACACCAAACATAATCCAGTCCTTAGTACTCGTCCAGTAGCCATAAAGCTATACAGCTGCCAATATTATATGCGTGATAAGTTGAATCTGTGTTTGTCAATGCCATTGTAATGACTGTAAGAATAGTAAAAACTTCCAGAGGTGGAAAAAAGGTAGCGTTTCGAGATATGTATGTAAATAAACCCTGAAAAGCGAATTTTTATGTTTCTAGTTATTGGAGATACCAGACTGATGTTTTAATCAGACATTGGTTGCACTGAGTTTGTCAGACTATGTTATTTTTGCAATAATATTCACAATATATTCATTGCTTTTGTTTAGTAAATATTCACGCACTTCACAGAAAATTGGGAAAAGGAGAATTTTAGTACTACAGTTAAGGAAAGGACTCTAGCATATTTTTAAGAATGTCTACGAATAAAACTTTTCTGCAAAGGAACTTTCGATCACATTAGTTATGTATGTTTGACACTGGAAGGATCTCCTTGTGAAGGGCTTGGAGTCAGTGTAGTAGCCCCACAACATAGCGTAAAGGAGCCCGGACACCGGACACCGTGATTTGGATTTTATTATTATGTAGATTACACAACTGTATACGTTTCTTGTATTACGCCGATTTGCTTTTATGGGTTCTATTACCTTTTGAAATATTTTGTACTTTGATTCAGAGGTGATCTACTGCTTTGGCTCTACATTTACTTTTTATTTTTTGCTAAAAATTTGCTATAAATGGCCTGAAAATACAAAAAATTGTAGGACAACCTTCCTTTACAACCGGGTTTCCCTTGCAGCCGGCTCCATTATAGCCGAAGTTGAAAGTACAACAGAACGTAAGAAAGTACTCAGCAAGCTCTATTCTCTTTTTAAAGAACTTGCATCTAAAATAGCCAAATAGCACAATACAATGCTGATAATTAAATTAGGCATTCAAGTTGCTAATATTACCTGGTGTGGAGCCCCAGCAGGAATGAATACTGCGTCCCCAAGGCATTGAACTATGGGATACCCACTCACATCATATTCTTCCATTAATCTCTTACGAAGTGGTCTATCCAAATACCAGCTTTGGTCATGAATAGGATCATGGTTAGGCTCCAATCGATCACCTCTCTCCATAGCCACCTAAAATAAATTTACATCGTTACTGCAGACAGTGTACTTTATGTAGTTTATTAGCTAGAGTTCAACGGACGTATGAGAGATAGTAGATAGAATTACTTTGCCCCCCCCCCCCCATTATTCGAAACCAAAATTGAAATTATTACCTTATTTAGCAAATCGCGTATTTTGTCGGCGTCTCTAGAGTTGTAAATATGCCATAATGCTCCAGCTCGCTCGAGCTTTTCTATGACTTTCTGGATGGTTAAAGTATCACAATCCGAATCCTTAATGGCCTCTCGAACGGCTATGACAAACCACAGTTATCACGTTATTTTAGTCACTACTAGTCAATATTCGTAATATATTTTTGCTATCTAGTTATAAAGAATACACCCTCAGTCGGTTAAAAAGCTCAAAATTGGGCAACACGGCATTTCAGTATTGGATCTCTGTGATCATAACTGGGTATTCGTCAAAAAATACTTTAAAGAATATACACTCCAAATATTTTTAAAATTCCCATATAAAAGTCCTGCACAAACATTTTCCCACCATGTATTGTTTTAAAACAATTACGAATCAAGTGCATTAGGAGTTTGGAAATGAGTATTTGAATCGAGTTGCAAGGGAGTCGATGAAACGTACCTTCCAAGTGGTCTGTGTTATCCACATCTTTTGGAACTCCAACATGGACCATTACATTCACTGCATCAGATATATCAAGATGAAGATTAGTAGTTCCTTTGTCCAAATGTAGCCCTGATCCGTAGGCTATATACATCTTTGGACCGAGATCTGGTTTGACGAAATTGCTAGGAAGTCTCGCAGCTAGATTCAACCGACCGTTCCTGTCCGTATAATCAGTCAGCGGCAGAGCTGCCATAAGATCTCTAAATCTCTCTGGAAGTAATTCAGCAAAATCTTCACCCGGTGGCCAGTCCTTCAATTTAAGTAGCATAGGGTTTCCCTCATTGTCTTGAAGTCTTTTTTTAACATTGTCAAATCCATCCCAGAATTTCTTTATGGACTGATTAGAGACAATTTTCCCTGATATACAATTCACTAAGTCGCTCTTGAGTTCACAGAAATCTTTCGAGAATGATTCAGGGGTCCATATAGACTTATTTAATCTGGTATCCACATTTCCGACAAGCACTGGCTGCCCTCGCTTCCACATATCCTGAAATAACTTGACATTCAAAGGATTTGATGGATCTTCTAGCCTCAGGAGTCTTCCAGCACACAGCCATGAATGAGGAAGTGTGGGGTAGAGGCTTTGACTCTCCGACAACGTGCACACACGTATAGGAAGTAGCTGTCTGTGATAGTTGGACGATCCATTCACTCGCACAAAATGTTTTAATAAATTATCCGTACCCATATGCCCATCTTTCCCACCAGCTTCTTCGCCCCCCAAAATACATTTCTGTCCTGGCGTGCTTAAATCTTTGTCTTTTCTGTTTTCAATTTCATCCTTGCTACAATTAAAACGGCCTAGGATATCTTTTAATGTTGAATCTCCCTCAGCATCAGAATCGTCAGAACTACTGCTTTCAGCATCCGCGGTCTTAAAAACAAATAAATTATTAACGTGCTATACTTGACAACCTTAACGGTAAAAGTATGAGATTTGTAACAAAACTTTCAGTCGGTTAAAAAGCTCAAGATTTGGTTCAACACGAATTTTCAGCATTGGATCTCTGTTATCATCATCAAGAATGGCATGGATAGAAATAGACATTACCAAATTATTTAACAAGTTTGATACCTTGAGTGCCCCATTAGCTTCCGATTTGTCATGCTCTTGTTTTTTGGCTGTTCCCAGCTGGCGCGCTTCAGAGCAATCACAGTGCTGTGGAATGTTCCAAACATTTCTCATCTGATGCAGCAGCTTTGATAGCTCGTTCAATGAGTCGCCAGCAATAGCCTGTGTCAACATAACCTTGTCCAGTTCATGTGCTTGACGGTTAGAGCAAAACAACCACTGAAACTTGTCCCGCTCCCTATCCCGCATACTTGGTTCAGCATTAGGCTGGAAATACATACAACAACATGCGTATTCAACAGGTATTTGGAAATCAGACTTTATTGAATGTGTCCTGCATCGTAAATGAAGCTGAAAGCTCCAATAAATACCGTTTATATATGAATATATAAACTCTTACTAAAAAAATAAGGTTAACACTTTATAAGTTTGCTCAATTGTAACAAAACCCTGTTATTTCGGACACTCTCAGTTTGCATCTACGTAGAATAAAATGAATTTACTGCTTAGGTAAGTATGCCAGATCGGAATGCCAAGAATCTATATAGGTAACTGAATCGATTCGAAATGAGCTACGTAGTGTAGCAGGCCTGTGTGAATCTAAAGGTACAGTTATGCCGCGAAATCTCCCCGAGTATCATTATACAAGTACAGCAGGTAATTCGGGGGATTGCAATTTTAAAATTCCAAAAGTTTGAATTCTCGCTTGCTTGTTTTTATATGCACACTAATTTGTTTGCATTTCTAAGTGATATACACAATAAAATATAGTTTTTAATACTGAAAAAAACACAAAATTTTAAAATTTCGAGGAAAATGAGACCATGGAGCTGCTCAATACACGTCCAATGAAAAAAATTATCGAAATACAAACATCAAAATGTCCACTCTACAAAACCCTGTCTCAGGAATAATTGTATAGAATGTAGTTTGTTTTAGAAGAAAAATAACCTGACTGTACACATACCTTGAGAAGATTTAATTGACGGCTCTGATAACAGGCAATGCAGACAACAAAGCCACACTTGCCACAAGCCCAGTGAAAGTTAAATAAAGTCGTTTCACAAACGTCACACATGTCGCGGACACCGGGAATAACGCGCTTCCAAGCCGCCGTGATCTTTGTATCGGCGTTCTTATTCATTTCAATAGCGTCCCTCTCGTGGTGTGTCAATTCACAGAATTGATCTCCAAGTTGAGATATAAGGGTTTTAGACATCTCAAGTTCCAAGCATTTAGGAAGATTAGTTTCTGAAGGAAGCCACAAACTCTTGTCCTCCTACAATTGCATATGAGAAATCGCCGTTAATTTATTCACACGAGAACCTTTATAAAACTACACTAAATTTTATTCAATTATTTAAATTCCCCTTTCAGACGGTTAAAAAGCTCAAGATTTGGTTCAACATTACATTTCAGTATTGGATCTCTGTGTTCATCATTAGGAAGAACGCTTGAATTATTTATTATTGTGGATAAGAAAAATTCTAAACGAATCTTCTTTAACTTTCAATCGTGTCGTTTTTTAATTACCTTGCTCGCGTCGGTGGTAGGATTAGAAAATCCTGCAGTTGCGAGGATGCCGTTCTTAGTGTACCGAAGTTTTCTGAAGGCGTAGAACCGACAAAAAGGATGAGTTTGTTTTTTTGAACGTGTGCTAGGGTTCCATCGACACTCTCGGCATTTCCCAAGCTTAGCAGCAACTTCATTGCATGAACCATCTTGAAGAAAACTTTCTAAAGATTTCTTCAGCACAAGAACGGATTTTCTTTTAAACGGATTCGGTTTTTTTCTATCATTTTTAAGAGGAGATCCACTGGACTCTCGAGGCTTCCTACCACGTTTCCTACCACCTAAACTGCTCCCTTGGTTAGGAGTAGAAGACACAGAAGAATTCACAGTATCTTTCCCTTTGGAACTATTTGCTGAGTCACTGTCTCCCTCACTTTCAGAAGCACTGTCCACAGGTGATGTATCTTGTCTCCTTTCTTGGCCTTGACCATTTCTACGCTTTCCTTTTGATGATTTCCTCTTAATACCAGATTGTTTATCCTCATCGTCATCCGATTCCAAATCCAAACTATGGTTAGACCTATCATTCGTATCACTTCGACCATTCAGAATCATAGAGCTTTCATCATTTAACTCAGCCCTCCTTCGGGACTTGCCCACACGCACAACATTCGCCATTTGTCCGTTACTACTATTGCTGCCAGTGCTATTATTGGATGTAGAAGGTTTATCAGAGTCAGAAACACCGGTGGAGTACTCAGTACTTCCTTTCGAAACTGAATTAGGAGACAGAGAACGACTGCTCAGAGGAGAATCACCAGGATTAACTGCATCTCCACCTGAGTGCAGTGCAATCCAATGCTTTTTTAGCTTATGTCCCTGTTTTATCGTTCCTTTTTGAGGGGAGGACGAGGAATTGTTGTTGGTGTTCATTACGTTTGACCCAACAGCAGAGTTCGTAGCGGTTATAGAAGACTCGAGTGTATTAAGGACCAATGAATTATTTAACACCTCAGATTCTGGTATATGAGATTTTTCGGAAGTAGCAAGGGTAACGCTGCCAGTATTTACAGGAGGATTTGAATGAGAAACTAAGTTTGTTTGACCTAAAGTTGCCGCAGTAGTAAGATTAGACAAGATCAGTGCAGACGAAATTGGAGAGGAGATAGTTTCACTAAGATTACTTGATTCAAGTGAAGTCACTGAGCAGGCTTTTTTCGTTAAGTTGATAACCATATCCCCTCCTGCTGCTTTAAGGTCCAGAGGAGGCTCATCACTTTTGACTTTCTTTGATTCCAAAATCTGGGGTAGCATTGTCTCCTGACCCAGTTTCCTCTTACCTCCTAAATCTAAAGGCTGAACCTGATCCTCAGTTTTTATGATGGATAAAGCAGAGACAGAGGGACGATAACTCCCACCGGGGACTGGATGCATTGAATACGACATGTACCGTGAAGCCAGGTCAGCAGTCCGAACTTCATGCTGTGGAAGACTTGTAGTACTCAAAGTGGAAGATAATGGAGGTGCTTCCCTCGCTTGAGTTGAAATTTTAGAAGTCAGAGGAAGCGGCGCAGATTCGGAGGGGTCAAAGTGTATTAATGAAGGCACATTACCACTACCCGCCAGAATACGAGTGTCTGGTTTCCCATATATCTGTGGTGGGGCTGGGCTACTCACTTTAGCTCTAGAGAGTGTTGCAGGTCCATAACTATAGCCAGATAGAGACTTCACATGACTTCCTGAGCTCAAGTAGTTTCGCTCCAAATCTCTTCCTTGAATGACCTGTGTTGCATCTCTTGTACGAGGATTGGTCGGTGCTTCAACCTTGCTAAATACTGGTTTGGAGTCAGCTAATTTAGATTCATGAGGCGAAGGTGGTCCTAAACAAATTAAAATTAAATCATCAGCAGTGTAGTTCAATAAGTTCATCCAATTTATATACTTAAACTGAACACAAACTTTAGACAGCTTGCTCAAAAACATCAAATACTGCATAAAGTGGCTCACGAGTCTCAGTTAAGTTGCAAGTGGAAGTGATATTGCTAATTAAGTTGTTTAATTAATTTAATCTAATTTAACAATAATGTATTAATTAACAGGGCACGGTGTTTTTGTAAATCCCTAGTATTCAGTACCATACGTATATTCAATATTATTACCGAAATATGGTTTATTATCCATGATAGCAGAACCTCCGGGGAGAGCATTTGGAGGCAGCCTGGCATGTTGCTCTTCCTCAGACTTCCATCTCTGAAATCGAATAAAAGTATATATTCTTCTTTTTTAATAATTCTGATTAATTCTTGACATCATTTTGAATTATAAGCCATTATTCAACAATCGCAAGCTGGTAGAAAAGGCAGCAGGAAAGAATATTAAAGCTACATTTGGACCATGTATTATGTATATCTAATTGAATTATTTTAGAAATATATATGTGTGCATATTTTAAGTCAAAGCAAAGCACGTAAAGCATTAGTTTTATTCGCATTACCTTTTGCTCTGCTAGTCGAAAGGATTCGTCGAAATGTCTTTGTACGGCCTGATCCGTTGTCTTCTTACTATCAATTCTTCTGTCTCCAACATCTAGCTCAGTTCGAATATCTCTGGAAGAAAACCAAACCTTTGTAATTAAAAAATATCAAAAAAATTTCTGAGTACTAACCAGTATTAAAAACTCCAGTGTCAAAAACAAAATCGGATCAAATAACTAACCTGTAAGCCTCTTGAGGTAACGCCAGCGGGACGAAGTTGGACGACACTGATGCAGCAGGGGTGGAGTACCTTGGACACCAAACGGAATCGGATTTAGAAGGAACGTAGTGTCCTGGAGTACGAGACTGCTGATGATTGTTGCTTCCTTGAATTGTGCTGGACAAATTTGATGGAATAGTTGCCAACAGGCCTGAATTTGGTGAAATAATCGTCACTGACGGAGGTAGTGAGTTGAGAAATTGAGAGTTTACGCCTGAAGGTACACCTCCAGGTCCACCGCTTCCAGTGTGATGATGCGCCATGAAATTCTGAGGATGCTGAGGGGATTCTACGTGGCGTATTACTGTGGACGAGATCAGGTGGGGGTCTCTCCAAACCTTCACTTGTTGTAAACTGTGTAACAGAGCAAACGATTTTTCAGTAATTAATTCATATGATAATAATAATTAATAGGATTAATTTATGGGGCCAATCGTACGGCAAATGACCATTTTTATTTATTTGCATTTTTAGGTTTCATCTTCAATGTATTTTGAGCACCACAACTAAAATCAGTGAGAAAGAAGATCAACTTTTGAATAAACATATGCATATTATTTTTTAATACATAACGACGTAACTGGCTAACCCAATGTGTCTCAATATTTGATTGACCTTGACCTCACCTGCATATGAGTATAGCCACGGGCTCACCGGCTCATTACTTACTTAGACCTTGGGAGGCTAACTCTCCTATTACTTTGACCCGGAGGGGGAGGGGGAGAGAGGTGCGGTCACAGGCTGACAGTATGGCGACCCGATGGGTTAGCTAGATTATAGTTTAGTCAATACGATGAGGATGAGATGTCATAATATAATGAGGGTTTAAAAATTGTTTTGAAAATGACTATACAGACACGTCACTCCACATCATAACTAATATTTTCTTGGCATTGATGTATCTGATGTATCTGTATTATTTTATATTGCGTGTATTAATTTGTATTTGTGTGCTAGTATTAATTTAGTGTCCGTGATTTAATAACGTATATATATACTGAATTGCCTGACACTTTAATAAAAATAAACTCAAACTCAATCCATACCAGGAATCATAAGTTGATGTTGGCTGCCAAAGCAGTGGGATTTGCCCATATATGGCATAATGTCAATGTCATATATGTAGTTTTGAGAATGACACACTTTTAAATGCTAGTCGACCCAATCGTATAAGTCCTCCTAAGTTGACATTGGCTCCAACCATAATGGCAGTTTTGTAATTTTTAACAGCTCTGAAATACTCAGAATAGGAGTAGTCAAGGTATGTCTAATGACACCAAAGAAAACGCATGGTATTAGAGTGACTATAATCAATTCATTTTTTGGTAACTTGCTGTAACTTGAAATACTAAGGTTGCAGTCATGTTCTATGCATTTATTTGCCTACTGACACGAAAATTATCAGAGCTTTAAACCGAAAACTTCGGAAACTAGACACAGTCGTATCAATTTACAAAACTATTAAAGGATTTATTACGCTCCTATTAATTAATTTCTAAAAGAAATCCGCCCGTAGGAAAATCTTTAAAAAAATGTCAATAGCAATACTAAAGTGTTTGCCGAGTGAAATTATTAAGTTTACCAAACTCTGTCTGGTAATCCTATTAAACTCTATTTTAATTGAAATTGCAAAATGTCAGTCGAATTTGAGGCCGCTACTTTCAGTATAGGTTGATTGTACTTTAAATTGAATTAAATTGTACTAAATTTATATATATTAAACATGTTTAAATGTTTATATTGATATCGAAGTACACGAGCGACATCAGATCGGTGACGAAACGAATAGACAAATAAATAGCCTAGAATGTGTAAGTAACCTACGTTCATTAAACCTTGGGCATTTTACAAAATCGTCAGGTAGAATTGATAGTTAACCAATGTAGCCCAATATTCAGGGAAGTAAAAGCTTTATCGAATTTTTGGCATCAACACATTTCCCGGTAAATATTTTAGTTACCAAAATTCCAGTAAACCATTGTTTTAACAGAGGCTGCTGTCAGATAATTTCACCCAAGTCCCCACATTCCAAATTTCCAAAATAAATTCATCGGTTGCAATTTTACAGAAAACAGTTAACATAGTTAATCGGAACCCTGTTGAGGCTTTCTCTAAGACCTTGATTTCACTAGAAAAGTTAACCATTGTTAGCCTTAAGAAACTCGCTTTCAGATTTAACAATGGTTAACTCTGAAAGCGTGTTTCTTAAGGCTAACAATGGTTAACTTTTCTAGTGAAATCAAGGTCTAAGCGTGAAGAAAGCATAAAATTCGATAAAATAGCAAAAATTTAATGTTCCTACATTTCACATGTATGTGAGCCATAGTGAATTCTAGGGTCATCGAAGTAAGCAGAATCGAATAAATTCACGAATAACATGATACTACACACGCACGTACCAAAACCGATATTCAATATTTGAACTATAATGGAGTTTTGCAACGATGATATAATACAGGGATTTTGTTGATGCACTGTAGTTTTACCACTTTGACATACATGTATGCTACTTATTTAAAAGGCAAAAATTAAACTCTCACTTATTAGTCCAAATTATGTTCGTTTTGAAAGAGTACATTTTTCTGTGTAGAATAGCAGAATAACAAAAATAAAGGTAGAAACAACCCTAAGGAATAACTAATGAAGGTGAATCAGTACCATAATTTGACATGATTCACAGTTTAGGCACTTTAGCCAAAAATTCGGTGTTTGGTTGGACATTATTAGATTCTTTGTAAGCAACCTGTGATACAAATATCAATGTTATAAGTTTACCGTTAATTATCAATAAGATACTCTGCTTGCTAAAGCAACATTATATATATATATAGGCTCGATGAAAATGTCGCTGTCACTGACGTACTAATTCGTACCTACCTACATAATTTACGTGAGTTTTGATAATGAATATAGATATCATTTCAAGTTGACAAAGTAATTTAAAAATCAAGTTGTTTTGGAATTTTTGGTTCATTTATTTCTTGCACCGCTGATTGAAATGCCACTGAGTAAATATATTTACCATATACGTAGATTAGAGCATCATTATCTATAAATTAATAACTCTAATGTTTACTGGTGACTGGTGTTGGTGTTGCAATTTGCAATGTGCAACTTGAACTTAAGGAAACTGTGGTTCACCTGAGGGCTAGGGATTATTCACATATCACATATCTATAGGCACTTTACTACTAATTTTGAAAAAAAAAACTGAAGAAACACACACAACACTGACTGACACTCTCCAAAAAGCCAACTTTAATGAAATAGGAGGCGATTAACTCTGCCATAAATTATAACTAAAAGAGTAAGTTTAAATTCGGAGTCTAACCTGCTTGGAACAAGACAAGAGGAGGCGGAAGGGTAGGAAGTGGTTGGTGAGCGATTTTGAATTCCAGACACAGATCCTATGGATCTGCCAATCTCATAAGGAGGATAAACAATTCCTGTAATACTTTTATGTTCATAAATACTGCGTTGTCGCGAACTTAATTTCGATTCCCGGGAATGTCCCCTGTCGTTGCCTAGCTGTTGATTTATCCGCAAGTCTCCAGGCTCCATGCCCACAACATTTTTTCAATATTTCGATACTGAATTCCAGCCTCTCTGATTTGAGTCCTCGGGTAAATTTTTCTACAGAAAAAATATACTTCAGGTCTACTAAAATATATTGCATATAAAATAATAGCAAAATACTTAATATCCCTGTCCACTTAAAAAAAAATCTAAATCTGACACGTGAAGCTAGAAAATATAACCCGGTTTGTCAGTTTGTCAGTACCGCTCAGCTGCACAATCACTATAATGTTTGTAGCCACAATACTTAATGGTTAGTATACAAAGCTCCCTTGCGTCTACAAGAAAATTAATGTTGAATGTAATCTGGACTAGGCTACTGGTGGTGGTATGTTGTATGTAGTTAAAAGCTTCATGTTGGCAAACCCTTTGTACCTCCTGCTCCGCCTGTCGTAAACAGTCAAATAAGCAAGGAAATAAACAATATTCCAATCCTCTCAGTCCTCTCTATCAGGCGTCAAATAAAAAAAAGGAATATACTTAACAGTGAAAGTAATTTCAAAATATAATTCAAATTACAGGTAATATAATGTTGTCTGCTCAATTGTTTTTAGAGATTCATCCTCCGTTACTCGAGACTCGAGATCATGACCATAAAAAAAACAAAAAGCCAAAGTCACCCCCCAAATGCCACACTCCACCCAACGAGGTGAGTATATCGTGTTTTTTATTATGCATGGCGCATGCAAAATGCACTAAAATGAACTCGCTATACATACTATATATATATACAAATATATACATAACATGCGGTTGTATCTACTTAGTTTATCTGAATCTGCTGCACTTCTTCATTGCAGGTGCGGGGTTGAGCCGCAGCCGTCTATTTTCTAGTTCCGTCACACGTGATCTTGTAGCTCTTTTATGCCGCTTTTCGTTGAGTTCATACTATCTGACTCGACGGACGCGGACGCGGACGCACTGCACTAGGTACTGACAGATTCAAGTCAGACTTGACTTGACTATTGACTTGACTGACGTTACGACGACTAGTTTTTGGCACTAATTGTAATTTTCTTTTAAATTCAAAATGACAACTAATTGTATCTATAATCTATATTCTATATCTTTGGCTACTATAATGGCTACGTCTAACACCAGAACCAGAAGAAGCATTGCATATTGCATTGCGTCTATTATGCCATACGTCATGTAGTTACACAGTTGTGCAGAAACTTTCATGGAAAGATTCCCAAAAACCTTGGGGTACTGTATTTAAATGGAGGACAATTTAAGTCAATTTTCACTTTTCACTACAATAAATATTGTGTGATAATAGTAGACTGAAACTAAACGGTTAACGGGCATTTCCTACCCCGAATTTTTCTACTCCGACATTTCCTATAGCCGGGCATTTATTCCTATCAGGACATTCCCTATCCCGACTTTTCCTATATCCGGACATTTCCTACCAACACCAAACCTATAGGACATTTCCTACCCCTAATTATTAGTCTAATGTAAACATTGTAAAATACATAAAATGCTGCGGTGATATTATACGATATTTATTAATTTCCTAAGAAGTCGATAATATTTAAAGCAGGTCTCCTCCTTATAATAAAATACAATAAGTTTGGGTATCCTTTTGCGCGTTGCTTACTAGTTACTTACCTACTTTTTTTGCAAGGGAAGGAAATGTACAAGGTTTGGTCGCTGGTAGGAAATTCCTGTGTAGGAAAAGTCCGGGTAGGAAGTGTCCTATAACCAAACTAAACGAACATTTTAAGATGCCAACAAGTTCAACATTTTGGCTCCTTGTCGAAATTTTTAAAAATAAGCTAGGATCAACTAGGATGTTTGGAAAAACATTTAATAGAAACATTTTCTGAAATAGGAGGTACTTATGTTGTCTCAATGCACACAAAAAATAGTACTACCTACTTAAGTACTTACTTACTTAAACGCATTCTCATAATTTGGTTTTAAAGCCAAGCTTTTTGTGCACAGAATCTTTTTTTCTTCTTTTTCTCACTTTTACTTGGGTAATTATAAAGAGCGGAGACAGAGACAACATGCATACAGCTCTGCCCTGGCTGTTAAGGGGCGTGGGGGAAAATGAAACGTTCCACAGTTCCACCATCTACGCTTGGCAAAATTACTATACTAAATACTTAAGTAAGTAAGGAAGTGCTTTTGAGGTTGTCATTACGCTTGTTAGAAAAATATTACCGGACTTTGGGATTTTTGGTATCTTATTAAACAGGTTTCACAGCATTTATTCTGCCGAAATTCCTGTAGGGAGAAAATGTCTGATTGTGGCCGGTTCATAAAAGTTAGACTCTCAAAAATCATAACTTCTAAACCAGAGCTCGCAGAGAAATACCTCTTGCCCACAAATGTTGACTGAATTTTGCTTAATAAATTTAAAAATATTCTTGAATGCAAATTACGGTGCTTCCAAGATATAAATAGATGCATTCAAAAATTCCGGATTTTTGGAAATTTTACTTAAGTGCTGTAATTGTGGCCGGGTGAGTCCTAATTGTGGCCATCCTTAAATTTATGTATTTCAATGCAATTTAGAAACCCAATTGACCCAATATGTTGATGCGGGAGTAGCTGATCATTCCCAAAGAAAGTCGCACAACTTTCACCCATGGCCACATGGGCAGCAACCAGCTTACCGTCGGTGAAGGATCAAATCCGCTTCCTTCCAATTCTCCTTAAAAGCAAATTTTTTGTCCTTTGTCCTTCTGTTTCGTCACTGGATGCAGTAAATTTATATGCAATAATTCACGTCTATCAACTTGTTTCAAAGTAAGGCAGGTAATAATATATTTTTAATATTCTATTTCTTTTGTTTGGTAGTATATTTGTATTGTAGCTCTGAATAGAGCGTCAAATCAGCGTATGTACATTGTATTGTATTGTATTGTATTGACTTTATTCAGTTGTCAAAGTTTACATCGAATTGAACCAATGATTTACAGAACCGGGCAACAGGAGGAAAAAGAGATAGAATCAATAATAATATCATAACTATGGCAGCCTTAATAGTAACGTTAGGCAGTTCTTGCCGGGTCAATTTATAACCTTTAAATTAAGGGGAGGTAGCCTTGAAAGAGTAAGTATAGTGGCAATTTCAATGCAGACTTGTAAATGTTAATAAAAAATGTTTCATGCGAAAATGCCTCCAGGCGATTTTCAGTTTTTGAAAAGTACATTTTTTGAATTTCCCGCCAAATCTTAAATCCGAAATTTGAACCCGTCAGTCAATGAATGCAGACATGAACGATATACCAGTGAAATCGGAATTAATAGGCGAACCTATTGAACTTGTAGTTCGAGGTCAGGTCATGATTAATTTTTAATTGTAATTAAAAAACTGAATTATTTTTTTTTCAAAATTGAGTGATAGTAATGTATGATATATCATTTTGAAGCCCTTGAAAAATTAAGAAAACAGGTATTTTGTTTTAGGCTTCGGACGCTTAAAAAAATATTTAGGCGGAATTTTCGAAAAAATTGACGGTTTTTAAAAAAAAATGTTGCAAATTTGTGAGTAAAATCGTGCAGAGTCCGTTATTTAGATTCTACTCGTCGTTACCTTTCGAATGGTATATAACACTTCAAAATGGGTCAAATATTTTGATATCGTGAAAAATCCGGTAAATTATGTAGATAGGTAGGAATTAAAATAAACATATAACAATTCAAGAAGTTCATTAGGTAGGGAGTTCCACAAACATGTAAATGGAGGATTTCAATTTTTCAACTTTTGCTGCTATCTCGAAAAATAAAATTTCAAACTAATGACGTAGATTACTTACTTATGTTAGTTGATGCTTACTCCTTAAAAGTTACAACTGAAAATTGCTACTGTCGTAGATTCAAATACGAAAAATCGGGAAGCCGGTGGGACCACTTTTGTCAATTTTGCTTCGTATCATTAAGTTGATTCTGGAACCTTAAATTTGAATGTAGCTAGTACACCATAGTATCTCTCTGTGCCTTAACATTAATTGCCCATGTTGTGACATGCGGTCCATATAGAGGAGGTTGCCACAATTAGAGCATGGCCACTATTACCCACCATTTACCATTTTTATAATAATAGAGGCTGCTATTTGATTAAAACTTACCGTATTTCCCACACTACAAAATTTCGTACAGATTAATCATATTAATTAATTAATTAATAGGAAATACAGTTAAGCGGCAGTTACATGTCACTTGCTGTTTGTTTGAAATTGCATTTACATAGACAGCCTTATGGAAACTGAATCTTGCTGAATTAATTGCGCGGCATGTTTTACCAAGAAAACTTTAGGCTGCTAATAATATTGTAATTAATTATATCCCCTAAGCTAATTTCGGTTTTAGGCGATTAATTATTATTATCGTTTCACGTGACTGAAATAACATTTTAGTTGTTCTACAACTGGAACAAAGTAAAAGTGCAAAGAGATGCCCATTAACGTTAGATATTGCATTACTGGAATCCTGCTCAGATTTTTTCTAAGCATGTAGTCATTTACTGAGCTCAACTATGGAGGAATTTATTTCCTATATAGCTATTTTAATTAATGAATTATGCCATGCATATCGTCAGTGATGAACCAAAATTACCTATTTCCAATTTATGCTAGAATTAAAATGAGCTATGTCAAAAAAAGAGTTAAATAACATAAATGCTAATCACCACGAGTTTATAAAACGTCCAAAATGTTCTACTTACATACTTGTTTTTGAAGTGTAAAATGTTCTATTTATTAGGTACCTACATGTTTTTTAAAAAGATCAAAATGTCCTATTTACTTACATATTTTTAAAAAATATCAAAATGTCCTATTTACTTACATGTTTTTAAAAAATATCAAAATGTACTATTTACATACATGCTTTTGAAAATTGCAAAATATTATATTTAGGATAAGGGTGCCTAATTGTGGCCGGTGTCCTAATTGTGGCCGGCGGATTGAATTCGTGTCAGATGAAAACTTTTAAAACTCAAAGTTGCAGAATCAGTAGTTGGAAATCCGAACTTCACAAACAAAAATGCAATCTTGTTATACATCGACTCTTATCAGATACACAGCCAGCGGCCACAATTAGGCACCCTCACCCTACTTATTTTTGAAAAAATACTAAAGTTTCTATTTAAATTGTTTTTGAAAAGCGCAAAATATTGTATTTGCAAATTTTCTGAAAAATGCCCAAGGTTCTATTTAAGTACACGCTTTCATGAAGATGTTATTTTAATTTTTTGCTTAGATAGTACATTTTGTTTTAAACTAAAAATTGAAATGGGTCATTTTGGTTCTTCACATACGATGTATTTAGTCTCCAATTTTGAAGAAATGTCCAGATTACAAACTTATTTTTGTACATGATCGGCTTTTCGGGATTCTTCCCTTTTTCAAGCGAGCACTTCATATTTAAAATGCTACTAGATTAAATTACTAATTTAAAGACTGAATACTGAATGTTATTGGGTAGTTCAGTAGTTGCAATGTTGCAGTTCAAAGTCAAGTTCATGAAAATATTTACGTATGTAGGAATTTAAGTTAATTTACTACTCATCTACGCTCTCCTGAGGCCAGTGAGACAACGTTTAGTGGTGAAAGGTTCAGACAGAGTACACTAAGGTAGCTTTATTACTAGTTAGCTGATTCTGGCAATGTTTTGTTGAACGTTGCTTAGAGCATCCGTTGCTGCGGGAAACGTCTTTTATAATAATTCTAGCCGTCTACCGAAACGATCCAACTGCTCTACACGCACACAAGGCAGTCACAAAAAAACATAACTAATAATATTGACATACCGCAACAGACAAAAGAGGCTGGGACTGCTGCAGTTAATTTCAGTAGCATGAACTGCTGATATAAATTACCTGAAGACTGCATTTATCCGACACACTAATAACACTTAAAACTGGAGTGAAAGCTGGCTATGGTTTTAAAATTGAATTACCGATACTTAAGCACTTATTAATTGTTGAAAATTAAAGTATAAGGAAATGCTTGCCTACACTTTATCTAATACACTAAAGTATATATTAAGTCGCAGCAGAGTCACAAACAATGTGAAATGGAAACATATGTAAGTACTTCCTAGTCCAAGAATAAAAACCGGTCCAAATATGTATATCGTTTTAAAAATTGCGCAAATAATTAAATGAGTACTGAACGTAGGTGAAACGTTTGTAGTTTCTAGATCGAGAATAACGCTTAATATAATTAAATATGTATTAACATATAGCTCAATTAGGGAGCTTAAATAGCTGGCTAATTCAGATCTTCCGAGCCGAATTCTGCCATACTGCAATCCGATAGAAAAATTTTAAGCATGAAGATTGTTGCATAATTAGATGATACTTGTTCCTCCTTAGCCAATGCATTTATTAGTACACATTTAACAGAACTTCAAACGTTTTAAAAGCGAGAAATAGTATTGTGCATAGAGCATTATAGTAACAATATCATATACATTATATTGTAATACCCAGTGCCCAGTACCCAGGTAGGTAGAAGAGATACCAGATACCTACGTAATTGATGTCGTTCGTATCCCCCCAATTCTTCATATTAATTTATAGAAAAAAAAGCCTATAGTACTTTTATAGTACTGTTCGGAATAAATAGCGCTGTGTTGCTTCCCGGACAAGAGAAAAAATATGTATCAGCACCAATCCGCCATTCAAGTCCACCTGGAGCTCGGCTCAAAGTTAAAGCCATTAAAAAATCTAAAAAAGCAGCAGAAAGTTCTATCTTGTGTGAAGTATGAAGGTATAGGTACAGAGTACAGAGTAGTTCCTGTGCCTACAAAAAACTTACGGTGATCATTTGATCAGTGATAGAGCTTTTACACCTTGTTTACTGCAGGAAAGAAGATCACCACCACCAGACCACCAGAACGACAGGTCGTCGTCTGACTGCACTCCAATACTATGCCTATGCTATCACATGGTAGTTGGTAGTGCCTGTTAAAGGAATAATAACGAACGCACTGAACAGTTTGTGTGTAGGTTCCTATGAGGTAGCATACGGTATACGTAAAAAATTTTCACTACTCGTACTCCAAAACCCACACTGGTCGACTTCTTTATCACTGGCACTACTACCATGCCACCAAATCTACAACGTCATATCTCCTGACTTGATCATTTAGCTCTTTTTTGCACAGAAGCAAGAATAATCAACTCTCCTGAATTAATACGTTTGAGCTCCCACCTGACTTAATTATTGGTTTAATTGTGTTTAATGCATTTTAAAGTCCACTAGTGGATAGTTCCTTCGACAAATTTAAAAGTGAAACCAATAATTAAGTGAATTAACTGTGTAGGTACTCAATGCTCCCACGTAAACAATACTAATAGTTAATATTCTCTCACATCAACTTATTTAAGCCAATTTGAAATTAAAAAAGTTTATTCTTAAACAATAATTACTAATAATTGTTACAAGATATTTTTATATTTTCTTTCATGGCTTGTTGGTAAAAACATAGCCCATTTTTTAATATTTTGATATTGATTAGTATATTCGAATGTGAATCCAACATAAATATAGTTTCCTGTACCCATGGTTAAAATTTGCAAAACCTTTTATTTCTCCACTAGTGGATATATAAATAATGGCATAAACTATATTTTTGGTTCTGCAAGTCTTAAGTCAGTTACTTTAGGTTTCATCTCATTAGTGATTACTACATTCCAATCAACAAATTATGATTAAATGATTATTAGATGAAATGATGAATAAATAAAATTACTAATGAACGAAAACATCACACGATTCATGAATGAAATGGTTACAAGCAATTTTAACATAAACTAGTTACTCCAAAATAGCGTTTGTTAATTCAATGGGTCCTTATTGCTTTGAATTTCTTCTAGAAGATGCAAACATTCAGAAAATGTGATTCTCGGTCAATGATTAAGTAAAGTTAATGCCGAAGTTACAAGCTGAATAGTAGATACTTGCTTTAGCATATTATTTATTGTTAAGTACCCAAGTAATTATTACCAACCCATCAATAAGTTTAAAGTATACAGCTAATCGTAAATAATGTTAACTGTTTGTGATTTTAAAAGTTCATTATTTGGTTTTCTTCTAGAAGATAAAAAGGATATTAAATTCATGCCATTATGATTCTGCTTCAATTTTGTTAATGCCGAAGTTACAATCTGATTATTGGATACTTCTAATATTTAAAATATTTATTTTTGCATCAAGTACTTAGCTAGTTTACGTAACCATTTATCACTAACAATTCTTTTTACTCCAATTATCAGTCAGTTTTTAGTCAGTTAGAAGGTTTATATTTCATGTTCTTCTAGAAGATGTAAAAGAACGATTATTCAAGACGATTTTTTTTCCAATGTTTCCGATGTCAAATCTACAAGTTGACTAGTGAATACTCGCATCAACATATTTAAAACTGTTTCAAGTATCTCAGTAATAATGCAAATTAATCTTCAAGTTAAAATAAGTCAGTTAATCAGAAATAATGTTAACTATTCGATACTGTGAGATGTCATTATGTGTTATGTTTCTTCTAGAAGAGGTCTGAGGTACTTAACACACTATTCAATATGCTGATGCGAGTATCCACTTGTCAACTTGTAGATTTTACATCGACAGGATTGACTGAGAATCATAATTTCTTGAATTATATTTTTCATCTTCTAAAAGAAATAAAAACATTGGCCTCATAGAGTAACAAACAGTTAACACGATTCATAATTAGATGTATATCCTAAACGTATTAAGGAGTTGGTATTAATTACTTAGGTACCTGACACACAATTAAAATATGCCGAGGCGAGTACCTACTAGTTAACGTGTAGATTTCGCATCAATAACATTGGCCGAGAATTATAATTTGTTGAAAAAATACTCTTGCAAATCTTCTAGAAGAACAAAAGAAATATTGAACGATTATTACGTTTTATGTATGAGTAACTGCTCTTTTTATATCATCATTTTTCTTAGTCTCTTCATTAATTAACCATTTAATAATAAATTCTTGATGCATTGGTAACAATTACTTAGGTACTTGACACACCATTAAATATGCTGGTGCAAGTATCTTCTAGTCAACACGTAAATTTGACATCGACAACATTGACCGAGAATCAGTATTTCTTCAATGGTTAGTCTTTCTTATCTTCTAGAATAAACATAAATTGATCTCTCGCAGTATTGAATAAATATCATTATTTCCGGTTGGATAAGTTTGTTTTTATTGCTTAGGAACTTGACACACTATTATATATATTGAAACGAGTGTTCAAAGGTTAGTTTGTAAATTTGATAACGAAAAATTTGACAAAAAATCATAATTGCTTGAATTGATTATCTTTTTTATCTTCTAGAAGAAAAACAAAATGTACTTTCAGAGTAACGAACATTTAACATTATTTCCGATTAGCTGTACACCTTAACCCTATTTATGGGCCAGTTATAATACCTTAAGTACTTTACATACTATTAAATATGCTGATGCGATTATCTACTAGTCAACTTGTAGATTTGACATCGACAGCATTGACCGAAAATCATATTTTCTTTAGTATTTAGTCTTTTTCATCTTCTAGAAGAAACGCAAAAAAATAACGACGTTTCAAATTAACGCATAGCAAACGTCATTTCTGAGTAACTATTACATATTACAACAGCATATAATCATTTCATTTATTAATCATTTTGTTCATTCATCATTTCATCCAATAATCATTTATTCATAATTTGTTGATGGGATGTTAGTAATTACTAATGAGTTGAAACGCAAAGAAACAACAATATAGTAAATTGTTTGCCTAAAGCGATAAATTCATACATATCCACTAGAGGAAAATTAAAAGGCATCACAAATATTAACTGTACATACAAGAAACTATGTTTGTGTTGAAAAGATATTTACACCATAATCTACTGATTAAGATCAAAACATTGAAAATGGGCTATGTTTTTACCAACAAGCCATAAAAGAAAATATTAAAATTTCTAGTCACAATCATTGGGGATTATTGCCGGAGAATAAACTTTTAAAAACTTGAATTGACTACAATATGTTGAGTTGACAGAATATTAACTATACGTATTATTTGCATAGTAGCATTGAGTACATAGTTAAATTACTTATTTGTTTCACTTTCAAATATGTCGAAGGAACTATCCACTAGTGAACTTTAAAATGTATTAATTACAATTAAACGAATAATTCAGACAGGTGAGAGTTTAAACGTATTAATTTGGGAGAGATAATTAGTCTTGCTCCTGTGCAAAAAAGAGCTAAATGAGTAAGTCGGGGGTATGACGTTGTAGATTTGGTGGCATGGTAGTAGTGCCAGTGAAAAATAAGACGACCAGTGAGTTTTTAGATTACGAGTAGTGAAATATTTCTACGTATACCGTATGCCACCTCATATTCCTATGCCTACCCCACAGCCAAGAAGCACAACAGTATAAAATAGGGGTTGGAAGTTGGAATGTTGGAAAAGAAGTTAAAGGAAAGACCATACCTTCAACGGAACACAGACCAGTCTACTACAGTGAGTTTAGAGAGAATCACATGGACTCGTATCTCAATACAAAATGATATGATGAGAAAACAAACGGCTGACAATCATTTCGTCCTACAACTTTGTACAGTACAGTGAGGCAGTGGCAGTGAGTGAAGAGTGGTGGTTGGTGGTGAATAGATTTAGTTTGGCAGAAATCATTTATTTTAGTTGTTCCAAGTGCAGATTTTGAATTTAAAAGAGCATTTTTCCTGGTGGTCACTGGTCGGGACGGGGACGGGACACGGGTGCTTATTTTGTTTTGGAAAAGTTAGTGGTGTGCTGCTGGGGACTAGTGGCCGTTGTCATCATCTTTTTGGGCTTCTGACTGACATTTTCCAGTTGACAGTCATACAGTTGACACTGTTGACAGTGCACAGTGGGTCACACAATTCTCCAGGTCTCCATCCTTCTCCTTTTACAGAACCTGGATCTGGATTCTGGATCTCTTATAGTGTCTTAAATATGCTGGCCTATATCCTGTCAAAGCTCGTAACGTGAGTATCAGTTTATTTTATTGATTAATTTATTTCTTTATAATTTAATAAGTTATTTTAGTAGATCAATTCTTCATCTTCAGTCCTTTGTCCAGCTCTTTTTCTTGTAAGTACTTCTTGTGTCCTGTTTATTAGATATTAGGAAGTATTAATATTTAGTGAAAAAGTGTTGACAGAAGTCGGGTATTTATTTTGGAGCTACTAAAAATACAAAAATAATTATTTCATATATGTAGTCAAATCTGCTTTATTATTCTTTTGGCCTTGGTATTGTACACCCGTCCCGTCTTTAAGATGTAAGTAAGTATTTACCTTTTATTATTTACTATTAAATTGCTGATATCTGACGGAGCTCTAAGCGGGAAAGCAAAATTCTGATAGGAATTTGAAGGCGCGGAGCTGGCAATGCAATGGCAATTAATTGCAGTTGCAGTTACACTAAACTAAAAACACTGATCCTGACAGTCCTGAATGTAATTGACTTTTAACTATTTTCCACTCCAGTCCTTCCACAAAATCACAAAGTTCATTAAAGTTAAAGTAGGTTCAAGTTGACTTAATGGGTGGTAAAATCAGTTGTCATATTTACTTATTACTGATTGCTTAGGATTAATACTATGCAAATCTTAAACGAAATGGAATCTTTAAAAATCGTATTCCACATTTGTATTTGTTCAGGTCCATTCAGGTGTTTAAAATTATTACATCGTTTACAATAATAATAAAAAATTGCTGTGTGAAAAGCAAACAAAATATGATGAGCAAAAAAACTAATATAAAATAAACTGTATTCATTTGTCAACGTCGCACCCTGTCTGTGATTTAAATTGACTTGCAAACAACAGTCAGTCAGTCGTTGATGTTGATAGTGCAAGTGCAGGAACGGAAACCGGACGCGCATTTTTGAAATCAAGAATAACCTGAAATAGCTACTACATATTATAACTATGTAATGATTTTATCCATGGGATGCACCAAAATATCAAATGTCTCCATAGTCTATTTACTTGTATGTTGTACGTTGGTACTTGCAGTTGCATGACAAAATATAAATTGTAGTAGTCACTCACGTAGCGTCATTTTGTCTTTCGTGCCTTGAGCTCATTTGTTTGTTTATGGATTGGAAAATTGGAATAGAAGTTTCTTTTTATGTTGATTTGATTCGTGTAAAATGCCAATATGCGCGTTTGTTTGTTTTTTTTTACTTTTGATTCAAATTAATTATTAACCGTTATTATCAAATGAATCAAAAACTTTAATCAAAATAAATTCAACATCGCTTTATGATAATTGGGCTAGTAAATTAAACTAATCTCTTATACAGTTGTATAAATTACAGAAAATTAGTGCAAACAAAAGAGACGAAACATTACAAAAATCAGGCCTTTCGAAACAGATTCATAAGTTATGTTCATAGTTACAGAAATATTCTCTTGGCTTTGGCTATGAAGGCAATGGACCAAGTGTAATCTTAAACAAAGAGGAGGCATTTTTCCGAAAGGCTTACGCTAGTCTTCCTTTAGATCCATTAAATTACCATTTTAAGTCCCCCCTTTTAAGCCATTAATTCTGTAGTTATTTGACATATATTTTAAATTAAATTTGTGAAGGGGCAAAAACATAATGGGTGGGAGGGAAGAGCAGCAGTGTATGCTTTAGCTTGAAGATTAAATTTCATGCTGAACTTTATTATTATGCACAGGTTATATGCATAATTTGGTGGAATATTATGTAAGATTGGTTTGGGACATTGGGATGCCTTTTTTGTTGTATACTCGTTTAATGTCTTCTGAAATAACACCTAACATATGGTCTACGTAGGTACTACCTACATGTATTTTTCATATTTTTTGTCACAAAGGAGTATTTTCGGCATTTAAAGCCAAGTGAGTCTTCCAGTAGCTCAGGCAGTTGGAACTATTTAAAAATGTTAAAGGTATATATATATATAAAGACTGGTCTTCTTCTCCTTCTTGAAATGTGTCGCTTGCGTTCCGTAAAATATATTAGGCATCTCTATCTTCCCCCATTCTCATCTTGAACATCACATCCTCCTTATATTTACAAATTGCATGCTTCTTCCTAGTGCTTCCAGTAGTGTATAACATAAACTTCGCTATTTGGAGTACACAACTTAAGCACCCTTCTACTAAAAAAAAGTATGCAGCATTACATATTATAGTCACTTACTTTCATTTTCATTTCATATAATTTTAAGAAGCATATCGATACAAATCATCAGTCCGTCTTGATACTATGCCCATATAGCTGATTTAAATAGGAAATATTCTTGTTACAATTTCGTCTGCCTGCTGCAAGTAGGCTCTGTCCTCTTCTGGATATTATGTTCAATGCAGTATTTGTGATTTTGTAAACAAGTGAAAACTTATCATATTAAGCAAAAGGCCTTGCACGTGTACGATCCAAAATAGCAAAATCAACTCGGATCTTCAGAATGGGAAACTGAGACAGACACATAGTGAGTACACCTACATACGAAAATGGTTGTTTCTCCTTACTCCTTACTACTCCTGTCTGTCATGGTTGTTGTATTGTGTTGATATTTTATAATGGATTGTGCACACAAAATGCAATAACGTTTTTATAATTACATAGAGCACAGCAGAACGACGTGTCCTAACAAAATGTACGCCTATTTCGTAGTATTTCAAGCTGCATTAATTTGTTTTGAGTAAACGCATTAAATCCACATTAATTATTTACAGAGATAGGTATCCTATTTTTGTAACTTCATTTTTTAAAAATAATATATCTTTTTAGGAGCTCTCACGATCGAGTTCAAAACTAAAGTAACAACAATAAGTTTGACCATAACATATTATTATATAGGATGTGTGCAGTAATTGAGAGAGAATATTAATTATAACTATTTAGGCTAAAGGGTATATAACTCATGGAAGTCATCTTCGTGCTAAGAGATATTGCCAATGATGCCTAACCTTCCTATCATATTATAGCAGCTGTGTGTGAAGTAAGTACCTAAGTACACAAGAGGTATGAGAGTGAGTCAAATGAAAGATCATCCATCTGATTGAATGCCTATTATACAAAGGTAAGGTTTTCTCCATTTTTGGAGTTGTAGGCAAGGCAATTGAGCTGATGTAAAGTCATGATTGTTCCTCAAGCGTCTTTATACTACTACTACTTCTTTGACTTAACATCCACTTGATAAATATGAATGTACCCACATATGTTTTTTTGAGTCTTTGTAGCCAAATCGATGTTTCACCCCTGTGAAAGAATAAATAAAACGATCTGATGGTTCTGTATACTAATCTAGGTACTATAATGTTATACATCTGTTTTGCGCTTTTGGTTTTTTCGAGCTAGAAAATTACGATTATCTCTGTAGACTTAGCCGCCGCAGTCTCATATCATAGTGTGCTTTATTTTATAGATATTGGCATTAGGACTTGTCATTGTATGTATTCATTACGAAGCCAGGTAACGTTATTTTAATGATTATTATGTATATATAAATATGTTTAGCTTGGTTTGGAAACAATTTTTCATTTCCCATTTCAGTGGTCACAATCTCTGTATATATAATATATATATATACGTTTAACCTTGGCTGTCTTTGTCTTTTATTGTTTTGAATGATGTTCACACCATTTAAGATGGGGAAGTCTGAAAAACGTTCGTACGTACGGCATACAGTTTCAGTATATAGTCTTAAGTTTGTATGAATGTTTAAAGCACAAAGGGTAAACGTTGATGATGTCGCTGTGTTAAGTAATCAAATCAAAGCTAGCCTGTCAGGTCTCTCTTTTTTTGTCCGTGTCCCATGTCCTATTGTGGCCTGTAATTATTATTACCACTTTTGCTTAGTCCGGATGTGATCAGCGTTCTTGACATTTGATTTTTATGGTAAAAGTTGTGTCTCTTGTACTCATGTCCTTACCCTCTTCATGTCTCATTGACATTGTCCTCCAAAAGTGAAGACGGAAGAAATCATTATTAATTTGTCTTGTGATAAAAAAGGATAGAGAGAAATTGACATTCCGTTGCACAGTAAAACGCGAACTACTATAAGGGTACCACCATTCGCAGTTCACTCGACGGCAACTAACATAGGGAGTGTTCGGCACTAAATAGAAGAAAATGATGGGAAAAGTCTGAATAGCTAATTTAAATAAATGTCGAGTCATCTGTAGAGCTTAATAATACAAAAATAACAGTTTCAGTATAGTGCAAGGGTGCCGGACATGTGAGCCTGCGTCTGGATTTAAAGTTGGATTTTTTTGGAATCGTGATGTAATTTTTATAGTAAACGGTAAGGATAAGCAAAGCTTGTAGGGAACATTCCCAGCTTAACCTTGCGAGTACACTTTATTACTTGTACTTGTAATATAAGAG
Source organism: Dicyrtomina minuta (assembly GCA_949802685.1). Classification (NCBI taxonomy): domain Eukaryota; kingdom Metazoa; phylum Arthropoda; class Collembola; order Symphypleona; family Dicyrtomidae; genus Dicyrtomina; species Dicyrtomina minuta. Next base: position 19,725,978 of record OX461809.1, on the reverse strand, counting down.
ATTGAAAGAGAGATCCTCGGAATTGGATCATCGGAATAGTAATCAGGGTAAATTGGGTTTAATTTTAATGTAGTTTCTGCTATCGTTGAGAAGTGATGCGTGATGCTCATACGTAAACGTAGGTTTGTAAGTAGGTACTTCCATATATGTTGTATGTCTACTTAAGTAATTAACTCAGTACTTGGTGTATATGTCTGCTTCCTGTGAACCACAGGGCACAGGGGTTGTTGTCAGTTTTCGTGTGAAGTAGTTGTAAACAACGACAACCTAAATTTCGAATATCATCTCATCGTCAGTTTTACGCTCTTTTTTCAGCCTCATTGTTTGGTTTGTTTCAGGCAAACACAGACCATATACATCCGGTAAGCCGTATGCATTGAAATTGCAGCATTTGGGTAATTCCCGTTTGAATTCGAAAATGTTTTTTTTGATGAAATAAAAGTGTAATTACAATTATTGTGGTTCTAGTATGTTAATCAACTAGTATCTATGGACTACTTCATCACTAGACGCAGGATTTGCTGTATTCCTTGTCTGTGGATTTTATTTTCTGTTTAAAATAGACCTAAATGTACTTCTAGTAAATACGTACTATAGCGAGAAAGGTTAGGATCAAATTTTATTATTGGTCTTTTACTATGAGTAGATGAAACTTATTTTCACACTTAAAAGTTTTATTTGTTTTATAATTCTTTTTTTTTATACATTTTTATATACTCTCTCCTTTCGAAATAGACTGAAAATGTGGACCAAAGATTGTATTTCATGTAATTTTATTTATTATGTATGAGGCTATAACAAGACCATAGCAAAGAGATGATGATGATAATGATGAGGAGTGCTATAAAATGTTAATTTAATTTATTCAGAGGGTAAAATTCACTATAAAATGTAATTGAAAAAATCCCAAATACTAATAATATATAATTGAAGTACTATTTAAATATGATTGATAACATTATAACTTTGTTATATGCTTTACGTTCCGTATAATAAGTCTGTAATAACAACTTTAGGACTACCACTTGTGACGTGATTCAATTTAATAACATAAAACGGTAACGGTATAAAGTAAAATGTTTGTGTCGTGTATAATATTGCATACATAGGGTGCAATTGACAATGAGGGGGTACATTCGATACATCTATTATGTATAATTATGCTAGAGCTGCAATAGTGGTTATAAGAGCTTCTGTATAGTTACATATGTAAGAAGTGAACCAGCTGCAAGAGACTTATAATTTATGTTGAGTGGTAATCAACGACCTTAACGAATTTTGAGCACTATAATATTATGCTAAGGATATGTAAAGCATATCTGATTCATTAACAGCCTTGAATTTGGTTACTGTTGTTGGGCTCAAAAATTACTTCATGCTGTACAGTTATGTTATCAAACGCCTACAATTATGTTTGGGACTCAAGCGTTGCTCAGGCTGCTAAAAGGTGGTTAAATACTCAAAGACTGTCTCTGTCTCTACTATATCTCTAGACCATTGTTTGCTTTTATTTCAACTTGAAGAGACAATATAATTTCTGGTCCTCCTTTCCTTCCCACTTACTCGCTATATTATATGGTATGGTCACACTATAGTCTTAAATTGTATAACAATAACAATGCATCCTACTTAATTGTGACAACTGGGAGCACAGGAAGTGTCAAGATTTTTTTAATTATATAATATGGTAGTATCCATTAATTAAAAATAAAACGTGTACCATATACATCCACTGTGACCACGGGCCATTCAGTATATTTGTATTTATGTCTTTAAATGATATGTCCCCCCTTAAAATTATTTTTGCATTATTACTGTGTTGAGAGGCAAGTTTAGCCTTTTAAGAAATGACAGTCGGTGGTGACACTGCCCAGTGCCCAGGCCAGGCCCAGTCACCTACTAGAACTGCATGGTGTATAATAAAAATTTAAAGTATTAAAAAAGGTAAATTACCAAAACACAAACATATTTTCCACAATAATATACTCAATGGAAATAATTTGTATGCATGTTATAGCACATTTTAAATAAATATAGCTCGCGGTTGTGGTTATTACATTACAAAGACAAACTGACATATCTGTTCAAAAGTACCAACGTCTTGCGTCTTGCTGCTGCCAATTTCCAAGGCCTAATGCAGCGTGGTGGAAAGCTGGCGGTGTGGAGAGCCTATCTTTATTTTATGCAATGCATATTATGCTGTACATATATGTGTAATGTTGAAAAGTGAGCGCGGATGATGATGATAAATTTTGGCAGTGTATTATGGTGCCATTTATGCAGATATCGCCCATGTGATCCTCAATGAATAGCGAGAGTATTAGCAGAACAGGGGACAGGGACTGTTGACTGCACATAAGTTCTGGTTCTGGCCTGGCTTTCAAGTTGAACTTTAAAGAAAAAAAACTTTTTTTTAAGACTCTGCCTGACTGTAGTAATAGTAACTATATAGGAATATATAGGGACAGTAGACGACAACGCTATAATTATACATATATAGGTACATACAAGTAAATTGGTTGACTTTTCATAAATGAAAACGCCTGACATTTCCCCCTCTTGGAGCCTAGTACCAAGTACCGAGTCATGAAACCACCAAAGGACTGGGAATCTTATTTTTAGACTGGTAAATGGTCTATTTACTAAAAAAAAAGAATGTGTGCATGAACGCGGTATAAAAGGTAACATATGCCTATTTGAATTTGGATTTTACATATTGGTGGAGTCTCCGAAAGCACCTAATAACATAGTCAATAATTATATACCTATACTCTGCGCACATGGCGAATTTGCAATTGCAAAGTCTCATCTCAGAAACTAAGAAGGGAAAAAAGACAAAAACAAAACTTTACATTTTACATTTACATACCTTACTGTAGTTTTTATACGCTCTCTCTCTCTCTTTTTCTTTCTTTCTTTCTTATTATCTCACTACAGTAGTGCATACGCAAGTAGCATCTTCGTTAGTCGTTTTTGGTTGCATTCTCCTCTTTTGTTCTATGGTGCTCATCCCCTTTTTACTTCGTAATCTGCAATTATTATTAGTAGTTTAGTAAGTAGTGCAAAATCAATCTTACTTGCAATTTTATACGTCCGGATAGAACTCAGTAATTTAGTGCTTTTATGATTGGTGGACAGCCGGCAGGTATTTTTCGATCGGACGACAATACGACTACTATAAGTGTATAGCGTTTTAGAATTTATTTATTGTAATAAGTAGGTAGGTAGTTCGATTTCTGACAGGGGCTGTGAGGGTTTAAAGTTTATTTTGTAATCAAAATCAAGGCTTTGAATCTTAATTTCATTTCGTTCAGAGCTCAGCTGTAATCCACAATCGACATGACATAATATATGTACAGGCTTAGTATTTTTAACATATGTAATTAATTATTAGTAAGGGAAGCCAGGCAGAACCATTATTATTATTATTGTAGGACTCTTGTTAGAGTTGTTGCTGAGAACCAAACCCAAATATGTCTTCACCAAATCAAATCCAGTACAAAATCACCGTTTATTACTACAATAGAGTCATCGTTATTTATATTTAAATCTTTCATTAGTGCAAAGTAAATGAATCTCTTTGTGTCGTCGTAGTCGTCTTCATCTTGGTAGTGGGTTTGAATTATATTATTCTGTACATGAACATGATTAGTGATCAGTGATCAGACCGTAAAATAATCTGTATAGGAAAACTTAATTGCCTTTGGTACCTATACTCTCTGTCTGTGGAGATTTCAATGGAGTCAGAGGTTGATGTGGTTATCGTTGTTAGATTGATGGACAAATATTCCAATGGATAGAGAGAACCTCCATACAAATTATAACTAACGAAAAATTGACCATCATCGACAATCCACAGAGCTGTGTATGTAGAATAGATAGAGGGGAAAAAATGTATGCCTAGAAGAAAAACAAAAATGCGTGGGTGAGATAAGGATCGTAAAAGAAACCAAAACCCAATAGGCATATATCTAAGTTGTAGCTATTGAAATACCAGTATTTTGTCATTACCTCATGAATAATTGTGATTGAATTGAGGATTCCACTGTGACATCAAAACTTAATTATACCTATGTGTATTGGGCAGAGTTCAAATTGCTCAATCATAATCATAGTAGACATAATAATAGTAATCAAGGAGGAAGATTCATTCGGATGGAATAATGGAAGGTGAATCCTACGCAAAATAATTAAAAAAATGAGTGTAATGGCGGCAGTTTTATTGCCTTACATAAGGTAATTGTTCAACCCCCTTTATATTTAATTGCATTTAATAATTATGTACATCCTTCCACATTGTTGTTCAAACTCTGTCCTCTATTTTATAGGGCTTCCAATAATTTTAGAATTGGCAGGATTTTAAAGTTATTAAAGTACACATGAACAATTTTTGTATCTGTGTGGTGGAAATATGTGACTAATGGAGGACATGGATGTGTGTGCATAATTTGTGTGTATAAAAGAATTCTGAAAAAAATGTTTTCTTTAGATGATTTGATTTTGTTTCTCTATCTTCACTTGTTGGTCAGTTGGCGTCGGCAGTCGTCGTGACCTCAATTGGTTTCAGTGTTTTCTGTACTGATATTGCTGTTTTTTTTATTAGATTAATTTTTTTGATTCATGCCCAAGATTGTGCGCATCAGAAGAAAGGGAAATGAAATTATTATATGTGTACATTATATATTATCTTGTTTTTATTTTGATGACGGATGTGATGTGTTTGCTCATTCTTTCTGTTCTGTTCTGTTGACTGTTGCTCATGTCGAATGTGGATTGCTTATTTACAGAATAAGATGTACTCTGTTACAAATTCAAAATTTATGTCTTGGTCCTAATTCTGTATTGGCATATTCTATTAGTTTACGTGGATGTGGAGGGAGTCATATAAGGAGCGGAAAAAAAATCATACTAACTTGCTCTCCCACCTTCCCAAAGTAACAATAACTAGTTTTCATTGTCATTATCACCGTTATTCTCGCTGTCTGACTTCTGACAGAGCGGTGTGAGATGTAATATGGGAATGTCAGGAGGATTCCACTATCTAATATATAATATAGCTCGGCTCTCCTTTGTTCTATTCTTCTACCAATACTAAATTAGTCAGAAAGTACATAAGTCAAGTGTATATATGTAGAGCCTATTCTCTTATATTCTATATGTAATAAATTGCATGTCATCCAAATACTTATTTACAACATTAACATACCCACTATACTAATATCTATAGGTATATACTAGGTACTACAATGCTTGGAAAGTATTTTTTGGAGATTTAAAACTATAGTGTAGTGCGCTTCCTTCCAATTCAAAGGGATTCTTAGAAAAAAAATAGGGAATAAGTAAATTTTAATCAGTTTATGCTAATGAAAGTTTTATCAAGTTTAAAAGTGTGAAGTAAAAATATTGATATCGATATGGGGCAGTTGCTCTACTTTCATCTCTTAATCTTTTTGGGAACATTGTATTTTGTGTGTATATTGTGCTTGGAGTTTTTTCTTCGTACATTGCAAGGGGTTTCATCTTCTAATACACTATAGTGTAAAATTGAGCGTGTAAAATGTATAGTCATTTTTGGTGTAGTTTTTGGTTTGGTTTAGGGTGACGTGTAGTGTGTAATGTTTCGTGGAAATATTTTTAAAAAAAGGAGAAATATGTCGGCGCTTCGTCATGTAGAAATTTTTGTAGTAAGGACAGGAAGAGGAAGAAAGGTTGGTTTAATTTAGTTATGCCTACGTGAGTCTCAATATGACTATGTTTCTGATGACTGTCTCACTCCATTATGAGGATGTCATGCCATGAATTTACAACGGAGCAGAAACAAAAGAGCAGAGATTTTTTGGTTTTAAGGTTTTTTTTTAAAAATGAGCATGGTAATCATTTGGGTTTAGATTCATTAATTCCTTTTCAAATGCATGTGCAGATTGTACTACCTTTAAAACAGAACATAGATAAAATATGTGTAAGGTGAAAAAAAGAGTTGACCAGAATGAATTTTCTTGTACAATGATGCTAAAAGAAATTATGAAGAAATGGTGAATTGAGTGAATTGGAGTTGTAGTAATTAGTGTAGAACTGTAGAAGTGTTTTTGTTGAAGTAAAAACATTTTTGTAAAAATGCACTTTCTGCTTAAGACCTCTGGTTATAATGAATACACGTGTTTTTGTTTAATTGCAGATTAACCTACGGGTTAATGTATCCTGCCTACTGCTCATTTAAAGCGGTCAAGACCAAGGATGTACGAGAATATGTAAGTTTTTTAATGGATTGTATAATTACCTACTTTACATTTACTAATTATGTAGACGGCGTGTGTTTGTGTCTTTGTGTGTTGTTGAGTCCGTCGTGTGGTAGGTGGGCCAACAAATGTAAAGCACTACTTATGTATTACGTAGGTCTAGATCTAGACTAAATTATATCTGTACAAGTCTTTGCACATATTTGCGTTTAGATCAACAATCAACATCCTCGTTCTCGTTCTTATTCTAAAAAAAAACCAAAATTTTTATTTTGTTTGTTGGAATACAATATAATGTACAGGTATTACGGCTCCGGCTTGCCGAAAGAAGCCATTGTAGATTACGTTAGCGTAGATTTTACCGCACTCAAATTACTTCGAAGTGGTCACGGTCCTAATTATTGTTGACAGAAAAGTTTTTGAAACTTGTAGTCATGAAGTAGCTGTATGGAGCAATGGTGGATTTTATTATGGTTTGGATTTGGAAGTTCAAACAAAATTGTAATTTATTGTTTAGCCATTAAAAATACGTGAGTTTTTTTTTCTTTCAGAATTTGTAAATGTAGAGCGTCAAAGGTATACTTTTTATGTTGTATATACACACGTGTCTGCTTCACGGATGGCTAATTTTATTGCTACTGTATGTATTTCTGTACTTACGTGTATAGTTGCGGAGAGAGTTTTTTAATGTATAATTACACTGTGGCGAAATCATGACATGACAGGATGGATACCATCCGTATAAATGTAACGTTTTTATTTGTCTGATTTGTTTGTTTGTATCTTATTTAATTATTAGGTCAACTGGATGATGTATTGGATTGCTTTTGCGGTATTTAGCGTCGTGGAAGTATTTGCAGATACTTTTATAGGATGCTGGTAAGTTCGATATTATATTTTCTATTTTTTTTTCTTCTTTTAGTGTTTATAAAATATTACACAGTAAAATCGAGCTTCATTTATCACTTTCCCTAATTAACGGTATACATAAAGGGGTGGTTTTCGTTCATCATCGAAATGTATCGCATTTTCTACACACGTCGACGACGTGTGGAAAGTGGAAGTGAAATGGCAGTATTGTGCATTGAAATATATATGCTTATATTATATTGGCAGTATCAAACTCTAATTTTTTTTTGCGTCTATTTGTTTTGAGGTTCCCATTTTACTATGAAGGGAAGATTCTGTTTTTGCTTTGGATGATATCATCTTCAACTCGTGGAGGAGCCATTCTGTATCGCAAGTACATTCATCCCGCTTTACTTAGTCATGAAGAAGTAAATCTCTTTTTTTTCTCCACAGTTTTTCACATTCTCAAAGTTAATCTGGTAATCTGGTGTATGGTCCTGAGTTCTGGCTTTATTCTTTCCTTAAGCTCAAATTTTTAATATTTTGATTGTTGGGATTTTTCCAGGAAATTGACGCGTGCTTGGCGGATTTTAAAGCAAAAGCCAGTGGGGCTTTAATGAAGTGGGGTTACAAAGCGTTGACCTCTGTATCAGAAATTGTAATGGCGGCTACATTCAGGGTACTTTTATTGATATTTTTTCATTGTCGATTGTTTGAGTATAATCATCTCTGTTGTATGCAAAAAGATAAGAGTTGAGTATAGTATAATATAATAAAATTAAGGATATTTATTTTTTGAAGGCTGGTGATCCAATGCTTGATAACTTTCGCAGAACGTGTAGTATGAACGATTTGAACCGTGGCTATCCCCAGCGATACCTAGGAGCTCCACCTGGACCAGGTAGGAACGACAAGCCTTTCCATGCATGTTTTGAAGTTTGTGTGCAATTTTAAAATTAATTTACTAATTTTCAATGTGTGTACTATTTTATATTGTTGTGCTTTTTAATTGGTATTTTAAGGCAGTCGGGATTTCGTTGATGGATATCCTCATCCAGCTTTGGGAAGCGAGATTTATTTTGAAAGGTAATTATGGAAAAAGTTTTAAAACTGATTGTCACTCCTCTCTCAGTCACATCCTAAAATGAAACATCATTCGAAAAATGTATCCCAGTTGTTACAAATTAAAAAAGAAATATCGTGTAAATTAGAAATGTACCAGTTCAAGACTTGGTTGGGGATGACATGGGTGACGTGGATTTGAGCGATAATAACTCAGACAGGCGAATGGGTCGCGATCGCCGTCCAGCAGCCGTTTTAATGTCCCAAGAAGCTCAGTCTCACGACGGCGGAGACTCAGATACTTCTGACTCTCGCAGACTGCGGAGCAGCACAAGGAAACGTAACATAGAGGTAAAAGTAATTTAATTAACTGATTTTGTATAATAGAATAGTTAAAATTTTGGAATGTCATGGGATACTTGTAATTTTGTAAAGTTGCAATAATCCGTGAAAGTATGCACGTAACTATAAGCGGCACTATATTATGGTGTTGTTAGAGGATTATAGTGGATCAGTATGGACGTAGGAGCTCGATTTCAATCGGGAATGAAACTGGAGAAAGACAAAGACAACCTATTCAAGTGATTTATGGCTGGTATCCCACCCATGGCTCCCATTCCCCGCCTCTTCTTTCTTCACCTTATCCTAGCTCCATTCCAGTTAGTTTTAATCAGGATTCTGCTTTAACCTCGCAAAACATGGTTGTAAATGAGGAGGTAGAGATTGAAGAGATTTTCGGCGATGAAAAGGAATTAGAAAGTGGTGATGAATTTTATGAGTGTGACGTTCATGAAGATGCAGAAGTTGATAAGAAAGAGGAGAGAGTTGTTGAGGAAGAAGAAGATGTAAATGCTTTTGAGTCAGGTAGTGAACCTCGAGCTGAAGTTGTCGAGGGTGTAGAAAGTATTCCAAAGAAAGTTCAGCTTAAAACTGTAGGTAAAACGGTCTTGCAAGGATTTGAGCCACCCTCTGGCTCGTCAGTGTCTCCCGGACAAACGCCAGAGGGGAGTCTTGGACGAAAGAAGGAAAGTCCCAAATCATACAGCGCTCCGAAACCACCACCTACCAACAAAGCCACAGTAGAAGCTCTTACAGGGGACGCGCTCAATGTAATTTCAAGTGTACCAACTCCAGGGATTGCCAAGGAAGTTATTAGACAAAGGGTTAGTGTCCCTAAGCTGAGCGAAAATTCAAATATGGTTAGATTGAAACAGAGTAGCTCCTTCGCTGGACGAACCACTTATGATGAGAAAGACAAACACTCGAAAGGTTCCTTGTCCTGGCATCCTAGTTCCTTCCGGCGAGTTTTCCATTCTTTCAATCCCTCAAAAACGGATTCGAATTCCAACAGCAGCCCTAGTCCTAGTCCTGCATCTCCGCCCAGTACCAGCACCAGTGGTATTTGTAGTATTTCTGACATGGAAAGCTCTGTGCAACCGAAAGATAAGCAAAAGACTTAATTGAGCAGTCTTTTCTTTTCAAGTTACATATATTAGGTAATTTAAATACTTTGGGTGAAAAGATGACTTGCTGTTTTTGAATGTTTGCAATTTTCATAATCATGTTTTAGCTCTTCTGCGACGTGATGTGTGAATTAACACGTATGATTTTTGCTTTTGTCTGCTGAATTTTCTCCAATTGTTCACCTTTGAGATTTTTGAGAATGAGTTCAATTTTCACTTTTATAAGTAACATAAGTTGTTAAGTACTGTGTGTGTATCTTACTCTAACTTGGTGGAGTGAACTAGGTAGTTAATTAATGTGACTATAGTACGCGTTACATGATCATCCATTAAAATTACTGCTACTAATTCCTTTGGTTGAGTACTTGGGAGGGCTGTGTGATTCCGAGCACTGTAATATTGTGACGTGTAAACTACAAATACTAATACATTACCTGAGATGTCTGCACTTCAAGTGGGGGCATATTGCATTTGCTTGATAGTTTTGTTGTGATATATCGGTATAGAAATATTACTGTAGTTATTATTGTATTCTTGAATTTTAAGTACCTTCTTTTTAAATTCGTGTTTAGATACCGTCTAATATGACTGGAACAATCTCGAGCCGAAGAAAAGAGAGAACTAAAGTGACAAAGACTGAAAGACTCGCAACTGCAAGAGCCGCCGAAAAAAATGCATAAAAACTATCGGCGGCGTCGACGTCAACGATGGCAGCTTAACTGTAAAATCATTAATGCTATATTCTGTCTCCTACAAAATATGTAAATCAAAAACCATCAAAGAAGACTCATCTTGAAGCTCAGATAGTGAATTCTTACACATGTGTATTACTTAATTGTATGCATTTAATTAATTCCATTTTTACCATTCGAATCTGATTGCAGACAAAATTTGGTAACTTCCAATACCTACCATTTTCATTTCTCGTAATGGAAATGAAATTTTATTTAGTTTAATTTATTTACCATGTCCAATCCGTCTGATTCACGACACGAGTGGCCTTCAACAATTGCACAATTTGTCCATTAAAAAGTAATAATATAGTATACAAATATGACGACTACAGTATAACTCTGATACATATTGTTGCTTGAGCCAATTTGAATATCTAGAGTGTTCCATGTGCACAAGAGATAACACCGGAAGTTAATAATTTATTGGTGGATATATATATATCGTTCCTAGATTTGTCATCAATCTCGAACTTATTTCGAGTAGACAGAAACTATACTGTATTTATTTGAATTTTTATTCATCTTAGCTTAAAAGTCGCAATTTTAAGCTGGACTACAAAATTCTCCAATATGAAACTCACCGGCAATGCAATTATGTCAGTTGCAGATATAAACATATTCGCTCTGACGTAATTTAAAGTTGTAATTTGCAGCAACTTCGCCTGTCCGCAACACCATTTTTAATTATATATGAGATCATGAAAAATCTAACATGACACGCGGTAATAATTATTATGGATGACAGTACAATGCAAAAAATCGCTCAATTATAATTTTTATATAATACTGTCTACTATCATAAAATAATCATATCATATGTAAGAAATTCAGGTTGTATATACATAGTTGAAGTACATATTATTTAAAGTTTTTACGAAAATAATGTCCCTTCACTATCAATGTTTTTATTATGAATATCACTCCTAAACAACACTTGTAATATTATATATGTAATGAATTGTTCGTCCATACTTTTACTGAGTGAGCGAAAGCATTTCTGCCTTGGATTTCACTATAAAACTAAATTCCCACGAAAAGTTGTGAATGGGTTTTGGATCTACATAATTTTAATCAAGGTTTAAATTCAATTAGACCCTATAGCAGTTTGAATTTTCAAGAACTTCCACTTCTTATGTGACTTATAGGATCTTTTTTGGAATTGACGGAAAGTTTAAATTTGTCACTAACCATAATGTTTTTCCTTCAAATAAAACCCATGAAAGTTCATAGCGTGTGCCTCTATATAGGAAACAAATGTGTGTGCGATGTATTAGAAGAAACCTAGACCTAAAATGTAATTAGTAAATTAGTACCTGTAGAAATCTAGTTTGGTGGTGCTTCTGATAATAGCTGAGGTAACAATATTGTGGAAATAATCATAAATTACTATGTAATACAACCAGCAAATACCATATCACTTGTTATAGATGAGCACCTATTGACAGATTGTCATACAGATTCTATTGAAAAAAATTAAAATATGTATATAAAAATAAATATAGTGAATCAAATACTTATGCGGAAGCCCTCTGGTAGGAAATTCCCCTCGATTACAGTGTACTTCCATGAATTAATTACTACAGAAATCTCTTGTTAAAGTTAACACGAATGTCCAGACACTTTTTCTAAGCTTAGAAATAATTGATACATATTGTACTTTAGATTAAAACGTATCGGAGTGAAATATTTTATAGTGACGCAATTATTGCAATTATAAATTCGTCTTTACTCGACTGCAGTCACACTTAAAATTAGGTAATAAAGCAGTTAATGTATTTTATAAGGTTCTAGTAAGTACACACCAGGTATAATCATATCGTAGAAAGTTAGAGTCGCTCACCAACTTACTACTAAAAGAGTTTTAAAAATAGAAAATTGTGGATGTTTACTGTATTATTATTACTATCTATGCAACCGCGGATAGCGTTAGAAAAGACTGAAGAAGATAAATGTGGCTTGCATTAATATTCGTTGTTGAAAATAATTGCCCAAACCGGTGGATAACTTTGGGATCTTTTTTTTGCAATGATCAAGTACGGTATTCTATTTCAGACAAAAAGTTTAAAAATACATCCCAATCTTGATCCTGTATGATGGATGGTCCATCTTGTATTTGTGAGTGAGTTAAACTACGCGCATTAAAAAATGTCCCTGAGAAAAGAGAAACAGTTTTATTTCTTTCTCGTTTGCGTTGTTATTACTTGTCTCCACAGTGTGGTATGTACTGCTATGTAAGTACCGGTAGAAATAAATTATTATCTTATGAATTAATTTTAGTTTGCGAACATTAATTAATATATTCGATAGCCCTAGACTGCGTACTATACATAGCAGTGGCGGATCCAGGATTTTGTCATAGGGGAGGCTAATAATGTCGAGTGGCCACATTGGAAAATAGCCGCGCTTAACTCCACAATATTAAAAAAGGTCAAGCCCTTCTGGGTCCGCCACTGTGTACAAGCATGCCGACTGGTTGTATTGTAAGTATACCTTCGTGCATGCAAATTAATGTCTTGCACTTTTAGCTTGTAGGGTTTAATACTATATATTCGGAGTGAATTCTCAAAATACTTAAATAAAAATAATCACCATTATACTTGGTCACTCAATGGTATTGTTTGACACGTAGTTAATATATTTCAATTGAATTCGTCTTTTCTACCTGTATTCTGTTTATACAATTATAAATGTGTGTATTTGCAATTTTAATGATGAGACTGTATATTATTTCCTATTATATTAAATGAAATAATTTTAATGATTGTCTATTAGCTCTGTGTATTTTACCTGATTGCGAATTATGTTTCTGCTTTTAATGGCTACCTATATAGCTGAAGATGAAGAACCATAATAAGAAATACAGGCTAGTCGTACAAAGTGTAATTTCGACAAGTTGGGCGTAGAAAACGTTACTACTTAGATTGTATTTAAATATAGATAGATACCTTGTAAATACCGCACGTTCACGATTTTAATTTTGGATTTTTGAATTTTAGCAGTTTCTTAATGTGGCTAATAAATTCAATAAATTGTACATGACGTTTATTACACACGAATAGTAAATAATTCAACACATATTATGTCGCAATAATTTAACTACATAATAATATGTCCATGTTCATTTTTTTTAATCATACATAAATAGATAATTATATCAAAACTGCTAATCATTGTAACATAAAGGTACCATACAAGTTTATTAGTAAAAGGTAGGTTTAACTATTACTCGCCTATACACTCAATACTCACCCTTAAAAGTTGATTATTAATGAGTAATGATTATTAATTAACATATAAAAATGACTACTTGGAACCTTAGTGGAGTTCTAGTTTTTCTCGTACTTCACAAATGCAGGAGAAGCTAAAGATTTTACAATATTAATATATGGTAACGAGAAATTTTATTTACTATGCGGCCGAACAGGCCTCTCTGGGTCACACAACTTGGGATCTTTCAAAAATTCAACTTCTTTTATGTACGATGGCATAAAACCTGTAATTAAGTCCAGTATTGCATTAGAATGTTGGATTCCAATCTAATAACTACATCCATCCATGCGTCAAAATGAACTTAATTGAATTTTAAGCTTACCAAACATTATTGCTTTCTTAACTTGATTCTCAAGCCGAGAGTGCATTTCCTTACATAAGCCAGTAATATGCTGTCCATATATCATCCCTGTGTAAGGAGATACAAATTGAGCTAGCAATTTTACATTTTTGTAATTTGGGTGTATTCCTTGTTCACACAGTATACATTTCCTCTTTGGTTTCTGATAAGGGTTCTGCAAACTTATGGGCTAGAAAAAAATAAACATACAACAACAATTGTGTATACTATTGCTATAATTCATTAGTACAAACACGTCAAACATCATGGAGCTCAATTAAAACAACAGACTATTGCAAACATGATTCTTAGAATATGAAAAACAAAATTGTGGTATAGTTTGCTCGAGTCTTTGAGCACACCGCCTTACAAGATCTTTTCTACGATCCTCAATAACTTTTTTCAGGATTTTATCTTCTTGATCATAAATGGGTTCCGGATGTTCTGTCGTTGTTGTTTTTAAAGTGCGAATTCCAATTCCTGGACATGCTTGACGCAAAAGTTTTGATAATTTGAGGTTGCTTCTCAAAGTTAGAGCCATTATTATTTTTAATACGGGATTTTCATAGATCCACTACCCAGAGCACGATAGACTAACTTATTGATCGAATTTTTGAATGGAAAATTAAGATACTTTTATGAAGTTAAATCACAATATATTACTATTAAAATATAAAAAATGTCCAGAGTCCAGTGAAATAATTAAGCACTAAAAGAAAAAGCACATTTATCTGATTTATCCTTCGGCCTTCGGATTCAAGATTCAAATTTAGCCGCCCCAAGTCAATCATTTTTATAAATTTGGGAGTCTAGCGGGAATTTTTAAAATCATCCGTCAATATGATTGGACATTGACATTGGAGTAGTAGAATAAGGGAGCTATCACAAATGGCGCCATCGAAATTCTTGATTTTTAAAACCCACCCACCCCCATTGTCATGTCCTTAACCATTGCGTAAATGGCTATCTTTAACATTACGTGTCACTATTTGACGATTTGACCACCGTATATAACCAATGACGTCATTTGTGATACCTCCCTAAAGGAGGAAATAAAAAAGTGGAAGGAAAGGAAGGGGAAGAAGTTTATTGCCTTTAGTAAGTCAAAGTCAAGTCCTTTCTTTTCTTACTTCTCGACCAGGCAGTAAGTAGTGATTTTTATACTAAAAAATTGTATGATAAAAAGTATCGGCATCCACACCGTGTAGACTGGTACTTAATAGTATTATTATTATTATTATATTGCTAAAATCCCGCAAAGTAATTCATTTTCATTTCAGTTTTCATTCATAGTTGTTACAGAAAAGAAAGGGACACACTACTTATTTCCGATTCCGATTCCACAAAAAAAAACTAAAATAAAGTTGACACAAAGAGTAGTATACGAATACGCCGCTGACCGAACGTCCAATTTTAAGCTCATTATTTGCCATTAATTTTTTAGTGTTGATTTTCAGCCCAAAATTTTCAGTGAGTGATTTGTAGAACACGCGTCTCCTTGTATTGTCTAAGTATATCCTAATTTTTAATTTACAATTTTAAACTCCAGTCAGAAATTATCTTTACTACTTAAGTAAGTACTCGTGTAACACTCACTCATCATCAGCTTCAACATAGCTTATTACAGTAATAAGTTACTTAATATAACATGATAATGATAAATATACTCAGTACCGAAAGTTTTACTATAATATTGCGAGACTATAGCTAGTGGCAATACATTAAAACTAGGTAACCACATATTTTTATTTGACTTTCATTCTACATTCTACTAAAATACTACTATATTGTATATACTTAACTACCAATACCATAGCTTTGAATAGTTTGTCGCTGTATTGTAAATTTTTCCTGGCAATCGTGGCCAAATGGGAATTCAAAATTAAAGATAATATATCGTAAAAAAATACCGTTTTCTACAAAAGCAACGTATACACTGTATAATAATCCATTTTCCGCATTCAGTTAAAAAATCAAGAAAGAAGCTAATACAAGCTCGTACTAACATCAACTCCAACTCCAATCAAACGCACATAACAATTTTAATAGTAAATTTAATACAAGCTTACTTAATGAGAATTTTAAAAATATAAATGTCATCCATGGATTGAAGCTGTCGCGTGCCTTTCACGGCTACATAAAAACAGCTATATATATGCTGAGCTAACTTATAACCATATATACCATACATTTGCTGTGTAGAGGAACTACCTTAGGTATTTACTTATTTATACCCAATTACTTACAATTAAAAAATTAGAATAAATTACTACGCATTTAAAAATAATATCAGCCTACAAATTAATTGCTACTACATAATATACTACTTGGAGCATTCTAATAACGAAAACGAAGTGAGAAGAGAAAATAATTTTTTCTTTTGTCCTCTCTTAAGAGTTACTAGTTAAACATGAGGATTTAGTACTAAATATAATAATTTTACAGAGTGATTTCTACCTCAGTTGTTGGCGTTGACAGTTGACAGTCTGTATCATGAAAGATTACAAGTACAATGTACACTTATAAGTCATTGGATATAATATCAAGTATTTTTTCCCCTCATTATTATCTTCTACCTTTGGAATTGGAAAACTTGTGAGATTTAGTTCTTGTTTCTGGATCTCATGTTGTTATTGTTGATCTGCTCTATAGCTGAATTATATTGTGTATATAGACTCCTATACTGACTTACTCTGTTCTCTCCTTTACTTACTTATTATTTTTTACACTTGTTCTGTCTGGTTCTGGTTGTGTCTTGTGCTTCTTTAAATTTCATCTACTACAATATTATATATACTTTAAAAAAACACATCTTGACTTTGGCTTCTTCGCTCTGTTGGTGTTCTCTTCTCTTCACATTCTCATCTCATTGGCACTAACAACATCAGTCAAGAGTGGAGAGTGGGTGCGGGGGGTAAGGAACACATCTAATATTTCATCTTTCGTTATTTTTTACACACATTTTACACTATACACTATTTTTATTTTCTCTATAGTTTATTTTATTACTCATAGTTTAATCAAAATAAAGTTCTATCTATAATCTACTCGATATAAGTCAGACGTAATTTTTACTATATTTATTACTCACTATTATTATCTCAGTTTTTTTTGTGGGCATCTATAGAAAGTTGACGTCGAAAGAAATCAGCATAATTATATTAGTATATCTTTACCTTACTAATATATCCAATTATAGCCATTTTTATTACACCACGATACACCTTATCTTACAACAACACAATGTCCGTCTCCAGACAATTGTAAATTTACAACTTTATTAAAGTATCACATAAGTATAGGTACTTGGTCTTATTTTCGGAGGAGCAAAAAATAGATCTTATTTTATGTCCACAGTCCACACACGGCTTGTGTCATAATACCGTATAAAAATTGCTGACTTTTGAGTTTCTTCAGTGAGGATCTTATGCTATATATACTGCTATTACTAAGTAGATGGCCACGGTGACGGTTGTTGATTTGATTTCATGTGGATATATAAATTTCTAAAAATTATACTTTCAACTTTATTAATATATAGGGTAGGATGACCGCAAGTGACTTACTATCATCGGCGGACTGTATTTGTTCAGGAAGGTTGATAATGCGATGCTACTATTGACATTGACTTATTACTTTGTTGAAACATGGAGCTCAAATTGTTTGCTGTAAATCTGTAATATAGTATTAATAGGTTGTAGATGCCTCATAAGTAGTATGCTGTCATTTCCCCCTCTCCCCAGTTTTCTTCGTCTTGGATTTCAAATTGACAATTTCAATGTACCATATATACTTAAGTATCTATAATAAATACATATAATAATTCCATTTATCCATATTTATTTATCTATTTAATAATTTCAAATTCACATAATAATTGATTGTGCATATACACCTAATTAAATTATGGACATATATACTTCCTCGCAATGTTTGCTTTATGGGACGATGAGGATATCTGTGGGTGGGACATGAGGAATGATTATTCGATTGACTATTAGAGCTGAACTGTGGAATTCGAATGGAAAAGGAGAGTCATTATTGACATGAGTGATAAATTCTGACCTGCTGGTGGTGCTATATGGTTGTGTGGCTCTCTTCTCGTCATATTTTTCTAATGTCACAGAATAGGAACAATTTATAATAAGGTGTAATGGACGTAGGACTTTGTTAGGTTATTCAAGATATATATGCTGGGGCTTAATTTTATAAGTATTTATATTATGATTACTAAATAATATATTTACAGTCAGATATCTTCCCTGCCCTTCCCATTCCTCTGCTACGTATCGTCAAATTAATCCCTGACTCTGGCTCTGGCCTGGCAAGAAATTATATCTACATACACCTACTTATACCTTACCATAATCACCCTATATGGATGGATACGGCACACGAGTAAATACCATATAGAGTTAAATAGACTGAACCTAAAACTAATTTAGATTCAAAAACTTATTTATTTATCACTTCCTTATGTATCCTATCTCTACCCGTACTCCGTACCCGTACGCCGTACACCGTACACTGTGCACATTATCCCTATATTGTAATAATACAAGAGTACGGTGTATTTAATATTGAATAACGCCTATTGAGGCCCTATGCTCCGTCTCTCTCTCTCCCTCTCTAATGAACTAATAAACAATCACATCTCGTGTTTAAATCCAGATTCACTACTTTACACAGATACAGAATCTAATAAGTGTATATAGTAACTATAGTAGAAGCATACTTGTTAGTAGTTTAGCTGTAAACTAAGTCAATAGAATAATACCTAATTAGCTGTAATATCGCACTCGTCATTGGAGAATCCAAACGAGCCATATAGTACACTATTGTGTTTAAAATCAAAACCAAGACATCGAGAATCGAGATGCGTATAGATAATATCATTTGTAATGATTTTCTAAAATTCATTAATTTCTGTGTACTTTCTATACGGAAACGGAAAGTCAGCTTGGGACTTGGGACTGAAAGGGGAAATTTGTCACCTTGAAAATGAATAGGCATGCGAAGTACAGGGCCGGACAAAGAAATTGCTTTTAGGCAGCATTTTGTTTATTACATACAAAAAAAACATTTAGATTTTATTGATGGCTTTCTTTGGTAAAGTAAAATTTTGTATTTACATGTTTTTAGAAAAGTTTAAAATGCTTTTTTTACTTGATTCAGAAAAGTGCAAAATGTTCTATTTACATGTTTTGAGAAAAGTTTTGAATGTTTTATTTGCATTTTTTTAAAAATGTATTTGCATGTTTTTGAAAAGTCAAAATATTACTTTTACATATTTTTGAAAAACTGCAAAATGATCCATTTGCAATGTTTTTTTGAAAATTCAAGCAGCGGGGGCTGCTTGCGCTGCTGGCCACATCATCCGGCCCTGTTGAAGTAGTTAGTGAAACGGATCTTTTGGCCTTTGTGTGTCGTACTTAAATACTGGAATTACTGCAGTTGAAAGTGCCCCAATTTAAATTGGTACACGTTCCTTTCATACCAGTACCAGTACCAGTCCAGTATAGTAGCCCGAACCGAAACCTGAAAAACAAATTTTAATAGTCTTCCCTCTTTTAAGCAAAAATTGGTTGTATGAGTTTTCTTAATTCTTCAACAGGAGCGATTCTACTATCTTTAGTATGTAAAGTCATTCCCTATTATAAAGTATAATGGTGATGAAAAAGGAAGAGGAAACGTGACAGACCTTGTCTCTGTCTATATATTATATTGAGTGTTTGGAAAAATCGCTGATCATCAATGTTCACTCGAACGTGTGTTGGCTGTGACTTCTTGTTGTAGATAGACATGCATATAGCTGTAGAGTTACACACAGTTGTGATTAAAAGTATATACATTCCTTATGTATACTGAATGTGTGTACCTATTTGTACATTTTTGTTTGCACAGTGTAGCCTATACTACAGAGTATTATGAGTGACTCTGTTTATAGATCTCGAGTTGGAGAGATTTGACAGTCAAGTTAAGTCAGTTGAGTTTAGAAGAACAAAGTACAAGAATATAATAATAATTATTATTATTTTTAAACTTCCAAGCACAAAATTACCATTACCATTACCATTTCCATTGCTAGTTCCTCATCATCGTTCCTCAGCTTTTAAAGACGAATTTTTTTACTGAATACCAAAAATAAAATCCGTATGTAATGCCGTTCAGTAGCATTACTCCTCTGTATTAAGTATCTAATTAATTTTAATCAAACCCTAGTCTCCTGTCTACCTATAGGTACTAATCAACATTGTGTTCAAATTTGTCTCTCATTATTTTGCAATGAAATTCACTGGGATTGGGACTGGGAATTCTAATTATTTCTTCATTGATCACAAACTCAAGTTAACAGCCGCGCAACAGCCATGATAAAAAATAATTGATTTTTCTTTTTATAAAAATAAAAAATACTCAGCAACGTCTATAATCTGTGAGAGGAACCTTTTACATAGTCTGATTCCAAATTCTCTGTGTTCAATTGTTTAATATAGTACAAAAATACAAACCATAGTAAGACTGTCTACTACATACATATACATATAGTACGGTACTTAGTGAGAGTGACATTATTGAATTTGGAATTTTGAATTAATTAGTATATTATTATCGTCTTAATTGAAGGGAAGCACCGTCATTACTGTTCTACTCACGTTTTCCGTGCATATGCTGGAAATTCAAGCATTTGGTACAACTCGAGAATTAATTAACCTGCATATATTTTCGAGCTGGAATTTAAATCAGTGTTCACATGTTTAAATACTAATAGTATTTACTATGAATTATCTATATGTATAAAACACTCATGATACTGATATCAATTTTTTATTTGTGAGCTTTGTGAACTACTTACCCTCAACACGTTTCCGTCTGCTTACTAATCTCAGATAAAAATAAACGGAAAATAATTATAAAATCATTTTTGATGGTAACCCTGTTGTCAAGAATGCAAATGTATTGAACTGACAGTTATTCGAATTCGAGCGAAAACCAAACCTATGTACATGTAATATTATAGTGCTCGCAGTTTTAAAGAAAAGACAAAATATTACTATACGCTCTGTATGAAAGTAAATCGGAACGTGTACAGAGGAACGGAAAACGGGAGTATTGAGATTAGGATTGGGACGATAAGGATATAAGATTACCATTACGATATGTTAATGTACATGATGTACATTATTGTACTCAACTTCTGGATGGATTAAACAAGTGTCTCATTTTTGCAAATTTGAATGAATTATATTTTATGTATATAATTTACATATTATATATGACTCCTGGATAAACTCTCGTGTTCATTTTTATATTCGTCTCCTTCGAGTATACTCAAACCTCATGCGACTCAAGAGAAAACAAGTTTGCTTTCTTTATTTTTATTTTTATTTCAGTTTTTTTTGTGAACCACACACTGTCCTTTCCCGCTTATCATTTCTATTTTTTAGTTTAAAAAATCCAGCGTCTTCCCTCAGGGCCGGATAATGCGGCCGGCAGCGCAGACAGTCCTTGCTGCTTGAATTTTTTAAAAACATGTAAATGGAAAATTTAGCGGTTTTAAAAAATATTTAAAAAAAAATATTTTGACTTTTCAAAAACATGCAAAATAAATTTTTTTCGACATTTCAAAAACATGCAAATAAAACATTTTCCACTTTTCTCAAAACATGTAAATAGACCATTGAGCAATTTTATGAATCAAGTAAAAAGAACATTTTAAACTTTTCTAAAACATGTAAATACAACATTTTGCTTTACTAAAGAATACCATCAATAAAATCAAATTGGCGGTTTTTGTATGGAAACAAATTGCTGCCGAAAAGCCAAAAGCAATTCCTTCGTCCGGCCCTGTCTTCTCTGCCTATGTTTGCTTCATGATTTAGCCAATTTAATTGGCAAGAATGTTATGTCTGCATTTTCATTTCTACTACGGTTACGGTTATTACGGTTAATGAGTGACGAATTTGCGTTTAACTATAATGTTAGCTGTCTGTGTGTTCGTCTGTATGGATCTTTAATTATTCTATTGAGTCTTTGCATGTGCTGTAGTAGTAATTGATCCCTTATATACTCCTCTTCATTTTTATGTTTTATTTAGTCTATATGCAAACTTACCATATACTTAAACCTATAGTTTGCATGCTGTAAACAACATAGTTAAACTAATGTACACTTATAATTAATAGTAATATAATGATTTTATAATGCTATAATTTGCATTTTCGTAGAAGAAAATTGTTATTGATTAAGGTTGACGATGACGATGATTTTAATTACTTTTTTTTATTGCATGAATTAATTTTTTGGATTGTGTCTCATTTGTTTTTGTTTTCTAAATTTTTGTTTGCCAATATAATTTCTCGAATTCCATCTCTTTTCCACTGAAAATAATCTCCATTCGACCGCCACCGCCTGCCCCCGTTGTATTATTTTGTTTCGCTGCTTAAAAATGTACAATATATATTCAATGGGGAGAGAGAGAGATTCATATATGTAATAACAATTTTGAAAAGAAACAAAAAAAAAACAACCAAAACAATGAACCCGTCTCGTCTGGTTGACTTGTCTTTTGGCGTGTATCGAATGGAATGGTAAGAATTTGTTTTGTCCACCGTTTTCTTTGTATCTAACGACTCCTACTTAAGATTAGTTAAGAAGTCACAATGTGTAATGTTATAGCTTTGCACCACACCACAGTGTATGAAGAGCTATTTGACAAAATGGGACAAGTCCAATTTTTTGGTCAAAAATGAGATTATTTGCTTTACGTGTTCTATTCAACTAGATACGGTACTGTTTTGAATGGTAAAGGTCAAAGTTCAGCAAAAGCAATAATTAAAGCCAAAATTTAATTTAATTTATTTTTTATTTATTTTATTTTATATTTAAATTAAATTTAGCCAAAATTTCGTTTTTTAGCAACATTAAATAATTTTTGGTAAAATAGGATATAAGTCCACCTACAGCACGAATTTCTGATTTAACTTTACTTTTTGAATGTTTTGATATAGCTTGTAGAAGACAAATGCCGTGCGTAAATTTTTACTATGCAAGAAAAAGTTTAAAAGTAAAAAAAAACTCGTTTCACTAAAAACGATTAAAATTTCATCTTATGGACTTTGACTCCACGTTAAGTTATTGATTTTGAGGCAAAACGGGATAAGTTCACAAATTAAAATTTTTGAAAATTTTCTAAAAAACTCCAGAGTCATTCTTGATTTGTGAACCTACTTGTAATAACACTTCGTCAGCTACAGTACCTGTAGAAAAAAATTGAGTTCAAAGAAATAATCTGCGGTCATCTTCTATTCATTGTTCCTTTTGTTCCTGTAAAAATTTGTTTTGATGGACTTGCCCCCGTTTTGCTAAAAAACTCTTCTTCTGCCTACTGATTACAGTATACCCGCACAGATTACATTATTGATATGAAATTGTAATTATATCGATAGGTATATATACTGATAGGTGCACTTATGCAGTATGCACTTGAACTTATAATCTCGACACGGGTAGTTTCTGGAATTCAAGAACATAATTATTACATGGAGTTCATGCATATACTTATTTAAAATGTGGACATTTTAATTAAGGGGAAATGTGCAAATATACAGTATAGTGGATTATAATTGCTGGCTCTGTGGGCTATCTGTATTATATGAAATTATAAGTTCCATATGTAAAAATAGAAATGCATATTATTAATACGTTTAAAATGGAGAAAGAGGCAAAGTCAAACAGTCAAAACTTGGAGCAAAACTTGACTGTAACCCTACCATTTACAACTATAGAAACACTCCCATTTTTATAATACGGACATACGGATACCGTTCTCAGCACCAGTACCAGTATAATGTCGAAAGTAAGGAAATAGTAAAAAAAGCGAGAAAGTGTAACTTTTAATAAAAGGAACGAACTTACTTAGGGAAGAAGGTAGTTGAACGTTATGGATATTCGGATTGCATGTGAATGCGACATTTTCAAAAAAGTCAATAAATATTTCCATTTTGTTCCAAACTCTGACGACCACACATACATAAGTTAGCATGGTGGCTGCTACTGTGAGTATAAAAAAAAAGTAATAAAGTAAAGTGCATAGGCTATATATGCATTTAATTCAAGGAATTAATTGTACTCACGGCCACATAGCCACAGGAATGAACCTGTGTCTCGGTCTCGAACCTCTCGAACCACAAAATATGGAAAATAGAAACGCATAACGCATTGTTTATTGTAGGAATAGAAATAGAACGCAAAACTCCTTTTCATAAATTACAATTTATAATAATAATTAAGTAGGTTTTTTGATTATCACGTTCTCCATGTTGTTGTTGTTACTCCCATTGCATAACTATATTGTATGCATACTGAAGGTTATTGCGTACCCACAGTTATTTTTGTTTCCCTCTAATCCTAATCAATGTCAGTTGCAGTGCAGTAGTAGTGATGCAATATAGTTACTATGTGTTCCTGAACCTTCGCGTAATAAATAGAATTACTAGATGTAAATAGTAAAAATGCCGTAAGAATTATTGAGTAATTAAATATGACTGCTATAGTATCTCATGATGGTAATGGTAATTAGATGAGGTTGCAGTCTCTGCTCCCTGCAGTTTATTTATTCCTTCAAATCTATTTTCGTTTTAGTAAATAATTCATTACGTAAATTGTGTACTCCTCCTTACTTAGAGAGTGTGGTTTGAAAATAGCCCGTAATAATGCTATTAAATTGTACGATAATAAGCCATACGTAACACAACACAGTGTGTGTACCGACTACTGACAGAGACAGAGGACATAGAGATTATATTTTAGTTGAATGGAAGTTATACTATAGGATCTATAATTTAGCGGAGTGACTCATAAACCCTATTTATAAATGCTCCCACTTGAACCCTTCCAGAATCCAGAGAGTTTTGTTCAAGTTGGAGATCAATGATGTTAAAGGGGTCGTCTACAAATTATGTGATCCAAGAAAATATTCGGAGGGATTAAAATAATGATAGATTTCAGTAATTACGAAGGAATATTTTACCCCCCCCCCCTCTGTTCGACACGTCATGGATGGACGTCACTTTTAGCACGTTTGTTAACGACTGGCTTTTATTGCACGTTGCGATCGGATTTCTTCTGCCATCCATACCAGTACCAGTATTAATAGTTAAGTCGGATGAGCGCACAAATACTATACCTACTGATATGCCTATATAAGTACCTATTCCGTATAATTTTTATGCACGGTTTACGCTTTCACCTATGTACATTCATGGTATTTTCAAGGGAGTAATTATGCTTATAATTACAAGTGCACACAGGTTGTAATTATTGTTACTATTGCAATTTCAATATTTAAATTCCAATGGGGTGAATGAAAAAAGGCAATGTACTCAAAGATCCAAACCGAAACCGAGCGAATGCATTCTGACTCACGAACGACGGCCGTTCGTAGTCGTAGTTCAAGACACATTTTATGTCTTCAATTTAATAACGAGACTGACGGACAGGAAGTATGCCTGTCATGTGTACTTTTACAGATGCTCAAGAAGACCGACGACGCCGACAATGAAACATCACTACATCACCACCTTTTCTACGCTTCACACCTTCACACATGCAAAAATTGCAGTCATAGATTCTTGTCACTTGCCCACACTTATCGTCATCGTGACATCTGCAAATTTGTCTCCAGTCGGGTTGAAATATTTGAGAATATAAGCGTACACGTACTTTACGAACGTGCAATGTATAATTTAACGTTGACAGTCTGTTGACAGAGACACTAATTGCTCACTAGTCAGCTAACTGTTCGTACGAGTCAAATTCAAATCCAATTCTCCGTTATTTTTTTTAACTATTTACACACATGCATAAGACATACGTTGTAAGTAATGCGATGGGCAAAATTGAGATAAAATGACGTACTTTTACGTGATTTTAAATATTATTACAGCTACTTAAGTACTGCACACATTATTAAGTCGGTTTTTTATTAGGCACGGATTGTAGCTCTGGTTCTGGTGCTCGTCTAGTTTGTGGAGATGTATTCGTTAGAAATTATAAGTGCATGCATGAGACTCGGCACGTCCACCATTTCAATTTTTTTAAATTATTAAATCATAATACTATGTAAACTAGAGCTATTAAATAGGAGTAGTATACTTCAGTGAAGAGCGTCCATCACGTTTAATTGTCTTCAGGAAGGTATATCATATAAAGATCATAAAGAAACCTGGCTCCATCCCGGAATTTTGGGCTGCGCTTTCCATACAATAGAATTTCCACTTTATAATTTGATTTTGTCAACGAATACTTAACCAAAGGTGAGTCACCTGGTCTGAATTAATTATTAATCCTGTCACTGTACTGGGGATTATTTTTTTGATTTCAATTGTTTTCTACAGGTACTGTTACTGACGAAGCATTATTAAAAGTCGTTTCATAAATCTAGACTAACTTTGGAGTTTTTTAGAAAATTTTCACAAATTTTAATTTGTGGACTTATCCCATTTTGCCTCAAAATCAGTAACTTAACATGGAGTCAAAAGTCAGCCGGGTGAAATTTTAATCGTTTTGAGTGAAATCAAACTTGTATTTAACTTTTAATCTTTTTCTTGCATAGTCACATTTACGCACGGCAATTGTCTTCTACACACTACGAAAACACTCAAAAACTAAATTTAAATCGGAAATGCATGTTTTAGTTAGGTTTGTCCCATTTTGCCAAAAATCATTTAATAGACTTAAAACCCGTTTTGCAAAACACGAAATTATGGCCATTTTTATTTATTGCCTTTTGGCTCTACTTTGACTTTGGTCTTTACCGTTCAACGCAGTAACGTATCTAGTTGAATAGTACAAGTGACTCAAGTAATCTCATTTGTAAAAAAAATAGACTTGACCAGTTTTTCTAAGCAACTCTTCATATGCTGCATTGTGAAACCGAATGATAAATATCTATAGCAAAAGTCAAAAATAGAAGTAATTAATTTGTAATTATCCTTACTGCTACCCTAATGAACCTTCTAATGAGTAAAGCTCTGTTTTATTATGTAAGCTATTCTCAGAAAGGATATCACAGATTACCAATAAGCCAGACAATCCATTATGTCCTCCGTCTGTATTTATAGTGACATTGACAATCGGCACACGAGAACACAGTATCAATAATAAATCAGTAGGATTTAAATTTAAACTTTGAATTTAAGTAAAACGAGGCTCACTTTTGTTTTCTTTCTGACATGTTTCATGCACTAATACTGATTTTAAGAACAATGCTAATATATATACTTACCAAACAAACTGTTGAACTTTGTTTCAGTGTTAATAAGATGATCTTTAATGAGGCGTTACCTCCAGTGTAATTACCCGTCCTCTGAAGTTTGACCGCAGCTTCTAATATAGAAAGATTATTTAAATTATGTGTTTATTTACCTACAATACTACAATTACATGGGTTGGAAATTGGAAATAGTAAATAAATAGAAATTAGAACACGATACTGCCAACATTCCATTCGTAACTCGTAATTAGCTGATCTGTAAATGTGAACCTTAATTCTGAGTTCAGTTACATACCTACCGTGGGTGTAGGTTTATAATACTCAAAATGAGACCCGCCGGACCCGCGTGTTATTACAGACTCCTTGCATTATTACAGACCCGCGCATTATTATAAAGAAAAACAAGCAATGTAAATATAGTTGTATGGTATGACAATGTTGATGATATAAGACGTAAAACTACGACGCAATGATTCTGACTGTAAATAAAAGTTGAATATTTCAGTACTTACAATTAGCAAAGAAGGCGCTCTTGGTTTTGATATTCCAATAAAACTGTGTTGTAAAATTGTAATAATACTTATTGCAGCTTAAGAGTATATTATGCGCAGTTTAAAATTACTTACGATTAGCATAATATGTGACTGTATAATATTATGTTTAAAAGAAATTGTCTGTGGTACAAAATACAAAGGGAATTTGCCAGTTGCATATTGGGGGAATTGAGGATATATGATAGTATATATGATCATCCAAACTCGGTGATAATAAATTATGGCAATGTAGTATAGTAGAAGTCGGACGGCAAATAACACACGTATACTGGTACTCGTACTGGCTTACTAACTATAGGCATGCCTGTGTCCTGTGTACATTTATCTCTTTCAAGTCCAATGGCAAAAGCCAAATCCCATTAAACCCACAACGCGAATATAAGCTGACGTTATTTTAAATATCTATTGCAAATTGCAACCGCATTATTATTATTTATTAATAGTAATCGTTGTTTCATTGACAGAGAGAGAGTTACAGTCTTTGTTTTCGTCTCTCACACACAGAAGCTGATTCATTATTCATACATTGAGAGGGGAAGTTCATAAAGCTACTAACTAAATAGGTCATTACTACCTCTTATACAATTTATTATTTTAAATTAAATTAATTCTTTTCAGCTTAAACAAAGGAGTATACTTACAAAAAATATTATACCGTTTACCGTTTTGCACAATAAGCAGTTATTTCTTCTAACCATATAGTTACATATCCTCAGAGTCGTTTTTATTTAATTTTTGAATTACTTCCTTGTCCATGAATTACAATTTTATTTTCACTCTTCCTTTTAAGTTTTATTTTTAGCCCATGAACTTTTGATCTTTACATAATATAGTAAAATTAGATAGTAAGATATTTTATAGGCTCATTAGATATGCAATTGGGTGCAAGGAGGGAGTGTAGGGAGTCATTGGAATTGACACTGAATACATTTTTTATGAGCTCTTAAAATTTGTGGCAATGACCTTAAGCTTCCATATTTGTATGTTTGCTTATAGCACGACATATCATTCAAGTTCAGTATCATGCGATATAGTAATAATAATTGTAATAATACTAATGGGCTAATGGGGTTTCATCGTCACTCGCACAAAACATAATGTGTAGATTGTAGAAATGAGCTATAATTAACTACAGCAGTTGTATCACGAAAAACAGGCTTTACGAATTTTTCTATTATTAATACAGCTATACTATTTGCACCTTTACTTGACTCGACTGTCAACTCTTGATAACTCATATTTTATCTAGTACTTATGTATTTATACAGCAATTACTTATGACGCGCGAAAAGGTACGACTGTGTTAATAAATGTAAAAAATAAAATAAAATCGGCGAAAGTTGTGGTGGTGTTCTTAAGGAAGGCGTTATGTAGACAAAAGGTGTAGGAATTACGGCTAATATTCAAGTTTTTGGAATTCGTCAGGTGTATATAGTGTCTGTGTCTGAGAGTGTTTTATTGCTATTAAATAAATGTAAATGTTGTGAATTATACAATAAATTAGGAAAAGAGATGGAACACGAGGCTGCTGGACAGGAATTGGTGAAATGCGTCCTGGTTGGGGATACGGCAGCTGGGAAGACACGTCTCATATGTGCCAGAGCCTGCAATGCTCGACTTTCACTCCGCCAACTATTGACAACTCACGTGCCCACCGTTTGGGCCATCGACCAGTACCGAATGTACAAAGAAGTCCTAGAAAGATCTATGGCAAATGTTGATGGTGTTCAGGTGAGCGTTATGGTTCTTCTTTATTTTTTTTTCAAAACTCAATATTTTAGCTTCAGTTTTAGCCATTTCAAATTTGCAGTAGGAATTTTGGAATTTATGAGAAAACTAATAAATTTTATTTTTTGAACGCATTTGTGACGGTTGTTGTGATATGCATATAGGTATCACTGAGACTGTGGGACACATTTGGTGACCATGAAAAAGATCGTCGATTTGCTTACGGGCGATCTGATGTCATTCTCCTTTGTTTCTCACTTGGGAGTCGGAACTCTCTGTTACATTGGTAAAATTATTAATAGATTCTTTTTGTATGTTCCGCTGGTTCCGGTTCCAGTTCCGGTTCCGGTTCCGGTTTAAGAACGATATTTACTTTCCCCCTATGCCCTATTATGTAGTCTGTAGAGATGTGTGGGTATGTGGATATGAAGGGGAAAAAAGCATTTTGTTTGTTGTTTTATGTTTTGACAGTTCTAATATGTGGTTTCCTGAGATCCGACGATTTTGTCCGGACACACCTGTAATTTTAGTGGGCTGCAAGAATGATCTCAGGTTCCTCTGTCGAGATCCCACGTACTTGAGTTTCTGTCGGGATCGAAGTCCATTCCTCAGACCAGCTCGTGAGTGTGATCTTGTGATGCCTGAGCAGGCGAGAGCTGTGGCGACTGAGCTTGGAGTCCCCTACTACGAATCCTCCGTCTTCACATACCATGGCGTCAATCAAGTCTTTGAGAACGCCATCCGAGCCGCTCTCATCGCTCGACGGAATCAACGATTTTGGATGACCAACTTGAAACATGTACAACAGCCGCTGCTCCAGGTGCGTCCCTCATCAATTTCTAGACACTATTCAGAGAGCAAAATGTTTGGAATATTTACTATTCCTTATTTTATATTCGATATTCATATTATGTCGCCTGTGAAGAATCAAAATGGCCCAGGTCCAATGTAAGCTAGAATTAAATAAAATGAGCTATCTCAAATAAACTAGATGCGAGGCAGGTGGGTAAAATGTTAATTATGAGTTTTTGAAAAATGCAAAATGATCTATCTACACGTGTTTGCAAGTTGCAAAATGTCCTATCTACACGTGTTTGCAAGTTGCAAAATATTCTATTTACAAGTTTTTGACAGTTGCATAGTGTTTTATTTGCACGTTTTTGAAAGTTGCAAAGTGTTTGATTTGCACGTTTTTGAAAGTTGCAAAATGTTCCATTTGCACGATTTAAAAAAGTTCAAAATGTTTTATTTACACGTTTTTGAAAGTTACAAAATGTTTTGCTTTTTACATACTTGTTTTTTGAAAAGTGCAAAGTTGCCTGCTTACATGATTTTTGAAAACAAGATCATGTTTTAATTTTTGTTGTTTTAGCTAACAATGGATATGGGTCATTTTGATTCTTCACAGACGATATATTATGACTCTTAGGTTATTTTCTTTTTGTAGTGATATGAAAGTTATTAATCCATATTATATTTCCACAACTTTATAGGCACCATACTGCCCTCCTAGTCCAATGAAGGAACTCAGCCCTATAGAAATCTATCCAGGGAATTTTTGGGGCGATATTAAATCAATGCTTATGTCTCAATACTTTCCAGATCTTGTGTTCCTCTCAGGTAAAATGAGTCAAAATCAAATCAAATAAGTATATCACTTCCACTATATGGAAACCTATTTATCATATAGTACCTGATATACTATATGTAGTAGCGCATTGGAATGGAAGCTCATTGATCAATACTTTTGGTTTTGTCCCCTATAAATTTGACCGGATAATCCTTGTGTAGGTGGCAACGAAATCAACGCGCATCGCTTTGTTGTCGCCGCTGGAGCCCCGAATTTGGCACAGTATCTCGAGCCTGAAGATGTGATTTTTATTCGGCGAAATAGCGAGACAAGCACGGTATGTGACATGAGCAGTAATGAGCACAGCATCTATAATAAATTACTGTTGATCATTAATTTCTTCATCTGCGCTCACTGTATATAACTGTAGGATGCAAAAGACAAAAACAAACTAATAATTACGACGATATACAGTACTTATGTCGCAAATAGAATATATGGCATTCCGTTGTGGGATAGGTGTATGATGTAATTATTATTTTGTTAATAATCATGAGATTTAAGATTTTGTTTTTTGTCTTGCACATTTTATGAAATGAAGGCAAGTGGTAGCACAGTGGATGAAACCGAGTGTTTACTTCGAAAGAATAATGCATCCGCAGAGGCTGTTGGCTACATCAATTCCATGTTCTCTTCGTCGACAGAGCTTCATTGGAAATCAAATAAAAAAATTAATAAATCTCCAGCCATTGACTATGTGAAAACGAGAGACTCTGTTGAGAATATTGGGACCGTTCAAGTGGTGGTTCAACTCACAGAGAAAGTGTCATACGATACCGTCCGAACTCATCTACACTTCCTGTACACGGGTGAACTGCCTACTACCTCCCAAAGTTCCATCGACGTAAGCAGTCTAATGTTTCCTTTAATGTTCTAGTTTTAAATTTATTTTGTCATTTACGTAGAGGTCATTTTTGGAATTTAGCACTTTTAAATTCTTAGGAAATGCGGGTCACGGCTGAATTATTTAACATTCCTGAACTCCTCCAATATTTGGAATCATGGGCAACACGGGACTCTAAGCTTTCTGCCGACCTTAAAAAGTCGTATAGACAGGTAAGTTCCTACCTCTTTAATTACATTTCTCTATTTTAACAGATTGAATTCTCAAGTTACTTAATGCAAACTAACTACACCTACTTACAAACATAATTTTATATTTTTGAAAAATTTCAGTTTTTGAAGGCTGCACTGTGGGAAAAAGGTGTTCAAGGATACCATACAGACGTCGTGTTCCATTTGGACGATGGCAAAGTTTCAGCCCACCGGGCAATTCTCATGGCTAGAAGTGACGTAATGAGAGCCATGTTTTCTGGAGATTTCCGTGAAAGACGAAGTCACTCTGTGAGTCAAAATATTCTCCACTATGAGGATGATACACAATTATTATACTCTTTTATTATGAAAATATCATTGGAAATCGTAAATGGATGAAATTAGAAAAAAACACGTTAACTAGTTTTTCCTATGCTACATCGCATGTGAAGAACCTAAATGACCCATATAAATTTTTAACTAAATACAAAATGTACTATCTACAAACAGTATATGAATATCATGCTATCCTAAAGGCATGTAAATAGAACATTTTGACACTTTTCAAAAAACGTGTAATTAGAACATTTTACACTTTTCAAAAAACGTGTAATTAGAACATTTTACACTTTTTAAAAAACGTGTAGTTAGAACATTTTACACTTTTCAAAAACTCATAAAATTAACATTTTACGCACCCAATTAATTTAGTGTTTTTTATTAAGTAGCTCATTTTAATTCTAGCGTAAATTGGATATGGGTCATTTTGGTTTTTCACAGATAATATAGTGCTAGACTGCTGCTATCAATCACAGATAATAATATTCTGGCATAGGTCCGACCTGTTTTTAGTTTTAGTACATAAAAAAACCTACTTAAATTGTATATTGGGAATATTAGGTTGCTCTCCCCGGCGTGAAGAAAGAGGCATTTATGTGTTTCTTGGAATATTTGTACACCGACTCACTCAGTCCGCCAGTGCCTATAGAGATAGGGATGTCATTGGTCGAGCTAGCAAATCGACTCTGTCTCCCTCGGCTAATCAATATTCTGGAAAACATCATGATTAATGATATTGCTCAAAAACAATCACTCGGTGTGGATGTCACTGATGAGTGTATTCGAATCTTGGAGCCAGCACAGGTGCTATATAATCTACCTTTTTAATAATAATATACTGTTTTATACATCATTTTTATGTCGTGTAGATTCCCGAATTAGAACCGTTTGCGGATTTGTTAACAACAGTTTAACACACATGACATTAAATTCCATATGTTACGTCCACCTTAATTATTAGTTGGTAGTTAGCCACAGACCAGGGAGGCATTAGAAGAAAACCGGTAGACGTTTTTAGTAACTTGTTCATGTCAATAATACAATTTCCTTAACATGTAGCTTCACAATGCAGAGCAGCTTGCTCAATGGTGCCTGGTCACAATCTGTGAGCACTACGACACCGTTTGTCAGAAGCACCTCAAGATATTTAAGGAACTCAGTCCAGAGAATCGTCAGTGGATTTCACAGAATCGATGGCCCCCTGTCTGGTAAGTTGACTATAAATATAACATCTCTGCGTCATCTGTGTAAAAGGCACAATAGTTCAAAACGAAATACGAAATTTTCTCATAGGTATGTCAAAGATTTCGACTACTACCAAAAAGCCCTGATAGAACGTTACAAACTGGAGAATCCGGATAAAGGACGGAAAAGGAATAATTCTGGGTGTCTCTGCTTCTCTTCAAAATCTAGAAGGGACGAGAATGAGAAAAATAATATAGTCACCTGATTCCATTTTTTTTCCTTTTTCTTTCATAAAAAGGTCCCAAGTTTGTTCGAATAACAAATTCGATGATGGACAGTTGTACTTTGTATCATATAACATCGTCTCTCTCTCTCTCCCCAACATTTAACATTGACATATTTAAGCAAGAAACGAAACCAGAGACAAAAAATCAAGAAGTCGTGAAAAGTGAAGTCTTCTTGGGTCTTGTTTGCTCTTTTTTTTTTAGCTTTTACCACTTTCCATTAAACAAACTTATCGATTTCCATAACCGACTTCTTGCAAACATAGACTATGATGATAATACTACAAACAAACTACAAGCCGTACTGCAACGTAAACGCATACAGATGAGCGATGCACATATATATACACTACAGTATATGTTATATCACAATTGAAAGGAATTTTCAACATTTAATTTTCTAACACACACACACACGCTGTCTATCTATGAGATATTTTTTTCCAATCACTTTTCCCCTAGCGGAAGTGAGGTAATAGACGAAGGGAAAACAAAGTATATATAAAATGAAAATTACATATTGGGAGAGAACGGGACGTGAAAAAGATCTAAAATTATATGAGTGATGACAGTCAACGCCGCAGGGTCAGATTTAATTAAACACAAAACTGCTTCATTTATTAGAATCTGCATCTCTCTGTCTTGGTATATTCTTTGTACTGACAGAATTTCTCAGATCTACACACATTACATAATACATTCTAATCATTCCTTTGATACTTTAGCTACGAACCTTACACATATATGTCCTTAATAATAACTAATATCCTTCAGTAGAGAGGTATAAGGTTTTTATTTAATAGCTCTATATTAGATAAACTTGTATAAGGATTATATAAGGATACGGCCAGGGATATGGATTTCATACTCCGATTCTCAATCACATTTTTGATTCTCTGAAACAGACTGGCGCGGTTTAGCGCGGAAGCTATTATAATAATTATTGCTTGTAATTTTTATTTCAAATAACTATTTCCATTTTTTTTTCGTTTTCGTTCAAACGCATAACTAATAATATGACTTTGCTTCATGTTTTAAAGTCCACCAGAGGTATAAGTACGTTTATAGAAAAAGTGTATTTTTATTGACAGGACACACACAGTTTTAGTCTTTCGACTTTTGAATTATATTTTGTAAATATTAATCATTCCATTATTGTTTTTACGAAGTGTTTTTAACAATTTAAAAATATTATATGCATATATATATTACAGGCAATTTATATTTTTGCTTCCCAAATATTCTTTCATTAATTTTAATGATTTAATTAATTTGACAATAAGAATAACGAAAACAAAATAACAAGTTGCTTCCTCATTTTGTTACACAATGCACTTTCTCGCAACTCCCATATAGTTTAACAATAATGAATAATTTTAAAAAGTAAAATAATATACGAGGTGAAAAAAATAAATATATCTGGAGAAATTCCGTGTCAGTGTCGTCGTCGTCGTGTGTGCAAAATTTATCATTGTCGTTTGAAGATTTCAAGATTAGTAAAATTGTCAATTGAAATTACATAATTATATGTAAAGAAAAAAGGGGGGGAATGTAATGAAAAAAAAATGTTGCTTGAATTCAGAATTTTTGAACAATAATTAAAATATGTGTGTAAAAAAAGTACCCAGCCATTTCTGCTCCTCCATAAGCCTCAAATTCAGCCTCAGCTTATATTATAGTCTCAAAAAAAGAAAAAAGAAATATTACAAAATCCAATACTATATACTAAAAGGACTACTACTACTACGATGTGACATAAATATATTAAGTGAGTAGTTATGTAGTTAATGAATATATATAATATATGTAGTTTTACTCGTATATCTTCTCGCGCAAAAATAATCCACAGAAAACCGCTATCTATATACAACTTACAATCTACGACAAAAAGATAAAATGAAACTTGTCTTTCATACGTTTTTATGCACATATTAAAATAATAATATAATAGCAATCATATAAAATCGAAATCTGCATTCTATATACATAATAATTACAACACTTAAACCAAATAATAATAGCATTATTAATCTTGGTGCTTCTTGGACACAAAAGGTAAATTAAAATATAAGGGACTCTATATAATACTATATACCCTATATTTGGAATTGTAGATAGTCGATATGGTACAGTATCTATATATGGATATCTAATTACAAATAATTTATACATATTTAACTATAACTCAAATAACTTAAAAAAAACGTAATACAAAACACCAATTTTATCTTACCTATGCATAAAAATTTATATCTTCCGGATAACATTTTCAAATAATACCCGTGTTTAGTAGTGTAAAGAAGCATGTTTGACTACAGATATTTGATTTGTTTTTCTGAATATGTATATAATAGTTTACAATACTAAATATGGTTTCAAATTAAAATATCAAAAAAGAATGGCAAGATTATAATATAATTACATTACAGAATTAACGGACCGAACGTTACTGACGATGAATATCCAAAAGATATAAAATTATATAATATAGCTTCCTCAATAAGTCAAAAAGTATGTTGAGAATTAATAAAATTAGGTTTAAGATCTTCAGGGGTGTACCTATACCTATATTACATATTAGGTAGATAGATGGGTTTGCATTAATTATACTATATACTCCTTTACGACAAAAGTATGTGAAGTGTGTAACCAAAGGTTCCATTGATGTAAATTACATAGACTTGGTTTCATGTGTTCCTATATATATAAGTATATACTTTAGTCTTTAGATTTGACGTTGTGCAACCAATACCAGTAACAGTTATAATTATACTTAATTGTAGTACTTAACTTGCGAATCACATTAAAGCCTCTGTTCCCCATAATTAATCCAAAAAAACAAACCATAAACAGGCATGTACATATAAACAACGAAAGTTCCACATTACTAGTAGAGTTTACTTAAGTATGATTGTCAATGCTCTGCCCTTGTGAAAATAATGTAAAAATACATATTCTATAAATGTGATTACTTACTTACTATACATTATGAAATATGGATACTTATTTGTGTAAGTATGAACATGCATGTAAATTCTTGTTCTCGAATCATGTCGAATGGAGCAACGGAAAAATAATTCCAAACATATTTGAATTTCTGTATGATCAATAATTGAGTGGATCAATTTAAAAACTTAATTTTATGTAACACAACACACAGTAAGTACCTATGTAGTGTGTGGTTACTAGCATTTATAGATGGAGACAAATGATGTAAGTAGGTATACCTACCTTTAAATTAAAATATTTATAAAATACATACATAATAAATAAAAAAAAGAGAAAAAACGACAGAACTTCACTCAATTTACTTATATAGCAATTTTAGTAATAAAACTATAGCGATTGAATTCACTTCAAATTAATACAAATTCCAAATGACAAAAGGAGTGTTCGACTTATAATATCTGTTAATATTATATAATTCCTTCGTAAACCCCAAAAATACTGAAACTAAAATTATAGCTACAGAAAAATACTGGTACTGGTTAAATTAAACGCTTGTGTGGAAAAAATGAAATTGTAAGAATATTATAATATATGTAAAATTATAGAGAATTAGTTGTGTATTGAAGACTATATTGAAAAATAATTCCGTGAATAATCATTTGATATTTTACTAAGAAGCAACAATAATTCAAAATAAATCATAATATATATAGATATAGGCCATACCCGTAAAATATAATGAACTGACAAATTTCACCCCCCTCCCTCCCCCTGAATAAATTTATTGTTATATTATAGTAAAATAATTTTTAAATCCTATATCGTGTATACATTAAATAATTATATATTATCTTACAAACATTATTTAGATAAGATAATATAAAAAATAGCCCACAAGACTGATAGATGAGAAAGTTTCGTAAATTTAAGACTTTACTTATAAGTACATGTTGCAATGTATGTGTAATTGTTATGAAAATTATTAGCTAAAAAAATAGTTCTGTAGTCAATAATTATTAATATCAATTTATCATTATTCTTTCTTGCAACATGCAGTGCGGTGCAAATTAAATGTAGAACTGTTTAGATAGTTGCATTATGTATTTTCAACAATTTCGCACTCAGAATAAAATATTTCCTTCTGTAAATGCAGATAATAATAATTATATATTAATGCAATAATTACAAATAAAAGGAAATTTTGAGAATGCATGCGATATACTACGTATGTAATCAGTAAACATCATTATAATATTATATTTTGTTATTATTACTTCCGTTTTCTTGGATTGAAGGTCTGTGTACATTATCGATTGTTGATTTAGCTTGAAAAAACAAAAATCTATCGTAGACTCTAGAAGTCTTGTTCCTTTCATTTTGCATTATTATTCGTAATAAGAATTTATGGACTTTTTGCGTTGTGTGCTTTAGCTATGTTTGGTACATAATATTGATTATTGAACGATACGTAGACAGCCGATCGTATTCCACATGTTTTTGTTAGCACGCCTTGAATAGATGAACGAGACTGTTTACGGTTTCCGGAAAAGTCAATACTATTTATAAAATTATGAACCCTGCTGATGCGCTCCTTACAGGAGCTATTATACCTATATAAACAATCCTATTGCAGTCGTTTCTCACAACATATGATTCCTAATACAGCAATACAATGAATGATTTAAAGTTTCTCGATGAATTGCATCGATTTGTTTGGACTTCGATGCGTAATTAATTATTAATAATGTGAACATGTGACCAAATAAAATGAAAGTATGAGCTTATTAGCGTTCGTAATCAGGTTAAAACTCATTTTTATTAGTTTCAAAAATGAAAAATGATCAAATCTAGTATTGACCCAATTATTATATAAAAAATAATCCAAGGTCATTTTATATGATTCTACAAATGTTTGTTTCGGTTATATTGTAGGACTGTTGTCAGAAGAAGTATAGGTAATAGGAAAACATATAAAAAGAAGCGTACAATTACTCAACTGTCTCAACGGGAATAACTGGAGGCAGATGCCTTATTTCCTCATAGCATTCATCGTACACTTTCCCGTAGCTCTCATGCCTTTTAATTAAGACGATGAGGGTACAGCGTTTTACTCCCATGGCGGCTCCTAATTCTTTCCCTGTGGGGATGAAAACATATGGGATATCCTGACTCTCACAAACGGCTGGCATGTGACTAACTACATCCACGGGTGTCACACTTCCGGCAATCACTACGATCCTACAAACATTGGAAAACACAAAATTGATAATTAAGTATCCACATTAAAAAAATTGTATTAAGACTATAGATACTGAAAACTCTATCATGCATAGGTAGTTTGAAACTGTATTTCACAAAACAAGTGAAGGTACTACATAACAATAACTGGCTAAAGAAATCCTTACCCTTTTTCACTTTTTTTAATTTTCGACTGAACAAGCTTCAATCCACTCCGAAGATGGTCCTTTTCTTTGTGCGCTAAATTTGGAAGACAAAAGTCATAAGCGTAAATATAAAGAATTAACTTATGTCAGAGAAAGTTTTAAAAAGAGATGAAGACATGAAGACAAGTCGTTTGTCAGGTCTAAAAATATTTTATAAACACAAGACCTTGTGCCTTTGGAAACAAACTCAATTCGATCAACCAGAGCCGTTTGCATATAAACTGCATTAGTCTAAAACATTGGACAAAATAACTGAACGGAACGATATTATATTGATTCTATAGCATTGTTGTATTGAAGATCGTTCTGCGATACTCCCCTATTATTGAACGGCGAAACTAATTTTTAAAACCTAATTCGAAACGATTAAGACAGTCATCCTCATAAGGATATTGGATACAAAAATTAACGAAAAAAAAGCTTTAGAGTATACAACAGCTGAAAGAGCGTACTGAGAATTTAATAGACCTGAAATTCAATGTGTGTATCAATCAGTATGAAGTCATGATTGACGATAGGTAATGAAACTAAGATACTCAATTACCTTTTTTGATGAGTTTGGTAAGCTTCTTGGCCAATTTTTTCGAAGCCATTGGATGGGAGATGACAGTAGCTCTGGCAGCCCGTTCTTCATAGCTTAAACGATTTTCCCCTTCCTCTACACCGCTCACATCCATTGTGTCTGTCATCTAGAAACAATAACAAATAATAGAACCTGTATTAGATTATAATAATCAAAAAATAAAAATGATACTTGATACGTCATGGAATGGTTCGGCAGTTTAAAGTCTGCGTACCACCAACCACCAAACCATCTATCCAAAGGAACCATCGCATCCCTCATAATTGATTAATCGAAATACAAATCGATCTAACCATCGTAGTAAATATAAATAAATTAGGTAATTGGTTTACACGCTAATATTTAAAAACAAAATCATAATAATCAACGTGATTTGTCCATAAATGAGTTCCATCAATAGTTTTAATTATTTAGTCCCAGAGCCTCAGTATAGCCAGCCATGTGGTTGTTCCACTAAAACCCATATGTATCTGTATAAGATACTAACAGGCCGTGCACGTGGTTTCACAACTGAATATTGGTAAGCAGTGGAAATGGGACGAAGCGGGGTATTAAAATTGATTTCATTCTTTACCAAATAAATGGGGAAATTAACAATAAATAGATTGTAATTAAAAAAACGGAGACAAATCAATAGGAAAACTTAAATAAATACTTTACCTTTTAATATATTTTGTCGGTCAATCCCAGCACTTAAAAATCCAGACCAAGGCTATTCTTTTAAATTAATGTATGCTATGTAATTTTACACTGCGGACTGCGGTACGTGTTGTGGAGCACGGCCAGGACCAGAAACCAAGTTGGCTTCTTCTATTTGAATCTTCCCTCCAATCCAGAATTCTGTATTTTAGGAATTTGGCGCAGAAGCTGTCACCCACACGGTTTTCTTTGACAATCTTCAAATCCTTCCTATTCTCTCTCCATCCCTCCTTCGCCCGTTCGCCGTCCCTTCTTCTATTGCTACAGTAAAATACTCCGTAGCACTACTTTAGGGAAGAGACACATATTACGTAAGCTACTAGGGTGGGAGGCAGTTTTTCAAAATGATGATGTGCCATGTTAAAGATAGCCATTTACGCAATGGTTAAGGTGCTGACAATAGGGGTGGGTGGGTGCCGAAATTTCTCAAGAATTGCTTACGTAATATGTGTCTCTTCCCTTACTACTACTACACTTTAATATGGTAATAAGTGTGGGACTCGCTGTGGTATTTTATAAACTGGGATAAAAAGGAATGTACTTGTGCTTCGGCAAATCCCGCACGGTAATCCCGTCGTCTACCTTCCTCCTCAGTCAGTCAGACTCCTCTTCTGTATATATTCAAGATGAACCTCAGTGATCTCACTGATCTCATCTCTCTCTCCCTCTTCTCTTCCTTCTCATGTCATCAGCTTTAAAACGATCAGCAGAAAAGGTACGGCAGAACATAAACACTGGATTTGTTAGTTGTAAGTCATAAGTAGTAGTACAAAAGTTAGTACTTCCCAACAACAAACGAGTTAATCATCCCAATTCCAACTACTAGCACTATTGAAGTAATTAAAATTACGACATTTAAATCAATTTTGAATCTTCTGCTATTAACATCAACTATTAACCAATACAATTTATTACTATTTGACT
Organism: Dicyrtomina minuta; assembly: GCA_949802685.1. Classification (NCBI taxonomy): domain Eukaryota; kingdom Metazoa; phylum Arthropoda; class Collembola; order Symphypleona; family Dicyrtomidae; genus Dicyrtomina; species Dicyrtomina minuta. The sequence goes on along the minus strand of OX461809.1, from coordinate 19,684,397 downwards.
GTATCCCATGACTGGATCTTGATGTACTTGTTCAATTTCGGTAGTTGCTATATATATAACATTAGCAATTAAATTATACATTAGTCTATTAGTCGAACCTTATAACGTTTAAGACGTAGCTATATGTGGGTGAATAATGCAAGTAATGAGAGAAAATAATAGTAATGATAATATATTATACTCGTAAGCAACTTTTAGCACACGTCATTGTGATTTGCGATTCTGATTTCCTCTGATCCTGGAAAGGAACAACGAGACTAACTTTTGAATTTTTGTAGTTTTTTTTAAGTCTCATAGATTGTTGATTAAGATTGAAGGTAGGAACATCGCTATGATGTAATTTTAATAACTCTAAAAATACTTCAATTGGATTTTTACCGTTTGATTTCGGAATTGGTTTCCCAATATATTTGATATTGATTGTGGTTGGCACACGTGGAGTGGAATCAGGCTTAATAATGATGTTAGTATCAGTATTTAAAGTGCTAGTGGAATTGCCTTCGTTTTTTTTGCTACACCTTGCTTGTACTATTTTATTACTTGAAATGTGAACATGATATTTTTTTATTAATTTGGAGATCGGAAGTCACTAGTTAGTTTGTCGTTGTCAGTCAGCTCTGCGATAGTTGGGAGTGAGCAAGTGTTTAGGATAATAGCCCTTGGTTGAAATGGACTTACATGTGATCACTAATAAGTTCCTTGAAAATATATGTGGTCATTGTAAGTTTAAGACTCACTAGTCAGTATCAACTCCAACGGATTATTCCGTACCGAATTATGTTTAAAACATAATCCTAATATAATAAGTATCCTTAGAAGTTGGTCTTTACAATAAAATAAAAAGGAATAAAGCATTTACTTAATTTCAGTCTATCACAGCGGGGTGGGCCATGGGTACACTTAGTTTTGAGTTCACCATTTTTTCAGATGGAAGTTTTAAGCCCTGTCACCGTCACCTGTCTGACTCCGCTGTCAGTGTCATTTATTTAATCTCAATTACTTGATCCGCATTAGCGTGAATTATTTGACTACTTTGATTTTGCAATTCAAGCACTACTGTTATGCTTTGGGATTTTGCTTATAGCTTCAAATTATTGAATCAATATTCAGTAATTTGAGTAATTCTTGTAATTCTAACTTTGGTCTTCTGTTGTAATGCGTGCACAGGGCAGTAATTAATGAATTCTTGGTAGGAAGTGATAGTCTTGGTCAAATTTTATTTGGTTGTTGCTCACCACGATTCACATATATTATTAAAATTGTTGTTTGCAGGACTGAATATCTTTGATTAAAATGAATTTCATTCGTCTGAAATCCTGTTGGTTTGTTAAACCACATCAAATAACAGATTAACAACCAAATCAACGTCTGTAGGTAACATCTCTTAGATTTGACATTGTAGTGTAGGGCTTAATTTGTGTGTCCATGTCATGTAATGTCTCTTGCGTAGTTGTAACTGAGAAGACAAAATAAATTTCTCACCTCTATTCCTAGCTGTGTACATTCTGTTGAATTGCAAAAATTGTGAAATCAATTGATGAGCTTTTGCTTTTTACTATAGTATGCTAAACTGTTGTTACTGTCAACTGTTGACTTTTTTGTTTAAAACGAACGAGTCAATCTTTACTCTTAATGTTTCGCTTTCAAATGTTTCCCTATAATGTTGAATGTTCAGCTCAACCTTGCTTTATTTTCTTATTTTCAGCAAAATTGATTGCCGATACAACCAAACTACGTATGAAAGGAAGAAAGCAGTGAAATGTTGCCTACTCTTGGTTTATTTCGAATTGTCCCTTGTCCTTACTATATAGCTGGACTTTGTGACAGGCCGAATTGCTGCTTCCGTCACTGCAGATCAGGTAGAATATCAGATTTTCATAGTAGTCTACTTTTTTACTTTCTGATGCTGATGTTAGTAAATACCTAAATAAAAAAGTTAAATACTAACAATACTTATTTTGGGGTCGTGTATTTAGATGTAGAAGCTGCCCGGCGAGAAGCTGCTGGATTAGATGTTGCTGACAAAGACGAATCGGAGCCCGAAGGTATTTTGAAACAATGTGTTTTTTGCTTTTTATTAAAATTATGTTTCCGATTTTGAAGTTAGATGATATATTACAGTAATATTAAATTAAATGTACGAATTTTCAAATGCGCTTTGTTTTATAGATGCAGAGACTCCTTCCGTTTCTGCAGTGGACAAAAAGCCATCGACGGATCCTCCACAAGTATTAAATTCGCCGACCCTAGAGTCATTTCAGATTCGTAGCCGATTTAACGAAGAAGGACAAGAGAAAGCAACTATTAGGATAAAAAGTTTCGATAGTCTAACTCTACCAGCATCAACGAATTCAGTGAGCTTCGAAGACAAAAAGTTATTCGGGATTAGTAATCCCCCATCGAAACTATTCATATCCAATGACGGAGCTAGCTTAAAACGCCCCAATGACAGCACATCGGATGGAGAAATAGGAAATAACATAAAGCGTATCAAACTGGAAGAACAAGAACAACCCCAACGATCCATATTTTGTAATATAAAGACTGAGAAAACGGACTTAAACGTATCAAAGAAGTCGTTTGATGACGATGATGATGATGTGATTATTTTGAGTAGTGGAAGTGAAGGTGGAAGTCCTGAGAAACCTGAGAAACAAATAATAAATATAAAGTTGGAAAAACCGGATGATAGTAAACCATCAACAAAGTCTCACAAATCAAGAGATAGAGACAGTGATCGATCAAGTAAAGACAGCGGTTGTGATAAACCACATAGTCGTAAAAGTGACGAACATAGAACAAATAGTAGCTCTAGTTCCAGTTCGCACAAGAACAAAAAAGATCGAAAGGATTCCCGGCCTTCATCATCCCATTCTTCTCGCCATAGTGGTGAAGTTCGTCGGTCATCAGACTCTAGTTCAAAATCTACGAGCAAACATAAGGACAAAGATAAGAGTAAAGAACCTCATTCATCCTCCTCCAAAAGATCTCATAGTTCTAAAGATAAAAAAAGTCACTCAGCAAAACATTCATCTAAGCAAGAGAAATCTCGTGAATCGTCAAAATCACATAATCATCATAAGAAGAATGGGAGCTGTTCTGAAAATGCTAACAGTACTAGCAATGGTGATTCAAAAACATCTAAACACAAGAATAAGATCGTAAGTAGGAAGAGTAGTAGTAGTGTGGGGGAAAATGTAAAGGGCGACGAAGAAATTGGAATGCGAAGATCTAGTTTGACTTTGAGCTATAATAGTTTTCATGACGACGGCGACGGTGATGATAACCTAAGTATATTTGAGCCTGTTGACAATGACAATGACAATGACGCTGACAATAATGCTGATGACTTTCTCTTCCCATCTGATGAAGAAGACGATCCGGATGAAATCGCTGCGGAATGTTTTCAGTTGTTCCAAGAGTATAAAAGTGACGATAGTTCAGTACAGGCAGTTAGTTTGGAAACTGTTCCGGAACCATTTTTACATCGACCTGCGGACTTGGAAAGTGACCCCTTTGGGAAGAAGCGAGTGGCACATGCAGGGGCTATAAGATCATTCCTTGAAAAACCATTACCTCCTAAACGTAAGGAGACAGCAAATGAGCAGCTGATCAAAAGAATGCAACAAGCCAAAGCGTCAGCGGTGGAAAATGCTAATAATAGTAATAATGTAAATACCAGTTTTGGTTATAGTCAGAATCACCCGGTGCCTCCGTCTGTCGTGTCCACCTCTTCAGTGGGTGGAGCAAGTTTGTCGAACAAACGTAGAATAGCCCATTGTTCCAATGCTAGTGCGCTTGTAAAACCACCGCAAGCACCGCAGTCCCGGACAACTCCAGGGGGATTTCCGTCTTCGTCTTCAGCTCTTCAACCTGCTAGAAATGCAAATGGAATCAACTCAGCTTTCTCTGCATCAACTTCCTTCACAACAAGTCAAACAGTAGCGAAAGGAGAACGCCGCCAGGCACACACGCCAGTAGTGGTCAGTGAAAGTTTATCTTTGAGTTTGTTTCTAACTTACCTCATTCAATATTTTTAGGGCTGCATCACACATAGTTTCGATTTGAATGGTGTACAAATCTAAAAATAAAATTAATATATACATACTATTTTGTGATGATTGCAGAATAATATCAACTCCGCTGGTCCATCACCTACGATTATCCCCGATTCTAGAAGTAAAGTTCCTGTAGTTATAAGGCAAAAGTTCCTAGACCAGATCTATCGTGAATGCTTACAGGTTTATACTGATAGGGAGACTGCAAGCACACGAGCCTTAGAAGAGGAAAAGGGACTGATTGCCAAATGTAATTCCAAGCAAGTTTATTCTTGTTCCGCAACAAATCTTATTACAAGACTACGGAAACAATATAGGGAGAGCACGTCCGAAATAGGAGGTATGTAAGATTGAATGTTCAATCATAATTTGTTAATTAATGTAACCTTTGATGTTCTTAAAAGATTTATCCATAACAACTGAACTGTTAGAGTCGTCAGCAACTCAAACAAACAATTAAGTAAATAAGTAAATTACAATAATCAGTATAAAGAACTAAGAAAAAAACAAATGTAAACACTATTTTTTATTTTTTAGACTGCGTAATAGTATTATTGTTCGATTTAAAAAGAGAAACTTCAGCCAAGCTTAGCAGCCTTTTTTTGGTACTACTACTACAGTACTGATTCCCAATTAAAATCAAATGGCTAACACAAGAGAAAGTTGCTAGTTTAGCTAGCACGCACCATAACATGAAATAAAAAAAAATAAAAAATAAAAATAAATAAAAATACTAAAATTCATGAATACTTGAGGTTCAACACGAAAATGAATTTCCGTTCAACTGATGGTAGTTCCATTTTGTTCTTTTTAGTTTAGTGTAGTACAAGTTAGGGAAAAGTGCATATATGATGGTAATAGTGAAGATTTGAAGATTCAATCAAATCATAACATTACAATGATTATTTATATTTAATGGCTAGGGGGAGGTTTTGCTACTGCTGGTTCTACAAAAACTGTGTCCCATAATGACATACTGGCAGGAAAATCAGGAAATATATCTTGGAGCGTAGAGAAGACGAAAACAGTCTCAAATCCTGTTGGTGTTCCACTTTACACTCGCATGAAGGACTATCTAATGTCCGCATCAGAACTTATAGACAATGGATATCCTCGGAAATGTGCGGAAACGTATAGAGGTCTGTGGTCATATTAAACGACGTCCTTAATGAACTATCTGTCCATCTTTTTTTAATTTTATTTCTGGTCTTAAAAACTAACTTTAATTTTTTTTTGGTTAAGGGTGCTCCGGCATAGCTGTCATCAAGGTCCGAGAGGATTCATCAGCTAAACGAACAACTGCTGATGACCCTCTGCGCAAGGTTTGCGACAGATGCAGTGTGAGTTTTCTTGTTAATGAAGAAGGGTTCCCTAGAACTAAAGAGACATGCACGTACCACACAGGTCGTCGCTTCGGTAGACGAAGTAAGTAGTCATATAAAGTGGAACCGATTTCTTTTATAATTATTTTAAATAATTTGTATAGTTATGAATGGTGATTGAATGAATTCTCACATTTAATTTCCAGCACGAACTGGGAACTCAGATACAAGATATAATTGTTGTGATGGTGAACCAAATAGCATTGGATGCTGTACTGCACCTTGTCACGTATTCACCACTAAAACTGCAGACGATTTTAGGAATTTTATTAGTGCTGCATTGGAAGCAGGGGAAGCGGACACAATGGGTACTCATCCTTGGGATATTATTGCTGTGGATTGTGAAATGGTCTACACTACACATGGAACTGAATTAGCTCGTGCTACTTTTGTTGGTCAAGATGGGAAAATACTGTAAGTGGACACAAACTCCTTTATTTTCCCCTCATTTTGGATGTAAAAATGGTTATATAAATAAAACCGCTTATTTGAGCCCTACTCTTTTGATTTTTATTTTTTATTTCAGATATGACACGTACGTAAAACCAAGTCATCCAGTTTTAGACTACAATACTCGTTATAGTGGAATCGACGCATCCATGATAGAAAATACGATGACATCAATATCAGAAGTTCACCTCAAGATTTTAGCGAATCTCAGGCCTAACTCTATAATCATTGGCCATAGCTTAGAAAATGACCTTATCGCTCTTAAATTAATTCATGGATGTGTCATTGACACGTCTCTCGTTTATCCTCATAAAAGAGGTTTGCCCTTCAAAAGAGCTTTGCGAAACTTGAGTTCGGACTATTTGGGAAAGATCATTCAAACTGGAGATGCTGGACACGACAGTGCAGAAGATGCTAGAGCAGCTTTGGATTTAGTCCTTTGGAAAGTTAAAAGTGATGCGAGTAAATTTGCTAAACGTCTTTCTGTTTCTGAAAAACCTTAGTAGCTCCTCCAGTGTTCCTGTCTTCTTAACCTTCTGCCTCCCTATCAATTTCTCAATTGTTTGAAACCTATTGCTGTTAAGTTAGAAGCAAGCAGCTAAAATCACGTAGTTACTATATAGTAGTAGTTATGTAAATAATATCTATATATACTAGTACCTACACGTTTCACTATTATCACCATATTTTCACTCAGGTATCAATCGCGTATAGTATATTATAGCCATAGATCGAAGAAGTAAAAAAACACCTAGACCTAGACCTAAGGTCACCTGATCTGCATGATATCTTCTTTCTCACGTGTTATTGTTTAATACATTTTATTGTAAGACATAATGATGTCGTGCTCGGATGTTTGAAACTGTATTTCTCACATTCATAATTATTGAAATATAATATTAATATTTTATTTTCCTTGTCACGTTTTCCGGTTATCATAATAATTTAGTTGTAATTTAGAGCTAATGTTTACAAGTAATAATGATAAGCTTGCAATGGCATGTCTCGGCGTGTGCCGCTGCCGGGTGCGTGTAAGATGTTGGCTATGCGTAAAGAATGCTAACCATATCCATACTATATTTTCCTATCTAAATACACTTGATCCGAAGTTTAAAACTGATGCTTTTACAAAAACAACTCAACATCCTTGTAATTTGCCTAACAACAACACTGAGGCACCAAATATGCAAACGCAAACAATCTAAGTACCAATATTTAAAATACATAAAAATCCATTTCGGAAACGTGCATTACAAATCGGGCTGGGAGATTATGAAAGCATCAAAATCACGAAAATTATTATTAATTACAATTAATTAATATTAACTGTTATTATTATAATTATAATATGTAGATCGGATATGTTCGATGCATCGAGATATTATATTAGTAAAATAATAATTATACAACTTTTTAAATTCATTGTCACTGTCAGGCGCGTCGGAACCACGGGGGCAGGGGGGGGGGCAGCGTGCCCCCCCCCCATAAAATCAATGGGGGGGCGAAAGGTATCGTTTTGCCCCCCCCCCCATGATTTGAGTAAAGAGCTATATATTTATTTTACCTATGCACCATTGAACATTACAGATTTCCATTATTCCAAAAATAAAAATTAAAGAAATATTGACTGAATTTGTTAGCAAGGAATCTCGAGCTTTACTTTCTGACGCGACTGTTAATAATGAAATATGATCAAGTGACGAAATACTTTTAGGTGCGGTCGCACTTAATAGCAACAAGCAGAGTGTACAAAAAGTACTGATCCCCAATGAACATTTAAATTCAGCATGCAAAGTATGCTCTACATCGGAAAGCATTAGAGGATTATATTTTGATGTATCCTTAGATTAGGGGCTTTTGTGGTAAATTTTAGTGAACAACTGAGCAACGACAGCATCGTGCGATTATCGGGCAATAGGGCTAGGAAAAATCCTGCATCAGGGAGATTCGTGCGTTACAATGTACAATGTACATTATTTAAAGACAACCTCGTACTTACATATTTTTGAGCAAGAGGATGTGAATTACATTTTTTTTTGTACTCTGATGCTCACTGATGCCCGATGTTGCCCGATGCTTAATTTTGCTTGTGCCGATTAGGAAAAACCAAGGGAGATTACTTGGCTAACTTTTTATTTCAGGAGCTCATCGGGGTATATGGCATTGTAATTCAGTTCATTAAACATGTTTCGTGCCAAAAATATTTACCCGCAGTTGCCCACGCAGCAGTGGGCAAAACTTCCTATTTTAGGCAGGGGGATTTGTTTTGTGCATCGTGGGTTTGGGGAGGTTTTGAAACAAGGCCTTGTTGGTGCCCTTTAAAGGTTTTTTTACAAATGACGGTATAATTTTCGATGAGGTCAAACTAACGGCCAACAAGTAATTATTCACAGACGACAAAACTGGGAAGTATAGCTGTCATTTGAAAGTATTTAAAGAATTAAATTGAGATAATAACGTTTGTAAAGAACATTGGTACGTAATATTATTGTTCGAGTGCTTTAACTATAATTTATCATATGTAATTGTTGCCACAATGATATTTTGCTATTTCGTTCAATTTCGTTGTAGCTTGTATTTACTGAGAGGTCAGCATCTACTTCGAGCTAACGATAAACAAATCCAGCCGATTTTTAGGCACAAAAATCTTGCCCCCCCCCCCATGCAAAAGTTCGTTCCGACGCGCCTGGTCACTACCACTAACTTCCCAATCACGTATGTATTCTAGATCAAAATAATGTCATTTGTATGTAGTAATTTATAATTTTATTATTTGTAATTTTATTGTGATCATCATGGAGATTTCACAGTTGCATCAATAAAATATATTATACACAGGCACGACACACACTCCCGCACTCCTCTATTCTACTACAGATACACAGGTACTTATCCTTAGAAACCATTTTCTAGCCTCTTATTTACACATTTTTGTGACTCAAAAATATTTGTTGTACCTTTGTATTGTAATATAGTTAAGCGTGATCGCTCCATAGAGTACGTATGAATAATAAAACATAGCAATATAGGGTAACGCGATGTAAGTAACACGTAATGAATGATATTGATTGTCTAGTAACATATTAGATGTAGAAAACAGACTTAAAAATCCACAAAGTGCCTGTAAAATTGAAATAGAAAATTATGGATATTATATAATATGTAAACAAATATTTTTTTGCCCATATTAAGTATGTAGTTTATTAATTTATAAAATCAGAATCCTAAGAAAAAAGAAAACATGAAATAAAATATTTCACATTTCCATTCCTTTCAAATGCATATACATAGAAAAAATAAATTTAAGCAAAACTTAAATTAGAAAAAATGACGAAAAAATCCTGTTAAGTATAATAGTTAGGTTGTCTTCACCTAAAGTGATTACGGATGAAATAAATAAGGAACACACTACTCCCGTGGTCGTTACTTACTTAGTCGTAATCGTAATAATAGTATGGCTTTATTGGAAGCTTCACAGCAGTATTAATGCTAAAGGCTAAAGCAATATTGCCTATGCGGATAAAATGTCAATCTGAGCATCAAGGTAATAACAATAATCACAGTGAGCAACTTTCTTATAAGAACCTGTCATATTAGAAACAATAATTCAGTGAATGAAGTGTAAAATAAATATTAAAAAAAAACATTTCATTCAACTTTCACGTATTGAACTCTCAATTTTAGTGAGTTGTTAATTACTTGTTCGAACAGAGTCATGTCCGTCCTTCCCCTGATATTGCAGAATATGCAATAAACTTGTATAATTAATATTATATTAATTATACAAGTTTATTATTTATCATTTTCGTCGCCAATTTCTTCCTTTTCTTCATGGCTGTAGCTTGATGTTTAAGTAACTTTTTTTTGAATTTGAATTTCAAACGATAGTATTAATATTTTTGAACACTTAGTGTAAACACATTTTTATCCATAATAGGAAAGGACATACCCAGTTTACATACATGTTCGGTTGTAATAATAATTATTGAATATATTAAAGAATGCTAGTACATGCACAGTAATACTATTATGGTTTAATTAAAATGTAATGAAAATAAGCTTGCAGCTTACATCGTGTGTAATCAATGTAATTATTGTATAAAATAACTCAGCTCTTATGTAGTTACTGCAAAAACCGTAAAGCTAAAACAAATGGAACAAAACTCTATAATTTAAAACATTATAATTATTCAGATTTTTAAATTTATAGAAAATGAAAATATAATTTATTAACATGCAATAGACATATATATAGCGAATGCTTTAATTTTAATTTCAAATTCAAAATCTTAGCCATTAATAAAATTTTGATAATTAAAAACAATCATTTGATTCGGATACGGATGACGCAAGGGAGGAAAGCAAAGGTTTCGTTTTCCTGATTATTTTTCATGGATAGTTTTAATGATGGAGCATTTACAGACAAATATTTTAGATTAAAAAAGAATATCATCATTCCTTTCCTGATCCACAGTCCCTGAAATTGCTTTATTAGCTGCAGATTATATATGCACTATTATATGAAAATAATGGATGCGAAGGTAGCATAAGAGCCAATATAGCCATAACTAATTTTATTGCTTTTCAAAAATGTGACCTTGATTAATATTCTCACCTTTGTTGGTTGATATTATTATAATATTACATAAATATTGCAAAATCAAATGGTACATTATTATGATGGGCATGCTTCCAACATAGGAGGCATGTTAGAGTTTAACATTTTTTATATTCGAGAACAATTTTTACATGACATAAATTACACTGAGTAAACAATTATTACCATTATACTAATTTTTTGTGATTTGTGACGACGAGAAACACAAGAACAGCTGAACTGGTTTATTATTTCATACCTACTCTTTTTTTGCTCAAACGCTATTTTAAAAATACATAGTTGTTAAAAAGTAGCATCGTCTCTAATAGGTATTTGCCATAGTTATCCTTAAATTTCTTGTTTCAACGGGAAACACATAATAACGTAGCTCTGCATAATTGGGATCATCATTTTAGTTAAGAGAATATCAATGTTTAAGATTTGGAGATTGTTAGGACAACACAATACATTTAAGTTCATACAAAAACAACCGCAAGCTGCATGGGAGTCAAGGTCAACAATAACAACCCTGAGTTAAATGAAAAAGACGAAAACTAGGCAAGACTTTTAAATAAGGGAGAGGGTGGGTGGTGTAAAGGTGTAATTGAATACAGGTAATTATTAAGTGTCATAATATTTGAAACGCTTTCATATATATTCAGTTTTCAATTCAATGTTAAATGACGAAGGCACGCTGACTTGATTGAAAACAATGTGGTGAGTCACCACTGATAATTTGATATCCCTGAAGCAGGACGATAGAGGAAAACTGAAACAATGTAAATACACTTATACAAATTACAATGCTATATACAAAGATCAACGTTCAAGATGTGAAGGTGAAGAAACAGCTATACACACCATATACTAATTATTGTTAATTATATCAAAGTTGTTAAATATGTATATATTAAAATTATACTCATATACAGACCTGTACTGTACTATAATTATAATATCATATCTCAAGTCACTTGAATACACAACATACATAAAATAAACTACCCATGAATTTTTTGTTGTTGCAATTTTGCAATAATATTTCATCACAAAAAAAACGTATTTTAATAAAATAGTAAAATTACAAATAGAAATTACTTAAATCTGTTTCAAGAAAATTATGTAAATCTTGTGAGACATAAACACAGAACATAAATTTTCAGTATAATTATGTACTTAAGTAAGCATGTGATTGTACTATAAAATGAACAAGCATGACGAGATAAACCAGAAAGCACCGCCAAAGAAAAAAGAAATACGCCACCATTATTAACGATTTCCTATACAAGGATAATTAATATTAATTATAATAATTATTGTTTGTAATCCGTGAAAATAATAAATAATAGTATTGCATTACAGTATAGTAAAAATTACTTAGTACTATTTATACATACATCTTGCCTACGTCACATTATGTCATACTGACTTAAATGCTTCTTACTAGTTATAGGTAATACAGAGATAGTAAGAATATTATATGTACTTTTAATAGTTAATATATTTTCATACTCCATGTGTCTAAAATCTATAATATGTACGTCCAAATCCAAATTGATATTACAAAGTCATTCGTGAGTGATATGTCCTGTATGATAACTTACTGCAATATGATTGGTTTTTTATAATTAGGTATTAATTAAGATGATACCTATTTATTACGCGTATATATTTTATTTTACATAGTATTTTTTTACCAAGATTATAAATTAATTATGAACATTATGCCTGCGCGCCTTCTGGTTCTGGTAGAAACCATGTGGATATAGTTATATTATTATGTGTAAGAGTACTTTTTTTAAATCTAAATGTAGCCAGCTTATATAATAATATTGTTTGTACACTGACATACACATGAGACGTCATCCCGTCAGTATAATATATTTAAAATTGTAACTTATTTCAATGATAACTTGGGCTGATCAATGATGTACTTTACAAATATTACATAACCGTGCATACCCTTCAAAAGTGCAATTTACTAAGGTTACCCATGACCCGTGATGTACACCCATTCACTTCTGCTACTTAGCTCTCATAATAATTAAGTTGTAATAATTATTAGTTGTGTATATTATGTAGCTAGTCAGCTTCGACTTGGATATAAATAGAAATAGATAATAATCCTTTCAAAAACACCTGTACTTAACTTTTAACAATCTTTTTTATCTTAAATTATCGGTACAAAAAAATCTCGTCAGATCAAGTATCTAAATGTGATGCTGTACAAAATGGAACATAAATAAATACAAATGCAACAAATTAAATAATCATTTACATTTTACATATTGATATTACGAAAAATACGAGTACGATTAAGACTATACATAATATATGATAGTGAGTTGCTGAGAGTTTATATCTAGTCTTTCTTTTAATTAGTAATTTCTCTATTATTAGTATAACAACATTGCATACACACACGTTCTTGTGTAAGTAATGCTAAATCCTCAATTCTGATATAATTATCAATTATGTACCTACTTCACTGTCCTATAAGTATCAGTATTTTTGTATATTGAATTGAATGAAGTGTCCTACACTGGTATTTAAAGTATGTTTTCTTAGTGCCGATGAATCTTAATTTTAGTTACATAATTTGCACTGCCACTTCCCGTCACAATCCGATTTGTAGTTTCGAATAGATATATTTTATATAGTCAAATCACACACAGCAAGACACGCACATAAAATAATATAATACCTACGACCTACATAATAAGTAATAGTAAGTAATAATATCTGCATAAGGACTATATTTGAATGGGTTGGTTACAAAGTACAGGGTTGGACATGAGATACATGTCTAGGATATATAATATGAGCATCTCAAAAAATAGATCTTTATCCTCATAAAAGAATAAAATTATTATGTAACTAGGTTAAGCTATAAATGCTCCGTATAAATATTCAAAATAAATACTGTCTACTTCATTTACGATAATTTAGTTTAGTATGAAATGGTTAATACGTGATATTTAAAAGAATAAAAACTTGATGCTAACGCAAGGAAAGTATCCAATAATAATAATTATTATTGTACTCCAAAAGTGGTAATTGGTAATAGTTATAGCAATAATCACTAATACTCCTCATGATCATACTGAATATAAAATAGTAATATAATAATCAATGGAAAGAAGCAGCTCTTTGTGTGTATTTCAATAATTAATGCGAAAATATGAGATATAGCCTACCGCTGCTCATTCTCAACGTCATCCCATGAAAAATGATGTCCTTTCTCTTCGCCTAAATAATTGTAGTGATCATAAAAATCAGGGTCAAGTTTTTTTAACTCTTCAAAACGAGTGTGAAGAAGTTGCTCAGCAAAAGCATACAACTCTAAATCTAAACTATTGACCTTACGAACCATTTCTAATTCTTCGGGCGTAGCTTTCTCCAGTGTTGCCCTTGAGTAAGTGTCTTCGTTCTGTGTAAATGGGATGCGAAAACGAACTTTGAAGATTTCTTCAAATACATATTGCGATATCTGTAGGATTCAAAATTATTTGATTAATTAGAGCAAGTTCAAAACTTTAAAAAACAGACAGATCCGCGAGCAAAAACACAATAAAGTCTAGATGCTCTCATATAATAAGTTACTTACTCTTTGGTTTTCAGTCAGGCCTACGAAAGCCATTGACTCCAAATTATGTTTGGCCGATGCTAATATCACTCGATCACGTTCCTCTTCTGGCATATAACTCCTACACGACCACAAATTATTAGGTAAGTAATAGTAATAAAATATATTTATGAAACATCGGGAGGCAAAACAGTATTTTGTAAGTTATTTAGCACATTCTTAACTTGAACACGTTTTATACAGAATGTTTACACATACCTGTTGTAGCATCCCACTAATGAGAGATCTGCAAGCATTCTTGTCTGACGGTTGAAGGCTAAATTATGAGGACAGTTAAGAAATTCAGCAAGAGTTACTCCTGTCCAACTCCTGCCCATGTAACAGCTACCCATCTCCTTCATTAATTGAATTATAAAATCAAAATTAGTACTTTTTAAAAATAAATTCCGTGATGCTTTGGTATCATAATATGTTATCTTCGGAGAAACTTACGTCTGCGGTTGCTAGTCTTCCATTACAAAGATGTCGGGAAGCTTTCCAAGTCGCACCGCGCTTTACATGCCTAAACTCGGATAGAAAACGGTGGATAGGATCTCGCACCATTGTCACGTAGAAATATCTTTGAAAAAGAAAACGCAATAATTATGATAAGTAATAATAAGCAAAGAATGAATTGAATTGATATAAATCATAACTTTTTTTGTAGATTAAAATATCTATAGTTTTCTTACCTGCGTTTGATTGGACGAATGCGATCCAACTCGGCATCAACACAGCTAGTCAATTCCGTCCAGTCAGCATGTAGGCCACAGGCCCAGCCTGTGGAAAATCGACTAAAAAGCCATGGCTCAGTATGTTGATTTGCACTAATGGAAGAGTTTTCTCCTTCAATAAATACAATAATACGTACATAGGTCAGATTCCTGAGATAAAAACATTAACGAAGCATATTCTTACAGTAAATCACCTATTATTTACAATGGGAATAACAGGTATACTCGTAAGGGGTAAGATGCTGAATTAAAATTGAAATTACTTTTTCCTTCGTTGAATTTTCCTGGACGAGGACATTTACATCTCTTCCTCCGTTTCCAGCAAACACAAGGCTGCTCAATTTGAAGGTCCTGAACGATATGTTTTTCGAAAGATGTTCCACCCGTTTTCTGAATATGTAGTATTACAAGTACATCAGATCCACTTGCATTGAATCCAACATTAGACTGTCGAATGAGCCGATACGACATTAACCCTGGAACCGAGGATACTTCCGAGCCCAGAGCTACTTGACGACTTGGTAACATATGTGAAGCATGAGACGATGCAGCCAGATGCTTGAGGGAAGTCGGCGGTGAAGGAAGCGGGATTTGGACGCTGGGTAAATTATGCCATGGCAGTAAATAGAGTAAAAATATAGTTGCGGCACCTATTACCACAGCCGAGGGAAACCTCATCACTTGGAAATTTCCACAACGAAAGCAACAAGCATGTCTGATTGTTATTCTGTCTTCATCGTAAAATCTTCTCATTGTCACAATAAATCATCTTCCTGCAGAACCGCACGTTCTCTATATATAAAGTTAAAACACACGAAAATGAAATGGAGTTGTTGAAATAATTATACAAAAATAATTTTGATATGACGAAACCACGATCAACGATATGGAGTTTGCATATTTTTAAAAACAAAAGACTACGTACAAATTACAAATGATAAATCTTTTGGAACAGAACAGACAACAGAGTTATGTTGTTCAACATTTTGAAAATTCCTTTGGCAAAACAAACTGTATACCCTTACAGAAGAGCGCCGAGAAATGTTAAGTTATTTACCCAAGTTTTATTTTATTCCTTGTACAGCGGTATTCCTTGTATCAAAAGCTCCTTCCAATCCTCAATGACAGTTTTACAATTAACTCTCTATATCTGGGTGGCCTTTGCTTGAACACGAAAATTTTTTGTACTGAAAAAACATTGAATTGTAAACTGTACTTGATTCGATGTCATCAAAACTTAATCAAGTACTTATAGTTAAAAATTTTAATTGAAATGTTAATGCTCGACCCGATGCCGATAACACGAACCTAATTAATTGCACACCAAGAGAAAAGTTGACTGATTCACACACCTTCCCTCACAAAAAAAGTGACACACACCACACACGTCACAAGAGCCACACGTGGAAAAGAACCATCTTCAATCTTCCTAAAAAAATTAAGCACTCTCAACTCTAATACTCAAATAGGCAACAAACAGATAGCCAGAGAGAGAGAGAGTAGTAGACTCACACAGATATAGCCATAGCACACAAAACTAATTTAAAATTTTGTTTCAACTGACATTACTGACAAGTAAGTAAGTAGATGACAAACGAAGCGGCACTATGCACTACAACATCATAAACTTGAGTTGATTAAAACACAAATGCAACTCACTAGTCACGCTGACTCAACATTTGATTTATATATAATGCTTCAATTACTCAATGTTGACAATTTCCAGTAGAACTTACCGATTCAAGTAATATAGAGCAGACTTAAAAACAGTTTAATTAAGTAAGTAACTGTTGACTGTCTGTTTTCAAGGTCTGTTTCGCAGTCAGTTTTGTTACAAGTGGAGGAAGTAAGCTGGAGGTTTACACTGGAGATGGAATTAAATGTTGTCAAGTTTGTCCGTCCAACATGATGAAGGAAACGATGCGAAGTCGAAGGTGTATTAAAGTATTAAATATAAAGTGTAATTAAGTATGTGATTATGTTTTTTGGCTTTGGTAACAAAAATATTATTGAAGTTTTTACAGCTCCTGCCTTGACGGATCTCATGCGTATCATATGATACAAATCCTTCTGTTAAAAACTTGGCGCGGGTTCCTGTTTCCTAAGTATGATGGGAAGATGATGTGGGTTTTCTTGCCTCGAGGGATGGCGCACTGGTTACTTCAGCATCAGCACCACAAAAATTACAAGTCTAAATTATGATCAAATCAGATACTCACAATTAGTATTAAAGTCTTAAAATCAGATATTAAGTCGTTTAATAAATTATGTGGTAGTTACTAAAGTAGTATGTGAGTGGCCCCAGCTTAATTGTCTCACCTTTATTAGGAAATATCCCAGCCTTTCACTGCTGCTTGTCGTCTGATCGTGATCGTGGGTTTTGGGTCGCCTCGCCTATATCTTAGGAATGGGTGCACGGAACATAGTAATACAGTTCCCACACATGTTTTTTATCTTGCTTTAGCTTTTTATTAATGAATTTTATTAGTCTCCCTTGTAGACAGATATGTAATTACCAGTAGTGCTTTACCTTTTACCTGGATGGACGTCTACTAGTACCTAATACCTCTGTGGGCACACTAATATGTATTAACCATGTATGTATATACATTGTGGGTTGGGTGTACTTACTAATAAGTAAACTAGTTTTTTTCAAAACTTTTCTTACTACATAGTTGATACTATTGTTTAGGCACAATTATGATTGTATAATTGTATTTACTTACATTTGCATTTCATGAGTGAAGAATCAAAATGACTCATTTCAAATTTAAGCTATAGAATGAAAATGAGCTATGTACTCAAACAACTCTAAATGAGACATGAGATGCATGCGTAAAATGTTAATTACGTGGTTTTGAAACTTGAAAAATTTTCTACTAGTATGTTTTTTGAAAGGGAAAAAATTTTCTATTTACTTGATTTTTGAGAGGTGAAAAATATTGTATTTACTTGATTTTTGAGAGGTGAAAAATATTGTATTTACTTGATTTTTGAGTGGTGAAAAATATTGTATTTACTTGATTTTTGAGAGGTGAAAAATATTGTATTTACTTGATTTTTGAGTGGTGAAAAATATTGTATTTACTTGATTTTTGAGAGGTGAAAAATATTGTATTTACTTGATTTTTGAGGGGTGAAAAATGCTCTATTCACTTGATTTTTGCAATGTGAAAAAATGCTCTATTTACTTGATTTTTGCAAGGTGAAAAATGTTCTGTGTAGTATACATATGTTTTTTTAAATTGCAAAATGTTCTATTTTAGCAATTTGCCTTCTTCAGTACCAACATATAATTACCATTGCAATATCATGGTCTTCCACTTTTAGCCATTAAATTAAATATTAGTACGGTAGGTACTTACTCTTTTATCGTTTTTCCATCCGTTTTCCGGAATAGAATGTATTCCCCCGCTGATTTCCTATCCGGAATCCGGAAACTTTTAATACCTACCATTACCCATTACTATTAATTTTTTAGGTATATAATAGAAATTAATCTATTTAAATATTTGATTTGCTGCAATTATGAATAATGTGGTCTTCAACTTCTTTATGCGTTCCAGATCCTTGGATAATTAAGAATAAAATGGCCGTAATAATAAAATATAACATTCTTTTTCATTACTTACTTTGTAAATAGTCTAAATAGGCATATAGTAAAGCCATTTGCATATATGTACGCATATAGGACCTATAGGGTTTCATATATTATGTACTGCTAAAAAAACAATGCTCGATTCATATAGATCGATAGAAGATAAGGAAATGAAAAAAAAGGCTGAATTTGAATAGACGCCATTTTTAGAAGTATTAGAACTGTTTGAAAATCCTTCGAGTGCTTACTCTAAAATGTGCATTAATTCCACGGATGACGGAACGTTTTGAAATAGCCAGAACCAGGGCAAGTGGAATGGGAACGGACATTTTTATAGCAGGTTTTTACGTACCAAAAAATAGTTTTCTTTTGCAAGTACTTATCTAAAGTAGCTTTGATTTAATAATTCTAATCCAATGTTTTTACACAAGTTCTTTGTGAACTATTCCTTGCGCGCTTTTTCAGATTTTAATACAACCAACCGTAACCGCAAACCGCAACCGTCCCATAATTTTCATTCTGCGACAAGCGACTTAATGTAACAATGGTCAATGCATAATTACATAGCGACTTTGACATCTGAGTTTCTATGTGCTATACGGTGCTGGGAATGAACTTCCTGTACTTATGCCAAAGGTAGGGTAATTTATTTTACTTTAATATAATAGCCTACCTTTAAATACGCATACATATATAATTTGACAATTTTTACAAGACTATTAAGTAATTGCTGCGCGTGAGAAGTGCATACCTACAATCAGATTACAATTATGTGTAAAACACACTTGTCTAACAGCTATACATTCAAGTAATGGTTGTTTAGTATATAAAAATAGTCACATTTACACTATAAAAACTCCCGTGGCCGTGGGAAGGTTCGTATGTGAAACTACAGCTAAACATTTTGCTACATTTAAAGCTGTATTTTACATGCACCAAGTTTTGTGCTGTTTAGTACCTAATTAAATGCTGAGGCTATGACGATAGTAGAGAATACTAAAAGTAAGCTAAAACAAATGATATAAAGTATAAAGTCTGAACTCGGATAAGTTTACAACTACAAGCATGGCCGGAAAATGCGGCCAGCGCACTCAGCCCCCGCTGCTTGAATTTTCAAAAAACATGTAAATTGAACATTTTGTTTTTTTTTAAATATGTGAAAATAATATTTTGACTTTTCAAAAACATGCAAATAAAACATTTGACAATTTTCTCAAAGCATGTAAATATAACATTTTGCACTTTTCAGAATCAAGTAAAAAGAACATTTTAAACTTTTATATAACATGTAAATACAACATTTTGCGTTAACCAAAGAAAACCATCAATAAAATCAAAATGGTGTTTTTTGTATGGAAATAAATTGCTGCCTAGAAGAAATTCCTTCGTCCGGCCCTGATTATAAGTACTTGTGAAATATTGAGTTTACAGTCACATGGTTCTCGAGGTCGTTCTATAGTTTGGTACATATTGGTGATATTCTTGTCAAACAAAGTAGACTTTAATGGACAACCCACTGGCTGTTAAGTACTTCACAGTTCAGTCACTAAGAAAAAAGCTCAACATAAATCACTAGTCGTGATAGAAAAATTCCCAATTTTAGGACTCTATATGACCTCCCGGTCACCAGCTTAACCATTACGTAAATGGCTAGCTTTAACACGGGATGTCATCAGTACCCAAATAGACTCATTATTGGCCCTACTGATGACGTCATTTGTGGACGACCCCTTATATATTTATCGTTTTGACTCATTGTAGTATTTACATAATACATAGGGAAAACATGAGAAATGTTATTAAGTGCTTAGCACTTGAATAACTTTTTGAATGGAACTGAATTGAATAGTAAAACCATTTTCAATTTTATTGATTTTCTATTCGACAGTTATTACAAACACGAAATTTTTTAAAATATATGCCAGTGAACTTCAGATGCATGTATATTATAAATAGAGCGTCGGTGAAGTTTCAATTTCAAGTGTAAAGGTATATACTTAGGTATAGGTATACAACCATAACCTATAGCTCTCTGCGTAACGGCCGTAACCACTTGTACAGTACAAGTGCAAGGGAGCTTGCAAAAATAACGTCATGGAAAAATCCGTAATTTTGACCCCTACCCCCCCCCCCCTTTTTGGTATGTACGCACATGTAAAAGGATAGGGCAACTTGACCCCTACCCCCCCTAAAATCCATAACGTTATTTTTGCAAGCCCCCAAAGTCAAAGTCAACGTCAAACATGCTGCACTCATTGGAACAATTGTCCTTTTGTAACGTTTGTAAAATTAAAAATACAAGCCATGTTATGCGTAAGCCTTTAATTAATTCAATGTTACGCACAAGACAAAAAAATCGTACCTACATATCGTCTGTGAAGAATCAGAATGACCCATTTCCAATATATTGTGTATTGCATTAATGCACTGCATTACAGGTTTAATGTAAGGTTGTTAAATTATTTATACGCTAAAGCTTGAATTTTAAAAGTGCAAAATACTCGAGTTACTTGTTTTTTAAAATGTGCAAAGCATGTTCTATAATTTATTACATACTTTTAGGATCGTGACATTTTTAATTTTTTTTATAGATATAGTGCATTTTGTTTTTAGCTAACAAATGGATATAGCTCATTTTGATTCTTCAGAGTCGATATTATGTTGTTTACCATTATTTACAAAATGTATTGTACCAATTGAAAAAACAAATACTGTAATGCTGTATAATGCTACTATAAACAAGTTTAGTATTACGTAAATAAAAACCTTTTGCTGGCACTGTATACAGCTTTATGTACTATGAACCCAGCATATCGTGTGAAGATCCAAAATTACCCATGTCCATTTTTAGCTAAAAACAATATCTATTATCTACAAAAATACTGAAATATGTCTTGTAAGCATTTAAATACAACATTATGCAATTTTCAGAAACATGTAAATAAAACATTTTAAACTTTTTTAAAACATGCAAATCGAACATTTTACGCTTTCAAAAACATGTAAATAGAACATTTTACATTTTTTTAAACATGTAAATAGAACATTTTACATTTTTTAAAACATGTAAATAGAACATTTTATATTTTTTTTAAAACATGTAAATAGAACATTTTACGTTTTTCAAAAACTCATTATTAACATTTTACCCATGTTTCTCATTTTTTAAGACATGGCTCATTATGATTACAGCTTAAATTGGACATGAGTTATTTTGGTTCTTCACAGGCGATATACGCTATTCGCACTTGTCATTAGACGCTTATGTATCTCATACACACGTATTTCAACTGTTATAATTTTATTATTTCGTTACAAAGGACTCAGTTACTTAGAAGTAATATTATTACGTGATAAATAGGGGCAGGGGGATGAAGGTTTGGAGAAAATGACGTCCAACCTCTTGAATTCTCCTATATTAATCATGCATAAAGTTAAGAGAGTGGGAGGGGGTAAAATCGAGGATTTTCGCATGACGCTACAAATGAGAGCTCTTTCCTAGTCACTAGTCAGTACTCAGTTGGTGCTGGTTCTTGTCCTAATACTCGAACTGACAGATTACAAATACGCATTATAATGTGTGAGTATATCCTTGAGAGAGACGTATTTTATTAGTTGCCTTTTTTTTTAGCATCGATCGAGTTGCTATGCACAGCCCCATGCTCCGGAATCTCTTGAAATCTCCTATGTATATAGTTTACATATAATATATCTGTTGTATCTCTGGTTTGGCTAATGTGGGTTCATAGTCCATTCATTCACTTATGCCAATTCCCACTTTCAACTTCCAACTAAGTACAAAATAAGCACACACAAAATATTCTTTTAAAAATAAATTCTGCACGAGAAATACGAGGAGTTGTGAGAGGAGTGCGAGTGCGTGGACAGACAACAGAATATTACAAGTTTTAATTTAATTTGTAATTATTATTAAGTAGTTAATAAAATAGGAGACAAAATAATATAAGGACATGAAGAGATTTCAACAACCCGTGCTCAGTAATAAACTTTTTTAATACTTTATTATTTTATTGTACTCGCTATTTGCTATATACTTAAGTACTCTATATAACAACATATGTATCTGTGCATGACAAGAAAGTCGAAATGGCAACGACAACGAAACTTGTGTATTTATTTAGTAATTTAGTTTTAACCCAGAAACTAAAAGCATTACTATAATAATATGCCAACATTATTCTTTAAAAAATTAACATTATTGTTACGCTTCTATAAATGGCATTTACATTTGCTTATTACAAATAATTATGCATTTGTGTATAGTACACTGCAGTTAAATTAATTTGACTTCAATAATGTCAATGTCAATGTCATTGTCAACATTGTCAAGTTAATCGTCAATTCTTTGTTTGTCATGATGTTCAATTCAAGAATAATACATTGTAATTATCACTCAATTATGTTCATTACTTAAACACTAATAAAAATTGGAAAGGGTAAACCCATTAGAGAAAATTAGCAGTTATACTAATAATAACATTTTCAAGGGTAAAAGCTTCTTGTGAGTGAGTATATGTCAAAGTCTTATAGGGCTTTGAACTCCTCTGCTGTAAATAATAGTAATAACAATAATGCATTTAAACATAACGTGTATCACTGACTGGTATCGGTACCGGTACCGGCACTGGTTTGACCGGTATATATATATCTGTAGTGTTTTTTTGTGTGTGTGCACTGCACAGCTGGACTCAAGAGAGGGCTTTTAAAGCGCCAGTCTGTGGAGATTCGACTGCCATGTAGAAGTGTGGGAGTCGTCGCAAACCTACCTGAGACCCATGAAATGCTCCGGTCAACAATCCGAAGTTTCGTGGACAGTGAGCTGAAACCAATAGCGGCGAAAATTGACAAGGAACATTGGTATCCCAAAGACACGGTTTGTAGTTTAATTGCCTTCTTTGATTTTAAACGTCGCCCACACCGCGTCATAACAATACTGAATACATATACATCGTCAACTATGAAATTCACAATGTGTTTTAATGTATATAAAATATTCCATGTGTTAGATAAAAGCGATGGGGGATATGGGCTTAATGGGAATTCAAACATCCGAAGAACTGGGAGGAGCTGGTCTCGACTATTTGGCTTATGCAATTGCAATGGAAGAAATTTCAAGGTATTGTTATGTTACCGTAACCTTCAAAAAATTGAGAATTACTTATTATAATTTTACATGCATTTTTCTTGTATCTTTTATTAATTTTTTTCGTAGAGGCTGTGCTTCTTCAGGTTCCATACTGAGCGCTCATAATTCTCTGTATCTTGCCCCTGTCAACGTAATCTATAGTTTTAGCTTCAAAGAATCTTTTTTATTTGAACTTAAATCACAATTTGTGTGTTATTCTGCCTTGTATTTAACTATAAGCGTTAGTGATATTTGATATTTCAATAATGTTTTCTTAATTAAAAAAAGTGCTTTTTTAAATAGAAATTTGGAACGCCAGAACAAAAGGAAAAACATGTCAAAGGATTTTCGGGCGGAGTTCAAATCGGATGTTTTGCACTTAGCGAACCAGGTAATACTTTTGTGCCTGTGTTCAGGCAGCAATGTCATTAATTTTTAACATTAATTTAAGGAATGAGTTGTTTTTAAATGCATGCATATTTGTTTTGCTAATAAAGGAAATGGGAGTGATGCTGGAGCGGCATCAACTACAGCCACAAAAACTGGCTCCGGTTATATTCTAAATGGAACGAAAGCTTGGATTACGAATGCTTTTGAAGCGAAAGGCGTCGTTGTATTTGCAACCACGGACAAATCTCTGAAACATAAGGGCATCAGTGCATTCGTACTCCCTACATCTACCAAAGGCAATTTCACAATACACCAGTTGCTGGATAAGTTTGTTAAGTAATAGTAATGCTTAAGTTTGATGGAGTGCTGGTACCATCAAAGTCGGATGTGAATAGCGTGTTTTATTTCGACGTAATTTTGTAACAGGTGTTTCGTTAGGAAAGAAGGAAGACAAACTCGGGATTCGGGGCTCATCCACTTGCAGTGTTATTTTTGAAGACTGTGAAATTCCAAATGATTGTCTTCTAGGTCAACCTGGAATGGGCTTTAAAATTGCCATGAAAACACTTGGTTACAAATTAGAAAAGAACTTGAACCACAATTACATAGATAATTCGAATTTAAAACATTTATTAATGCAATACCTACTTATGCAAATATTATCTTTTTTATATACTCACAGACGGAGGAAGAATAGGCGTTGCTGGGCAGGGTATTGGAATTGGACAAGCGGCCCTTGAGTGTGCTATAGATTATGCAAAAATACGTCAGGCCTTTGGAAATTCTCTTCTTAAATTACAAACAATACAAAATAAAATAGCAGACATGGCACTCAAATTAGAGTCCGCGAGGCTACTCAATTATAGGGCGGCTGCATTAGCAGATGCTGGACTCCCATTCACAAAAGTAATAAGACAGTCATTTTTTTAGTTTCAAGTTTCAATTTTAATTTCAGTTGACTGCGTGCGGCGAAATAACCGTCCTTTAAAACATATAGTCATTAAAGTTAAAGTGGAAAATTCGAATAACTTTGGTGACTGGTATATTTTTTGTAATGACAATTTTAGGAGGCAGCGATGGCCAAGTTAGCCGCGAGTGAAGCCGCCACATTTATTTCCCATCAGGCGATACAAATCCTCGGCGGAATGGGCTACGTGTCCGACATGCCCGCCGAAAGACACTACCGAGATGCCCGAATTACTGAAATATATGAAGGGACTTCAGAAATCCAAAGACTAGTCATTGCAGGCTGCATCATTAAAGAATATAGCAACTAGGTTGCGTCTTACTTGTGATTATTGTGATATGATTATGTATATTAAATAAAAATATTATTTTCTTAAATTTTCTGTCAAAAGTGTAAAGTACTTATGCTGCATACTGTATTATACGGTGTGATAATTCCTAAACAATAAGTATGCAGCATTCAAATTGATTAATTTTTCGTTCCATTTAAATTAGGTAAGCTATTTTTGTTGCATACAATGCTCAATCTATATATCGTCTATAAAGAACCAAAATGACCCATTTCCAATTTATGCTAGAATTAAAATGGGATATGTAAAAAAAATACAGTAAATAAGATACCAATGCTAACTACTAATCATGAGTTTCTAAAATGAGCAAATTGTTCTATTTACTTGTTTTTAAAAAGGTAACAATGTCCTATGTCACATACTTTTGAAAAGGTCAAAATGTTCTATTTAAGTGTTTTTTAAAAGTGTAAAATGTCCTTTCTACATGTTTTTCAAAATTTAAAAATATTCTATTTACATGTTTTTTGGAAAATGCACAAGGTTCTATTTACATGATTTCATGAGCATGTTATCTGTGTTATTTTTTCTGTAGATAGTGCATATTGTTTTAAGCTAAAAGCGGATATGGGCCATTTTGGTTCTTCACAGACGATATGCACCTATATACTGTTGTCCATCTATATACCTCCTTATATCAGTGACAGTCCATATACTCTGAGCTAGCAGCGTACCATAACATGCACAAGGATGCATCAAATTAGAATATTTACTTACTAGTTAGGAATAACTGGCATATCTTATTATTCTGAAATTAAGGAAAAACGAAGGAAAACGAACGACATACTTTTCGTTCCGTTTCCACTTAGTCAACAGAAAGTAGCCATCCCAGTCAGTCGCTATTTCGTAGGTCGGAGTTTAGTTGTTTTCTATTCACTCGCTATTAAACGCTCAATCTGTTTCGAAATACACTTCTTGGCCAAAATATTCCATAGATTGAAATTAGTCCATTATAATAATGTGATATAAAACTAGTCCCTTATTGTGTAACGTAGTAGATTAATTGACAAGAATAAAAGCTTCTAACTACTTATATAGTAAGACCAAGACGTTTTGTTTGTGTTTGTGAGCTCATTCAGAAAAAATGGAAATAAATTTCCACTCAAGGAGGTCCTCATCCAGCGAGATAACAGGCGGGAGCAGCATTATTTCGGATATGGACCAGGACCGGGATTCAGGAGTTGGTTTAAAAAGATCTAAATTGAGCTTCAATCCCCTTTCATGTCTCCGAATACTTTCGGAAGAGGGCCATGTGTACTCCTTGGAAGCGTTTGAAATGATTGACGAGCAAAATCCAGAGTTTCGACAACGCCGCTGGAGAGCCGAGGTTTGGGATGCACGTCATTCTGAACTGAAAGGTCAGCTATATACGTCCTTATGTAGTACATAAATTATTTTTTCTCACAATTTAAACGCTGAATGGAAGAATGAAAATTAAATATGTTCATTTAATTACTTTTGTGAGTAAATTCCAGTTTTATATTTGTCTTTTGTTTATTGAAGGGGTTGGAGAGGCTCCTAGAAAACAGCTTGCCAAGCACGCCGCCATATTGGACATGATGACGAATCTCAAGGACGCCTTTCCAGAGCGCATCCTCCCTCCATGCAAAATACCGAAAGGAGTTCAAATTAATCCATACATTTTATCCGAGCTGAGAAGACTCTGCTCTAGACAAAAACTTGAGCTGTCGGACTACAAAACAAATTTGGTGAACATTTACGGGCAAGACAAATTCAAAACCACAATTCTGGTCGGTGATCGAGTTTTTACAGGTGACGCGACGACCTATTTTACCTAATTAACTGTATGTATATTGCATCTCAAATACGCTATTTTGCCTTTTATGGCTTCATTACGCATATATTTGAATGAAGGCATAGGGGATATTTATTTTCATGCTACCAATATTGTAGACACAAGTTATGAAGAACGCTACTCTCACTTTCTTGTTGCTATGAAAGCCTACAAGGCAATTTCTGGAGAGGATTTCAAGCTGGACAATTTCTTTACCGGAGTCAACTGTTTGGACAGGGATGCTTTCGTTTTGGTTGAGGTGGAGGAAAATCATGTGGTCCATGCCAAGGAAATGGTGGTACGTTAAAAGTTGGAATTATTTTCTTTCAAAAATGTATGCTAATTTACTAAGCTACTTACTTAATTATAATATTAGATTCCTTATCTGAACTGTGAACATTTTATAGTATGTATAAGGGAAATGGCGAATGCTAAAAACCTGCCATATGTAATGAATAATAAATTTAAAAAATTTTAAATCATTGTTTTTCAGCTTTCCAAACTCACCAGATCCATCATCGGTTCGGAGTCGGGTTATTCAGACTCTGTGAGCCCAAATTCAAAGAAACGATCTTACATGGACACCTCCTTAATGAACCCCCCTCTTTCACCTCTTCTCACCACCCTTCGCGAAAGATTGGCCCAGCGAAAGGAGGGTCATAACTCCTCTTTTAGTGTCAGTTTGAGTGACATCCTGACCCAGGTCAAAGTTCAAAACCAAATTACGGATCATCCGAGTCTGAAACAAGTCAAAGTCAGGAGCAGCGTGGAATCATTGAGTGGGATGATCTCACAAGAAAATGTATTCCTCACTGTCGACAAAATACCCGACAAATGGAATTTTATGGACTTAAATTGTCCTCTTCAGAAAAATAGGAATGTTCGGTTCCCTGAAGTACACTTTAATGAAGGTTTGAAAGATATATGCGAAACACAAATGAATTAATAAATTAGTTGGCAGTTGGTATATAGTTTTTGTAGATTTTATAAAATTAGACAAAGAAATGCGTGTTGCCGATGAATTATATAGTTATATGGAGAGATGTGTTAATTATTAATTTTTTCTGTGATTAGTCATAAGAGAATTTATTTTGATTGTTATTACTTTATGACTACTTGAAGAAAGTATTTGAAAAGTACGGCCGGTTTTAAGCGTAGATTAAAGACATTGGGGAAGAGACACATATTATGTAAGCTACTAGGGTGATTGGGTGGGTCTCAGTGTAATGTTAAAGATAGCCATTTAATTTGAGCAATGGTTAAGGTGCTGACAATAGGGGTGGGTGGGTCCCAAAATTTCAGAATGATTGCTTACGTAATATGTGTCTCTTCCCTTGTAAGAACAAAACAGAGCAAGCATACCGAAATTAATTATTTAATTTCAAAAACACATATAGCAAATGCGAAATATTTGGCTTAGTTATTTTCAATTTTAAATGGAAATTTATAATGCTAATTAATTTCCAAATCCCTTTGCCTATAGAATTTTTTTTTGCATGCTTGTAATACAACCCAGGCACTCAGGTACCTTATTGATGTTTTGATGGTAAAATTAGAATTTCAGTATACTGTACTGCTAGATTAAAATTTTAGTACATTTGTCTTTAATATATTTTATTCGTCGTGATTGCATAATATTATTCATTCAAAGTTGGAATTGAGCAATCTATAAGCATTTTGTACATTTATTAGATTATATTTATATACTACCTTATTTACAATAATTAGTTTTAGTAACAATACGAAGCCGGTTATAATGCATTATGTCTCAAAGTTCGGCGCCGACGCCGACATATGCAGTATTTAATTTTGCTAGTGATTAAGATGAATTTCAATGAAGATGCAAGAGAGAAAAAGTGCGAGAAAATATAATAGCTAGTAATATGGAGAACAATATGCTAATTTGTGATTTTGCACTGCTACCGTGTAATGAAAATGGGGGGCTATTATGAATTATGATCTCTTACAATTCTTTAATTTTAAGGAGAAATTGAAGAAGACAAGTAATTTTGATTCGCTTACTCCACTTCATATTTTATTGAGTCAAAGCCTTGAGCTTATCGTCGTTATTTAATTTCCAAGCAATAAAATTAATGGATTACAGCACTTAAATAAATACTGGTTATTGATTATTATGAAGCCTAACTTACTTGTTAGTCTTTTTCACGTTTCATGTGTCACATGTTTAAAAACAAAGTGTAATAACATTGTTCTATTTACTTGTTTTTAAAAGTGCAAAATATTCTAGCTACACGTTTTGTATTTTATTATAGTTCTTTTGTAGAAGGTGCATTTGATTTTTAGCTGAAAATGGACATAAGTACTTAGGTCATTTTGAGTCTTGACAGCCACGCAATATCAAATAAACTACTGGGTTGGAAAAATCCCGACTTAATTAAATCCCCGGTTAATTAATTGCTACCAAGGGCTGTGTTCTGATTATTTATGATTTTCTAATGTAATGTAATGTAATAGCTTTATTGTCAAATTCATTCAGCACATACATACTGATTTCCAAGAGCAGACATTAATAGGATTTTAATTAATGATTAACTATTCTAATAGTAGAGAGTAAGAGTTCTGATTCTGACTCTGACTTGGACACACTTCACACTTCACACAGTACACACTACGACACTACTGCAACCTGCAACTACAAAAAAGGAAACTCGCCATAGTTTTTACCGGCAGTCCGCCAACACAAGTTTGACTTGTTTTTGTCTTCACTACTGCACATCAATTCACATGAACCAGAACTGCCAGAACATGAACAAACATTTCTACATTTTAGCTTCGGCCGACTGAAGTACTGAAGTCGCGTCACAAAAGTAAAAGTACTACTTAAAACTATAACTATAGTATAAGTATCCAAGTGGTAATCAGTGAAATAAAGATTTTTATCATCTTCAGTTTCTCCATTAATAGTATCATTAGGAGTGAACTGTGTAAAGTGAACTATTGAAACTGTATACTTTACGAATTATATTTTGCAGATAACAGTAAATTAATGTTCTGTTCCTTTTTAGTATTATGTATTAGTACTATCTTTTTGGAATTTGGACATTAGATACGTTGAAAACTTGAAAACAATAATAAATCAGGTGTTCCCAGTTGTCAGTTTTTGGTTTTCTTATCTCAGCAGTCAAATAATAGTCAGTATTGGTGTCGGCGTGTACTGACACTGAAATCTTTAACACGAAATAATTTACGATTCCATCAAGATATCGCACCAAGCACGGAATATAATAAGCTGTTGCATCACATATTTTTTGTCATTAAAGATTTATACGCTGCAAAACTTTTAGAGCTTAAATAACAATCACCAATCATGAAGAGATTTCAACAGCCCGTTCTTGGTAAGTTGCAATAAACTATATACACTTAAATATTAATTCACAATTTGTTAGATGCACTAAATATACACGTCTCATACTTTTTTACTACTGAGCGATTGTTTTCTGTAATAATACCTTCGCCTTAAATTATGCTATTATTTGAAATGAGACTATCGAACACTGGCTGTTAAAAAAGTTTTATTATTTACTAATGATTCAGGAGCTGTCACAGTCAGTTAGATACGTAGATGAGGCAATGCAGTATGGTTGATATTTAAATTATAAACGTAATTGGGATTTTAATTTTAAGGTAGTTGTAGTTTAACACATCACTGTACGAAAAAACGCTAATAATCAATAATGATAGTTGATGAACGAATTGTTTTATTCATAATAATATAACGTGCTGATTGACGCGTCCTAGGAATGTATCAGTCACAAGAGTGTATGAAAATTTATTGAAGCTTTAAACTTCAGATATGTTTTCAGATAAGTTGAATTTAAAATTATTTAAAATTGTTTAAATTTTAGCTGGATTTAGGAATGGTTTTCTGCAACATCACAACGCCGTTGACATACGACTCCCATGTAGAAGTGTGGGAGTCGTCGCAAATCTGCCTGAGACCCATGAAATGCTCCGGTCAACAATCCGAAATTTTGTTGACAGTGAGCTGAAACCAATAGCGGCGAAAATTGACAAGGAACATTGGTATCCCAAAGACACGGTTTGTAGTTTAATTGCCTTCTTTGATTTTAAACGTCGCCCACACCGCGTCATAACAATACTGAATACATATACATCGTCAACTATGAAATTCACAATGTGTTTTAATGTATATAAAATATTCCATGTGTTAGATAAAAGCGATGGGGGATATGGGCTTAATGGGAATTCAAACATCCGAAGAACTGGGGGGAGCGGGTCTCGACTATATGGCTTACGCAATTGCAATGGAGGAAATTTCGAGGTGAAATGTACCCTAAAATTTTCATGAGAGCCGAAATTAAAATATATAAGGAATTAAAAACACTTTTTTTCAGATGTTGAGTCATTATATTTAATATAATTATTGAATACGTATTTTCCGTTATATTTTATTCCGTAGAGGATGTGCTTCGTCAGGTGTCATAATGAGCGCTCATAATTCTCTGTACCTTGCTCCTATCAACGTAATCTATAGTTTCAGTTTCGTAGATTTGTTTTATTTGACCTTAAAATCACAATTTATGTGTTATTCTATGTAAGTATATTCAGTTAAGTGCATTGAAAGAGTGCATCGAAGATATATGATATTTCAATAATGTTTTCTTAATTAGAATGGCATGTTAATTTTTATTTTAGAAATTTGGAACTCCAGAACAAAAGGAAAAATATGTCAAAGGATTTTCGGGCGGAGTTCAAATCGGATGTTTTGCACTTAGCGAACCAGGTAATACTTTTGTGCCTGTGTTCAGGCAGCAATGTCATTAATTTTTAACATTAATTTAAGGAATGAGTTGTTTTCAAATGCATGCATATTTGTTTTGCTAATAAAGGAAATGGGAGTGATGCTGGAGCGGCATCAACTACAGCCACAAAAACTGGCTCCGGTTATATTCTAAATGGAACGAAAGCTTGGATTACGAATGCTTTTGAAGCGAAAGGCGTCGTTGTATTTGCAACCACGGACAAATCTCTGAAACATAAGGGCATCAGTGCATTCGTACTCCCTACATCTACCAAAGGCAATTTCACAATACACCAGTTGCTGGATAAGTTTGTTAAGTAATACTAATGCTTAAGTTTGATGGAGTGCTGGTACCATCAAAGTCGGATGTGAATAGCGTGTTTTATTTCGACGTAATTTTGTAAATACCGTCAACAGGTGTTTCGTTAGGAAAGAAGGAAGACAAACTCGGGATTCGGGGCTCATCCACTTGCAGTGTTATTTTTGAAGACTGTGAAATTCCAAATGATTGTCTTCTAGGTCAACCTGGAATGGGCTTTAAAATTGCCATGAAAACACTTGGTTAGAAATTAAACCACAATCACAAAAGTATAATTCAAAGTGACAATAATTATATTTTATGTTAATGTAATACCTGTACTTGTGCAAATATTACTCGCTCACAGACGGGGGAAGAATAGGCATAGGCGGTCAGGCTGTTGGAATCGGGCAAGCGGCTCTTGAGTGTGCTGTTGAGTATGCAAAAACACGTCAGGCCTTTGGAAATTCTCTTCTTAAATTACAAACAATACAAAATAAAATAGCAGACATGGCATTACAATTAGAATCATCAAGGCTGCTTCTTTGGAGGGCAGCTGCATTAGCAGATGCTGGACTCCCATTCACAAAAGTAATAAGACAGTCATTTTTTTAGTTTCAAGTTTCAATTTTAATTTCAGTTGACTGCGTGCGGCGAAATAACCGTCCTTTAAAACATATAGTCATTAAAGTTAAAGTGGAAAATTCGAATAACTTTGGTGACTGGTATATTTTTTGTAATGACAATTTTAGGAGGCAGCGATGGCCAAGTTAGCCGCGAGTGAAGCCGCCACATTTATTTCCCATCAGGCGATACAAATCCTCGGCGGAATGGGCTACGTCTCCGACATGCCCGCCGAAAGACACTACCGAGATGCCCGAATTACTGAAATATATGAAGGAACTTCAGAAATCCAAAAACTAGTAATAGCAGGCTGCATCGCGAAAGAATATGCAAGCTAATTCTAAAAAATAAACCAGTTTATAAAAAAATTATCAGTTTGATTTGAGCTGCGGCGTGAATCTTTACACAACTTTTGTATGTGTATGATGTGTAATAACTTTTAAGTAGTAGTACTTAAATAGAAAGCTACCATTAAAAAAAAGATCCCGTTGTACATAATATTATGAGTTGTCTGTGTATATTGCATGGTGAAAAACGAAGAAGTTAAAAAAAAATGCATAAATTGTTGTCTTCGCATTTGTGGTTTTAATTACCTACATTATAATGTAATATTACCTTGAAAACAAACGTTAACCGAAACGATAATAAATATATGAACAGATATGGTGATGTTCCGAATAAGAAAAATGATAACTGTCGATTATATTAGTCGATTTTAACTACGTTTTGTTACTTTATTTGATTTTCCAGTGCTTCTCCATACTCTTCGTACTATTATAGTACATATTGTATATAATATAATACTTCACTTGCTATAGACCTTCTATAAGGATAATTACATGTTACATGTCTAGGTTTATTTTTTTTAAATATTGATTGAATAATTTATTTTTACTATGTAGTACTTAAGTTGAACAATAATAATAATTCTTTTACAGTACAATAATAATAATAATTGTAAAATTTGTAGCAGTTTTAATAGCCGGCCGGTATTTAAGATTTTCATTTTTTTTTATTTCATACATTATTCCTGGTCATCATTGTTTTTCCTCGCACCAGCTTTTTTTATTTATTTATTTTACTTATGAAACTTTTTATGCTTTGCCCGCATTGTAACTGACTGTGTAAACTGGAATGTAGAACTTTTTTTTGTTTCCCTCATGTCATTTGCATTACGTTTTTTTTTTAACTTTCGAATTCTCTTAAGTGTCGTACATATCATATACACACAATAATAATGCTAATTTAATAATTCATTATAATTTTATTTCACAATTCTCCTAAAATCGAAACTTTTTTTTTTACTTCGATTTACACTGTTTTCTCTGTAGTAGGTAGTATTTTTGGTTTATATGGTATATGGTTATGCTATATATGGTTCTCAAATATCTGTATAGATTGTAGATCTAATTATACCCAGAATTAATGATCACATTATAATCGTATTACTTACATACTACTTTAATATATATTATGTATAGGATACAGAATAGTATTTACTATATAGCTCTCTTGGAGCGTAGTACATGCGTGTTTTTGCTGTCTGTCAGTTGTAATGGGTATCATAATGTTATAATTTCTACAGGATTTTTTAGCTATAGTTTTGAAAACACAATTATGGTTCATACATGCACCCTGTAACTATATATATCTGCATCTCTGTCTGTGTATCATGTGAACTGGCAGTCAATTACAAATTTGAGATTTTATAAACTAATATACATATTATATTATCGCAAATGGAACCAATCAATATAAATGTAGGCTGACGGTATAAGCATTTCCTCTAAACCTTTTTTGACAATTTGACAATAATTCAAAATTTTTCCAGACAATGAGAATCCTTTTGTGTTGAAAGAAGGTTTGAACTGCATGCTCAATAATAAACTTGCAATCACGTAGTATTATTAAGTATATAATTAACTTTTTTAACATTATACTATTACACACACAATGCAGTGTTTCGAAAAATTAGAATGAATTAAATATATAAGAAGAATATCAATAATAAATTATTATTATTATAATTTATATACATTGCAGTCGACATTGCAAAAGCATTGCAAATTGGAAAAACAAATAGCGAACAACCTAAACCGCTAAAAGGTTGTATATGTGTACGGTGCAAAATATCCTCTTTTTTGAAACTGATAGGATATGAATATTGTGTATACACACACGAGAGTATAGTTTTTAAAATTATATTTTTCATACCGAATACAGAGGTATTTCATACAAATTATCATCTTGTTAGATGCATTCATACAATAAATTAGTAATCAGACAAATTCCCAATATTATGCACATGTGTGTGAGTTTCATGCAAAAACAAAACAAATATTTGAATTTAAATTATAATATACATGATTAAAAATCATCGATCGATGCAACTCGCTCAGTCAATAGAAACCAAATACACTCCACATTTTGTCTTGCCCCAAAATTATTATAGTGTTTAGTGTTACATAAAATTTAAACATTTTCAATGTAAGTCAATAATATAAATTATTATCTCCAGAAACATGAATGTACCATGTAAATACATATACTACTCAAAATAATAAAATCTTTTATAATTCACAATAATGTGACTGACACTCATGTTGACAGGCTCAATTAGGTTTGTTTTTTCCATTCATAGTGTAAATTGTAAACCCTAATTAACCTAATCAAACTTTTTAAAACATGACATTACGTTTTAAATTCTGAACAAAAGAAAATTGACAAAAAGATTAACGGCAACTTATCTAGTCCATTATTATTTTTGTGTGTTACTTTATACTGATGTCTCTAAAATTCTTATTACTTGTACCTATACATGGAAATGCAATGCAAGGTTTCTCAGCTATCCGTATTATCAGTGTACTTTACACATAGTCAACAAATAAATATCCGTAGAAACGGGACCCACGGTAATCCATACCGGGGCCGGGTATAGTGTTCTTCTTGAACCTGACTTTTATATTGTGGTCATTTTAAAGCATTCACAAAAATTCCGAGACAAAAAAGCTTTTTTATATACTCTCATAAAATACGTAGACACGTGTGATAATTAATACAGCGTGTATATAATTTTTATGCTATATAATAATATGTATTTTAGTACTAGATTAAAATTTGGGAATTTTCCTAATAGGATATTAGCATTCATTTAACTTACAAAGGTACTTGTATTTTTATAGCTTCGTGAAAAATAAAGCAATCTGCCATATTATGTATCTGTAAACGTAAACTATATATACATCATACGTAAATTCCCAATAAACAAAATATTGGATAAGTAGCGTATACTACACAAAATTTAATGTGAAATAATTATGTTAAAAATCCAATATATCTAATATATCCTTCCAGAACGACATATTATTAATTTTAATTAATGCATGGACTATCACATCTATGCAAAGTATACAGATTATCAACAGAACAGATATACAGAGTGGAAAATTGAAGCATGAAATTAAAAGTGTTATTTTTTATTATAGTATTACGATAATTTATGTTATACTATATAATTATAACAAAACCATTACATTTCCTCCACGCATGTCATACTTTACGTATAATAAAACACAACATAATAGGATATTTTTATAAATTAGGTGGTAGCATCTAGGATACACACTTGTTTGTAGATATAAGTATATAGTTGCATACTATTTTTCATTATGTACATTTTTTTATCGATGTATCTATAGACTATATAATAATTATTTGACGTCTGCATCGGCTAATAAAAATAATTTACTCTTACTAATGTTCTAATTAATTACAATACAATATAATATGGTACACTGCAACTACATACAACTTACTGCAACCGACGACACTAAATATATATATTTTTTTAAAACTATAATATATTATTAATTCAACTAATAATTTTTTAATTACAATTTATTACCATTACTACTTATGTACGACAATACGACTACTAATTAATGTAATTTTATGTACACACGTTCCTATATATGTACTATATCATCCTTCATAGAACTATATATGTACACAATAATATGCTTGATTATTTAACAGACGAACGAAAAATACAATCTGCAATGAGAAAATAATAATATGTAGTAACTATAATTTACATAATACACTGTTAGTGACAAGACATGTAGAATTCACGGTAATGTTTCACATGTTACGGATGACACAAAAAAACAGACACACTTTACTATTTAAGTATACGCTGGAAACAAATATCTGCAACTGTAAAATCTGCGCCCACAAATATTTGTTTTATAAAATAATAATTAAACGTAATCTGGTACATAATTTTACGTATCCTTCCCATAATAAGTCATGCATAACATATTATCCTCATATTATATTTTTAACTCCTATAATGCTCCTTCCTAATGCTAATACATAAAATTCAGATTCATTTTTCATTTCAAGATTTTCATGTGTATTTTTTAGACATAGTCAAATGAGGCCGGAGTTACTCATTTTCTTTCAAGTATATAATAACATATTATTATACCAAAAATTAAATTATAATAAAACCGTGAAGGTCCGTGACAGTAAAATGTCGAATAAATTAAATTCGTAAACATGAATGATGATGACTAGTCCTTGTTATTAAATTTATTATTTTCTCTTTTTTCCCCAAAAAAATACGAGGAAACCCCAATATAGAAAACATAACGGACCAGATCAGAACAAATAGAAATATAGAAGTAGAGAAAAGAAGAAGAAGAAAATAACACACATAGCAGCACTGACATTTGACTTTGATATTTTGGATTTTTAGGTTTATTATTAATTCTAGACCACACTTTTGCTCTCGATTCCCTATCATCTCTCTCCCAGTTTCAAGTTTTCTATACTAATAGACGTGAATTCTAGCATTCTAAGCACATTAATCGATTGCAAATCGTCAGAACCAGAAACCAGAACTCTATAGAACTTTATAGACAGGTAGGTTTCTACTTGTTAGATTTCTGCACCGAAATAGGATGTCGTTCCAATTGTTTTGTGAGTGTAAAAATGATAAACTTTTTTAACGTTAATAATTAATAAAATATGCAATTTATAATGACTACATAGTACATGATTAACATTTTTGTATCCAAGCAATAATATAATAATTACGGTGTATCCAGTATATAATACCTTTAAATTGTATCGCTTAAAAACGCTCTGTTGCGAGGGATCAAGTAATATGTATCTAGCACGCAATGATAGAATAATAGAATACCACATCAAAAACGCAAGATAATATACAATATATACACAGTATAATAGCTATATTAGTTGGTACACAGATATGGGTTAGCACTTGTTAATAGAATTTTGCAGCTCTACCTTTATGAGGCTCATGTACAATATAATATAGAGATGCATGTATGCTCAATCATCCAATGATTAATGCATATAAACACATTTTCATTTAGAGTTATAGAATTTCTGCTTCAAATCAACCGCAACCGATCCTAATTCTCTCTACAACTATATTCCACATTTGGGTAATAATTTAAATTTAATTAATTCATTAAGTGTAATGACAGACGTGAGTTACACCCTTTCATGTGCACGATTTATAATTATTATTATAATTATACCATGGCATATATATCATATTTTCTCATTTCTTGGCTATCTAAAACTATTCCAACTGCGCCTAAAAAGAGGTAAGTTGGTTGTGTGTTTGAATTGGAATTGGAAATTCCATACTTCGAATTAGAATATGCTTAGGATGAATCAAAAAACAAAATTACATTCAAGTAATTTTAATTCCTTAAATATCATATTACTTTGAAAACGTTAGAAAAATCTTGTTGAAATTAATCAAAATCAAAAAGCATATTCTCGATTTATCAGAAATATATAATAATAAATAATATACTATAATCAAAATTATACAGTATTTATATAGAGAAAGAGAAAACGACTAGTTCTCGCACTCCACAGCACTTACATTTTTTTTGCATATTGTAATTAATTAAAACTGACCCTATATATCTACAATGATACATACAGGAGTGACAGGCTAAAAGTATCCTTACAATACACACACATAATGTACTGTTTCTAGCTTCTACTAATTGACATTCTAAAAGACAACACAGTTGACAGTTTTTCTTTTCCAAACTGGACCACACCACCACTATAGGTACCATGTCTGTGTCAGACACAATTTTTTATATAATTATCCCAATATTTTCACACTATACTATATATATAAGGTGGCTTTATATCCTCCTGTTCTGGTTCTGAGTATATTATAATGTGTAATGATTTTGACAAACGTAAATATTAAGGGTGGATTTTGGATGCCCTATAATATAGCATTACAGAGTGACATATTTCATGCATCCCCGCAGAAGAATCAATAATATTATTACGCTGAACGTTGTTGTTTCCATATTTAAAATAGTACAGATGATAATTAAAATTAATTACCTACATTCATTTGATATTGTTATTATTATTTAGTAGATTTATAGATTTTGTCTAAAAATCTGAAATTTCCCTTACAACATGCGCTATATATGGTCCTATATAATGTAATATGTAGTTTCTTAATTTTATCTAGAATAATAGTAATTGTGCATTAGTATTATTACAACAAGTTTTAATGTAGAGGTGTTCCTGCCCTCCCTATATATATATATAGTTCTATTTGTATTCAGTAATTTTACATAATTAAATATAATATATAATTATATTATGTAGTATATATGTATAGGGTCATTGTATCTATTCGTATTCTGTGTGTATACATCCCTATTACAGTCTAAAATTGTAAGGTTTTAGTTACATATCCTCATACAATCCATTGTACATGTTCATTTTCCTTATATATCAGTAGAGTCAGCATAAATTATCATATCGAAATCGAAATCCCAGGAACATTGTGTAGGAGCATTGCTATCCACTTTTTTTGTAAGAAATAAAGAAAAAAGAGATCGAGAACACGTTTGGGATTATAACTCTGTAAAATTATCAACAATATATTCTCGACAGTCGCATAATAGTCAGACAGCATAGAGCTATTAAACCAGAATCATCAAACTGAATGAACCTTGAAATTTATGAATAGCACAGAATTTTTGATGTTTCATTATATTTATTCTTATTGTCCCATTGTAGTCTCCTCATCCACTACTAAAGCGTGTTCGAATTCTATTTCGGAATTGGAGGTAAGAAAGAAGTACCTCTGTACCTTATACTATTATTCATAAACCCAGCTCAACTCTACGCTCTCACTATTATTGATTTAAATAGGTCCATAATCCATATAATAAACACACGGCCCAAATATAAATACACAAGAAATCGAAGGAAATATCAATCAATGAGAGAAATCGTGCGGACCCATTTTTAAATATTTATTATTTTCAATCCATTTGATGGTACTTGGATCTGGATCCAGTCCGGAATTATATCATCATAATTATGTAGGCACGAAAGTATTACATATTATAGTGTTTTAATTCCCTTTTTGCATATCAACGTCTTGCATATCTCTGTCCACGTAAGTAGGTACTTCTTTTTT
This sequence comes from Dicyrtomina minuta, assembly GCA_949802685.1. NCBI lineage: Eukaryota > Metazoa > Arthropoda > Collembola > Symphypleona > Dicyrtomidae > Dicyrtomina > Dicyrtomina minuta. Next base: position 19,644,097 of record OX461809.1, on the reverse strand, counting down.
CTGAGTGAGTCAGAGGGAGAGACTACAAAATCTAAAACTGACAATGAAAAAACTTTTCAACTGGTTGTAAGTCAACAAGGAGTGAAGAATCGTCTTCTCTCTGTGTACTATGAACATGAACGCACATTCGTCTTCGTTTAAAAATGCACATGTCCCACATATTCTCAACAACGCTGAATAAGTAATGACAAAGAAATCAGCGATCACGACTCAACTAGGTTAGGTACACACAGTATGTGTAACTTTCAATCCTCTTTATAGGTTTTGGGTTTTTGAGTTAACTCGAATAAACCTCTGTATAGCTATAGGTAAATTACATCGTGAACTTCATTATTCATTAAAAATGACGTGGACATTTTATGCGTATTATAGTATACTACTCAAGGGACACGCTATCCATGGGTCCATGTTCACATAATATGTCACAGTCAGAAAATTACATAAAAAACACACATTAAATTGTGGATTTTAGAAAACAAAACATAATACTCAGCTTAAGTAAGTAGTAGATATTTCATTATGTATCCTGTGGATTATTTCAGAATGTTTTTCTTTCTAATTTAATAATATGCTATATACATAACAATCCCAACGCTGACTTGTTCTACTCCCCTCCTCCCCTCTCTCTCTCTTTTCTACTAGTTTCTGTCACAGCCCACAACCAGTAGTGTAGTATACTTAAATCCATAACACATATTTTTTATGGGTAATCCGAAAATCAGAATTAAACTGTGTATGTACGATTTGAACAGCTCCAGAGTGAGGCAATGAGTCCCTTTCCATTAAAAACTGAAATTAATAATATGTAATTAATTTCAATTTTGAAATTTCGATTTCGACAACAAAAAAACTTAACATTGACATTCCCTGAATATATGTATTTAAATGTAAATTACCATCATCCTTTAATTCCTATATAGTTGTTTTCCCCTACGGATTTCGATTTTTAGTATTTTCTGAGGAATATATTATATCCCACGTCATAAACACCCACGCATACACACAACCGCAGCTACAGATAACGTATGTAATATTATGTTCTCGGGCACACACAATTTACAATAATTATTATCGCAAGTAAGGATACTAATGATTTCAGGATATATAGTACTTTACACTTACATAATATATACATACATGTATGTACGAATTTACACCTACGTACTAACTACACTACGTCCCTTCTACTACTACTACAAAGTAGTTACTAGTGTTACTACTATAGTATTCTGATGTTATTATCATATTATTATAGTTCTAGTAATTCATAATGACAATAATGGGACCCAAAACAAATAATTTATAATTATTATAATATGAGTGACTAAAACGCGGAATTTAGATTTTTTTTATAAGTTTTAAAGATATAAATATTAGTTGTGGATTTTCATTGATAATGGTAATTATCATTTCTACAGTACAATGCGCGAGACTCACACAGAGGCTCAGTGCGAGAAATTTTTTTTGCTGTTGCACTAATATTTATAAGTTCAGTTGACAGTTCACGAATTACCTTTCAATTCCCATTCAAGCCCGAGTCCTGTGTACATTTCTGTCCAGTTACTTTTCTAGTTTAAGTAAAATTATGTCGCATGTTCTGATTCTGTGGTTATTCTGCCTATATTTACATTAATTTCCTAAATTTAAAAATCTTAGCCAGGCCCACCCTTCAATCTAATTACTACTATTAGCAATTTCCACTAAATTTCCCTCAAAAATTAATCTAGAGTTTTAATTTAGTTGTTCTAGATCCTTCTCATAGTCGGTACTGGTAGTAATAATTCTTTAAACATATAATAATATGCAATTATTAGGGATTTACAAAGTTACGCAATTAAGTCAAAAGAATTATTATACGTATTACAATACTCAATAAAAGTTGATTTAAAAAATGGCAAGAGGACGACTAAACTAAATATTCATTACTTGGATATTAACCAGCCATAAATTAATAAGGAGACACAAAAAAGAGCTTTTATCAAAATTCAAACAAAGGTCCCCTCATAAAAATCAAGATTCGTTCACTTTCATACTTTTTGATTTTTGAGAAAATATTTTGTAATAATTATAATATAATTATATAGGTATTAATAATATTACACGTCTGTCAGTCACTTATTTTATCATCATATTATTATTATGGATATTGATTTTTTTCAAGAACAATGTAGGGTACGATGAGATGAGCCATACCTCCACTGAACTCGTCAGTTTCACAAATACTTCAGTAATTGTAGGTATAATTTATAAATAATATGTACTGTGCGTACACTGCAAGAATAACAACAAGTCATAATTGCCAATCAACAATTATAGTATTACTCCTATACATATGTCCTTCGACAATATTTTAATTTTACTTTAGCATTTTTTGTGTTTTAGATATTTCTTGTTACATACCTAATTATGTGTATAATTGTATTATATTATAATATTTTTTTAATTTTACATTTTCTCATTGACTAAGCATTTAAATTCAAACCCGGCCTAATTTTTTGACGCAGTTTATATAGCATAGCTATTTTTTATATTGTATATATATATTCTAATGAACAATCATTTTAACTGGAACAAAAATGATGGCAATATATTTAATTGTTAAGAAGATTTCCCGAAGCTTCCAAAAAAATATTAATATTGTCATCCCTCTCTCAATTGGTTTGGTTTTAGTTATATCCCTCCTTCATATTATGTATTGAACAATAATAGCAATACGTAAGCTAGCTATGTATATATGTACCAAATCAACATTAGCACTGGATCAGAAATATACAGTTTTTGTAAACTGTAAATAGTTGAGTGAGTTAACAACAATAATAATTAGATTAAATCTATATATACACATTTTTATAGTCGAATAAAAAACAGAATCAGAATTTTCTAATCGTGTGACATTTGACAGGGACACGACGGACATGAGACAGAAATTGCCAGCTGGACTTCCGATGTCAGCGATAATGTCAATGTTGACTATACCTATTTACTGTCATCATTACTACACTGAATTTATTATGTACATTGGGACACACGGTAGAAACTACCAAGAACAAGTTTTAAGTTTCGACGTAACGTTGTATAGGCCACTGATTAGGTAGCAATTCCAATTTGTTTTGCACAGAACAATGCATGTAAGTGTGTATTTAATAATTGTGTTTCTTAAAGTAACGACATAATACATATATATATGACTCTCTCTCTAAAGTTGAAGTTGCCAAAGGAAATTGAATGTAAAAATAATGTACCTGGTACATATTATGTTTACGTTTGTTGCAACTAAATTGCACTCATACGCACACACTGCTCAGACAAGTCGTTCCAATTCGGAGAGTACAAATATTACCATATTTATCCACTCCAAGACGAATACGAAAGGGTCTTTTTTTAAGTATTTGTTATCTTTTTGCTCGACTGATGTGTGTGTGTGTGTATTGTACCAAACCAAGATATTGTACTTTGCACTCCCTGCTTGCCTATGATAACCACATGCATAAACATAGCACTACTATGTTGACGTTGACTGTCGTTCGCGATGTCAGCCGCGGTCGCGGAAACCCAAAACTATATAATTATAGTTAAAGTTAACCTATAGACTGAGCAAACTTATCCTCATGTTCATTTTTTGTTTCATTATAAACCAATGTCATGGCACCATTTAATGTCCATCTTCTGAGACCACACACTGTAAAGGAACAGACACAGCTGCTTAAATATTATACCTCTGGTAATAATACTTTTACAGTCGTATTATTATATAAACCAAAAGAAGAAGAAAAAAAACGAAGCACAAGAACGCTGTCCTACCTCTACCTACTGTTTACTGCTCTAATAGCCTTGTAACATTCAAAATGTATTTTACCCTATATATATTATTATACTGCTCATAATTCATTTTATTATGCATCATGTGGAGTTTGTTATTAGATTTTGATTTCATTCAAGAGAATCATTTTTTTTAAGTTTTACCCATCAACGTATTTTATATAGTTTTGATTTTTTTTAATAGTGTATACACGTTTATGGATTTCATGACCCGGGCTTTTTCTGTTTTGAGTTTTTAAAATCCCTTTTTTCACACTGTCAAGTGTTACTAATATACTTTTTTGAGTTTTTAACAACCATTTTAGCCAAGCTGCATAACAGTATATATAATACCTTATTGATAAGATTGTGTTGGTTGAGGATATAATAAATTATGTGTATACGGGACACGAGATACGAGTGATAATAATATATGCCACTTGGATAGACTAAAAATTATTATGAAAATAAATTAAGAAAAAAAAATACGCTTAAAGATCGTCAATCATTCAACGAATAAATTATTCAACAACAAAATTATACCAACAACAACAACAGCACACGATTAATTAATTTTTTAAATAAATTTTGTAAAAAACAAGGTAATGACAACAAAAACCTTTTTTGACCTTACGGAATTTTCAAACTGAAGACAAATTAGAGCAAGAGCAATAAAAATAATCATTATAATGTAAAGGTGGAGGAGAAAACTACAGCTAAAAGAAAAGGGAGACGAGAAAATGACTCATGACTCGTAAGGTGCACAAATAATAAATTACTTACAATACGTAATCACACTATAACTTAGAAAAAAAGAAAACGTTATGCAGGAGGCACTGACTTTGTGATTAGACTGGATGTGTGACACACGTGAGTCAAGATATCCTTTTCTTAATAAAACAATAAGATGTTTAAAGTTTTTCTCTTTCACTGGGAGACGCGCTAAACTGGTTGTTTTTTGGTACACATTGGTATTGGTATTTTAAAGCCACAGAGGGGATGGAGAAAACTATCTATCCATTTCGTTACAACAGGATTAGATACATAGTTTTTCTTTTAACAGTAGCATGAGTTTTCTGACATTCTTAGTTTAAATGGAATTTTGCAACAACAAATCGATTTGAAGTCGACAGATTACTTTTTTTGTATAATATATACGCTTAAAGGTTTTACGATCTGGACTAAAAAGAAAGAAGGAGACTTGTAAATATACACCCATACAAAGTGGAGGAGAGTTTTGGCTTTTGTGCTAAGAATGAATCTGTAGAATAGGATTAATCCGACTCGGCACGCATTCCTCGAACTTCTCCAGATTTTCGTTGCTGGAATCAAACAAAATCAGAGTTGAACATAACTTTTTTCATCTACTGATATTGGGTTCACTGTTACGAGACTGACTAGTGAGATACGTAAAGTGATAATAACATTAGACCGATAGTAATGTGACTAGGTATATATAAAAACATCTTACTCTATCTAGATCCTCGCGAACTCGTTCTTCTAGAGCCCTTATGTCATCCATTGTCATGCCGTACCAGCGGTCGATCCAACAGAACACTTGTCTATAATATTATATTTCGTTCAAAATAATACATTAAAGTGATACATTATAGACCAAGACATGAAAGTAGGGCAACAGGATAATACAGGTTACCTACATACATGTATATATTTAAGGAAAAGAAAGGTTTTCGTCATGATAATAATAATAATAACAATAATCGTCGTGAAAACACACCGATGAAAGTTGGTGAAAAGACGCCGTTCCGCGCGTTGAATGAAGTTTTCCACCCGATTTTGCAAACCAAACCATTTGAACTCCGAACTTACAAGTTTGTAGCATGTCATGACTGGTTGAACCTAGGAGTTAAATAAATAGTCATTTAATGACAACGATGAATGAAACTGAACGTTATTCCATTCAAAAATCAAAGTCAACTTGTAATTCTTGAGAACTGTCAGTACATTATATTTAAATTCAAATTAAGAGAACATACTGTTGCAATGTATTTCAAGGCAAGAATTTGTTAGAAACAAAACTCACTGATTCTTTCCATGTCCCACCCAGGGGACCACGACCAGATTTTTCGGATCTGAATTTACTTGGATCCTCTGAAGGTTTATAGTCTGATGATGAGACAGGGTCACTTGCAATATCAATTACAACCACTTCACGTTGACGCAACTTTTCAGCATTCAACTCATGCACATTCTGCTGAGTACCCCTATCAGGTAGGTGAAGAGACTCAATTATAATGAAGAAATTATCCTTCATGTATCCTGGATTCTGTACCAAATTCAAAATAGAAATCACTATAAATAAAAAAGTAGTATGCTTATCCAGTCCATCAAGCATATCATCCATCCTCAAATAATTTATTTTTACTCTTGGATAGTAGATTTTAAATGGTCTTACGGTAATTACGGTCCTGCAGTATGGATAGGCGTTCCACGCTTCTTCATGAATTTCCATAGAACCTTTTGGAGCAAGCATTCTAATGAAGGCCGGTACTTTACTGCAAGTTGAAAATGAAATGAAAACACATTTATAAAATACAGACAACTACCAAATATTAACAATACAGCCTCTGGGAGTTACATAAAAATGAAATTCTAACTAATACATTCTTAAAGAAGGAAGGGGGAGGACATTAATAAATCAATTCGTCAACTTGACTACTATACATACATTATTGTAATAATTCAAGTTTCGAGACAGACTACGACTATAAGTAACATACCTGGCAAGATGGTACTTCTTGTACGTATATTGACCTTTGCTGTACCGACCTCCCAGTAAAGGAAAATTGTCAAATGGTTCATTTTTAACAACTTCGATCCCTTCACCACCACCAGTTTCATTCATACTGGCTTCCGCAACAGAATAAAGTTGACCAATCTGGTACTATTTGTCAATACAAATTAAACGTATTAATAGTCGACTTACTTTTTTTTTACATGAAAATCAATACATAGTTTAAGTTCTGAGTCATAAATATATAGGGCATTAAACATTGAGTACTCACTTCCTCCACGGTGAGAGGCATCACAACTCGACTGTAAACAAAAATTTCACCGATTAAGTCTAACATATTTAAATTGGTCCCTTGACGCAAGAAGGGATAATTTGAACCTTTGAACAACATTATCGATCACAATAATTATTATATACGAACAAAGTCGTTAATTACAAATCCAAAATAAAAAGATTCCTACAAGATGCGCTAAACTTTGTCCCTTGTGAATTGATTTCGCATGAAAAAATACGAACAAAAAAATACAGGCATTTAAAGGAAACCAATTTGTTTAGTTTGACAGGAATACTATTAGAGATTCGGAATTGTTTTTGGCTTCAAAATTTTCAGTAAGATAATTGGGTTATTTTTATAAAGACGAAGACAAAGTATTATACTTAAAACGTCAAGTGAACTGCATACTATAGTGTCAACAAATTTTTAGGGCCTACTTATGCTATATATATTTGGTGTAATTAAAAACGAATAATACAAAAAACAAAGCACAGTCTTAAATAATGACAATTTCGTGTGCTATTGAACTCTAAAAGTGATAAGTGATAGTCCTGCATGCAAAGGTACACACACAAGAAGAAAGAACAGCTACGTAAAAATATCAAGTTACTTATCCGACATATATCATAATTAATCCTATCCACGCGCTCATCAGCTCCGTCTACCATTTACGACGCTTTTATGTCTATATTCTCATCATAAATGTTATAAAAAAAGACGAAGGAGTATAGACATACGGAACTGATGATTTTGACTTACATATATAATGTACTACATGAATAATGGAACGTTAAAGAATTTAACTTGAAATTTCAATTTTAACTCTCAATGAACTAGCGGCGGACAGGGTACTTGCAAAAGGTGTTTTGAAAGATTTTTTGAAAGACCCTGCCTACCTCCTCGCAATCAATTTAATAATTGATACATGTCAAAGTTTAAATACAATGGCTGCCGACCACCATTTTGGGCCCTTTCACCCTACTACAGGACCCTTTTGACTTTTAGGGGAGCCATAATCCCGCCGCTGTTAATCTATAAAAATGAATTGTCCTAAAACATCGAAACAATAGAAGGTACACCTAGCCACCGACCGGGCCGATGCCGATACTCATGGCTGATTGATGAATAAATAAAAAGTAGACAGTCAAAAGCCGAAACAAAATTGTGATAGTCAGCCTAACCAACTTCCAACCCAATTAATTAGGTATACCTATCATATACATTGACTTGGGACTTGTGCCATGTTCCTGTATGTTCTGCATATTTGGATCCCAGCACAATAATAATAGTTTAATAAAATACAATCAAAAAGTATAACCCAATAATGAATATTGCAATAAATAGGGAAACGGATCTAAGAAATAAACAAAATCTATGTGTACCTACTTGACTAACTGACTGTGCACACATAGTACATGCTACCTAACATAATTATTTCATTTTACAACATACAACAGCATTTAACTGATGATTTATAGCGCCGTTACGAATTTGGCATTGACTATAATACAAATTATGATGAAACCAAAGCCATCCACAGTCCTAAAGTTGAACATAGTATCCCCATTAAGGTTGAAGTAAAATCAAAATAATTAATCATGAATCAACACCGAAAATCAATTATTATTAACTTATTATTCCGCGATTGGAAACTATTAGAATATAATTATACGAAGTCAGTACTTTCAACATTGAACACTGCACGGACTTTTGGAACCATCAACAATAATGCACACGCAACTTCATTAACTGACTGTCAATTGTTAGCTAGTCAACTGTACTGTTACTGTTAAGTCTTGGCTATAATCTTTTAGCTACATTGAATTTAGCATTTTAAACACATTAAACAAATGTTATTGAGTTCAGCTCATTTCGGAGTCGGATATTCCTTCACACCACAGAACTTCATTAGTCTCGTCAAGCAGGTGAGATTAGAATGTCAAAGTCAAAGGCGGAATGTTCATTCACCAGTCACCAGTGCCAGTGTTCAAGAACATACACAACGTTGGACGTATCATCATCAGTCATGAGTCACCCAGTCACTAATGGTCAAATAGCCATACACAGACACTGTACATACCTAATATTGTCTAGAATCAGATTTTGAATTAATTGAAATCACACATCTATCAACTGATCATCCATCTAAACGATTATTACTCTCTTCCATCTTCACCTTCACCTTCAAAACTATATACTATTAAATCCCTCAACAACAACAAATGAAAAATCAGTAATCAAAATTTGACTTACAATTCTTTGATGAGCATGTTGGATTGAAATGGAAGCTGCACACACAAAAAAAACGGACAAAAAATCACAATCACACACCACTCTGTCGTCTGTCTGTTACTTTTAGTTCTTCTTGAACAAAAAAAACTCAACACTATATATAAGATTTTTAACACATTGATATTTTTCCGGAGAAATTTTTGTCGTCAAATATATTTTAATAATAATTTGAATTTTTGATAACGTAATATATATATATATTATGAGTGTATACCTACTAAAAAAATGAAATGTGGGAACTCAAGATCAGAGACTTTCAATTCAAAGAACCGACGGGGAGACCGAATTATTATTATGAGAGAGTAAGTGTAAGTAGTATATACCTATCCTCTCCTCCTACTCTGACTGCCTTACTATCTCAATTTCGTCCTTGTCTCTCTTTTTCTCTCTCCCTCAGTCACCACTTTTTACACATACACCGTCCGTTCCTTCAGCAGCACACAGAATTGAACAAAGTATACACACAGAGAGACACACACACACACTTTTTTATTTTATTACTTGACTATTTAACTATTCTTCTTTCCACTGTTGACTGTGTATATATATTCCTCAAAAGCTTTTCCACGGTCGTCCGCCGTCAGTCAGTCAGTCGTCGTCATACGGATCCAAAACCCCAAAGACCCAACCAACTTTTTACCAACACCAGTCACCAGTCAGTCACCAACACCAACAACCAAAGTAACCAAACCAAAACCAAGTTATAGACTTTTTTTTAATATTCAAGTATTGACCGTATTATAGTCCTAGATCTAGAGAAACAAATGGAAATATGCATGGAAACCCTCTCTCTTTCTCTCTCCTATCTTCAGAATAGGTGTTTTTTAAAAAGCTGTAGTAGGTCTTTTAGGTATGTAGTAGTAGTAGTAGCCTAGTCCTAGTAGGGATACGAATACTAAAGGAAAAACACGATTTATACGATAAGAATAATACGAATACGAAGGCCTACTACACCACACACACACTTGACACAACTCAGAAAGTGAGAACTCTTTAAACCTTCATTCCGCTCTCTCACCACACCACACAAACACACAGACTCGCAAAATCAGCTCACTCCTTCTTCCTATTGAGTAGTATTGGGAGAGAGAGAGAGAAATACAGGACGAAGAGCATGGATTGTGGATCTTCTACGAGAGCAACTATCTCAGAGAAGAGATGAGACTTCTCACACACAGTATCCTTTCCCTTGTACAAATTCGGAATCCTCTAGGATTCTATGATTCTAGTTCTAGAGCCTAGGAGAGCTAGACTACGGCTCTGTCATATGTAAAAGTACTGCATACGTTTTTATTTCGCCTTCTCCGAGTTTTGTGGAAGAAGCATATAGCTAACCGCTCTACTCCTTCACTCTAAACTGTAAACTCCATCAAATTATGTACGAAGTGAAAGAGTGGGGCTCGGACTGGGACGACGATAGGAATACGATACGCGATCGTCACTATTTAAACGCCACTACTCCACTTCCACCCAAAAAAAATCCATCCATACCATGCGAGAGCATAGAGGCAAAGGGCCAGAGAGCAGGCCATACAGCCAATGTCATGCACTTGCCATACACATACATCCACGTACCTATACACCTTCTTTCTCCCTTGTAGACGCAATCCAAGGAGAATATTAGAATATCGAGTATTGAGGAGGACAAATCTGAGCACAAACCACGTCACGGACTTCTACTTCCCCACCTCACCAACAATCCCCGGCCCCATGAGGTTCATAATTTAATCATCATGTGCTCAATTTAAGATTAGTGAGCGGAGGTGAGGACATCCCCCCGCCGGCCCCATCCCATCGCGGCCCAACTTGACGTTCGTCGCTTTGACAGTAGCGGAGGCCTTGACGTGAGTTTTGCACGGCCCCAATAAACCTTGACTCACTCCCCTATGATATGCCTTTAATTCATTCACTACTGAGTCACACTCACAGGCTCCTATGCTAGGCAATGACTACAAAATCTGGGGAAACTTGCACAAATTGTACTGTGTCATAAAATCTTAACAAAAATGTGAGCCCCATATACCTTTCTAAAAAAGGTTTAGCCTCTCCGCCGCTCCCAACCAAAAGTGTCACTACATAGTTTGTGCAGATGCCCTTGTCCCAGACAGGCAGGCGTTGTGTATTACCGTGTTACTAAAATTGTACTTCCGTAGGCAGTAGCATAGTAGCACCTTGAATAATGGGAAGGAGTGGTCTGGTTAGAGCCGCCAAATTTCAAATGTCTTCCCCTGTTCTTGATCTTTTTGATCTCGGATACTCGGATCCGGATCTCGCTCGAATCTCAATCGAGTTTCCTATGCCGAGCGAGATCTCGATTCCCAAATCTATCAAGTGTATAGTCACCGACCGTATGATAGATGAAGCACGTTCCGCTTTTCCCTTCAAGGTTTCACTCAAAATTTTACTCGGTGAAAGTAAAAAAAAAGAGGAGGTGCATCGGTTAGCGCCAGAGAAAAGAATAGGCTCTCAACTCAAGTGAATGAGAAGAAATATATATATGAGCACAAATATTTTTTTAGCAAGAACTTCCACCTTTTTATGAGATTTTCCAGTCACCAGTACCAGGACCAGGACCAGTGCTCACTCATCCCTTGATTCACTCATTTGACGTCATCTTCTTGAGTAAAGTTTACTTTTTACAAAAAAGGTACGTGACGTATCGGCCCTTGTTTGTTTATCGTTATCGTTTAATCAAGAAAGACAGGATGAGTAGTAAAAACCGATAAAAGTTATTAGTTTATATTAGTCGTTACTAAAGCATATACTTACTAGTTAGTGTTAGAGTGTATGTATATTGAGCATTGACGCTTTAACTTGACATAAATCTCATCAATTATTTTTATTTAATCCCAATCAGTATCCTTAGATTATTTGAGTCAATCGTCGTTCGAGGTAATTTCTAGGTGGGTTGTGGTTGTGGGTAATTAGCAGTTATATAGTAAAATATTAGAGGTAGGTTATGATTATTGTGATGTTAATGTTGAGAGCGCTGGCAGTCTCCCTATAATTAGTCGTGGATTCCTTACCGTGGTACACTTGATTCTTTTCTGGCAGTGTCAGCGTCATGAACTCGTCTGATTTTATAAAAAAATGTCTGAACTCATCTGTCTGTGTTAATTAAGATTTAACTATGAAAAAGGGCATGCAGTACGGCATCAATTTTGTAAATCCTATAACTGTGGAGAATCCATGAGCGGAGGCGGAGGCCTAACAAAGTATAGGTACCTACTATTACCTACTTTCAACTTTAGTTAGTACTTTATTACATAGTACATAGTACAATAATGCAGGAATCGCGGGTTGTTATTATGTATACCAGGTATACCTACTATACTACAAAATTCAATGTGCCAGTTTACCCAGTGCGAGTACACAGTATCAATGTCGAATTAATATCATGCACTAATTTCGTGCAGTATCAAACTATCAAGTATTAATAAGTGGAAGCGGTTTTAGATGGAAGGGCTGGTTGGGATTGGAAATTCCAATAATACTAAAACATGTCTACTTTTTTCTATTTTGTTTTGTATTTAGCTGTAATTTATTAAGTACATAGTATACTTTCACTGCCTGACAACTTATTTGAAGAGGTTATAGTGTAATGTAATGTGGACGTGAATTGTTGATTGTGGATGAGGATGAGATGTTTGTTTGTGGTTATCGGTACGGGGATAGCTGTATTAATATTTTATACTGCTGCGAGAGTGAAGTACTCTGTACTCTGTTATATAGCTGTATGTATATAATATACATCTCACACAATTAGCTATTAGCTCTCATTATAGTCAGTCAGTACAGGAGTCGCACGTGTTCATACGGATTTCACACGACACGATAGTTGATAACACTGACTATAGTTTAATGTTTCAAACTTGATGGATGTTTTTGTAAATGCAGCAATAGAGGAAATAAAACATAATGGTGGAAATGGAAGCTGTGGCTGTGATTATTATAAGCACTGCAGCTAGAGAGGTTTGATAAATACGAATGTAAAGTATTTCATTTCCCGATCAGGTAGATCCAGTTTGTAACTTTTGTAAGTACTTTGCTGTGTGTAGTTTTTAACAAATAGTTCAAATGTTCTTCTACTTACATACAATTAGTCAGTCGCCTATTTTACTTTAAGGGAATGTACCTACCTAATAAAAAAGCATGCAGCTTTTAAATTACATTCATTGTAAAGCAAGTATCTAGCTCAAAAGCTCTAGTATTAAAAGCTAGTATTAAATTTCTAAACACTTTGTGAGCATAAATAATATAATATTCAAAATCCAGGAACGAAGCATCCACACGCCCCCTTCTTCTCATGATTCATGGATGTACAAACAGGACAGACACTAAACTATGTAAAAAGAATACAGTAATTGCCTTGAAACTGTTGCCACCAGGATAATGATGCCTAAGTCACATACTAAAGCTTTGAGAGAAATGGAGGCTGGAATAATATGAATAATTAATAGATTTCTTTAAAATAATTCTGGAAGAAATAAATTATACTAATTCCGAATAAATAGGGAAGAATCATTTTGTTGAGACAAAACATTTAAACATATTTATTATGATTCATGTTACATCATGACTCTAATCTATGAGATTTACTGGTATCGATCGATACCAATGTTAAACATGAATTCAATCAATATTTTTTATTGAATAAACTACGATCTCAAAATCCCCTCGTACGCTTGGAAAACACCATTAGCAACATCTACCGCGATTGATTTGATGCTGAGCTGTAATTTAGAATAAGAAAAATTAATTAATCGAAACTTATATATCGTTTCTGAAGAACCAAAATGACCCATATCCATTTCTAGCCAAAAACCACTATATGCAAAAATAATGAAATATATTTTCAAAACATTCACATAAAACATTTTACACTTTTCAAAAACATGTAAATAGAACATTTTACACTTTTCAAAAACATGTAAATAAAACAATTTACAATTTTCAAAACCTCCTAATTAACATTTTACGCCTGTTTCTCATTTTGTTTGTATGACAGCTCATTTTGATTCTAGCTTAAATTGGATATGGGTCATTCTGGTTCTTCACAGACGATATATTGTAGAGAGGAGGATGCTTTTCCTAAGATAACGTGTTGTAATAATCTATTATAGATATCTGGACAGCTTTTTAGACAATGCAATGTGAACAAAACTTACGGTGTAGTTGTTATTGTTAGGTGGTATTTTGATCTCTACTAGTACCCAAACGTTATTTGTCAACTTCAAAGATTGATAAAGCATGTCCTGCCCTTCCACATTTCTTTTTGCAATCGTAAATACATTGTTTTGTTGCATTTTCTGTACGACCATATCTGAAATTGAGTATTAAATAAATTAAATTATTATAAAATTGTCTTGATTCTCTCCGAATAGCCCAAATTTTTGAACAATTGATGATCCAGCTCATATATACTACTCACCTGAATTAAGTGAAACCTGGTTCAGATTAAACTGAACTTCGTTCTGAGTAGGAATGTCTTTCCACGTTTGCAAAAATACCCTTTTATCCATTTGACCATCCTCGACAAAATAGGCATTCATCGGAACCAAACAAGCGAAGTACAATACATCGACATTGTTCTTTACTGCTACCTAAAAAGTTTGAGTTTTCCACATGATTATTACATTACACTGATTACACTTTTGAGCTCATAGTCAAAGCCAAATCGACCATGATTATAAATGAACATGTACAATACTATAAAAACCAAATTTTTTACTTGTAAGTTGTTCAGAGGCTCCATTTTTTGGACTGGTCCAGTGGTATTTATTGGGAGTGAAACGTCGCATGGTTGATTAGGTGTTAAAGGAGTCGGGACTTGGAGAGGTTGTGCAGGAAGAAAACCAAAACTGTTCTTATTGAACTGTATCGCAAAACCGCTCATAGGTTGCATGGCCTTATTTGTGAATGTCATGTCCATGTAAATTTGGCCGTTCCTATTTATTTAAATACAATATTTTAAAATTAATGAAATATGTTATTATTACAAGATATTATTCTAGCTCTGTCCATTTCAACTCATATTAATTATATTGAGAATTTTTTTAGATAAGCAATGCAATTCAATCTACATTCAGTCTTTTTCTACTTACCGTCGCGAAAATGTTCCAGAAACTTCGAGACCTTTGCCTTTGACAGCAGGAAGCCAGAGTGTTTTCGGTTGTGTGTATGCAGTAGCTGAAGATGAAAGCCCAAAGATATCTCCCAATAATCCCCCTGACATTGGATTGCTTGTCATTTGAGGGGCGGGAGCAGGAGCAGGAGCCCCAGCTGGAGGACCTCCGACATCCAGCTAATAACAGTCAATATCAAAATGTACTCGGTCAGTTTGTACAGAGGAAATTGCAAGAATAAAATCATAAATGATTTACAGCTTCACTTACCAACGCATCGAGTCCACCGCCGAGAAGGTCAACACCAGAATATGAAGCTGTCTGAATGGCAGGTTGCATCATCTGAGGAGGATTGATATCCATACTTAAAAGATCCCCGATCAGCGTGTCTTGAGATGGAATAACTGCAGGAGGAGCATCACCAGAGCCTTCAGACCTACTGTGGAGTCATTCAAGTGTCAATTAGTGTGCCTCCAGCAAACAAATTAATATTCAAAATATTTTACTCTCTCGAAGTTCAAATGTCTTAAAACCACATTACAGGGAAATCGTGTAGCAAACCTTGTTGTTGCTGGTAATATTTTTCGGAGACCAGCTCGACCTTCAACAAAAGCACTGGGTGGTTTATGGTAAACCGATGCTAGGCTGGCAATATGACATATCAGTTCATCCAAAAGTGTGGGCTCCAAAAGGTCTGTTTCTTCGGAAATCAATGGCTTCTCCGCCAAAACTACTTCTTTCGCTGCAGCAGGATCCGTTGACAACAGACGCCAGTAAATATAACCTCGATCTCGAAGATCAGGATTGTCTGAGTCCTAAAAAATTAGCATGAAGACAAAACTTACTTAGTATATGATACATTACGTTTACTAGCCATGCCAATGGCTAGTAAATGTTTTTCGTAAATTCAGATATTAACCTATGGCCATTGGTTTCTTTTGGTATACGCAATACAAATGCTAAGCAGGGAGGGAACTACTTACTTGAGTTGCGAGAGATAATACTTGTTGCACTAGTTCCTGTGTGTCGGCCGGTCGCTTGAGAAACAGTTTGACGATTGCAGTAAGAAGCTGGAGTTGGACTTGGCTATTTTCATCCGCAAATCCTTCCAGGAAGCTTTCCAATAATTCATCCGCATTATCGATTCTTTCCGCATACTCTCCGATGATCCAAATCATAGATGCTCTGTAAAACAATTATCTCTGACCGTAACTATCCACACTCAATACATGTACGCCTTTTAATTGCATTTTTTTTATTACGCACAGTAATTACATAACAGTAACAGTATCAAAGAACTGCTAAGTACCTTGCTTCAGGCTCATCAAGCGTGTCCAAATTTTCACACAAAGTTGAAATGATGCTCTCGTATTTGTTAGGATACTTCCTGAAGATATCCTTGATTACAACGATTGCCTCTTGAACAACATAGTTGACCTACAAGAAAAAAATTAAGAAAATAGTACAACTTCAAGTTCAAGAGTCAAGAGGTCTATTCTATGATAGCCTTTAATTTTTTAAACCCAATATTGCCTCCATGAATTTTTGGATTTTCTATGCACGTATCTCTCCTAAAACGAACCTTTGTCTGAATTAGATCCAAAAGAGTGGCAACACATCTCTCAGCTGACTGCTCCACTTTGATGGCACAACGTCCAATAGCACGCACAGCCTTTCGGACAAAGTCCACATCCACTTCCGTAGCATACTCCTTGAGTTCGGAGAGAACTTGAGCTATATTTGCTTGAGATGCCAATCGAATCATAATGTCCAACTTTTCCAATTTGACATAGATTGGATCATTATATTTGACGAAGAAAACTTTCATTTCGTGTTTGAGGATGTCAGGTCGCTTCTGGACTATCAAATTGATGTTACGCAAAGCTACATATTGGACCTAAAAAATAGTATACAACAAAGCAAGTTACATATTATGGAGTTAAAAAAAATAAATAGTGCATTTTAAAGTGGCCCTTTAATTAATAATAACGTAATTAGGTGAATTATTAGAGTTATTGCTATTACTTACCTCTGGTTCCGATGACAGGAGTGTCACAAGTGGGGGAGCTAATTTTCTGGTGAGGACACTAACGAATTCCGTGTCACTGATCATTTCCATATATTTCATCAAAACCTTGACAGCTGACAAAACCACTGCAGCATTGGCATGCGCCAACCGTGGTGTGATTCGCTCGCAAATACTGAACCAAAACCATGCGAAAAATGAATAATTTTAATATAATAAGATAATAACTAAAAGGTTATGGCGTTTGTTCATTCCGAGATACCAATATTGAGCAAAGTACTACTGCTGAGTATTACCTTTGCGCCTCACGCTCATCTTTAGGATTGTAATTAGATAGCGAGTCCAAAATAAAGACTTGACCCCATTCAGTGCACTCATTTAATGCAGTCAGCAATTTGTTAATAGTTGGAGCATTCATTTCCACCAAAGGAACTCCGCTAGGACTTGACTCATTAATTTCTGACAATGCTGCAACAGCATTAGCAACCACCTATAGTACAATTAAAATACTATTCTGTACTGCCTATAGTGGGTACGTCCCATTTTGATACAATCGGAACCACACTAATTTACACTTCATGTATATTATATATTTTTTATTTGTAGATACACACAGCTCATGTCACCTATTTGTAGTTTAATCGTACCATTGGATTGGAGTCACTCAGCAAGTCTTTCAGTTGTTCCAAAAACCCTTGATCTTCTACAAGCTGGGCATTAATGTCGTACAGTTTAGCTACACACACAGCTGCGGTTTTCCTCACATATGGATCTTCATCCTTTAAGCATTTCCTTAAAGGCTCACAGAGATATTCTGTTATTTTATCAACACGAATACAGCCCATAGTTCGAACTGCTAGTGCTCTAATCAGAGGGTTAGGATCTTCACAGTCCTATAAATTAATGCAAAATTAATAAAAACGTTTTTTTAAAGACAACATGCAAATATTTAAAGCAAACAAGCTGTTGGAGTCGAAATTTAATATAAGTACTGCTGATTACCTTTACGAAGGTGTTCACTGCCATGATAGCCATATCTGGTTGACTTTTAGCGTAGTTCATGAGATATAAGTAGACTAACTTTTTCAGCTCTAGATTATCTGTTTGCATACAATTGACGACATCAGGGAAAAGGGCTGAAACATCCTTCCCCACTGTCATCGAAGCTATCACCTAGAAAAATATAATCAAAGATCCAAAGAGTTGTGTGTACTGCATAAAATTCGCGAAAATTATTAATACTTTAACAATCAGTTCATTTAATTTTCATCGTATTTCCTCACCTTCTTGACAGCTTCTCTCTTCTTTTCCTTTTTATCGCTATTTAGCTCCGACTTGAGCTCAAATATCTCCCCCTTTTTTGTTGTTGTAAAATATTTTGCGTCCGTCATTTTGACAAAATTAGAATCCCAGGGACGTTTAAACTATAATCTGAAAATCAAAACTCAACATTAACAAAACATGCTAGTATTAAAAATGAAACTATACCCTACCTTCTGCTTAGATATGTGATGTTGCTTTATAATTTCATCATTTTCAACTTACAAAGCAGCTGACTAAATTCCTCACTACATAATGAGGTCTAATTCAAAATAAATAAACACTCCTTTAGTTTAGGTTTTAGGGTCAGTTAGTTCAGACACATTTTAATCCAACTACTACGGCCAACGGCATGTCAACTACTTTCGTGTATGCATGTGTCACCGAAAATCGCTCCTCATGTAAATTGGTACCAGCTAAGCGATACATCCATAGCCAATAGCCAACTATCAACTATAATTATCTATTTTATCGTATTTTAATTATTAGTATATGCACGATGCATGTATGTAAATAGTAAATCAAAAGTCGGCTGTCTGCCTGCCGTTATTAGTGTGTCTATATAGTATTGTTTAAACTTTTGAAAAATTTAGAAACCTATAGGATTTCCCAAAATCACAGCCAAAAGAACTTGCTCTATGAAACCTAGGGACGGGTTGCGGGTTGTAACACATAAATTATACTGTAGTGTGCAGAACAAACAACTTACCAACTTCACCCTCGGACCGCTCACAGTCACAAATCTCAATTAACAATTTATTTTTCTGAATTTCTGAATTCATAGACAAGCAAGTAGCCTACGTAGTACTTACTAATTACTAGTTCGCTACTGGACTATTTTCGATTTGGAACAAATGTTGAATGTGAAAAATACTATCGTGTTGGACAGTAATCAAAATCAAAGTAATAGTTTGGTGGGAGTGTCAGAAAATAGAGTGTGTAATCAAACTTGTTGTAACTCCTTCATGTAATCCCTACACTCTGACTCTACGCTACACCCTATTTACAACCGGAGCCTAAATAAGTAAAAATAATAATTAAATAATATTATAAAAAATATCTGTACTGTTGTATACAGAAACGGATGACAGGCTCCGTTCGGCTTCTGGATTCTGGGTGTTATTTTTTTTATCAAAACTCAGGATTCAGGATTGGATTAATAATTTGCAGACACACAGTACTCCTTTACAATTTACAATACTTTTGACTTTTACAAGTTGTATTGTAAGGAACAGCAGTAGGAATGAATGAACTAATGAACACAGTCAGTCAGTCAAGGTAGGGAAACCTAAACCTTCCAGCACAAGTCAGTGTGTGTGTGAGTAGCAGTGTGTATATAACATACCATTATTATAAATTATAACGTAAGGAGCCGTCGACATATAAGCTGGACAATAGAGTGAGGGGCCCGTTCAAAAGGCCAATGATAATAATTCTAGGCAATAACATACACAAGTTTGAGGAGGATTTTTACTGTAGACAATTTCCGGTGTTTTGCTGTAACGTCATCCTAGGACGACCCCTCGACTACAGTCTAAAAGTTTAGCCACCCATACCCATACGCCACATACATCCACCACTGCCTGTCTCTATTTACCATTTTTATTAAACTACTTCGTATAAGGAATCTTTCACACATAACGTCCTTCCGTTAGTCACTAACATTCACACAGGGCGCATGCAAACTTTCCACACCCACCTACCTATTCAAATTATGACGTCATTATTAAACGATCCCTCATATCACGTACATTTACATTGAGATTACGATGGTCTCATTTTTTACGCAGCCGTGTGCGCATGTCTTTACTATATACGCGGCTAAAAATACTTAGTTTTAAATAGTTAGTTGTGGCGGGGGAATAAAAATGATTTAAAAACTTTTACGTGTTCGCTCTTCGCTAGAACTGCTTCACTTCAGAGAGAAGCAGAACGCGTGATTTAAAGTAATAAAACTAGTGCATAGTGGTTGGTTCGTAGAAGTCAGAATAGTGTTGGTAGTGTTGGTACCGGTGGTGTTTGGTAAGTTCCGATTTCCGGTCCGGTGGTCGGACTCGGTGGTGGTGGTTAGTTGGTTGGTGGTGGTGTTATGTTAATGTGGTCTTGGATATAAATATAAATAGTAGACATGGAAAAAAAATAAAAGGCGCTTTTTTGGCCATTTTGATGTTATTATTGATAGTTACCAAATTTTGATTTGAATGAATGTATTGTTTGAATTTTTTGTGGTATTCTTTCTGACCTAATTTGTGAATTTTGACTGCACTGACGGGTATGAATGTCAAACGGAAACCGAACATTCACTTGGATGCGTGTAGTAGTGATTCAGATTCAGATGATGATGACAACTTGATCAAATTAAAGTCCGCAATGGACCCGGATTTTC
Organism: Dicyrtomina minuta; assembly: GCA_949802685.1. Classification (NCBI taxonomy): domain Eukaryota; kingdom Metazoa; phylum Arthropoda; class Collembola; order Symphypleona; family Dicyrtomidae; genus Dicyrtomina; species Dicyrtomina minuta. The sequence goes on along the minus strand of OX461809.1, from coordinate 19,623,121 downwards.
AGTTGCTTCCGTCATTAAATGGTAAGAGTATTCAAATATGGAAACTTGATTAAACTCCTTTTTCTTCGTTGTTGGTTTTGGTTGTGTAGGATTTTTATTTTGGTTCATTATATTCATTATCAGCATCATTATCTAATTTGATGATCATCATGTGTCATTGTCTTGTGTAGGTTCTAGTAGTAGTAGCAGCTCGGCCCAAGTTCAACTAAACCCACCCAAGGGGAAGTCAAATCGTAAGGTTATATCTACAGAATGGGAAGCTGGTCACTTTGTTCATCCCCTAAAGTTAACTAAAAATAGTCAGGAGTTTGTCTTCAAGCAATTATTTGATGCATTAGATAAGTAAGCACAATCAGTAATGTGTTTTGTCCCAATTACATCCTAATATCCTTGCGACAGGCATTATTTTAATCCTTTGGTGCCTTTAAAATGTCAATTTTGTATGAATTTCAATCTATTGAAAAATATTCCCTTTTAATTTCCAGTCAAATAAAAGGAGTTAAAAAGCATATCGTTCAGCATGAGGAGGAAGATGATGGCATCTATTTATTTCATGCTTCCTCCAAACGCCTCTCTGGAAAAGATTTGAAGCGATCCGAAAGAAAAATAAAGAGAATAGTCCAGAAAAAGCCCAAAATTGAGAAAAGGAAAATTGAGACGGATGGGAGTTCGTCTGATGAAGATTCTAAACTCAAGTCCGTTGCTGTTTCCTCAGATTGGGTTCTTAATCCTATTAGTATGTAAAAAAGACGTATTTTTTGGTGTAAATTGCGTAAAAATACTCCACACGCATAAGTAATTTATAGCGATATTTTTTCGAGTACTATTTTGTTATAGAGTTCAAAGTTGTTAAAAAAAGATTAGAATTATAAAAAATTCAGTTTGAATGAATAAATACGCTACAGCCATGTAGCCATCTCCTACATTAAAAATTGAGCATTATTTTTATTGTTTTCATCACAGGTCGTTCGACGTTGACATAATAAATAAATACTATTCATGAAATGTTAAACCATACCAGTGTAATTGTAGATACTCTCTAAATTGGTAAAATGGTAACTGGAAAATTGAACGACTAGATCTATAAAATATTTAATAATAAATCGGATCTAGTTATTCCTACCTATCTACATAATTTTACTAAGAAATTATTTTGAAGCGTCTGGAAGACGCTCTTCAATTGTAATGTATATAAGCAAAAGGCAAAGAGACGACTACGAAAATAAAATCCTTTCATGGATACAATTTCTCTTGCTTGTAATATAATGTAACTAAAAATATTAAGTTCATATTCGGTATATTTAGATTTCCATATACACTACTAAAGACACAGTAGAGAATAAAATAAAAATAACTTGACCTGCAAATAAAATTACATAGAGCCAAAATATATATATATTGGACAATGGTAATACTTGCCTTATATAGAAAATACTTCTATGGAAATGAAAAAAGCAGATAGCTGTTGCCTCTTGATAAATAGTACGACCCTCAAACTAGCATGCTGGATATTTTTATAAAAACTTCCATACATCGTGTGTGTAAAGGATTACAAATACAATTCAAGCAAATATTAAAAGTGTATACACAACATGAAACATTATAATATTATTGATTAGTAGTTCCAGGATGAGCTGTCTGTCCAGCATTATGAGTCTCTTCACTATTTTCATTCAGTTCCATTTTTTGATCAGCGACCTGAACATTTCGATTGTTAAGAGCGCCGTTACTATTACCGTTACCGTTGGTATACATTACTTTCTCCACCCCATCGTTGGACCGTTTCACGCGTTTCACGAGGTTTTCGATTTCATTCTCCATTATTGAAATTCCCTGAAATTATCGAAAAAACTTATATGAATGAAACTCACGCGCACAAAGGTAATTTAATCATCAGCTTAACAATAAAATCCCAATGACGTTTTTTATGTGTAATAAAAGTAACATTCCGTCCGTAGGACGGGCCACTTTATTTGTACCAATAATACTTTATTATAATTTTTATAATTAAACTTGAACTTACGGAGGTACTGTTTAGAAGAGATTGAATCTTTTTCATGTCAGAGGCTACATGGGAATTGGCTTGGAGATGCTTGATATAGCGCTCATGCAAAAAACTATTATCTACTTCAATGGCACGCGTGTCACTCTCTAACTTTTTGATTCTACTATCCATACAGACCACATCCTCACTCAGTTTCTTCACCAACGTGGTCAAGTCACTTATTTTAGAGACCAGCTCTGACTCCGTAGCTCCACTTTCGTCCACAGTCTCATCCACAGAAAAACCACCCGCACTTTGACTCTCATCCTCTCCATCACTTATATTCACAGCGAGGCTCTCAAAACTGAGTCCAAGGCGATTCATTTCCAAGACCCCCTTTGCATTTGAACTTTGGAATTTGACTTCTTTCCCAATATCTTCTTCATGAGTATTGAGGTTCTGATTCTGGGGGAATTTCGAAGAATTGCTGTCAGTATCCACGGAGCCAATACTGCTTCTACAATCGTCTGATGCTAAAGACAAGGATGCTGTTGATGGAGACTGAGAATGTTTCTTCGAAAATGACTGTGAAGGTGTTTTGTCTGACTATTATTTTGTAATGAAAATCAGTTAAACTAAAAAAATTGACCTTGTTATAACTATATGGTCTGTGAAGAACCAAAATGGGCCACATCCATTTTTAGCTAAATACAATATCCACTATCTAAAAAAATATTCAAATGTCTTGACAGTAGTTAAATAGAACATTGTCTGCTTTTCAAACACATGAAATTAGAACATTTTGCACCTTATCGAAAACATGTAAGTAGTAGAACATTTTGCACCTTTTCGAAAACATGTAAATAGAACATTTTGCACCTTTTCGAAAACATGTAAACAGAAAATTTTGAACCTTTCCGAAAATATGTAAATAGAACATTTTACATTGTTGAAAAACATGAAAATAGAAAATTTTGCGCTTTTCAAAAACTCCTAATTAACATTTTACGCATGTGTCTCATTTTGTTTTTATGACATAGCTCATTTTGATTCTAGCTTGAATTGGATATGGGCCATTTTGGTTATTTACAGACGATGTCATGTTTCATGTGCTTATTTTTTCCTCGCTTGACAATAAAATGATTTCGCTTATATAAACGTACCTCAACTGACAATCTTTTCTTCCGTTTATTAGTACCCACTACTTCTTTGGCCCCAGAGCGTCGATGATACACGACTTCAACTTGCTCCGCCGAATATTTGTGTAGAACAGGACGTTGCTGATTTAAACCCTGACCGGACTTTTTGATGAGTGCCCTGGATGTTTGAGGAGAATGGACTTCTACAATCTGCTTTGGAGATGTGGATGGGCTACTCACGACCACGACAGCAGAATGATGAGATGGATGAGATTCCATCTCAATTTCCTCAAAAACTCCAAAGTTAACAAGTCAACTCTAGATGAAGTACTGTAAAATTAAAAGCAATAGCATATGTTAGAACAATGTATAGTTAAATTAGGCTTCCCGTCCTGGGCAAGACTTACAGTTTGGAGCAAGACTTATCAAACAACACCCTTAATAATGGTCACGAATTCATACCAATGCTATTCAGTTCACTACAAATTTGGAGAGTTGAAAAAATCAACTTAGCCATATATTTTAACGTAAACGTAACACCAGAATCTCTTACGTTTGATGTTTAGCCTTCACCGATGACCACAAAAATTTGGAACCGCCGTTGCTGGTTGTTGACTGCCTGCAGATTTCAGATTTTAGTGATGACAGCGTTTTTTCTATTCAGTCAGTCGTGGAGAAAATTAGGTATAATGGGAATGGAAATGGACGAGATAACTTTAGGGAGCAGGATGATGCTTTGCTGAAATGGTACATTCCAAATTCCAATCCAGTATTAGTGTAAGGCACATTAATGTTAGGTATATGAGTACATATAAGTACTAACTACATGTCATGTGGGTTGTTAAATTTAACAAAACAATTAGTTTATTCTCGTCCATTGTTGTTGTTAGTCCTTTGCTGCTTATTTGCTTTTGTTTTGAATTTTCATTCCTGGCCGACAGTTGGTTGTGTTTGAGTTTCGAGTGGTTGTGGTTAAAACTTGTTCGATTTCAACGACGTCCTTCGGTATCCTTCGTTCGACGAGAGTTCTATCTCCTTAAGAGAGTAAGAATTTAGTTTTTAGATATGAGCCAATTTTGACTTTATTTTGTATCGCACATGAATATAGAAAAAAAAGTATCCTCATTCAGTCTGTCTCATATTTTTGCCCTATATACTGACTGTAAAAACGTACACACACACGTCACACATCTTCGTCACAACACAAATCCCACAGAGCTTAAAATTGATAATATAAATGAATAAAAAAATAATGATAAAATAGAAACCCCAACTTTACACTAGACTTGCTTATTGCTTACCCACTATATACCCTTTGCAAACTTTTGGTTAGATTTTAAAAGTATATACACACATCTATATACTACGTAATACGTACTATTTAAAACCAAAGAGAATACAAATAAAAGTATAAACACAGGATTTCACCTTCACAAAAACAATCACGTTCTGCTCAAGCCCATATGTTTCCTTTAATTTTAATATAACATAGACAGAACTAATATAGTCTCACTAGTAAGCCCATTGCCCCTGTGCTGTACGTTAAACTTGCAATTTTCCGATGTTAAATGTAAGTATCAGACAGAACAGAAACAGAATTTAGCAACGAAGAGTATATATATACAGAACTGCGACTGCACTTGTGACTTGATTGCAAATTGCAAATGCGGGATGCAGAACAGATTTTTTGAAGACTAAAAAATTTATTGAAGACAAATCTTCGTACTACACACGGCCTTTAGGAGAGTAATCAAGCACAGAAGAAGAAGAAGGAGCAATGTCTCTCCCAATATCTCGTATATGTAGGTTTCTCTCTGTTTTTGTGGCAATAAAATATGTCGAGATCGAGATGTGAATGGGAATGATGCGATTTAAAAAACGAAGGATACTACTAGATACCGAAACCAAAACCGACGACCGACTGATCCACGTACTGCACCGCACAAAAATTCTGTGACTAAACTAGCAAGTAGAGATCTCCAATATATGTCACTCACTCACTCACCAACACCAACTGCATTACAAAACACCGTCTTACGGGAAAAACGTGTCTATGTTTCCTCTTTGCATACCTATGGTTTTGAATTTTGGAGATGTCTGTAGTATTCTGCGTAATCTGAAATCTTCAATTAAGCATGTACCACTACCGGCACTACCATCATATATACTTACGTGTTGGAATGCCACTCGCGAAATTATATGCTAAAATATTATATACTTTTTAGCGTCAAAAGTGACAATTATCATTATACGTTTTTTGACATTTTACACTGTAGTTATCGTATGTAGATCAGATATGTCCATTATTCTTAAATTTCTTGTTATCTATAGTAATAATTACAGCTTCTATCATCTTGACTTCTTGACATCACATGTGCCCCTCCAATACTCGATATTTTTGACGTTTTTTCCAAGCGCTTCATACAGCTTCATTTATATTTTTTACATGTAAGTACATACATATACATGCATTAAATCGCCTGATGACCCATATCAAATTTAAGCTAGAATAAAAATGAGCTATGTCATATGTCATAAAAACAAAATGAGAAACATACGTTCAATGTTAATTAAGAGTTTTGGAAAAGTGTAAAATGTTCTATTTACATGATTTTGAAAAGTGTAAAATGTTCTATTTGTATGTTTTTGAAAAGTGTAAAATGCTCCGTTTACATATTTTTGATTTCAAAATGTTCTATTTACATATTTTTTAATAGTGCAAAATATTCTAATTAATTATGAAATGGTTCAATAGACACATTTCAATATTTTTGTAGATAGTACCTACATATTGTTTTTAGCTAAAAGTGGAAATGGGTCATTTTGGTTCTTCACAGACGAAATACATCTTCTTTCCTACAACGAAATAACGAATATGTCCAAATAAAAAGTGAGTGTTGTATTCGTCCATGGAATAATAAAGTTATAACACCCTTAACGCTTGCCAAACGACTTTAATGAGGCTGATTTATTACAAAGCAAAAGCAGGAGCACGAGACTTTGAGAATAGTTTTAATTTTCTATAGACAAATTAATTCTGTTTTCTTCTGTAGGTATAATATGCAATAGTCGTTGTCGTTCGACCATGTGCAGTTTTACGATGTCAACAAAAACAATAATAAGACAAAAGGACCAGGGAGTCGTACTCTGTGAGCTATACACTGACAAGGGTTGGGGCGGGAAGTGACAGGAAATGGGAGAAAGTAGGAGAAATGTGCTTATTGTGTGTTCGGCACGGTCACGGTCATGCTATTCTCCTACACCACATTACATAATTTGTAAAAAGCAATCGCCAATTGTCAAGTGAAGGGACTTGTACTGACTACAGTGAGAAGGGCAAGGGATACGAACGGATCTAATTTTTTTGTGGGAATAAGATGAAGATGCTGGTTGCGGGATGCGGGATGCTGAATGCTGAGCCGGTAGAGAGATGAGGCTGACTATAATATAAGAAACACTTTTGATTTCTCTATGGTTCTCCAGTGTGGCGGTCTGTTCGGGTGTAAATGGACTGGATCTGGATCTGGATTTCTGGAGGATAGTGTGCTCTATGAGTCAGTGGGTAGCTTTTTAGTTGCTGTTGCCATGATCATGATCCTTATCTGGAAAAGCCTACGTTGTGAATTTTGTTCACAATTCCTCTTCCTATACTCCGGATCCGAGTCTTCAGGGCCGGTCGAACTTCGAAGAGAATGCTTTTAGGCACAAGTTTGTGCACACAAAAACCACTTTTTTAAATATTATTAACGGTTTTCTTTAGGAACTCCCAACTTTGCATTCAGTACATGTTTAAAAAAAAAGGCTAAATGATTTAGTAACATATTTTTGAAATGTGCGAAAATTTTTATTTCCAAGTTTTTGAAAAGTCAAAATGTTCTATTTACATGTTTTTTTGAAGCCAGTGGGAGCTTCCTGCGCTGGCCGCATAACCCGGCATTCCGGGCCTGCGAGTCTCTTATAACTCCTATGTATAGGCCTGTGAATGAATAAAAGTTTTGCATAAATCCCGGATCTCGATCATGACTCCCGGTCCTGTCCCTTTAAGTTTCTCCTATCCCCGGGGGGGGGGGGGGGTAGTTATTAGAATAAATACGGCACATTTTACTTCATTCACTATTCTTTCCATATTATATCGTCTGCCTTCAGGAATATTGTAGCATTACGCGTTGAATTGTGCACAAGTTACAGCACTATAGTATAATGTAAAATAGTTTTTTTCCCTATTATAGCATCTTTAACATATTTTTAAAAAATTATAGAACATAATATTACAGCGCGAGGAATTTTAGGAAAAATAATACTGCTCCAAGTTGCGCTCAACTCTTTAGAATGTGCGATATTTAAAAAAAAAGCAGTTTACTTAAGCTGAGGAATTGTGCAAGAAATGCAACACTAGATAGACCGTCGTGATTTTATGATATGATTCAGGGGAGGTTCGTAAGGTGTGTCTTGAAACTGTGGAACACATTAGATATGTGTTGACCCACCCACCCTGCCCATCTCTGGGTAGACAATAGGAAAGATGGAACAGATCAAGATCAAGACTTACCCACCCCATATCTAACGTCATTTATGGACAAAGTTTGGGTGTACAACATTTAACAGAGTTTCTTCTGCTTGACTAATATGTATGTCTGCGATCTCTGTGTTTGTGTCTGGGAGACGGAGACTGAGCTCCTATGTTGAGTCCTTGGCGTACATACGCCCGTCCTCTCAATGCAATCTTTGATCCAAAGTATCGAGTTTATAGAGTTTTTGAGCCGAATCTTCTTCTCTTCCACTCGAAATTTGACCAACACCAAACTTTATACCTTTCTTGTGTGTGTAGCTACATATAACTTTTCTGCTCTCACACAGAGTAAAACTACTATGCATCAAATCCAAATCTACTACGACTACTTACTAACCTAAAAATCCGTGATTATTCTCAACTTATTTTTATCGTATAGAAAAATGTTTCCCCAAATTACTATAATTTACATCTCTTCCCCCATATTTCCACGGCTATTTAATTACTGCACGGATTAATAACAGTACACCACAAGGGCTGTCGGTTGTAGTCCTGAGACGTCAGTGTAAATTTTTAATTCCTATTATTCCTAGTAATATCTTGTGGTTCCTAGTTTCCTCTAGTGTTTTTAAGAATATTTAAAAAGATTTCAAAAAAAAAAAAAGAAAGAAATACCTTTCACTGTGTACTTAGGCCACTATAAAAGTCTAGTTCCATTATAGCGTGTATATTATATGGAGTAAAATCGTAAATTGATGATAGCTGTTGTCTGTCTACCGCCACCGTCAACCGGGGTGGTCTATTTCTACGAACAAATTACAAAGTATTCACTTTAATAAATGTTTATTAGTGCAAAAACAAAGGATCACGTCCAGCTACTTTTAATATTTGAATGAGAATCGATCCAACGAAAAGTTAAAAATTATTTCAGTTCTTACCTCACCGGTTGTTATTGTTGGCTGCGCTAATTTTAATTGCATTCAATGTAATTATTTGTTAAATTTTGAATTTTGGAGAAGGTAAGGCGACGTTTTTTTCCCAGTGAGTTAAAGAATAAGTTGGGGGGTTTCTTCTAACTTGAAAGGGATATTAGACTTTATGGCAAGAGTTATGCAATCAAGGACAAAAGACAATGTTGAATGCGTATTAGGTAGTTTATTATTTTTGACTTATTTCTGATTTTTTGTCAGGGTTGTGTGCTTTGGTACATGACTGATTGCTGATTCAAATGTGAGTTTGTATATATAGTATTGGTTAAATAGAGAATGATTGTCTTTTGAATATTGAGTATGGGTGTTTAATTTTTTTAAAGTCGCATGAGCTATGATCTACTCAGAGATAGGATTTAATTTATTATTAAGATCAATAATTTAATTAGGGGAAAATGGAAAAAGTGGGATATTAATAAACGAAATGTCAAATGTGTTTATTTTCTGTGGTTTAGATCGGATAGCTGAAACAAAATATTTTGCCAGCAACTACAAGAAAGATATCTACAAGACACGACATCATTAATCCAAAATGAATTGACGATTCCTTCAATCTTCCGTTCCTCAATAAAATATGGACCCCATGTTAGGGGTTATGCTTCGTAATAGACTTTAAATATACCGTCTATGGGCGACGTTAACTGTTCGTATCTTGTTCGTATAGTATATGCTTGCCTTCGTATGAGCTTGCAGTTGACTTGTTTTCCGAGAGGTTGGACGTCACTCAGTGCTTCGTAATTCATAAATATTAGTATCTTCCGGGAAAGTACTGTATATTTGATGTAATCTTTATTTCATTCTCTTAATTAAATCTACAAATAAGCATCTTTGAATCGACTTCATTAGATTCTTATCTAATAAAAATAAACAACATGGACCAGAAGAAAAACACTCAAAGGTACGCAGAAATTTATTTATAGTCAGTTGTCAGCACATATGGTATTTAATATTTTCTTAAATTCCACGAATTGTTACTGTCTAAAGTTTCTATGTTTATCAATAATAAAGAATAATTTACTAAACTGTATATTTCAATTGTCTTGTACCCAGATGTTGTAGTATTTTCTGTACTATCAATCATTATTATTATTTCGAGCTTTCTTTAATTTATGTACGACAAGCTATAGTTGATAGTTATGCTCATATTTTATATTTGTGACTATTTCCAGAAAACCTAAAAGGCAGTCTAAGACCCTTGAAGATAACTTTTGGGACTGTAGTGTTTGTACGTTCCGCAATACAGCGGAAGCTTTTAAATGTGCAATGTGTGATGTTCGTAAAGGAACCTCTACCAGGTACCCTGACTAAGGAAGATGAATTACTCAATAATTAATTCTCATTTGACAGTTAAGCAGAGCATACTATTTTCTTGAATGTATAAATAAATAAAGTATTTGGAAAATCTTTCTCATTCACAGAAAGCCAAGGTTGAATCCGCAGCTAGTTGCTCAGCAAGTTGCACAACAATTAACGGCTACTAATCCAAAGCCCAAAAGAGAGGGTAGCAAGGAAAGAAAGTCTCAAAACAGCTCTTCAGGCAATTTTGAAGAACGAAAGAGCAAGAAGAAAATTCGAAATATGTGAGTTACTGGAGAATTCTACTTTTTTTTATTACTAAATTGCTACTCGTATTTCCTATTAACAGTAAAATTTTCTTGTAAAACTAATGATCAATGATTGTATCAATTGATTGTTGATTTCAACATAGACGACCAAGACTGAAGAATGTAGATCGAAGTCAAGTTCATAGACAGCCGGTTACGGTAAACAATGTGACTGTTGTAATCACAGAATTTCTACCAAAAGCTGTCGCAAGTACTATTCAAAATAACCCCGTGATTTCCGTGGATGTTCCGAGTTCTTCGGATGTGAGTAATCACTCGGAAGTTAGCGTCAATGGAGAATTACCTCCGGGATCCCAAAGTTCATCATAGTTTTTAACTACATAAAAATGTTTTAACATCTATATAATATATATATATATAAATAGTTTTAACTCTGCTACTGGGATCAACCAACCAAACAACTTTTTATTTTCATGCACATCGGATTTAGTTAAGTATATTATATTATGTTTTATCTTTATATATTTGAAGCCAAAGAACCGGTATATAATATGCACAACAACTATATCGCCTGTGAAGAACCAAAATGACCCATAGCCAATTTAAGCTAGAATCAAAATGAGCTAGGTATGTCAAACAAACAAAATGAAAAACGTGCGTAAAATAATTAAGAGTTTTTGAAATGTGTAAAATGTTCAATTTACATGTTTTTGAAAATTGTAAAATGTTCTATTTTGATGTTTTTGAAAAGTTTAAAATGTTCAATTTACATGTTTTTGAAATGTGTAAAATGTTCTATTTACATATTTTTTAAAAGTGTAAGGTATTGTATTTAAATGCTTTCAAGACATGTTTTAATATTTTTGTAGATAGTGAATATTGTTTTTAGCTGCAAATGGAAATGGGCCATTTTGGTTCTTCACAGTCGATATCCTTAATCTTCCTTGACATTATATACTTTATGTTGCCATTTTAGGTTGGATTAGAATTCACAGTCGGAAAGTTGTGTTAATTTTTACTTTCTCGAAGAATTTATAAATGTCATCCTAACCTTTTTTATATCTACGGACAGGAGCTATAATTCTGTAGTATTTTAAACTATTTTTAAATTATAGCATCTACTAAATGAACGGTTCTTTGGTCTCAATTGTTGACTCGTGAATCTTTTTTTTTGCGATTCTCGTGTAGTTATATATACCCTTTTTAAGTAGATTTGTTTATTTTATTGTGAGATGTGTTGCCGCATGGTTCGGGTAACAGTAAAAGATTATATTATATAAAGCATAAATCTCTGAGTCCATATAACAAAACTGATTCAGGTTAAATGAAATCAATGTATATATAAAAGGCAATGTTCAATGGATCAACGTATCTATACCCATTTACCATTAATATATCTAAGCATTTTAACCATAATAATTTCATTATTATAATGATTATAATAATAGACTTAATTGTATAATTAATTATTATGTATTACTCTAGCAAGCAGAGGCCAACTTATTGAAATTGTTTTTAGTTTCAGAGTCATAGCAAACCTCTTATATAAGTAATTAATTAATAAAGTTTAATAATGTCATTTTTTTAAATTAATAACTGGATGTAAAAATTTTTTGGCTGAGAGTACTGTTGTATCAGTCTCATCAGATTGAAATAATTGTACCAAAATTCCAGTTTTACATTAAATGTGTAGTGTATTAAGAGGGATACTTAATTATTGTCTTCTGAATATTATTATCCCATTCGTTCATTAGTGTTATTTTGTTATGGTGTGTATTATTTTATTATATTATTGGTTGACACTAAAAAAACCTGACAAGTTTTGGTTAGTATTAATTACATATTATTTACACGTAAGTATGTTCATATGTGAAGCTATAAATAATTTACTTTCAAAGTTTCTTTGAAAACTTTCAAGTCATGATTAATGAAAGTAATTTAGTTTTAGATACAAGTATATAAGTAGCTATATTATAATGTATGAAATGGTGTGATGCTGAATGGTATGGTATAAATGATTGTTGTTGTTGTTGTAACATTGTCATATCTTATAAACCAGTAGATTAGGTACAGTGCAGAGTTTTACTATCAAAAGTACTACAAAACCCGTGCACTTTTTTTCAAACATAAACTTAGAAAATATATATATATATAATATATATGCAACGGCTGCAGAATGTAATTAAATTTTACTTTCAGTACTGATCATAACAGAATAAAGAACTAACATACTAAAGTTAAAAAAAAACGTAAGTCAAAATAACAAAACGTATTCTTGTTGATTTTTACATAGTACATAGATGTCGGGTAAGGTCAGGTTTACGTATATATCGAGACTATTATATTTATTATGATTATTTTTAATTTAAGTTGTTAATATATATGTAAGACATTCAGATGGGGCTTTTTGTCTTTTGTATCAGGTATAATATTAATATGAGTATACCAAGCTGTAAGCTATCGGCTTTTTTTGTTTTGCGAATTCTGATTTTGTAATGCGTATTGGGACATAAAAAAATATATTATACAAAATTTTATTAGTAACATATTTATTGCTGCCAGCTTTTGAAGACTTTTGATTATGCGTGAAGCATTATCCTACTCTGTAATTCTGTTCTTGTTCATCTGGTACAGTTATATAATATATTTATTTACATGCTTATTTGACTAGTATGTACGTATACCTACCATACTACATATTATAAAATTATATACGCGGCCGAAAATAAAGGAAGAAATCGGGTACAAAAAATACATATAATACTGTAGAGGAGCGTAATAAGGGAAACAGCTATAATATATTGAAATAATTGAGAAATGAACTTTGACTAAAATATATTCGCATCGAATACAAATTACCTTCGTTCTTTAATTAACATGTCCAACAGATGAAGTTAAGTACTTAAATGGAGCAAATCGTGGGAATGATACAAAAATATTATTACAAATTGTATGTGTGATCTTTATGTACTACGCCGACGACATCGCCAACAAAATTATGAAAGTAAATCAATTACTTTGTAAACAAAATTGTAACTATTATATGTCTTCAATTTTATTCATCCAGGATTTAGTATATATGTAATTAACTCTTAATTCCAATGCATATTGATTTATTTTAAAACTTACAATGATGTATAAAAATCAGTCTATAATTATTATTATCATTAGCATCACTAATTTGTTTCTCGCATCCTCACTTTTAGAATCTTTAACATTTAAGTTGTGTCGCAAGACATCAGAGAACAGTCGCATTATTAAGTCTCCCAGGATTGAGTGATTTTTGTCACAGGACAACAGGTGAAATTCAAACTTGAAGCTGAAATAGTTAACACAACGTAAATTATTAAATTTAGGACAAAAGAGAAGAGCTAAGGAAAAGTTGATTTTATTAAAGAAACTTGATCAAAATTTCAATGCTTTGCTTACTAATAATTAAATTATTTCCAAAGATTTAGAATTACTTCTTGATATATGAGTCATGTGGCATGTTGTGCCAAAAGGGGGAGCTACACATATTCTCTCACTGAATGTCCAATAAATTCCTAGCGTCTTCTATAAATAGGACTATAAATAACTTTTGTGCGGTGGTTCTTCTAAGCCCTTCCAGCGGCTTGATTCCCTTCCCTCTTCGCGTTTTCATATTGAGCACTATTTGTATCCCAATTTGCTGAAATTATTTTGGCGCTTCCTAAGCAAATGGGTCCTTTATAAAATACTGCAATCTGATGAGAACGTACCGAAAAATGGGTATAAATCAAATTAAAGAAGCTTTTAGGGTTTTACGTGTAGCTTACACAAACATATATATATCGTTGATAGTGGAAATCATTTACAATTTTCCTTACTTGTCCTGGTGTAAGGGCACGTAGTGGTATAGCCAATTTGACTCGAAGGCCATTTCCATGTGTAAAAACTTGGCATGGAACGCTCCTGTCAGCATGTTGAAAGCGAAACATGCAAAAAAATGGTTCATGAGATGAGAGAGACGGCGGATATGATATCCAGTGAGGCTCCAGCGTACTCACCCGCGTTCCGTACATTGACACATGTTCACCACCAGCCGCCTTCAAATGAACAAGTGAAAAAGTATACCAACATCATATGAGTTCTCAGTACAACTATAACTTGTACCTTTAAATTTTAGTTGTTTACTTGCTCAGGACTCACACATGCATATCGTCTGTGAACTTTGAAGAATCAAAATGACCTATATCCATTTTTAGCTAAAAGCAATATTCACTACCTACAAAAGTACTGAAACATGTCTGGAAAATATTCAAATAGAACATTTTACACTTTTAAAAAATAAATAAATAGAAAATTTTAAACTTCTCAAAAAAATGTAAACAGAAAATTTTACACTTTTGAAAAACTTTTAATTAACATTTTACGCATGCTTCTCATTTTATTTTTACGGCATAGCTCATTCTGACTCCAGCTTAAATTGGATATGAGTCATTTTGGCTCTTCAAAGACGACATTGCACAGAGCAACATCATCAAGGTAAATAAATTAAACGGAATTCCACTATACCGACAGGATAAACTAGGAAACTTTCTAATTGGACTTTTTGAGAAACTGGATAAAATTAAAAGAGAACAAGAATTTAAATGAAACATACAACTTTGATAGTTTGAGTTGACGGATCCCGATTCACAATATAGTATCGCAGTTTCTGATTTTCTAATCTACATCTTTGTCCAACTGTGTAGTGATGAACACCTTTATGCCACCCAACTGTTTCATTTGTGTCAATATCAACGAACGCTCCCTTTTTACTAGGAATGTACTGCAAAAATAAATATGTATAAAATATGCATGTACATATTACTCTTGCAACAACATGATTATACAAACTGAAAATGTCTTCTTTCATACCCAGACCAACTATACTGATATTTAAAATTGCATAGTATATTTACATGTATAATATGTAATATGAAATAAGACCGTATAGCGACTCTAATTCTTACTTCGGATATAAATTGTTTAAATTTCCTATCTCCAATAAAACATATTCCGGTACTATCCTTCTTTTTTGCCATTTGTGCCATCCCCTTCTCATGTGCTATTTGTCGTACTTGAGCCTTATGGAGGGAGCCGAGAGGAAACATTGTTTTTCGCAAAGCTTCTTGTTTCACTTGACTTAGAAATAATGTTTGATCCTTTATAGGATCCACGGCCCTCAACAGATCCACATCTAAAAAAAACAAAAATACAAAAAATACGAGTAAACAACAAGAAAGTTCTACAAATTCAATTTTAAAAGGAGTTTACGACCCGTGATTTGAAAAAATAAAAACATAATTTACTACCAAAAACTTTTTTTGATAATAAAGTTTATCATTAAGCAATTACTTCTACTTCCCCAAAACTGTACTGATTTTAGTATTATATATCCTTTTAAAATGTACAATAAGAAAGGGATATGCTCAACGTACGATATGCCATGTCTCTGTTTTAAATTACAACGGAACTCATGAAAGACAAAATTATACCTACATAGATAACGTTAGTTTAAATGAGCTCAAATGCCTTTGTACATATGTAGTAACCGTAACCGGGAAATTAAATAAAAGTGGAACTGCTATATACTGATATCATCCAGCCACAGCTACATGCCTACATACCAAGCTAGAAATAAATTATTTACATATTTTATGCTAAGCATAATATATATTATCATATTCTAAATATATCCAAAATCCAAGGACGTGGACATGGAATTAAATGCAGGTATGGACACGGCCACAGACACGGGCTTGTGAACACACCGCACCGGTGCCTCACATTGTCCGTCTTCGTCTCCTTGTCCCCCGGCTTTCAATGTAACCTAAATACTTCTACATGCTGAAGAACATTGCTCGACAAGGTATTACAACCATACCATACCAATATATACACTATATACACTAATAGACCAGCATACAAATATCGCCTGCGAAGAACAAAGTAGCTAAAAACAATATGCACTATCTACAAAAATATTGAAACATGTCTTGAAAGCATTTAAATAGAACATTTTACACTTTGCAAAAATATGTAAAAACAACATTTTACACTTTTCACAAATGTGTAAAAACAACATTTTACACTTTTCAAAAATATGTAAAAACAACATTTTACACTTTTCAAACACATGGAATTAGAATATTTTGCCCCTTTTCAAAAACATGGAATTAGAACATTTTGTACCTTATCAAAAACATGGAATTAGAAAATTTTGCACCTTTTCAAAAACATAGAATTACAACATTTTGCACCTTTTCAAAAATATGTAAAAACAACATTTTCACTTTTCAAACACATGGAACTAGAATATTTTGCCCCTTTTCAAAAACATGGAATTAGAACATTTTGTACCTTATCAAAAACATGGAATTAGAAAATTTTGCACCTTTTCAAAAACATAGAATTAGAACATTTTGCACCTTTTCAAAAACATGGAACTAGAAATGTTTGCATCTTTTCGAAAACAAACATTAAATTAGAACATTTTGCACCTTTTCAAAAACATTAAATTAGAAAATTTTGCACCTTTTCAAAAACAAGTAAGTAGGACATTTTGGACTGTTGATAAACATGTAAATAGGACATTTTCCGTTTATCAAAAACTTCTAATTAATAATAATAATAATTTATTCATTGGGTCGATTTAACCGAAGTTCATACAACCAGACTCAACCAGTCATTGTGGGTGAGAAAATAGGAGGCTACCGCGTTAGATCGTCTCGGTCTTTGTACCCTTTCACATATCCCCGTCCCCTCCTCCACAGTAAAGGAGTCTCATTCCCTAGGCCCCTACAGTAAGTAGTGGTCACTAAGGAGCACCGAAGGAGATTGGGTTTCAATCAACCATCCAGTGAAGTTTACCGTACAACACCGAGCCGTAAACGATTAGCAGTGGCCGAGGATTGAAGCTGGGTCTAAGACTGTAAATTTCGTTACAGTCTGCAGTCCTAACCGCTCACCAAAGCACGCCTGCATAAAAAAAACTTCTAATTAACATAGCTCATTTTTATTCTAGCTTGAATTGGATATGGGTCACTTTGGTTCTTCACAGGCGATATGTAGGTAGGTTAGGCATTAGGCAGCACTAAGGTAATACTTTAACCTTTCTACTGCCTGTAAGGCAGTAGTACGTACCACTAGATATCATGAGACCAAGACAATATTTTATATTTTATAACTAGGCGACTTAATAGAATACCTAGTGTATATTTACACAGTTCATTTGTAGACTCCGAAACTTACTTTTATAGAATTGACCAAAATTATATTGGGATCTCTTGCTGACAACTCCTATTTTAGTATGCTACACCATATTTTTGTCAGTTTTCGGATTCGGAGTGTACTTGGACTGTCTGCCTTTTCCTGGTTCGATAGTGATACATGCTACGCAGTACAATCCATCAGAATATGTTTAAAGTTGTACATGGTACTCTCATACAGAGAAGCACGCGTCCTTTCTTTACTTTGTAAGCATCATTCGGATTCGGAATTTGTCGAGAATACTGCTCATAGACTCAGAGCACTTTGGTTTGGGGAACTGGAAGGGAATAATGTTGTCGAAGAAATGGTTTCAAAGCAATAAAAATTAGAGTCAAAATTGCCGAGTTCCTAATAACCCTTCTTTATATACTTGTTAGTGGTTACAGTTGACAGTCTATCTATTTAATCTTTCCGACATTCTACAACTTGTCTTGGGCCGTGCATTTAAGGCACAAATGTAATCTATAGTTCCCCTACCAGATTACAGTGCAGACAGATGCAGATACGGATAGCATAATATGTATAGACTTCCCAGAAGCCCCTAAACTACATATAATATGTGTGCGTAGACAGTAGATGCTATATTTACATAGGCGTGAATGAGATTTGATTGGAATCGATTTCAGGAATAAGTAGCTCATGAATGTTGTATGTATACGCGTACATACTTGGACATTCCTTACTCTTACGTCTAAGTCCCTTGGTCATACAAATATGTCTCGCAGTATCTGCACTGCATTTCACTTACGCGATAATACTCAAGAAATACTCATAGAGCTCTCAGGCAAGACATTGCCACGCACAGAGAGTCAAGTGAAGAAAAAATAAAATTGACGATGACGGAGAAGATGAACGCAATAAATAACCAGCCTTGAAGTTAAGTGTGCCTATCATCAGTAGATGTATTATAAATATATACATAAGTACACACAATCTATAGATATCAAATCCGCTACGACAATATAAGTTACTTCTCCAGCAGAAGAGTATTAAGAGGACCAAAAGATCATTTTTTGTTAGTTTTTTTAGCAGAATCAAGAATGGGCTCGTTCTGGTTTGGGTTTGGGTTTGGGTTTGGCTTTGACTGGAGGTTTATGGAATATAGTGCATGTATATCTGTGAAGAACCAAATTGACCCATATCCAATTTAAGCTCGAATCAAAATGAGCTATGTCATACAAACAAAATGAGAAACAGGCGTAAAATGTTAATTATGAGTTTTTTAAAATTGTAAATTGTTCTATTAACATGTTTTTGAAAAGTACGAAATGTTCTATTTACATGTTTTTAAAAAAGTGTAAAATATTCTATTTAAATGCTTTCAAGTCATGTTTCTATATTTTTGTAGATAGTGGATATTGCTTTTAGTTACAAATGGATATGGGTCATTTTGGTTCTTCACAGACGATATGCGTCTTCGACGTCGATATGCGTCTCCGACGTCATCATACAAAATTATATATGTAGACAGCAGAGACGCGAAAAAAAACTGGAATGGCAATAATAGCATTCGTGGAGAAAAAAAAATAAGTTAGCGGATGACAATAAAATTAAATACAAAGACTTACTTGTCCCTTCCTGATAATTTTCGAGGAAAGCGCCAAAGCTGCTTCGAGCATAGTGACCTGTAGCTATAGCTTCAGCCTGGATGTGCTCCATGGCGTAGCGATAAAATGCTCCGAACTTGATGAAGCGATTACAAAATATATCCGGGTTAGGTGTCATTCCATTCTCATAGTCTTCCAAGAGTGAGCTGTTTAGATGAGAAAAAGAAGGATATAGAGAAATAAAGATGGTATTGTCCCGACAAGATTGCGTCATAAATACATAGTACAATTGTAGAACACGAAACGCTCCTGACGATGACACTGAAACGCGAGACGAAACTTTAACCCTTGTCTAATTTCTAGAGTCGCCGTCGTCTAAAACGACGTGATTGCCCTACCACCACCACGTCATCATGTCTTAGTGAGTGTCTCTATATAGATCCTCCGGATTCAGGATCTTCAGTGGTTCCGCATGTGCCATTTTCCCACAAATCCACACACACATTACACATTTTTAGCATGCGGAAAGAATGTACATATAGTGCGGGCTTGTGTGGCATGGTCGCAATTTAAGGCAGTCAGCATACTTCCACTTCGAATTTGAAGCCCTACCCCAGCCGACTTTCTCCCAAGGAAATGTCACGTGAAAAATGAAAAAAAGATGCTTTGTTTTGGAAAACAAAAAACTGTTGAGCAAAATATTCACCTAAATACATCGTTCCAGTATTCCTTTACGAACGAAACTTGAAGAAACTCAATTTTTAAGTAATTGCAAACAAATCTGGCGTCTTCTAAATCATCTTCACTCTTCAAACAAGTCCCTATTTCATCTTGCGGATCCCAATTTTTCATAAAGACTCCAACGACTTGGAACCCTGAAACAAATTCAATAATCACACAGATTACTAATCACACAATGTTTCTCAAAAATGCATATGAATTAAAATTATTTCTTGAACAATCTCAAGCCTTTCCAAAGTTGCATTGCACATTTATTTGAATTTCTCTACATACTCTGCATATCAAGCAATTTTCAGTCATGCTTCACTGGATTATGTCTACTTTATCTCAGCTCAGTCTCAGATCCTAACCTAACGTTCTTAAAAGTTTACTTAACGCAAGAAAACAATTATTCATTTTCATACTATCAAAAACGGGGAAGAGGAGGAAATCAAAATTAACTACAAAATACGACAGAAATACAAACATACCCTACTAGTAGCTACCACATTTTTAAAACAGGTTCAAGCAAATATCTTTACTACATATTTTATGGCATACATACTATGTACTACTGCCATTTCACCACCGAAATTTTCAAGTTTCAAAAACATTGCAAAGACTCGACTTGCACGCTTTGCATTTTTGGCATTATTATTTCACAAAATTGAGTGTTACAAAACTGAATTACAAATTTCCTGCATACTTACTTTCAAACTAACACTACATTATTTATAGTTTTGAGTTTAGTTTAGGAACAGACCGCTGAGGGCATAGATACATATGATTACATACATCATGTTGTTAATTAAATATTATCGTTACTTTTAAATTACATAAAAAATAATAATGTAAATTACCAGACCTTAACTTGACTAACAGACCTTGTTAGAAGACCTTAATAATTGGTGTATAGAGAAGGCACTAGCAATAAACTTTAGCAAAACCGAACAAAGCTCGGCGCCTATCCTATATTGTAGGCAAAAATATAGGCAATAGGCAGGCAGGCAGACAATTTCAAGCAAAAATAGGCTAGGCGGTAGGCAGGCAGACAATTTAAAGCAAAAATAGGCTAGGCGGTAGGCAGGCTAATGTAAAGGTTCAAAATATAGGATAGGCTAGGTAGGCATAGTAAAAATATTGCCTTGTAGCCAGAACCATTCTGCTTATTATTTTATGCGAGGCCAGTAGGCGAGGCATTTCGCTAATTTAGAGCATTAAAATAAAAACGCTAGATAGACTTGAGCTATTCCATGACGGCAGCGAATTTTCGGAGTGAAATGTATCTGTATCTATCAGTTAGAGGCTAGGCACAAATAGCGTTATCCGAATTTACAAAAATTGTGAACCCACCCACCCACCTTGGCACCCTCTTAAGCATTGCGTAAATGGCTATGCTTATCGGTGTAATCTTTTGCCAAGTAACCGACCCTCAAAGTGACTAAATTTACTAATTGCATGTTATGATTTAATTTTCATATCGGTAAATTAATGAACCAATTCAATGTATTTGTGTCATAAAATTGCCCATTTTGCACAAGTTATTTAAAATCATCTAAATCAGCATATTCATAGAAATAGGCAAAATATAGGCAATAGGTAGGGAAATTAGTAAAAATAGGCAGTAGGCAGGCAGCAAAAATATTGTTATAACGGGATAGGCAATAGGTAGGCAAAACAATTTATTCAAAAATAGGATATGCTATAGGTAGGCACCACAATTTTAAAAAAAATAGGATAGGCTATAGGTAGGCACCACAATTTAAAAAAAAATAGGATAGGCTATAGGTAGGCCAGTTCAAACGCCGAGCTTTGAAACCGAATATATGATATTCCACAAACCTCGAGACATCATTACCACCAACGTAAGGAATGTCGAATGTAACAATGAAACCATAAACCGAGTACAAACATTTAAGTACCTCGGTGTAATACTTGACGAAACACTTAGCTTCTTACCTCACTTCAATCTAGTTATGAAAAAACTATCCTCAGCCATTCATTGTGTACTGTCTTTGAAACGTTTTATAAGTTTTGACATTTTTAAGCTACTTGTAAACTGTTTTGTCGTATCTATTATTGACTACGGCTTAATAATTTGGAGCTCAATAAGCAATACTCAATTAATTAGAATAGAGAAAAAAATCAATAATTTGTTAGGCACATTTTTTTACCCTAACCTATATAAATTTGATTATAACAACATTAAGAACCACCAAAAGTTGTCCAAAGAACGAGCCAAAATTGACTTTGTTTATCTGTATGAATTATGTAACATATTCACTGTGTGTACATGAACGTAAAATATATTAAGCAGCAAGCTTTATGTATAAAATTATAAGTTTCAAATGTATACCTGACCTGTACAATATTATCGTATTCGATAACATGAGTAGAAATAAGCTAGTCAAACTGTTAGACAGACCAACGAAAGAAACCTCATTTTTTCAAAGGTCAGGGTTATTTCAAATTACAAAAATTTGGAATTTAATTCCAGTGGTTGTAAGGAATCTTGAAACCCCGTTAAGCAATTTCAAATGTTTAATCTCAGAATGGTGTCTTAATACCCGCAATAATATTTACGTTTAAAACAGTGTGAATTTACTATAGAAATATTACTAGTAATACTTTAGCCTTAATATATAAGTACGATAATTGTTAGACCCTAATTCCACAGTACTCATATGGTACTAAATATTCAATTGAGAAACGTATACCATTTCCTGATTACTATTTATTCTATTGTCATACATATTTCCTCATAATTATGATTTGGTAGCATAGACTAGCATAGATATGGTAGCAAGTAATAATGTATACGTTTAATAGCTATGTAAAAATAATATATAGAAATATTATTAGCCCTATTCTTAATAATAATTTTTACTAATATTTACTAATTGATGATACCAAATACCACGACACTCATTATGTACTAAATAATCATATGAATCATGTAGCCTGCTTATTCTTGTTGCAATATCCGTATCACTTTGTTACACTCTCAAAAAATTGTTATGTACTGGTGATGGTTCAAGGCGTGTTGACATAATTGCGTATAATTCAACAACAAAGCAAGGAATTATACTTGATCCCACCGTTCGAATGGAACAAAACGACATAAATCAATCAGAGGCTGTAAATATTGAGAAAAAGGAAATTTATGACCCATGCATCCCCTACTTCAAACAGAAATTGGGCATGACTGAAATCCAGGTGATAGGGCTTTACGTTGGGCCACGAGGGACGATTTCAAAATTTTTCCTTAACTTCATGAAAACCCATTTTCTACCTAGTACGCTTATTGAAGACATCGTGATCTCCGTTTTGAAAACATCAGTTCAAATATGTGTGCATCATTTGTTTTCCTGCGTGCCTACAGAATAATAATTTTTACAATCTAATATATAATTACATCAAACAGCATAAACTATATGTAACAAAATTGTGTTAACGTATACTGAGTCCTTTGGCCTATCGTCGTTGGACGACAGTGTCAAGTTTATTTTAATAAAGTTGTCTTTCTCTCTATTAATTATTGTTGTTAATGTTTGTTGTGTTACCGATGGAAGAATGGCTTTGCGCCAAATTGGTTTAAATAACACTATAATAAAGTTCAACTAACTAACTAACT
Source organism: Dicyrtomina minuta (assembly GCA_949802685.1). Classification (NCBI taxonomy): domain Eukaryota; kingdom Metazoa; phylum Arthropoda; class Collembola; order Symphypleona; family Dicyrtomidae; genus Dicyrtomina; species Dicyrtomina minuta. The sequence continues at coordinate 19,599,758 of OX461809.1, read as the reverse complement.
AACCATGTAATTTATACTACAGAACTATCAATTAGAGGGACAGTTCAGTAATAACGTGATTTATAATACACGATTGATGATAAATAACACAAATATAATTTACAATTAAAAACCTTGAGTCACTTTCAACTTGGTACACTTCTAATCAAAAGTTGTAACATAGTTTACCTTGTTCTTTAAGTAATAATGCTGCCACGGCACTGTCAACACCTCCCGAAATTCCACATGCTACCCTCCGAATCGCCGAACTAATGATAGCTGGCATTCTCCGATTCTCCTGTCTGTTGCCTGGCTGTCTTGCTAATGACTGAAGGAATTTAAAGTTTCCAAGAATAATTCCACCAGTTTCTGATACCGTGCTTGATCATTTCGTACTTTACTGACTGTTGACTGTATTCGATAATGAATATCGTGGCGCACGTGACTAGTGAATCGACTACATTAAAATCACAATAGATTACTTATATAAGTTATACTTAGTTTCCATTCCTTTTAGTTTCCACAACCAAACAAATTAGATGATGATAATAATTAACCCTGCACGACTTCACTCATAAAAACTCATACGCTCTCGCTGACTTTTGGTATATCCTAAACTAACTTTTATCTCTTGTTGATTTGTCATCCAATATTTAATTTCAGATTTCTAATTACAAACAACGACTGGATACGAAGAAATGATTAACTCACTAATCACTAATCGCAGTCCAGTTGTCGAGTCAGTTCCACCACCCAATTTTGAACTTCCAAACTCCAGAAACTGCAGATCCATGAATCCAAGCAAACATTAAGCAGAAATTGGGAATACAATACACACACACCCACACAAAAGCAAGATCCAGTTAGATTTGGATTTATATGTTTTAGTTGTTAAAAATGTAACAGCAATAAAGTTGACTTCCCTCCTCTTAATCACAGTCAGTCAGTCAACAGCACCAAAAGACACGCAGAGACAGTTTTTGAGGTACAGGAACAGAACAGAGCGAGAACAGTACATAGCCAGGCGGATTTAAACAAATTGTGCCAGGGCTGAAAAGGAGAACATGTGCTTTTGGAAACCGGTCGGTTCTTCTATCTTCTTTAGGAACCGTATCTTTCCCAGACCCAGATACCATATGATACCTAAAACGGGAACACTCAAGTATTACGTAACTCATGCAGGGGTATTGGGATTGGTATGGCGGACTTCGCGTTAGTATTACGAAATCCTTACAATTATTACGATGGGCAATGCAATGGGTATACTTGCTGTGATGTGATCAAAGATTACACGTAAGTAACGATATTTATGAAATACACATACTAGAAAAATTACTATTAGAACTAATTAAATATTTCTCTCAGCCATTAATAGGAGATACCACAGGTGCTAATTACTAGTTGGAAAATAAAGATTAAGATTTAAACTGGTGAAAATAGTCCGCCACCAGAATACACCTTATAAATTAAAACCAGAAGGACAAAACGTTTTGAAAAAATCAAAAAAGCCTCATTATAAGAAAATGTACTAAATGTACTAAATATATATAAGCTACTTATATTTAAACTGTATAGCACTTGTTCTTTTTAAACTTTAGCACCTTTTATTAGTTATTAATAAAATTAAAAGTAGTGCAGCTATGCCTATAGCCCCATATGCTTAACAAAATAAACTCCCAAGTTTACCGAATTAATTAAATCATAATAATTGATAAATAAAATTCAGAACGCTATACTTTCTGCATATGATTTACTTCCTTTGCAATGATTTTTAGAAGATTGGAATTTGAACTGTGCTTGAGTCAGCATGTATATATAATTACACAATAGTGAGCAGGTTTACTTACACCTGGTAGATTTAGCTAAAATATTTTTTATTCACGTTTGTCCATGCTAATTAATAATTAATGATCGCTGTGCGGCGGAGTATTATACTGGACAAGGATTCTTCTCGCCAGGGCCGGGTAATTTTGCCAACGCAGGCAGCCTAAATTTTCAAAACATACTTAATTGGACCATTTGCCACTTTTCAAAAATAAATAGAACATTTTGGCTTTTCAAAACCTTGCAAATAAAAAGTTTTGAGCATTTCAAAAACATGCATATAAAACATTTTCAAAAAAACAAAGGAACATTTTGCACTTCTTACTTAGAATCAAGCAAAGTAGAATATTTTGCACTTTTCTAAAATATGTAAATGGAAAATATTTGTTTAAAAAACCATCAATAAAACCAAAATGGTGGTTTTTGTATGGAAACAAAATGCTGCCTACAATTAATTCCTTTGTACGGCCCTGCTTCTCGTATCAAATTAAATACTCTCACGGATCACGTCACGATATCGGAGACGGACACGAAGTTTTAAGAACAGCGGACGATACTACTTACTTATATCTATGCACAACTTCAATTTTCCACTCATCATTCTAATCTAAAAGATGAGGCCATGAGGCATGAGACTGGGAAGCTTTGTTGAAGTTATAATGCAGAAGTGTCGAGATCTCTTTAGAGATCTGCATGTATTTATCTTTTCCAGACTGGATCTAGCTTGAGATCCAGTGCCAGAGTGAGGATTGTGGAAGGAAATTTTCCTGGAGTTTGTATCCAGTCATCAAGTAGACACCCAAAACTTGCCCAAACTTACCCGAACACCAGACTTTTTACCTACCTAAGTAGGTACCTACCTATATATAGTTGATGACGGCTTTTCCACAAATTCTTCACGTCCTTCAACATCCCATTCCCATTCCTACCATGTCCCCCATGTATGTATGTCCTACTAGACACTACAGACTACTTTTACAGACAGCCAAAGACACGACACAGAAGCCCATACTCAACCACGTTGACGAAGACGACGACGAGGACAACAACGACAACGACGTCGACTACTGGGCTTAAGATACATCATTACCGTGAAACATGTAGGAATTCATGTGTAGCCCTTACGTATAATATACTAACCTAATCGCAGGAAGAGTTTTTTCCCAAAACGCGTCAAGTCACCCATCAAAGAAAATTTTACAGAAACAATATATACGAATTTCAAATAAAATATGTGACTGGATGATGCTTTTAAGCTTAATATTTTTCCACGTAGTAGTTGAGTGCGTATGTGTGATCGGGTTAATTTTTTTTCACTTTGAAAATCTGTATCTTTTTCCACAGCCAACGTACTAAAACGAGTATGGTATTCTCCTCCCCTTAGGTGAGCGGGGGGGGGGGGAGGCCATATCCGAGTTTACCATATCCCTTCTCCCATATGCATCTTGAAAATCTCCGAAAATGGGGATTATTTAAAATCCCAAATAAATTTTTATAATTTATTAAATATAAATTTAAGGGTGTGAAAGATGGTAGATGTCAGATGGTATTATTTAAGTTAATTACGGGGGTGTTCCACCACTCCGGAGGAGGCCGGAGACCTATGAAGAGGGGGAGGGAGACTCGGCTGAGGCTTCAGCCAAGAGTCTCCAGGATAGCTACAGATGGTAAGAATGCTAATTTTTATTATTTTAATTTCAAATGCATAATTTATTTTAGCTAGGATTTGTAGTTAATTTTTATGTGTAAGAATTCCAAGAGCAAGTAGCTCGGTGGCTGAAGTCAAGGCTGTGGAAATGTCATCCACAGCCCTCGCTTCGCCACCACGAGCTCCCGACCTCCTGAGGGACCACTGAACCATATCGACCGTAGTTGGCAAACGGAGCATGTACACGGTCGAATGGTTCTAGGTCCCACAGAGGAAATTCGGTCTGCTCGGGAAATTTTGCCTAATTTGTTTTGCTTGCTAATGATGATGAGATGGGAGAGAGAAGACTTACTAATTTTGCTTCTCGTTTGCAGGAGGACAGGTCGGCGTGAAGGTTGTGGGCCTGGGAATCGCTGGACATCCTCCCATGGCCCTCAGCTCCAACGCCGCTGGACGGGACGGACAAGGGACGGTGAGAAGCTCTTGTATTGCCGAGCATTCCAGACGGCAAGAGCTCCATGTCCCAGGTCCGCCAGAACAGCAGCAACGACCTGTCCTGAATTTTGAGCCAATGAAGGTAAGTTTTTCATTTTTATTTAGGTTAATTTTATTTTGTTTATTTTACAGGAGGATCGTTGGGGAAGTGGTGCTGGCTCCGTGCCCAGCAACCACATCCAGCCCAGAAAGGACGGAGAGGTGCGGTGGAGAGTGTCTGCGAAGCTGGAGAAGGCATGCGACAGACACACACCGCACCATTACCACCAGTCCAGGCCGACCAACGATCCTGAATTTTGGATGCCAATCAGGTAAATTATGATTTTACATTTTATTTTAATTAAGTTTTTAGTTTATATTTTAGTTCAGTTAGTTTTGCCAATTAGGTTAGTCGGGGAGGTTGGATGGACGATGGCAAAGTCGTGTTGCAGAGAGACACGAACCGCGTGTCAGCTCCACCGACCATTCCAACTTGGAGGACGAACCCGCAAAAGTTAGCCTGTGCTCCGGGTTCGCTCCTCCCAGTCTCCCCTCAATTTTGAAGTTATTTTTATTTATTTTTGTTAACTTTTATGAATGAACCGAAGTCCCTAAATTACGTACAGCGAGTTTATAGGAACCACAGCTGACGACTAAATGAATGAGCCAATGATTATGTTATAATTTATAGTATATTTTTGATTACTTATTTCTAGATTCGTACGTGGAAAATATGAGAATCAATAGAGGATTTGCCAATTTGAAATGAGAACACTCAACGAGCGAAGATGAGAAGGTAAGTTTAAAGTTATAAGTTTATATTAATTATTCAAAAAGCAAAGGAAAAGATAAATTCAATTTCAAATGTAATATTTCCTAAACGACATAAGGTCGAGGGCTACAACTGAATATATATATAAATTAATTCATGTTTTTGTTTTGTTTCCAGGTTTCGTCCGAATGATTTACAATATGATGTATTACAATATATGATTTATAACTGATACGCTTACGGATGCCACGGGTGTGGCATCTGAGATTTCCAATTCCAGGTCCAGGTTGATTACAGGTAATTCACAATGTATAATTAATAATTTGTAATTTATATAATTTGGTCCAATTGACCTCGATAAACGATTTTACAATAGACTAAGGATGAACTCGTAGATAGGAATCGCGAACACGGTGAACACCAAGAATAGGAATAAGAAAATATAAAAATTATCACTCTGTTTTCTCTTTTTCTTAATTTTAGGTTCTACTTGATGACACCAACAGGAACCATGGGGACAATCCCCTCGTATTGTTCTTATTCCTTTCGGAGTCTCCATGTTCTGCAATTCCTTTCTAGTCATTTTTCCACCAATTTTTCAGAAGGGAAAATGGAAAAAGAAATTGGAAATTCTGAAGGGTTTTGGAAGAATTGATGACGAAGACCCTCTCTTCTTCGAAGCGTGATTGTTTCTGCCTTGGCTAGCTCGCCTCTGCTCCTTCCTCGCTTCGTCTCCTGTCGCCTCGGGAAGCATCATTTAATTCCTTTCGTGGCTCATAGACGCTGTGTGCTGAAGGGCTGCGAGTTGTATTTATTTTATTATCTCCTTCCATGGATCTTCCTCACTCTCTGTCAGATGGCCGATGCTGTCTGGAGAATTTGAGGAGAATCTGTGGGAGGAAAGGTTGTGAACTCGATTCCTTTCTCAGTACAATAAAGGAGAAGCTATCATTGTACTTCTATTTTAATACTGTATGCACAAAAAAATACTCAGTGTCGAAAATTAAAAGTTGCAAGAGATACAGGTGTCATTGTACGAAAAAACTGCGGAAAGTCTTACAACGGCCCAAGTGCCCTTAATGTGATCAGTTAGCATAAATACATTTAATGTTAATTGAAAGGGTCTTAAATGTGATCGGCATACAAAAATTCAAAAAAGTACTCAAAACGTTCATGATTTTACATAGCCAGAGTTTTTAAGGAAAGAAGCTGAAATCAGTAGTAAAGATAGTTGAGACTATAAGCTGTATGAAAATTAGTTGGACTGATTTTTAAAGGAGGTAATATTTGAACGGCGGCCACTGATCACATTTAAGGGGTGATCACATTTACGCACAGTACGGCTATACTGTTCCTCACGAAGCACTATCACAAGCAGTGGATTTGCACATACAGAGCAATTTTTGAATTTTGGGAAAATATTTAAAAATCAAAATTTTGTGAACTTGTTCCGATTTGCCTCAAAATCAATAACTTCACATGGATCCATGTTGAATAATACACTTAATTATAATCTCATTTTTGAAAAACATTGATTCGACCCGTTTTGTCAAGAAAATCTTCAACTCTTCGTATATATATACATGCGTGAGAATATTTACAAATTTTGCAGCACCGAGAGCCCTCGTCATCTCATACAAAATGATTTCTCCAGTTCCAGTACTCCATAGTACTCTAGCGTACCCATCCATATATCCATGTTGGACCATACCATCCTACCAAGACCATAATATTATAGATATTGCCCGTATTACTTTTTATGGCTCTCAACCAAAGACTAAAGACCAAGATCCAAGCCTATTAGATCAAAAATATTATTATAACGTGATGCGGTTAGGAATTTGGATATGTTAAACATTTTATTGTTTTGTTTTCTCAGGCCCTCCAATATGACGATACGATATGGAATATGGAATCATTGCTACTATACCCTGTGGGAAATGTATACCTATACTATATAACTGTACCAAAAAACCAATGCCAATACTAATCAGACTACTATAATATGTATAGCCTATCATCGGCGTTTTGGTTTTTGTGTACATCGTATCGCATCATAATCATATGACTACTGTTTGTGTGTGCGGTCATAACCACAGTGCCCATAGAAATAATATTATAAATATTACAGTACATAATGAGAAGGGAAAAGCCGCTTCACCATATCCGCTCATCATTACTCTCTTTCCGGCTCGACCGCATTTATTATTAAATTTATAGTAGGTATACCTACATAACATACATAGACATAACATACGTACATTGTCTAGAAAAGAACAGTAGTGTATTTCAATCATAATTTTAAATATTAAAATTATATATTAAAGTAGGTAGTTCAATCCATGGCTCTGTTCATGCGTCCATAATGCCCAATGCGAACCCTATGGAGTCTAGTAACTCTCCTACTTCTGCCTTGTCGATCTTCTTATCAAATAATAATAACGCTAATGGATTTCCTCTCAAGTTCCAGCTCAAATTAAGATCGAAAGTATCGTTATCGCAGGCCTGTGTCTGTGTATGTTTACAATTCTGCTTAATTAAGCAAAGCATTTGGTGAATTGAAGGATATGAATGAATGGGAGAAAGGGAATCAGAAAGCTACACAATAGGACACATGTAAGTAAACTTATAACACAGTAGGACGAAGAAAATGGTCCCGCGTTCAAAAACTGCTAAGTAAGTTTCAATTTCCGTCCTTTGTGTACGCCTTTGTTTTGAGGTAGTATGTTTATTTCTATTATTTTTTTAAACGTAATTCAGCAGCACCTTTTGAAAATACTGGAACTGGAAGAAACCCAATGCAATCATACGACATCTCAGTGGTCCCGAGTGGTACATTACTAAAACGGCTACAAAAAAGTTAATCCGAATTATCTTCTACACGTGTTCGCATTGTTAGTTAATTATTTAGATTCCTATTGTAATTAAACGTTAAAATTGTGCATATCGCCTGTGAAGAATCAAAATGGCCCATGCCCAATTTATAAGCTAAAACTAAAATGAACTATGTCATGAAAAGAAACTAAATTAGATGGATGCGCAAAACGTTAAGTATGACTCTTTAAAAAGTGCATTATGTTCTGTTTGCACATTTTTGAAAATTTGCAAAACGTTTTATGTATACGCTTTTTAAAAGAGCAAAATGTTCTATTTACACGTTTTTAAAAGTTGCAAAATGTTTTATTTACACATTTTTGAAAGTTGCAATATGTTGTGTTTACACGTTTAAAAAGTGCATTATGTTCTATTTGCACATTTTTGAAAAGTTTAAAATGTTCTATTTATACGTTTTTGAAAATTTTAAAATTTTCTATTTACACGTTTTTGAAGGTTCCAAAATGTTTTATTTGCACGTTTTTAAAAGCTGCAAAATGTTTTATTTACAAGTTTAAAAAAAGTACAAAACGTTCTATTTACATGCCGTAAGGAATATGGTATTTTTGTTTGTATACAGTGCATTTTGTTTTCCGCTAAAAATGGATATGGTCTATTTTGATTTCTCACAGGCTTTATGAACCTTATAGAGGAGTATGTCAAAATTTGGAGTCTTACGATTAGAAAATGGGGAGGAATTTAAATTCGTTAATTTTTATATTTTTGTTGTTATTACATTACAAATTAATTATAAAATGCTCTACTGTACATACGCAGCTTCCTGAATGTTTGTTCTGCCAACACGTGTCATTAATTTTCATGTGTATACATAACAGCACCTGCCTATGGGAAAGTGCATACTTAATGAAAATTCAATGAAATAATTATAATTTTGAATCTCCATATATATTGCTCCTGATTACACAAGAATATTCACAGAACAAGCATGTGATTCTATGGATATGATATTTTCATAACTTGCTGTATATTCATTTGCTTTTCTGCTGTAACTGTAAATTGTAACCAACAGGCAACATACCTACCTAGTATACATACAATGGCATACATTATATGTATACATTCCTACATATTTTGTGGCTGTGCTATGTGCGGCTGTGATGGGCCACATGGACAAAGTTGATTCTAAAAAGAGGACAATGCGAGTGGCAAGGTGTGTGGTGTGTCAGCAGTGCATACTGAGCTGTCATATGTGTATGCATGACAAACTTATGGAAATCCCCATGCTCCATACTCCATATTGTGAGAAAACTGACATTGCTGAGGAAACTGTCTGTATTATTAGTCATTAGTCTCTATATGAAGGGTTGTTTTGCAAAACGGGATAGATCTGTCAAAGGTAATTTTATAGGAACAACAAAAAAATATTTAATTAAATCCGAAAGGTTTATTTTTTACACAGGCACTGTACCTGGCGAAGCTCTATTACAAGCATAATTTCATAAATCTAGACTAACTCTGGAATGATTTAGAAAATTTTCAAAATTTTAAATCTCTGGACTTTTTCCGTTTTGCCTCAAAAGCAGTAACTTAACGTGGAGGAAAAAGCCCGTGCGATGAAATTTTAATCGTTTTGAGTGAAACCAAACTTTTTTTTACCTTTTAAATTTTTTCTTACATAAAAAAAATTTACGCACGGTAATTGTCTTCTACAAACTACGAAAACACTCAAAAGGCAAATTTAAATTAGAAATGCATGTTTTATATTGACTTTTCCCATTTCACTAAAAATCATTTAATGGTCTTATCCCTGATCCCGCTTTGGCAAAATGTGAAATGTTGGCTATTTAAAAAAATTGCTTTGGCTGAACTTTGACCTTGGCCATACAAGCCAGTAGTAGGGCCAGGGTATCTAGTTGAATAGTACAAGTAACGCGTAAACGAGTACTCTCATTTTTGAGAAACATGGACCCGTTTTGCGAAAAAACTCTTCATAGAACTTAAAAAATGCAAAATTAGTATGGTTTGTATACATATACAAATTTCAAAAAATTAGCCTAAAAAAGTGAAATACCTACCTACCTACCAACCCAAATATTACACAAAATATGGAAATACGGAAATACCACACAAGCCACAAAATCAAATTTAACAACTTTTATTTTACACTCTGCCCTCCACAAGGATGATGGTGATCGTGGTCGGGGAACATGAGGAGGAAAGAGTTCACCACTAAAGTTGACGCTTTATAACTGTTCCATAGCCTTGGAGTCTGGAGTCCTGGTTTCACAGATAGAAGAGAGAAATTACGATTACGATTCCGAATACGACTACGCGACTACAACTTATTACATCCACGACTGAGGAAATAAGGAGAGCGTTCCATCCTGGAGGAGCGTTGAGCTCTGGACGCGTATTATTAGTATTTGTAGCCCAAGTGTAAGAATAAATACGGGAGCCTTAACATAGCACATAGAGTCCTGGATTGAACCTAAAAAGGACACGGAGCATTAGGGCTAGAATCTATTTGATTAATAAAATACAACGGGAATAATATGTTACGAATACGAATGCGAAAAAGCGAATAAGAATATATGTAGGTAGGTAGGTAGGCAATAATAATGATAATATGTTAACCCTGGATTCTCCATATGTGTGTGGCTACGTAAAATGGTGGTCTTATGGGTGCATTACCAAATATACATCTAGACGTGTAGTAGTCCAGGTCCATGCACAGCACTTACTTCTAATAACTAATCCTAAGTGCTTACTCATATACATACATACATGTTCGATTTATTAATGAACAAGTATAAAATAATACAAAATAAATAAAACATTCTAAATTCCTACGTAGGTAGGTGCCTTACTGTAGCTGTATAGCTACTATGTACCTAAAACTGTGTCCTTCGTACATAATCCAGCTCCAGTTTAGTGTCATGGTTCTGTACTGAAACTGAAGGTGGTGGTCTGGTTCTGGTTCTGGTTCTGGCTCTGGTTCTGGTTCTTTAGAACTTCTGGTCGTCCGTGTCGGTATAATATAGTGTGGGCAGGGTGTGAGGGGAAATGAGCTAAATGTAAGTATTATAGATGGGAATTGTATGTAAATTCATTTGATTACTCATGAGTGAGTGTGTCTCCGACTCCGTCTCCGTCCTGCTCTGCTCTGCTGATACGAAATTAAATGAAAACTCTCTCACAGCCCACGAAACAGGAACACGAGGCGATAGTCTATAAACAGAGGGACATATAAAGTAGAATTCTCCAGGTTTCGCCTTCAATTCATACAAATAAAATTATATAACATTTAGTTGTTCACTCCTTTGCCTTCGAGAGTCTCTATCTCCTATCTGCTATCTCTTCACTTTGGGCTTCGGCTTCGGCTTCATACGCAATAGAAATTCATCGGATGGTAATGGTGATCGTGGAGAGAGGAGGACGAAAAAAGACGAGGAAGACCTCTAAAAATAAATAGTCAAAATCCGAGTAGTAGTGGAGTCAGTCCGGGTCCGGAATAAGGTAATATGCAGTAATAGTAAAATTAAGCTGGTCAACAGTTCCAGCTTTCCCTTTTTTCCCCCCACAAAAAACAGTGTTAGTGTCAATTATAATGTCCCTATAGTTGTCGCCGTAGTGCCACTATGGGCTGTCGTCGTCGTCGTCGTCGTTGTATTTTGTATTATTTTGTATTTTTGTTGGGTTTTTTTTGGAGTCGTCCGAAAAATCCGAATTGGGCTGTGGCGGTATGCTGAGTCCGCCAGTGAGTGTCCTTCTCCATCCCCATCATCATCAACACTAATAATAAACAGTGGCAGAGCACCACAGTACAGTCTAACTCGACTGTACAATTCCGAGCAAAACTCCATATCTTTGGGAATCTGGCCATATACTTCCCATGTTCCCATTATAGTCCCATTTCGATTTTGATATATAGGAGAAATAGACTAATAACCCATGGAGTTGGAGTTGGAGTTGGAATCGGAATTGGAATTAGCATTATTATTGTAGCGGGGAATATCTCTACGCCTACCAATATATAGATTTCACCGGAGCCACTGGAGTTCTAGTGGCAGTGGCAGTGGTGGTAGTCGTAGTCGCAGTGTGGTTGGCATAAAAAAATATATACCTATATACGACTATATTAGTCCAGACTCGCTCCCCCTCTCCTCCCTCCATTCCGTGATGTGATGTAATATATATATACCTGTATGTGTGTCACATTTAGTGAGTAAGATGTAGGACTGGATGAAGTGGGGAGACTACTGTATGGCGAGTCGAGGAAAAAAAATGAGGATTTGAAATCCCAATTGCCGGGTCTGCTTCCATCCAAAAGAAGGAGAATATAAATATTATAAAGTCTTTGTAGCTGTAATAGAGGTGGTAAGGTAGTTGTAGCAGATGAGAGTGGCAGTAGGTTAGTGGTATGTAGAGCTACATATACACTGTCTACGGTATGCTCTATGGCAGATTGCATTTTGCAGAGTATTTTATAGAGAATTAAGGGAATATAGTGCCTACTACTACTACTACTACTACTACTACTACTACTACTTCTACTACTACTATGTACAGTGAAGAGTGTGGAAGGGTTGGTGTGGTTTGGTTTAGTTTGGTTTGGTCGGAGTAGTGGGTATGAAGTTGTACTGCTGGCTGCTCTATGCCGGGCATTGCCGGGTTGTAGGAGAGAGAGTTCCTCCATCGAGTTTCTCGACGTGAGTGTTTTGGACGTGGAGTATTGTGCTGGAGTCTGCCTCATGCTCCTTCTCCAGTGCCAGTATCCAGTACCCAGTACCCAGCTCCAGTTCCAGTTCCAGTTCCAGCACAAAATGTCTCAACGTATCGACCATGCGTCCTGTCTTTTCTCCGAGTTCCTCACAGTCTACGGGTACCAGTCGAAGTCGACGTCGAAATCTCCCGTCTCCAGCCCACAGTCGACAATACTCTCGAGTTCGCCGAGGCCGAGAGCCTATACTACTACTAGTGTGTGTGTAGGATAGGAAGGGCAAAAAATTCACCGTCTCTCCCACTGAATATCTTTTTTGCGAGTGTGGAACTTTTAGCATCCAAGTGGAACTGAGAGAAGAGAGAGGAAACTAAACCAAGTCAAAAGGAGAGAAAGGAAAAGGAGAGAGGAAAGGAAAGAACGACCGAAGGGAGAAGTCCCCACCCCCACTTTCTCCATTTTGGTCCAGAACTGCAGAGAATTAACTTCTCTTTTGCCTCGAGACGAAACACTCAAATTTTCTCGGAATCCTCATCACATCACATCCACATACTCTCCCTCCATCTCCATTCCAACTCAGTCCAGTTCTTGAGTCATCTCTTGGAAGGAACCAATAAACGGGGGGACACCCAAAAATAAATCCAAGGAAATTAATTCTCATACTTATATATACGTATATATATATATATATACGAATTTTTTTGGGGGAGTACGAATATACAAAATATCAACTATTTATTTATCTTTCAACAGTCCTCCTTTATACATTGATAAAAAAAAAGTGAAAATTATTTCATCAATATGGAGTAGTGTGGAAGAGCTGAACTGTGGTCTCTTTCTATCTCTATTTCTATATCTCTCTCTCATATTTTTTTTTATTCTCCATCATACTTATTCTTCCACCTTCTTCACCACGGAACCACCGTAGTTTTTGTCATTCTCACTGTTGATCAGCTTTCTCTCCGATATTTGTCACAAAAAAGAATTCAAAAAAAATCAAAAATACTTCCACACCGCTTGAATTATCTACATTGTAAATTTCTACATCGTTTTTTACTTTGTTTGTGTTTGTTCCAATTTCGATTTCGATTTTTTTTTGTTTAGTATTATTTTAAGCCCTGATTTTTGTTCAATTGGAAATCAGGATTCGATCAGGAATCGGAATTTAAAATAAAGCCCTCTTCCCAACAAAACAACAAAAAGAAACGAAGACTTACACACAACACACGCAAATCAACCGTGATGACATCCAAATACAATATCAAGGCTCTGGCTTTGACTGTTGTTCGTGACTACGATTGTCTGAGTGATCTGTAACCTTTTCTAAATATCTCAAAAGAAGAGTCACAATAAAATAGGAGTGACAGGAACCATTTTTTGCCTCAATTTAACTTTACTACTGAAACGTAAGTGAACATAGACTTTAATTCATTTTGCAAAAATTCTCCCTTCCAAAATTAAGTTAAAATAGAAATTTGGTTATATGACTATGAATAGTTCTTGAAGGAGTTGTAGACTCTACCATTGCATACATTGCGCACAGAATTTAATTTAATTTTAAATGTAAATGTTGAAATGTTGAGATTTTAATTTAAAACGAATTAAAATTCAAGTTGGATTAAAAGATTTCTACAATTTTACTCCCCTGTAAAGGATGTAAATAAAGGATTAAATTGATTTAATTAAAAAAATGAAGAGGTTCCAAATAAAAAAAAATTTAATTTGGATTTTTGTACAGTTTTCATTGTTGTGAGTACAGAATAATGGATAAATTGAAAAAAAATTGAAAGGAAGACAATAGCAAGGATTTTTTTTCGTCCACCATTTTAGACTTTGGAATTCGTTAAATAACTTTGAGCACAAATGTGTGTGTGTGTGTCTGTGTTTGAAGGTAGGAGTGTGAAGTGAAAATTGTGAGAAAGAATGTCTTCGAGGAGACCCATTGTATAGATGTATGTATATACTGTGTATATCTATCTCCACGCTAGGTTTTAGGTGTACTATGTAGCTATAGCTATAGTTTTGTACAGAGATTCTACATGTACATATATGACTTAGCAGTGCTTTAAAGCTTGGGCTTGAGCTATGCACTCGGCAGTACTATTCTCAAAATCTCTCAAATATTCTGTCCTTCTCTACTCCTCTCCCTATTGTTGACTTGAACAACATCCAAAAATATTCTCGGCTCCATCATCATCATCTTTATTTGATCTTTCCTTTTTGGACTTTACTTTTCTACTGTATGGCATGCTATATAGCCATACATATATATATTCCTGTCCGCTTCGGCCTCGGCTTCTTGGTCATGATGCAGAAGTAGAAATAAAAGTAGAAAGAGAAAAATTGCTGGTAGGTATCGGTGGTATTAAGGTACGAAGACGAAGACGAACAAGACCAAGGAACCTTCGACCTCCATAGATTTATTTACAGTACACACACAACAGACAGAAAAAACAGTCCAGTTTTTTTTATTATTTTTATTTCATTTTATTCTTGCTAAAAAAATATATTTTTTAAGGATGTACCTACATAATATGTAGAGCAAGGGCAGTGTCGGTGTCGAATATCAAATTTCAATTTCCATCGTCAACCGTGTGCAAAATTTGTATTCCTTTTATTCAGGTTCAGGTATAGAGATATGTTTTTTACCCCATTTGCGTTTTTTATTCTCTCTCTCTCTTTCCTTGAGGTATTATTATTATATATTTTAAAATTCCATCCTTGACTTTACGTTAGCATGCCATGGCATATTTTACTATGTAGTAGCTTCAGTCCATTTAAATCGGATCATTTGATAGAGAGGCCTCATCTTTCTGCACGTACATTGCCCGTTACGGCCGCCGTTACCATTACCATCACCGTTCCCCGTACAAAAAAAGTAATAATAATATCCGTGTAGAAAAGGGAAAAGAAAGTTGAAAGTGGAAGTATGTCAACAAACGTCCAGTGTACCAGCTCGAGAACTGTACACTGTACCTATGTACGTACATTTGTCTTGTTAGAAATTGCCCTTTAAAAAATTGGTCAGTCAGAAAACGAGAAAACTATAATTATTATTAGGGTTTTTATATAATATGCAAATAAAAAATTGCATTCCCAGCATCAATTTTAAAAGGGAGTAGATTTCATTCAATTTCAAATTTTGAAAGGAATTTATGTCTAGATAGGTTTACACTATCGGAAAAGGGGATTTGAATGTAGAAGTATTTAAGTGTATAGTTTGTGTTTGAAAAGTTTTAGAATTTCAACATGGTATTTTTAAAAATTGCGCGAATTTTACTGAACAATTGTCAGGTGTTCTGATCGCATTATACTAGGAAGAGATATATATGAGATGATTTGCAGATATCTTTGTGAAATATTTTCCAAAATAATAGAATAGTAGAAATTGAACTTATACATAATATTATCACTTTGTAATTAATTATCTATGTAAAATTATGATTTATTCTTATTACCTAAATCTAATTTAGGATTACTAATGAAACTCAAGCTTGTAGTATATGCAAGTTAGGTTAATATCCATAGTTTTTACATTATAAGTAAACTATAGGTTTTGGCTGATTCGATTTCTCGATTTCTCGATTTGACATTGGCTGGCAATTAAGAAACCATATACATAAATTAGGGAGAGTTTTATTTCCCACGGAAAATAACACAAAGAATTTGGATCTGGAAGACCAAGACCATATTAACATGCTCGAAATTGGAAATCAGCCTTAATTTCCTCTCTTGAATCTTTTAACGACCCAAACTTATGCATTTTTTCTATGTACAAATAAAACCTCCCTACTTTAGTTTTGACTCGTTATAGAATTCTTCACCCACCCACCTACCTATCTAGATACCTACCCATAAGTTGGATAATAACGAGAAGGACAGTGACTTCCCCCACACCGAAAATCGAATTTAAATTTATCCCATGATTTTCTATTACTTACTACGATCCACAAAGTTTACTCATGTCTTCCAAGAATTCAAAAGTTGAAACTTGTCAACAGAATGAAATTTTCTCACAAGAAATTTTCTCTCGTTTTTTTTTCATTTTTCTTCTTTTTCTTCTCCTTCTTGGAACGACGCAAATTGTGGTGACTGGACGGACAGGTGCATGATAATTAATTTTAACCCGGAGCTATTGGTTATTGGGAGTAAATAAATAAAATACCGGCATAGAGTTAGTTTACATTCTGACGTGGACGTCATCATAAACACATGCGTCATTTTTATTTGCCTCGTCGGTCTGTATTGAATTTTTTAAATTCACAAAAAGTTTGAATTTTTAAAGTTCACCTTTGCACAATCACACTGTAAAAAAAGATGAAAAAAATATTATTTGGATTACAAGTCAATTTTATAATAATTTTTTTAAACTTGTGAAGAAAGAAAGAAAAGTTGGTGGGTGGAAAAGTTGATTTCTCTTGGAATAATATAATTATCGAAAATTGTGTACCCACCTACGTACCTTACCTAACTTTGGTATGTACATAGTACCTATGATGTGGACGTGGACATTGTGCAAACATGCAGTTTGACAACTGTCAACGAATGCTGAACAGAGAGGCACATGAAAGCAGGGTAGATTTTTGGATGTGAGCAACTTACTATATACTACTGCTGCTGCTCGTTCTTCATCTGTATAATATAGCTTTGCAAAAATACGAGTAAGCTCCGAGATAGGCGTTTAATATGTATACCCACGAAGAAATATCTGTAGAAGGAAAAAAACCTATGCATGACTGTATGAGTATAGAATTGCACACACACACACGTGTGTGTGTGTGTTTGTGTGTGTGTCAAGTCAAAGTGGTGTAGAGGAGAGTGAAGTCAACTCAAATTAAATTAACTGTATACTATGTATATGTAAAAAAAAGTTATCGAGTTTCATTTTGAAGGAAGGAGTGCGGAGAGAGAACCTGAGTGAACATGATGGAATTTAACAGGGGAAAAAGAAACTTACAAATTAGTAACAAACCTTTTTTCTGTAATCAGACTTTTATTGGGGACTTTTATTGCAAGTTAACCTTCCTTATCAACAGATCATATCTTTGTACTCTCCAAATTAAATTTATTTACGTCTTTTCTTGTAATTTTCTTCGATTTGAATTTAATTTCCTATGTATCTCAATTTAGGAATTTTATTCGCATTTCTCTCTCTCTCTACGTCCCACACCTTCCTTCCCTTTTATCCAATTTTCTCATGTTCCTAGTTTCTTCCCGTAACCACTCACCATATATTTCTAAGTAAGAAGTGGACCGGGAACGTTACCGTTACGGTTACCGGTGTCGGTGTCGGGGCCGGAGCCGGGATTGGAATTAGGCTTGAATTGATTTGGATTACGTCTATAAACGTTAATATTTTCTCCACATATCTGCATAGTACATAGTACAGTGCAGTGTGGGTGGTTTGAATTTGACTTGGTTTTAACTTATTTTACTTGGTAGTATTTCAAAATAAAATGAACTAAAAAGAAACTTTAAAAAAATTAATAGAATCAAAGGCCATAGACTTAAAACATTGGCTGAATGTTAGTTTTCAGCATCAGACGTCAGAGTTGACACAGACTGGTTCCAGTGCTCCGGGTGCTGCTGGTACTGTATATATATGGGTTCGGTTCGGTTCCGGTTGAGACTCTCAGCTGAGTTATTTACACTTGTAGTCTATCTATAATATAAAGAACATAACTCAGTCATATAACGTCAATCGGAAAGATTAATGACACATCGGATGCAGGAAACACGCGTCAGGTATATGGTTTGACAAGTTACAAACAGAGATGGATTCTTGGAAACGAGCAGATTGCCAAAGGCAAAATTTATTTTCAAAATAATTAAAAACCTCCCAAATTGGCTAATATTATTGTAGAGTGTTCCATACAATATACATACATACAGATGTAGTAGCCAATTAAGTATACTAACAACAAGCTATAACAATCTACTGTTAGTCAGACGACAGCACATTTTTGCATCTTTTGACACCTAGAAAATATTCAGTCACCTTGCACGCAGCGAAAATGAAACTAAAAATTAACGTACTATATGTAGATTTGTGATTAAGACGTATACCGCCAAAAACACTAAAGCCTACCGTAGGCAGGCTTTTGGGTGTCTCTAGTCAATCATATCAGAGCCACGATCCTTTTCTTTCCTTTAAATTGACGTCCAGTCCAGTTCAGAGCTGTATAGATTCCACGAGAAAAAACATCGACCAACCTTGCATGTCATACACAATCTCATCACGATTCATTATAATATAAAAACAATCATAGTAGCAAATCCCGAGTCCCATGGTCACTTTTATTTATTTATAAAAAAAATAACACACATTTTTTTTTCGCGAGGAAAGGATTTCTTTTTCGAGTTGTTTTTCTTTCTTCACCGCAGAATCCTCTCCTTCCATCCACAAGCACATGCAAATAGTATAGTGTAGAGGCAGCATAAAAAAAATAAATAGGAAATTCAATCCTCTCCCAGAGAACGAATCACATAACTCAGACTCACACTCTAATGCACTCATCAGATCCCTGTCCGGCTCCTATACATTTCCCATACATAGTACTACGAGGGTCGACACAGTTTTGAACGGTCAAATCCGAATCCAAATCGACATCGATATCAACATCGACATACCTCTCTGTTTATCCCTGCCCGTTCCTGTTCGTGCTCTACCTCGTAATCGTAATCGTTCTCCTATCTTTTAGTAGTGAAACGTTTAGATTTTGAATTTGGAAAGATCTGGAATTTACACACACACAAATAAATGAAAGGACTTTCCTGGAGAAAGCGAAAGAGAAAGTGTGGCCCAGTAAAAGAAAATAAATAAAATTACTACTTTCATATACTTTCAAGCTTCAGCTCTAACTGCAATGAAAAAAATACAAGAGAAAAAAAAACATTGCGATTCAACCATAATATGCGCATACATCATGCAAATGGAAGGGAATCAAGTAAGATCCCACACAAATATCTACTACTAGAAAAAAAAAGAAAACAAACTGTTAGCCAAGACAGACAAAAAAAATAGCTTTAGCTCTTATATTCCAAGTTCGAGTCTTGTCCCTTTTCTGCTGTACACGTTGAAATGTGGAAATGTTGAAAAGGCGGCTATGTCTGGGGAAAAAAATAATACAAGAAGATTGCTATATAGAACTTAACCAAGAAGAAAGCTGGAGCAAACCGAACGAAACCGACGGACTCATGTTACATGAATTGCTTAAATAATAGAGACACTAACTGCTCCGCCTCTTGGATTTGTTGTATTGCTGTATTTAATAAAGGAAGGAAAAGGAGCGGAAGTAGTCATTTGATTACAGACGGAAATGTAGGAATACAAAATGCAAATACCTAAAATACGGAGAGTAAGGACTGTATTGTACTCTGAGCGAGAGTCGTGTAGCATGGCGAGGCAGGGACTGGTTGACTGTAGAGCTAAAGTAGGTTGGTAGGATGGCCATGGCAATGGTAATGGTTTTGAATTGAACAATCTATAGACACAGGCATAAGGTAGGTAGGTACTTCTTGTTCGCGGGTATTCCAGCTGAGGTACCTATATAGATAGGTATAGCTACTCACTACAGCTGTTAGTACAGTACAGCACAGAACGTCGAAGCAGGACAAGAGGGTTCCTGTGAGGACTCCACTCCTCCTGACTGATTGCCGATTCCTGACATGGACATGGACCTGATATAGGGAAGGGAGAGAGAGAGGAGAGAGAGTGAGGCGCCATAAAGAAACGTTCTTATTTGATTTGGATGTAAAATATTAAGCTGTAGTTGTTTGTTGTACTTGCAAATGAAACTTTGTGCCTATTTAGAGTTTGGAGGAAGTTCACTGGGAAATATTGATTTTTATGACTAAATGCTGCATGATGCTCTGTCATACATCATTGTATAATCAGGTAGTTAATAGAAATATAGCGACTCTCTTAAATGCTCAACTTTCTACTTTCTCTCTCTCTCTCTCTCCCTCTCAACGTTTCTAACCAAAAACCAAACCCAAACCGAAGCCATTACGAGTCCCATGTATTATGTACAGTGGAGTCTCTCGTCCATCCCTAGAGCCTTCCGTCTTCTCGAATCTGCCTACCTCAAACCCTGCCTCTCCCCTCCCTCCTCCCCCTCCCCCGCCACCAGTAGTACATTACGAAGAAGCACATCTATGCATCTACCACCTTGCCCCTGTCTCCTATGACATTCTCTCTCCCCATATAATTATTCAAGAGTAGGAAACTCACCTAGGTACCTACCCATAATAATTTAGTTGCATAGGGACAACCCATATATGTAAGTGGGCAGATACTGTACAGTGAGTGTGGTGCTGGCCATGGCACTGGCACTGGCACTAAGAGTAAAAATAAAAAGCATTACGTGTCAAATGCTTTCTCCCCCCTACTCCATTTTTGACATTTATCTACATACGTCCATGCGCTGGCTATGTGGACTCTATTTTGTGTACTGTGCGGGCAGTCATAAATTTCTTCCCGTGAATAACGAGCAAGGAACGAGGAGGACAAATATATTGTAAAATATTCTATTTATTAATATTCTCAAATACTGCGCTCACTCCTCCTGTACACTTTCTTAGCCTGGACGCCTCTCCTCGCTTCTTGTCTCCTGTCTCAGGATTGTGTACAGTTGTACAGTGTTGTGTAGGTCACCTTATGTGTTTGTAGTTGGGAGTCTTTGTGCACTTTTAAAACGAGACTTGGAACGAAAACGAAAACGACAACGGCAACATTTTAGTTTAGCCATATACAGAGAGCAGAGCGGAGGAGAAGCACATGGACAGATAAAAGCATTATTTATACAATGCATAAAACTCCCATTTTTTCTCTCACTTTTCTCTCCCTCGTTCCCCTCTTCCTCCGTCCTGTGCTTTTTTTTGCTCAATTTACTAATCTCTGTAGATGTACACATGGATAGGTCCAGGCAGGCCGCGGAGCCCCATGTAGTTCAGTGTGCCACTGTGGAGAAAGGGAGCATATAGAAAGTGTAATGTAACACTGCTCCCCCCTCACCCTGTCACAGTCATAAGGCTCATCTGAACATGTGTGTACGTATGACATGTACCTATATGCTAGAGAGTCCCCTACAGAAACTCCTTTCGACTTGGACTAAATTACATATAATGGGGACTAGCATGTCTATATATATACGTACACACAGACGGGTCCAAGCAGCGCCGTTTGTTGCCTGTACTTAAACATGGTGTTCCCAAGGTCCATTAGTTCAAGAGGCCGATAAGTCAGCAAGGAAATGGGAAAGTAAAATCCAAATCTATATCTACCTCCTCATGGAATATGTGGAGCTCAAGGAAAGGAAGAAAAATACGAGGAGAAATTGAAAAAGAAAGAGAGAGAGAAAAAAATTTTAAAAAGAAAGTATTTACAACTGTGACAAAACTTTTTCGAGGAAGGAGTTGAAAATCATTTATTTCAATGCATTCTCCTATTATTCCTTCCAAGTATAAAAAATATTTTATTACACTATATAGGTTTACATGTAGATGACTCGCTCTGATCCCGATCCCAATCCGATCCCGATGCGATGCGATGTGATGTGAATCAGGCAGGAAGGCAGGCCAGGCCAGGCCTGGAGTTGACATTGGGATTGGAATGGGAATTATTGAGCGAGCGGCGAGGAGGTGGAGGAGGAAGGAACTATGGGAATTGGAAGCCTTGCCAAGAGTCATACATTTAAAAAAAATTATAGAGTCGATTATTACTACAACTACACTTACAATTATTATTATAGTCACATGAGATAAGTTTTTAACTTTCATTTGTCAAGGCATACAGGAGAAGATGGGAGTGTGGATGCAAGTGGGTGATTCTGTAGTTGGCACGATACACAATTAACTTTAATAGGCTTCCAAACTTGAAATACAAAAATATTATGAAAGTTATACAAAGTACCTACCCCCACTGTATATTTACCTACATACCTATACTTACATTGAGTATAATTATAATGTGCAGCTATATATTTAAACCTGGGGATAAATTCTGACGACTGCCTTCGCTCCGAAAGTAGGCAGAATATCCGTATCAAGTATCAACTATGAAATGTGTACACAGATACGGATCGTGAGAGTGGCTTATCTCTGTGTGTAGTGTTATTGAAGGAGGAGAAGGACATGACGGAGGGAGAGGGGGAGAAAGGTGGGATGGCATGGGATTGTCACCACTGCACTGTCAAGTCTTGGACGTGCTTCTAATGACAATCAGCTGTGTTATTGCTGTTTTTCTTTCCTATATTTTGCTCCTCCGTCACCGTCACCGTTTCCGTCTCCGTCTACCCTCTGTCTTGTCTTTAAGACGTTGGAACGGAGTTGACCGTTACATTGTTTTCTCTCCTCTGCTTTACTTTCTCCTATGGTTCTTGGTCGTTTCCCTGCCCTCTCCTCCCTGCGTGTTAACTAGTTCTATCTGTGTCTCTTAGTTAGTTCTGCTCTGTAGCAGAGTGTGGGACGGAGGAGCTCGTGGGCCATTTTGGCTGGAAGGAAAGTTTGAAATAATTCTATTTGAGACACGTACGGAGAAGAACCAAGTTTTCTCTTTTAATGACACTGTCGAACAATTCAAAGTCGAATTCGAATTCGAATACTTGAGCGTTGTCTCTCTCTCGAATATATATTCCTAAAAGAGAGAAAGTCTTATCCCTCGTCTTATATTCATACACCTACTTATCTAATGTATAGATAGATCCGTGGAGACATTGTTTTCCTCCATTTCCCTCTTGGTCATTCTATTTCTATATTTCTATATGTATTCTGACTTTTCCTTGTGTCCTTGTGTGTCTGTGTGTGTATAGTTTTCCTTCCTTTCTCTCTTGGCACTGTCGCCTTGGCCTGGTCGATCGGTCCTCGCTCCGATCCAGCGATGAGTTACTTGTACATAACGGGGCAAGTGGACTGTGAGACTCAGTGAGAGATGACTGAGTGTGAGTCAGTGGTGAAAATCGAAACAGAGAAATCTTATGTCTGACTCTCACTCTGCCTGCGACGCTTTGGCCTATACTAGTAGGGCTTCGATTGGCTAGGCTTCCCTTGATCAGCCCATCTATCATTCTGTTGTTCTATATATATTTTCTTATATTTCTATTTTATTTTTAGACGAGGACAATAGGGATAGGCACTCTCTCCACTCACTTAATATTATTAGATAGATATCTTTCCCCCGTTCTCTCTCTCTCACTCAAACTAAAATGAACTATATAAGCTCATTCTGATTCTGATTTTGATTGTGTGCTAAGAAAGCTGAAATGGTTAGCTTCTCTCAAATAAATGTGTGTAGCATGTTTCAGTATTGTACTCCTCGAGCGGATGTATATTCATTTTCTTTAGAATTCGACTTGGACGCCAACTTTCTCCTGTATCTATACTTTCCCCATAAGAGTCCAGACACACACACACAAGTTTTTTCAAAGAAACTACTAGTTATATGTTTTGTATTCACTCCCATTCCTGTCTCCATTGAATATTGAATATTGAATTTACCAATACTATTAACATCCCATAAATAAAAAGGCTGCCAAATTCTGACTAATGCCCGCATTCATTTCATATTCTAAATAGGGACGTACATACTTCACCTTTTAACATTATTAGTTTCACTAAAGGAAACGGGTTTAATAAGATATTCTAGAACAGAGCAGGTAGAAGGTAGGTTCCCAGTTACAATATAATTACCTACGGAGTTACTGTGTATGCACTACTAGAAAGGCAGAACGTTTGCGTTCAGTTTAAAAGGAGAAAGTTGTACATAAATACTCAAGTAGTGGGATCGAGACAATGCACGTAGCAGGGTGGGAGTGGTGCTATCATATCAGTATCTTGATAGCTGCTCAGGTGTTCCTAGTGGGTTTGGGTTGTGGGTGTAGTAGTGCCATTATTGCCTTTCGGTTATTGCACTAGAAGTGCCCGCTGTGTACTAAGTACAGGCACTATATGGTACTATCAGGAGTCCGTCCATGTAATATGTCGAGAACAAGCCAAGAAAATGTTCTCACTGACTGAGAAGAAACACATAGTTTTCCTCTGACATGACATGACATAATTATGTACACAATAAGTCGTATCTTTATTGGTACACTAAGTGACCGTTTGTCATGCAAGGAAATAAGCTATCCACCTTCGTATCTATGGTATACAATGCTGAA
Organism: Dicyrtomina minuta; assembly: GCA_949802685.1. Classification (NCBI taxonomy): domain Eukaryota; kingdom Metazoa; phylum Arthropoda; class Collembola; order Symphypleona; family Dicyrtomidae; genus Dicyrtomina; species Dicyrtomina minuta. Next base: position 19,575,348 of record OX461809.1, on the reverse strand, counting down.
CACGTATGTAATTACCCAGCGTCGCCGTCGCCGTCGTCGTCGCCTTCGTCACGACGTACACAGTTGTGCCTTGTGTAAAATCCTTCTCCTACTTATTGTTAAACTATAGGTATATGTATAGGTACTAAACGGAATCTCATTAGACCGGTGTAGTACTATGGCTTGCAAATATGTGGAACGTACTTACTCACCGACCATGCATTTATTTCTCTGGCCAGTCTGCTATGGTCTGTGAGTCCTATATATTCTCCTATGCATCTAGATGCATACGAGAATTGACAGCGTACTCGGGACAACGTCACGTAATTGTCACAACAGGAAAGAAAAGAGCCAAGAAACACTACTTTGCCTCTCTGTTTTCCATTCAATTATGCTTGTCACATTTCATTTGGTGGAAGTGGAAACCACTGTTCCAGCTCCCCACTTTTGCCTACTCTTATTACTGTGTCTAATTCGTCGGGTGAGTGAGCGAGTGAGTGAAAGCTGGTACTGGTTTCTGTGTGTGTGGAAATGTAATAATGGTTATTATTTTCCCTCCAAATTAGATTCATATTTGTCACCAGTAAATGTAATGGTGGGCTTACGGGAATTTGTCAAAATCAGAATCAGAGTCAATAATCACTTGTCGGCAATTTTGATCACTCATATTTGCCGCTTGCTTCTGTTCTGAGTTATTTATTTGCATATTGTATGTGAAGTAAGGGATTTAGCACTGTTGTTTTTATTACTATTTTTAGGCTATTTTGTAAATACTGTTACTTTTCCTTGTTTCACATAACCAACATTTGGCGAAAGGCTTTTGAAAGTACCTACGTAAAAAAACAGGAAATGTGAGAAAAAAAATCAATTAGATTTTCCAGATGAGTTCCGTCCGATGAAATAAAAACATTAAGTTAAGCGTATAGAGAGAATGAAGGAGCCTGCGTATAGGACAAGGCCCAGAACTCACTCGTCACGCCAACAACAACAACAAAAAAAGCAAGCAAAACAAAAGAAAGTGAGGGAAAACGAATGCCGTAGAGTGAAAGTCGAGAGAAATTAGCGTGCGTAAAGGCATTGAATTAAGGCGGCAATGTACACGGGGTGGTAGGTATGTAGGTTACATGCAAAATTTATACAAACGAGAACAAAAACACGGAACATCAATATAAATATAACGTGGGACGATATCTATCGAGTCTATACCGTGAGTAAGTGTAGATCCGAATAAAATATTTTACATCATTTGCTGAATTGATAGAATATTTTAAGGGGAGTATAGTGACTCCTGATGAGATGATGATATATAATTGCACCTGACCTAAAGTCGATAAACTTTTAAGTGCGTGGCCGTAGTGGTAGAAGTAAGTTTAATATGTAGAGACAATGAAATGACAGCGTTCCAAGGACTGACTAAATATGGAGGGATGCATGTATAATACTACACGCTAAAACAGGGGCCACCTTTGATAACAAATCTCATTACCGCCTGTCAATGGTCCTGTAGTAAAAGGATAGAAACTCTCTGGTTTCTCTCTCACTCATGTCTATCGTCCTCGTCCCGTAACTTCATCTCCTTCCTCCCTTTTTCTTTCCCTCCATTTCAATTCTAGTCATTTTTTTACAGATATTTCTCCTTTTTCTTGGTCTTCGTCTTGCTCTTGGTCTTCTTGGTTTGCTTGGGTGGGAAAGTTGAGGGAAAGTTTAGTTAGGTATGGAGAGTACAATGCAATACTAATGGAGTAAAAGTTGCAACTTTGACTCATTCAAATCCTCATTCTACATTCGAAACCCGTCCTGGACGGGGATGTGAATGGGAGTGGGAGAGAGGGGAGACAGTGACATAGAGCCCGACTTTCTCTCTTCTCACCCAGTATCAACTCCTTCCCTTCAACTCTCACCAAAACTCAACTCAGTCAGACGGACTCCTTTATTTTTAGTATTCTCCCTCGCACTACCAACCTCCCTATTTTCCTATATCCAGAGGTAATTACTTGATTTCATTAGAGGCCAGAGACTTACCAAGCTACCTACATAAATAAAGCACCCAAGGCCCAGAGTACTTATCTACAATATATTGTTTCTTTTTGGTTTTTCAAAAGACTTTCTCTTTCTTTTTGTATCTTAAAACGCCATTACCAAAAGAGAAAACCCTCTCACTTTATTATCGTTTGCTTTTGAACCAAAATTTTAATTTCAAGATTTAAGTTACAAGGTTAAACAAAAACTATTTGGATAATATTAAACAATTTGCTTAAGGATAGTCCACAAATGATGTCACCACCGGAAGGGTCTGTGGGTCTAGTCGGTTATTGATGTCACGCCATGTTTAAGTGATAAAATGGGGGTGGGTGGATCCTAAAAGTGGGACCATTTAGGTGACATCATTTAAGGACCATCCCTTACTGTATACATCCTGTGATAATAAACTTGTCTGCTATAGTTGGTACTTGGGTCTAGTTAAGTCGTAATGTACGGTAGGTTTAAGGTTGCCTTCAGGAACTATATATAGAGTGTATGGATTATCCGCAAAGATAAGCGTTCGTAATGATTCCTCCTCAGGCTGAATGTGATTAGGTGAAAACTAATTAATAAAAATGAATTCTTGTAATAAATTCCAGAGGCTTTTCAAAATGATTGATCCAAGTTCCTCAGAAGAAGAGAGTGGTGACGATGGGGGGCATGAGACCGTGGCACCCCCGAGTCATGCCAGACCAACGTCACATGAGCCACCCTCCGCATCCGGTCATGATGGTTCCCATCATCGAATAGTGGCGGCCAATAGTGCAGTTTCTTCCGATAGCCTCAGAGCGAGTCATGGACATGACCATGCTCATGGACACGGTCACGGTCACGGTCATAGTCCGGGAAATACTCTTGGGCCACCCTCAGCCTCTGGCGGGCCGGGTGGGCCAGGTCAAATGAGAGGGGGAGCTCTTCCACGACCAACCTCACCGTCTCCTTCATCGGCGTCAGAGAAAGCCGTTCAGGACAACATCGATCCACAGGCAAGACATTTTTCTACCACCCCACCACCCCTCCTCCCCCTCGAACATTTTTCTACACTTTCTTTTTATTATCTCACACAACTTTTTTTTTCTGTCACTTTCTCTCTCAACCAATTCTAAACTTCTCACAGTTCGCCTGGCCCCTGGCACTTTCACCACGTCACAACACAGGAAATAACCCAATACTAATCCCCAGTGTCAATCTATATACGTGTGTGAAAGTGCCTATATCACATGACTTTAGGAGTTTGGTCTGTGTAGTATATGTGATTTAAGTGCGCGTTTCTTTTCAAAAAAAAGTAAGGAAAAAAAAGAGCAACTTTTACTTTTAACATAGGGCAAAAAGACAGGACAGAACATGAGTGACTCTTGAACTCACTACTTTTCCATTACATAGTTTTGTAAAGAAGTGAACAGAAATTGAGCAGCTGTATCAGCACAAGAATGCGAGGCATCCATTTCATCTTATCTCAGCTGTCCCGCTCCTTTTAAAATGAATAACACCATGTACTACACATTAATACTACATGATAACATGATACTTTTTCTCAATTTCTCCTAACTCCCTCAGTTCATTTCATAGTGTATTATTATTATTTTTATTATTCTCAAATAAACTTTTCATTCCATTGATTTATGAGCGCACATATGAGGTTTCACATCGGAATTAATTGCCGCGTAATACAATTACGCCCCCTCCAAAAGCTAGTGATAAGTGAGGCAGACAGACTTACTCATTTCCCTCACCAAACTAGGTAGGTAGGTACATATAAAATGCCTACTCACATTGCTACTACAATAAATTGTAGAAGGTAGGAAATTACTTTTAATTTTTAGGGCGGTGAAGTATAAAGCTCTGCAGTAGGAGTAGGTACTTACGTATATAGTATAGTATAGTATAGTATAGTATAGTATAGTATAGTATAGTATAGTATAGTATAGTATAGTATAGTATAGTATAGTATAGTATAGTATAGTATAGTATAGTATAGTATAGTATAGTATAGTATAGTATAGTATAGTATACGTAGTAGTTGCTATCATTTCAATGTCTAGTTTGAACAGAGCCGACGACGACGCGAACGCGAAGACGGTCGTAGGAATTTATAGAGTCAAAATCCAGCAAGATGATGATTGTAATTATAATTACGGCCTGTCCTTACCTTTACACTCTCGTAAAGCTAATGAAGTTGAAATAAATCAAATTACGCGGTGTAATTATGTAGTCCTTACAAGTGTACCGCGACTCCAAATTACAAATGTGGAAAATATTTCTCGAGTGCATTTTGTAATACAGTCATTACAGGAAATTAGAATGTATTTTAGCACGACATCCAGCCGTTATACGCTTAATACAAACGCTGCGCTCTGCTTAATGCTAAGTACGCTCCGTTCTGATCTGTCCTGTAAATATTTTAAACCTAAATTTAACAAGGCCAACCTTGGGAAAAATGTGCAGTTACACAAATGAACCTACTATGTACAGGATAGGATATATAGGCGAGCGTTTTTTTCATAAAGGCTGTGTAATAGCGCAGCATACTTTAGATTAGATAGACATATACGACTGTGCTATTTAGATGTAGGTAGCTATGTATAATTACTTACAGAATGTTCCATGTATAAAATGCTACTTTTTTCATAAAAAACACAGTAGTACCTACGTATGTTCCTAACCTACGTATGTGGAGCATCATTGCTAAACCTCCAGTGTGGCCCACAAAGTATGTACACAGAGCGAGCCGCAAAGTAGTCATGGTGTGAGTACATAAATAAAAAGAAATAAAAACACAGAGTCTCGTAATTTAATTAATTAATGGAAACATTTTTGTTTGTATTTATTCTGGGGATTTGACAGGAGAAGCAGGAGCGAGAGGAGGAACAGAGGAAAACGCGACTTCAATTATATGTTTTTATATCACGATGTATTGCTTATCCATTCAATTCCAAACAGCCCACCGACATGACGAAGAGACATCAAAAGATCACCAAGACCCAATTAGACCTCATCATTGGCCGTTTCCAGGTAAATTGAAATACTTTTCCCCCTTCAATCCCACAAGGGATTTCTTAAGTCTTGATGGACAAGCAGACTCGCAAATTAGTGAAACAAAGCTCTGTGGTAGTCTCCATGGGTTTTATTTCAACGACTCCTCTGTTTCCATTCTGCATGTACAAGTATCTAACCCATGGCCATGGCCATGTCACACATGCTTTCTTTATTATCTAAAACTCTCCCTTCTCTACTTTCAGTGACAACTGGGCCTGTAGTACATATAGCATAGTGAACAATATTAGTTAGGTACATGTTCTTGTTTGTCCTCGGAAAAAGTAAAGAGCCAAGCTAAAAAAAATGCCAGTACTAAATTTGCGGGTGCCGGTTAGGATGGGATGGGATAGAGGACAGACGCTATCCATCTCCATGAGGGTACATGGAGAAAGTTGCCTAAGCGTATTATCCGTAAATACATATGTGGAGTGAAAGTTGTTGGTTTCTTTGGGTTTTAGTATGTGAGTGAGCGGAGCGTTAGAGTGTTGCTTTTAGTCGTCGTTAGTTTGTTGGTTCTTCAATTCTTCATCCTCACTCCATGTCCCCACCTACCTACATAGATACCTACGAAAACTACACTACTCCCTATTTTATTTTAGTTGGCGTTTAACGCTCTCGGTTATGGTCGTTCGTACACAGCTAACTGGCCTTCCCAAGGGGCTCCCCAACCCTCCTCAAATAAATTGAGCCGAGTAAATAGTGCGGTTCAGGACTCTGTATTGACAGCGTTTCCGACTTGCTAATGAAACGGAGAATTAGCGAGGCTTCCCCATGGTTTCACCATCTTCCAAGATTTTCACTCACGGAGAGTCACAGTCTACGTGAGTGTATGTAGGGAGCCCCTCTCCATCCTCGAGTCAGTGGTGTGCAAGTGTGTGTGTGTGTGTGTGTGTAAATGTGGAGAAGGCGAAATTGTAGAGATGAAGGAAGCGGAGAGGACAAGGACGAGGGCGAGGACGAGGAAAATAGGGAATTTGTGGCTGAGAGATGAGAAAGCTCAAGTTGCTGGAGTGATACACTGCACAGTGCTCTCAGTGTCTGGGTCCATGGATGGATGGCTCCTTGTTTGGTTTGTTGGTATGGGTTGCTTTTGGCTGGCTGGCTGGTGGGCTGGAGGAGAGAGTGTGCTCCATGAGACGCTCAAGTTGGAGCCGGAGCCGGAGTCTCTTCTGCTTATTCCTCCCAGGTCCATGTATCAATAATGGGCGTGTTACAGTTTTGTTCCTTGAGGCAGATACACTCGAGGATAAATATACATAATTGGAGCCTGTACAGCCAGTCCGACCCCGTTTATTGCAATTTCACTTGTACAATGGATAAATAAACAAGCGAATTCTCCTTTTCTCCGTTTTTGGTTTGGTTTTCCTAAATTAGAAACTTATGTTGTTGAGTTGAGTTGAGAGGGAGGGGAAGGGAAGGGAGGGGAGAGGAGAGGAGATGCTCTCCATGCCTCTGAAGAGATGCAGATAGGCGTCGAGAGCCCCATACAAATACACAGAGTGTAGACAGATGGTTTACTATATGGACCATGTAGATACCTTCCGCGGTGTTGGTTGGATTGGAGGAGAGGGAGATTTGTGTAGGTTGGTCGCGTAACAATAACTGTACTTCCACACATACTCACTCACTCACTCCCATTACAATACAAATACAATGAAACTAAATGCAATGCAGTGGTTGGCTGGATGCTGGATGCTGGATGCTGGACCTGGATCTGGCTGGATGGATGGATGGATGGTGATGATGGTTGGTTGGGCTGAGTTGTTGAATTTGTGTTGGATTTGGTGAGTGCCGCGGCCGGACCCGGACCCGGACCCGGACCCGGTGCCGGTGCCGGGTAGCCGAGGGTGATTACTTAAAGCATGCTTTAATTCACAACCAGACAGTTTCACCAGAGCGCTTTCTTCTTCTCTCGGCCTCGGCCTCGGCTCTCCACCCCTTCACTCTCACAGAATGGCATAACCAACTCTGGATGGACTGTGGTGTGGTGTCTGTAGGCACTCGGCAGCAGAGGCACAGGTTAGAGACTACAGAACCTACCCTCTCCTCTCCACAGTCCCCACTCAACCATACTACTCCGTCCATATACAGACACTCCATTATTCTGTTGTTCCTCTGGTCTCTGTGTACTGCTGCTCTGGGAAGTCAAGCAGAAGCTGATACTTTTTTTATGTCTCTCCACATCTATATATTATTATCCACTGATATAATTTGGATTTGGAAACACAGACGGACATGGCGAGTCCTTGTACGGAGAAGTGAAGTCACAAGTACCACTCGTTAAACACTAACGTTCTCTCAGCTACCTCGTTATGGGATTTCCTTCCTGGTTTTGTTTCTCTCCACTCGCTCTCTCTCTACCCCTTCCTCAATCCCATTACAATTATTATACAATACAATGCACATTGCTTAAGTATCCTCCCCGATCTCCATCTACGACTGTCTATCTGTCTTCCTTCCTTCCTCTCTCTCTCTCTCTCTCTCGGATTCCCTCCGCTCTGGGATGATAAAGGATCGAAATCAAACATTTACAAATACAAATGCAATTTAACATCATGTAATATTCCCATTTCTTAGTAAATACACTCAAGTGTAATACTATTGCCAATGGCTTCTTGCAAGACACAATCCGAAACCGAATCCGACTCCGAATCCAAATCCAACTGACTGAGACACACGGTGCCCTGCCCTGGGAAGCACTTCACTGCTTGAGCTTTAATTTTGTCTGTAGTAGGAATCTCCCCTTCACATTCCTATATAGTTCACAGTTTAGTTTACTCCTGGAATTGTTGTAGGTATACCTACAACAATACATGTCATTTATACTCTTGGCATATGCTCCTACCTACCTACGGGGGAAAGTGGGATGTTTTGGATTTGCCTCCTCAAATTTGTGGAGAAGGAATGAAAGACAAAAAAATACAAGAGAAAAGTTTGAAGGGTGTACTAGTGTAAAAGATAGAGCTATACGTATATCGGTATATGTTACGTTTATATATATACATAGTATGGAGATGGAAGACAATAGAGATAGTAATAAAGTAAAAAGAAGAAGAAGAAGGGGAAGACTCTTGAAAACTCAAGTATACGATTCTTAAATGTTTTTTTTTCCAGAGTTTTTTGAAGGGTGATACTCAAATAGCTGCAGATGAGGCTTTTCAAAACGCGGTCCTCAATTACTCTGAAGTCTTTCTTAAATCGGAGCGAGTTCTCCGAATGGTTCAGGCGGGTGCTTGCTCTCAACATGATTTCAGAGAAGTTTTCAAAAACAATGTTGAAAAGCGTGTGAGGTGAGTTCATTAAATATAATTTGTTGACATATATGCGTGTATCCTCAATTTACTCACGTCGTCCCCCTCCCCCTCCCTCCCCTTACGTACATACATGTATGCAAAGATTGAAGAATAATTTACAAGGGGGTATACGTAGAAGAGATACGCAACTCAAGAGTCTAAAAGGCTTGAAAACTCAAGAAGTCAAAAAAAAACTCGAGACTCTATGAGCTATGTACCTACAAGATAGACAGGCACACGACTCAGCTACCGTGAACTTTTATAACGTTCCACGATCTATTTTTTCTTGTTGTTGTTTCGCTTGCTGTGGTGTTGTTCTTGTCTAAAGAAAAAATCCCGAGCCATGGCCACAAAATAAGCTTGCCAAATTTCACACAGATTAAATAAAAATAAATATATTATATAGACTCCTGTGGCATTTTCCTTTGTTTTGTAACATGTTTTCCCTCCCTCTTAAATCCTAGTCACTATTTTTATATTCATGACCAATAACTGACTGTATAGGAGTATGTATTTCCAATTATTTTATTTAGTAGGGCATGCCTATAGAAGCACTGTGTATTCTGCTCGAAATGCCATGCACATGTGCTCGTTGATTTGGAGCCCATTACTGATTGTAATGATATGCAGAGCTCCTGCCTCTGTGACTACACATACACATAAATTAAAACCTTTAAAAGGAAACTAAACTTCCCAGATTTGTTTTTTTGCCACACGCTAACTCGCTAGCTAGAATAATAACATTACAATAAAGATAACATGCCAGAACACACCACATTGACTGATAGGTTAAGGTTAGATATATAGAATTGACAATAAAGTAAAATAAAAAAAAAGAGAAGTGTTAACCGCTAAAAGTAAAACTGCCCCCGTTATACTGCGTACTGCGTACTACATGCCCCGTATTGGTAAAATGACTTGACCTTCATATATGTCTATGATGTTTTTAGGTTAGTAAAATGTATTATGATTTTCCTTGAATGCACAGATCTCTGCCAGAAATCGATGGTCTTAGCAAGGAGACTGTGCTAGCTTCGTGGATGGCCAAATTTGATTGCATTTTTAAGGGGGATGAAGACTCGAAACGTCCTCGTCTCCAGCAAAATCTTCATTCAGAATTAATATTATCCAAGGAACAGCTGTATGATATGTTCCAGCAAATTCTCGGCGTCAAGAAATTCGAGCATCAGCTCCTTTTCAATGCCCTTCAAGTAAGACATTGATTTTTACTCGGAATCTTCTTCCGGTCTCTCCCCCCTCCCCATCTTTTGATTTTAGGTTTGTCAATCTCACTCTCTCTGTCTATATACTCTATATCACTCTCACTCATTCGGCCGGCGACGGCGAGAGAGGCTCGAGTTCGAATTTCGAATGACTCCTTCTTCGTCTTCTTCTTCTTCTTGGGATCCTGAGTGCTTTCAAAAGTCTGTCAAGAATGTCGAATCTCACGTCTCTATTTGATGACTTTGGGATTTCTTTCCGTTTTGAGACATGCTGCTATGTGTAAATTGGGGAATTTTGTAAATTTGAGAACTGAGAAAAGGATGGAGCTGAAGTGGATTTACATAGTAGTAGTAGTGGTCGTAGTAGTGTATTTGTAAGACTTGAGCCATGTATGAGCCATTGGCTATGGAGAGATATGAGATGGTGAGATGACTCGTGATGGATGTGAAGATGTGATATGTGATGCGTGTGTGTGTGTGTGTGTGTGTGGTTCTCATGTTTCTTTGCGTGTGAGTTTAGCTGGACTCGGCGGATGAGCAGGCGGCGGCGATTCGTCGGGAGTTGGACGGACGACGTCAGAAAGTGTCGGACATGGAGCGGAACCGGAAGTTGATGCCGCGCTTTGTTCTCAAAGAGATGGAATCATTATACATCGAAGAATGTCGGTCAGCAATTAACTTGCTCATGGCAAATTTAGAATCACTCCCCGTCTCCAAAGGTTCCACGGATTCCAAATATGGCCTTCACAAAATCAAAAAATACAATCATAGGTAAGCCACGACTTCCGCGTCTTTTTTTTTGTCTCTCTCTCTCTCTCTCCATCTGTCTCTGTCACCTCCGTCGATCTCTAATGTCGATCTCTCTGTTCCGTCTCTGTCTTTTTTTCTCTCTCTATTTTGTGTTCTTTGTGTTTACTACTGGTCACGACTGGCTTTGGAGCTATATCTTGACTCTAAATCTTCTATCTGCTACTATAATATAGGCCTATGTATTATTTTCTTTTTCGCTCATATCAGGAGAAGCTCAGTGTTAAGGTAATTTAAACTAATACAACTCTTGTCTCTCTCATGTCTCTAAATCTATAAATATGTCTCAATTCCCTTTAACTCTCTCGCTTCTTTCTCACCACCACTATACCACTATACCAACAACAAAAAATATTTTCTAATCATTATTATTACTCTTTCCAAAGTAAATATCTTCCGTAATATTTTTCACTTTCACCTCCTATCTAATTATTATGGTCTGTCTCTCAAATGTCTCATTTCTCCCTTGATTCTTGATTGAGTACGTATGTAACGTGGTATGTATTTTTTTTGCGGGATGAGACTTGTTTCATTCCACCGTTGAGTTGCCGTTGCCGTACCCGTTGCCGTTATACCTTTATACTGTTATACCGTTATACCTTTCGTTCTTAATTCTTAATCTGCAACCATCTTCTAGATTGCCTCTTTACCATTTACTATTATTACTATGTATAATTATTACAATGTAGGAAACCATGTTGTGCCGTATACTAGTGTCCGTTGGTAGCCTTTAATTATTTATATCATGATATTGTACAGCATCTTTTACTTCCTCATCTTTTAGCTCTCATCCACCAACCATTCTCCGTCTGTGATCTTTCTTGTCTACTGTAAATGTTTGAGTGTTTGAGAACAGTACTCCCGTATGTCGTGTACTTTACTATTTGTGTGTACCTCATTGAACGGATACATGCATTTTTTTTCCAAAAAAATCAAAATCAAAATCACTGCTTGACATATTATACTACTACACCATACCAGTACCATACCAGAGCGATCCCCCACCCCTCCACAGACATAAAGTGACCCTCCACCAACCCCCTCTTATCCACGTTTGTCACTGCGTGCAAATAAAGCAAACAAAATCACCCCTTGATATGATATGATCTTGATCATTTGACACAGAATTTGAATTTGAAACACACACACACACACATTATTTTTAACCCTCATCTCGTAATTGTCCTGAAATCACTCCCCTTTATATACCTATAAATACAAGTATAATGCAAGCATATTACAATCATGTAAAAGTCAAATTAGGTCTCTATATTGTCTCTCTCTTTATCGCTCGCTCGCTCGCTCTGTATCTGTATCTCTCTCTCTCTCACTGTGTCCGTCCCTTGCCTAAGCTTGACAGTTAGATTTGTCACCCGATTTTGTTCTTTTCTTCTGATGGTCCAGGTCACAAGTGTCACTCGCCAAGTTGGAAGGAGACTCTGCTGACAGTGACACGACTTTAAGTAAAATGGACGTCGTCCTCACATTCCCACTTGAAGTAAGTGATCATTTCTAATTTCATTTTTATCTGAATCAACATCTCACACTCGCTCGTAGTAATTCCTAGTCCCCACAGTGCCCATACATAAAAGCACCTACCTACTTACTCATGTCTACATTCGTCCTTACATATTATATAACACACATTATGTACAAGCCTCCCCAACTTCTCATGCAATCAAGTAGACAGTAGTGGAAGCTCTTATCTGGAAATGAGAAAACTCATCTTAATGAATTCCTCTCTCTCTCTCTTCTGTCTAGGTTATAGTGATGGAGGTAAAAGGTCTCAAATCGTTAGCACCAAATAGAATAGTTTACTGCACCATGGAAGTGGAAGGAGGGGAAAAGTTGCAAACGGATCAGGCAGAGGCATCGAAACCAATGTAAGTCTGTCTGTCTATTATAATAATTGTCATAAGTGTCTTTTAGTAATCTAGTTACCTACATTATAACCACACGTGAACATGGATATCTCTAGAGAGGTACACTAGGGGCGGATGTAGAAATAATTTATGGGGTGGGCTATGCATACAGTTAGTCAAAATGGTCTAAATCCAATTCAAGTTTGAATTAAAATGAGCTATGTCAAAAAAATAACTAAATGAGATATCTGTAGAAGCGCAAAATGCTAGTTACGAGTTTTTATAAAGTTAAAAATATTCTATTTACAATGCTTTTAAAAAGTGTAAAATTTTCTATTTAGGTGTCTTACAAATGTGTAAAATATTTTATTTTCCATGTTTTTTGAAAAGTGCAAAATGTTGTATTTTCATATTTTTAGGATGATGATATTTTACTTTTTTTAAGAATAAACCATCTTACAATTAGTTTTAAAATGCCCCTATGTTATAGCCAATGTTAAAACGTTCAACTGGGGCTGGGCAAATGGGCAACTGCCCTGCTGCCCATCCCCTGGATCCGCGCCTGGTAGGCATAACATAAATACAGGAAAACCCTCAAAAAAAGTAAAAATGCCTCCTTAAAGTTGAAATCATCTCGGGATGATAGAAAACAAAAATTGACGTCTTAAATGAAAAGAAGAAAAAAACCTCAATGTAAAGTTGAAAATTGTGAATGGGGGGAAAATTTATAATAATGCTGGTGGTTGGCTGTTGAATTTGATTTGATAGGTGGGATACACAAGGTGACTTCTCAACAAATCATTCTCTTCCAGCCGTCAAAGTAAAACTTTACACGGAAAACCCTGGGATGCTTGCACTTGAAGATAAAGAATTGGGAAAAGTTGTCCTTCGGCCTACCCCGCTGTCGTCGAAGGTAATTAGCATCTCACATAATATTTCTTTCCCTCAAAAAAAAACTCCCACCTACTTCTCACTCTTCATCTTCCTGACACTGTCTGTACAGTCATTTGACGTTGACACTGACGCGCGGGGACATGAAGGGATGTTTGTAAAGTATAATTTTTATAATGTCAATAATATACCATAAGAAAATATTTTGTTATGAATTTAAATACATTGTGTGTATGGAAAGTAGTTCAAAATATTGCATACAAAAAATGTTGTTTTTGTTCTCCCAAAAAAAATCCAGGGTCCTGAGTGGCACAAGATGACGGTCCCTAAAAATGCAGCAGATCAAGACTTGAAGATCAAAATTGCATGTAGGATGGATAAGCCGTTGAATATGAAACATTGCGGGTGAGCTTCATTTCATAATAGAAATACTAAAGTTTTAAATCCCCCAATCCGCGAACCTGACTAACGTCTCAACGTCTACAGTAGTAACACTATAAGATTACGTTAACGAATAAAATGTAGTTTTTTTTCTCTCTCTCTGCCTTTTCTTGCTTCACAATTTATTTTTCTCTCCCTCTCTCTCTCTCTCTCTTTCTCAATGTCCCGTCTTATCTCTGAGTCTTATGGTGACTGGTCTGATTCTGATTGTAAATTGTTTGTCACCGAGGCGCGGACGGCTGCGGACGGGCGGGAGGAAGAAAGCAAGAAAGAAAGAGGGGAAAGTTTCGTCATGTTTTTTGCAGTATGTATGTAGCACCATGTACAAAGTACATACAACAAGGAGAGCCCATAGACCCCAGACACAGCTTGATAGATTTTTAACTTGTGTCCTGGTCCTTGTCGTTTTCATTTTCATCCTACTTACTACATATACATATATATATGGACTCGTTTTTTTATCCCTCCAGGAACTTGTACGCACTGGGGAAAGGAGTTTGGAAGAAATGGAAAAAACGTTACTTTATTTTAGTCCAAGTTTCGCAATACACTTTTGCTATGTGCTCTTACAAGGAGAAAAAATCCGAACCCACTGAAATGATGCAATTGGACGGGTATACCGTAGACTACATCGAATCTGCCAGTGGTAAGTTTTTTTTTCATAGAATTTTTTTTCCCTCTCTCTCTCTCTCTCCTCATCTCTCTTTCTTGTGTTTTCTATTTAATATTTGGACCATAGTTTGTCCATGCCAACGCCAACTGTACCCTTCTCTCTCTGTACAATATATACTTATAGTTAGAAAATAAACCGTCCCTTCTTTTTTTTGTGTGTGGATATTATGATATTAATATATAAGTATATAAAGCTTCTAATAATATATATATATTTTCTATAGGACTACCAGTAGTAGTTGTAACTTGTCGTTTTTCATTATATCCAGGAGTATGTACTTGTGAGAAAGGGAAATTACTATATAGTTGTGTCCATGAGCATACACCGTTATTATTACCTAACTTTAAAGAAACTACTCGTAGTCTGACCATACATTTGAAATGACTGAGTGTGTAAAAGTTAATAATGTAGTAAAAGTTTAGTGTCTCCAGAAGAAGATCGAGGAAGAAAAAAAAATATGTTCATCTGATTAGTGAGGCTGGGTATCCGCATATAGCGCCCAGCCCCCCTGTCCCCCCGTGTTGTTTATTGTATAGCTGTAATAATATATTATGCTGTCGTAAAAGTATTAACAAGAGTTGATCCACTAACTTACCTTATTCTTTATGATTTTCCATGAAAAGCCAATCTAATGGTGGGAATGGGTATGACACCTTTTTACATATTACTCCTTTACTCTCAATTAAAATTTACTCACTATATTTTTTTGGTGTATTTTTTATACTATATATTATGCTTATTATTTACGCTTCTTTATTTTCCTATTATGAAATTATTACATTTTATTATGTTCTACATAATATTCAGATCGAACGCCTGGGCTGTAGTCGTAAGTAAACCTAATATTTTGAAACTGTAATCGTAAACACATAAAAAAGTAACCACCAACACCACCATACCACCACCAAAAATTTTCAAAAATGCTGCCTTCCTAATTAAACAAAACATGATAATTAAATTGCCTACGAAATAAACACAGAAACTCCAAAAGGATGACAGATATATACTCCATTCATACAAATTTCTTCTTTCTTATATACTTCTATGATTTGAGCTTGTTATATTTATTTTCTTTTTTTCTTTGTGTGTGTCTTACTTTTGAAACGGTTCTCACACGCACACCCACAAAACACACGTGTAGACTATTTTCAAAACAAGAAACGTGTTGTGGCTATAGATTTGGAGGGAGGAAGATTCTTCTTCAATGCTGTCAAAGAAGGAGATAGTGTTCTATATGCCTGTGATGATGAGAATGAGTGTCATTTGTGGGTGATGGCCATGTACAGAGCCACTGGACAAGCTCACAAGCCAACAGCTCCCATGACTCCTGCCGCCAAAAACTCTACTATTTCCAAAATTCAAGGAGGTAATTTAATTCTAATTAAATTTTTGCTTCTTCAGTAGCGATATTTATAACTTTGCTTATTTTGATCGAACTTTTGACGAGATTAGATGCGGATCGAGCAAGGAAGCACGGGATGGAGGAATACATTTCTGCGGACCCTTGCAGATTCGATCACCATTCCATCTTTAAATACCTTCAAACTTTAACATTGGACTTCCGTCTGAATGACGCATACTGTTCGCTTGTGAGTCAAGAGATTTCATTTTTGTGTAGTTTCCTCTGTTTTCAGCAAGGGAAAAATGTATAGGTAAGATACATTTGGGACTTTAAGTGCGTAGGTTTAAATATGTTTTGCTTGATTTCTTGAATTGTAGGGTTGGTTTAGTCCGGGACAAGTATTTGTCATTGATGAGTACTGTGCTCGGTACGGTGTTCGGGGTTGCTACCGTCACTTGGTGTACTTGAGTGATCTCCTGGATAGGGCTGAGAGGGGTCTCATGATTGACCCGACACTGATTCACTACTCCTTCGCATTCTGCGCCTCCCATGTTCACGGGAACAGGTTAGACATGTATGCATTCCTTAATCCTACTTTCTCACATTTTTCATGAAATTGTTCTCTAATCGAATGAATGCGTGAAATGATCTATCTGCTAAAAATAAAGGCTTTACCACATCTCGGCTGTATGACACACTATTCTTAAATCTTTTTCATTACTTCCTTATACACGAAATGTGCCCTTTGAGAGTTTCTCCTCATTATATTACATTGGTTGACAAACTCAAAAAAAAACTTTTTTATTTATTTTAATTTCTTTTTTTTTTTGTCTCTTCTACGTTTTGCTAATTCCATGATTTGTATTTTTAAAAAAAGTATATATATATAATGTCATGTACCATTTGTCTCTATACTTTTACTCCATATTTTTTCTATATATATTTTTCTATAATGAGTCATGTAAATAATTTATAGAGTTACTACTATCACACTCACACAATATTAAATCATTCTTTGGTCTTGCCACACACACAACACTCTCTCTATCTCTATCTCTCTATCTCTCTCTCTCTCCTTCTATAATATATATACTCTCTCTCTCACAGATACAAAATCATATCCCCCCTCAAAAAATAAAACAACAAAAATAACGATAACATTTCTAACAAAACTAAAAAAAAATGCTTATTGTTGCGCTCCATATGATGAGAATGAGATTGTAGAATGATATGATTGACAGACTAACTTTAACTTCCTCTCGTGTGGTTTAATTGGCAAGAGGGAAAGAGTTCTTTGCATGAGTTTGAGTGAGTATGTAATGACATGAAATTATTACTAGTGAACTAATAACCCACGAAATGCTCATTACATTTCGTTCATTATTCACATTATAGTATATCACATGAAACAATTAAAACATTTTTTAAATTTAAACTAATAATCAAATTCAAAACATTTTTTTATTTTTTATTTTTTATTAATCTGGCTGTAATTGGCATTGACAATTTGCATTGGCTATGTCTTGGTCTTGAAAAAAAAGAAAATAATAAAATTTTCAAAAAAATTAATCACCACCATAATATACCCACCACAAAAAAATATCACAATAGATTTGACATTTTTTCTCACAACGGGCATTATTTCGTCACTGACTCTAAGTTAGAAGTTTGATCAAACCCAAGTTTATCACTGATTCAGACCTGATGGAGTCGGAACAGTGACTCATGAAGAGAAGGAGAAATTCCAAGAGATCAAAGAAAGACTTCGTGTCCTCCTTGAGAATCAGATCACAAATTTTCGTTATTGTTTCCCATTTGGACGTCCAGAAGGGTCATTGAAATCTACACTCTCACTCCTGGAAAGGGTAAGAATTTATTTTCAGGTTTTTTTTTTGTTGCTACTGTTATCTTGTGTGTGTCTTTTACTTTATAGAGATTTAAGTGGTTTTCTGGGTAGTTTTTGTAGTATTTCTTTCACTCTTTCTTTCTTCTATTCTTTCTTCGTTTATTTATTTATTCGTATATATTTCCCTCTCATTGCATTGTCTCGGAAAATAGTCTACATGGAGTGAATGATAGTACAGGATCATAACTCTAACTCTCTCTCTCTCTCTCTCTTGTGTTTAAAACAATGAAGGTTCTAATGAAGGATATCGTTACTCCGGTGCCCCCAGAAGAAACGCGTGGTGTCATTAAAAAGTGCCTGGAAAATGCAGCTCTCGTAAACTACGACCAGCTTTCCAATGAAGCCAAAATTGACGGTAAGTTCCACAATCTCTCTCTCTCTCTCTGTCTTTCTCCCTAACACACAAGATCCTTACTACCTACTTACTATATATACTATGTCCCGCACCAAAGATATAAGTCTCTCTCAAAGTCTTTGACATTTCAACCCACATTTTTTATCGGATCTTTGGACTTATTTATGGTTTGTATTTTTTCCGCTTCACGCTTGGATCACGGACTCTACATTACAATGACAGTCCCACCTCCAGTAGTGCAGGGTAAAATTTATTGTATTCTAAATTTATATTACTTACATATACTTAAGCTATACATATATTATTTCCTTTAATGTCTTTTTCTAACTCTATACTATATCACTATATATACCTACGTCTAAAAGCAGTGGCTAAAAAAGGACAAACCTTGTGAGAAAAAAAAGGTTACGATTCCATTTGAATTCTGCTCTGGCTCTGACTCTGACTTTGACTTGGGTCGAAAATTCCAAGTCCAAGTCGAACAGCAGAGAGCGCACGAGAGCGTATGTATGTATATATGCACGCAAAAAAAACTAATGCTGATATATCAGTACAGTACTTGTACTTGTACATGTACAGTATTGCTACATGAGTACAATTTAATACTCATATACTAAAAAAAAGGAGACTTACGCACACAAAAATGGAAAAAAAGTGAAAAGGTTGAAAGTAAAAAGTCTCTTTTGACAGACGACGAGTGTCCAGATGGTCAGGAATTGGTTCCTAGCAGAAGACTAGAAGAGTTGATTCATCTGTCAGAATTGTGTGTGGACTTGCTGCAACAGAATGAAGATCATTACGCTGAGGTAAGAAGTATAGTACTATAGTGTCTTAAGTAAAACAAAAAAGTCACGTATATATTTGTAAGGAACTATGTAATACA
The DNA here is from genome assembly GCA_949802685.1 of Dicyrtomina minuta. Taxonomy (NCBI): domain Eukaryota; kingdom Metazoa; phylum Arthropoda; class Collembola; order Symphypleona; family Dicyrtomidae; genus Dicyrtomina; species Dicyrtomina minuta. Next base: position 19,556,635 of record OX461809.1, on the reverse strand, counting down.
GATACCTATATGCTATAAATGGTTATGTAGGTATATACCTACATATAATTATTATATATGTATGTATAGCTTTACAATTTACAACAGCACACACAAAAACACCACACACACACAAAAATCCGAACGAAATTTATAAAAAAATATATATATATACGAATGCGAGCAGCATCCGCAAATTAATGTTGTACACAAATCTGGAGTACACAAAGGAAAAAAGGGGAAAAGGAGAAAGGAAATAATATAAAAACAAACAAAACAAAACAAAAAAAATTAACATTGGCTCAAATGGAGCTGAGAGGAAAGGAGCTCCCATTACAAATCTTAGACAAAAGGGACCAGAAAAACAACAAGAAAAATATTATATAATATCCTAGGGAAAGGAAAGAAGAATAAAAAAAAACACATTTTTTTTCTTGTGTTGTATTTTTATATTTTTCATTTCAGTTATTTTTTTTAAAGCAGTCCTCCTCTATTCTATATTATACTCTTGTGTATTATTATTATTATTAAGATTTTGTTGTTGTCGTGAGTGTGGTGGAGTCGCGTGCATTTAATTTGAATATATATCTATAGGCCTTTAATGTGTATAAGAGTAAGAGTACATGATACGTATTGTGTACTTATGCGGTTAATAACTGTTTTTAATTTTCCGACTCAACTGGATATATACGCATATATATATATATATATACAAATAGACAAATTGACAAAATATTATCCAGATGACCTCCTTATAATTTGTTTTTCTCGTATCCTTTTTTGTTTTTCTATAAAATTACGTCAATTTCTGTTGTTGTTTGGATTTTTCTTATTCTTCTTGTTATATTATTATTGATAACCTTGAGATGTTGTTAAAATTGTTGTGCTTCCTTAATTATAAAATAATTTTTGATTTTCTTTTTGGTTGATCCAATCCAAAAATTCCAATAATTGCTATACAGAATATACTAAAAAAAATTCGAATGTAATTCTTTAATGAGAATTGAGATACTTGAATTAATTAATTAATTGATGGATAATTAATTACTGGTTAATTGGTGGTAATGTGTTGTGGGGTGGTATTTGGTATATTTGGATATTTGGATACTTGAATATTTTGGTAATTTGATGTTAATTAATCGGTATTATTTTCCTGTCTGCCGGACTCTCTCATATTTCTTTTCATTGTGTCATCCTTTTTCATTGATTTGTATATTTCTTTTCTATTTTTTTTCGTATTTTCGGATTTCAATATTTGGTTTCTATCTCTCTCTCTCTCTCTCTATTTTTTTCTCTTCAATTCTTGTGAATGTGTCTCTGAGGTCTGAGTCTGACGTGTTGATCTTTTTCTTCTGGTGCTTTGACTGTTCTCTCTCTCTCTCTCGGTGGTGCCCTTCGTGCTGGCCATTTGGTTTCTCCTCTTTCATCCAACTAATCAATCAAATCAATCAAATCGCAATCAATCAATCAAATCAATCAAATCCATCCATCCCTTGTGTTACACTGTGCTCTCTTCTACTGTCTTAACAGTCTTTTCGTAAAGGGGTGAGTTAATTATACAAAAATTCCATCAAAATTCATCTCATCACTCATTTCAAATCATTCACTCTCAATTCAGTCAACAAACTATAGTAGGAACAGACTATATATACTTTATATAGACGAACATTTTTAAACACTATATATATAAATATATTAAATAAATTCCATTTATTGTCTCAATTTTAAAACCATATATATATTCACAAATTAGCCGAAATTACTATTGCTATAGTCAGAATTAGGGATTTTAATGTCAAAAACTTTAACACACACAGTCCAATATGTCATTAATGTCAAGGAAAATGAGTTTTTTTCCCTCTCATTGTCAGAATATATATCTGTAGGTATATGTTACTCTATATAGTTTTCACTCACTAAAATTCTCCTGTGTGCAAGAAAGATGCACGTTGTAGGAAAGTTGACAAGTCACATTTTCCTTCTCCTTTTTATTTTTTGTAAATATAAAATCACTGTAATATTTGTATAATACTACTACTATAATTATACATTGGATAATTATTTGCCTGTTTTTTTAAATACTCAAAATTTGAAACCCTTTCAAAATTTTGGAATGCTCACATTTTTCTTGTCTCACTCATTTTTATTAAATTTTACTCGTTTACTACTACTACTGAAATGAACACATTTACTAGTTTTTCCTCTCACTTATAAAAACAAATCCATAGGAATCCATAGATAGCCACCACACAAAAAACACACACTGAACTGATGTAGTTTTGTACTTACTGTTAGCTCAGCAGAAAGTATTGATTCAGAAATATACTTACAAACAAATTAATTTCAATACTATTTAAAACGAAATCACTCTCACCTTCGTCAAACATTTCACTCTTCACCATACCATACCGTACCATGCCACACGTAACGAGCAGGAACCATATTTCAATTAAAAATTGAAACAAAGAATTTCAAAAAAAAAATAACTCAAAATCAAAATCAAACCCGCATGTTCTCCTTGATTTTCCCTAATAACCTTGGCTTTTATAAATGTACTTGACTTGAATGAAAGCTCCACTTGGATGTCCCTATATCAATCTACTTACTACTTTTAGCATTATTTCTAGTTCTAATGATATTATTATATTAGTTGATCAATACTATTCTCGAATATTATTGATCTATATACTATATACTATTGATATACTATTGATCTGTATTGACTCTTGTATTTTTCTTTTTCTAATTTTACTTTAATAGTATAGTAACATGTAGCTAAAATAATACTGAAATTTTTTTTCTATATTTCTAATGTATACTTCTACAATTATCGTCGTAGTCGTACATGGTATTCATTGAATATAGGATTAATTAGGCTTTAATTATTAAATCAATTATAGACTGAATAATTTACCAGATTAAAATAGGGCAACTGTATCCTATATCTAGTAATTTGACAAAATAACAATAATACATAATATACTTTGATGTTATATTTTTGAAAAGTATGATTTATTACCTGCAATTCTAAAAATGCATTTCGTATCTTCAAATTTTAACTAAATTCTCATCAAATCAAAAAATATTTTTATTTTTCGAGTCTGAAATGCATGCTTAATCTTTTTTTGCATCATTATTACATTTTAATAATTTTTGTGAATCCATTTTAGATACCAGTGTACTATATTATAATTAATAATTATTTCAATTTTGAAACGTCACGTGTAACGAAAGTTTACAAAATCTCTCTTTTGAATTGAATTTCAATTTTTGATTTAAGCAACAAGTGTTGCGCCTGTATATACGTATAGCTTTTTGAACTTTTTTGATGATGGCAGAAATATAGGAATAAAAAATTCTTTGAATACTCATTATAATAATATAGCTGACTGATTTATAGAATCCTACTATGTGTATATAGGCACATGTATATACTTAAATAATCTATAATTTTTTTCTATATAGTAGTTCAGCTCAAAAAAAAGTCTCATTTTTTAAAAATCATCGGTAATAGATAACCAAATTAGTTGATCGTATTTTTAGTCTTTCCTGGAATGTGTTAATTCATTGACATTGCATTAGGTCTTTCAGGCAAGATACTTAATTAACTGTATTGAGACTTTTAGAATTTAGTATAGTTTTTACTTTGGTAGTTAAATTCGCAGCGATGTACGATTATATAAGGAAAAAATGACAGAGACAAAGTACCCAGGACGAATTTAAAAAAATATTCGCCATTTTATAATATGAAGTATAGAAAGCTAGACTAATGTAGGTACGATGTTACAATCCTCACACAAAAAAGTTTGTCTTTGAGAAATCAGTAAGTAATTATATAGTTACAATATTCGATGACTTGGACTGATTAATAGAGAGTTGAGACAAAAAATAAATAATAATTAAAAAAAAAAATAATATATGGTAATGTTAAATGTATGTAGTTGTGAGAGTATAAGTATGTTAACGAATGTTTTCTGTGGTTGTGCCCTTGATTGTGTTGTCTGTGAACCTGGTTTTCTCCTCTCCATCAAATGCTAAATGGCCCAAATTGGAATGCAGGAGAAAGTAAGTCAGACTTATCACCAATTTCTTCTCTTCTTTTCAAATATTTCATCTCATTCTCAATTCTCAAATTCTTACGCTCTCTGCTTTGCTTTCCCACATTTTGATTTCACATATATATGTTTTTTTGCCTTCACAAAAAAAAATTTATTCAAGTATGTCGTCGTATCGTAGGTAGTAGATATAATAATTTTAATATATAGTAAAATAATATTATTATGTGTAAATATAATTTTTTAAATATATTTTATACTTTTCCCTCCCATTTTATTTTTGTAATCTCTCTCTCTCTCTCTCTCTCTCTGTCTCTCTCTCTCTCTATTTACGCTTTCTCGTATTTGGTATATAAATTCTCTCGTACGTATCAATTACTGTTTTCAGCCGTTTTTTCTGTTGGATTACGTATGATTTTTTAAAAACTATTGTTCCATTCTCTATATATACTACTTGACTTCATCTGTATGATTTGTTTTTCGTAGTTTATTTATTATACTATACTATATCAATCTATGTAGAGATATAATGTTATTGCGTGATCATTTCAAAATTCAAAAATCAGATCTTAGAGCACAATCATTACATACATAAATATATACTTCCGATATTATAGTAGCTTGTATATAATTAGCATTTCATTTCGTCCAACGGTCCAACCATTAACAATCATGGCCGCTAAAGAAAACTAAAAATAGGACAAAACAAATACGAAATAATCAGTGCCATTTTTCAATTTTATTTTGGAAGCGCCCCAATAAACTTTAATAGTTTTTAGTCATTATATTATACCCTCCATATACTCACATCAGTCACAAACGTGTAGCGTGGAGTTTTGAGGACGCACGCAGTTTCACAAAGCGTATAATATCGTTGTCTTCAATTTACACTTGAGAATACTTCCGTCGAAAGACACATATAAAGGAACAAACGATATATACTTAAGTAAATTGGATGAGTAAAAGAGTAAAAGCAGAGTAGTAATAAATGCCTTCGTAATTAATTCGTATAGTAATACCACCTAAGTTTAAAAAGCAACAAACAAAAATGAAAGCTTCTTATTCCAAGCATGAATTGAATTAGAGTATATTATATAATTCGGATTAATTATAATTATGAATGATACTAATTAATTATGTAATGTCTTTAATATTCTAGTAAAGAATAATGTATATACAAATATAAAAATAATTACTATACAAGTATATGTTAATTGAGTCGAAAATGAGAATTCCAAACCTCATTTTTCATTAATTAATTAATTACCTTATATTATATTTGTGTGTGTTTTTTCTCCAAACGTTTGTCTCAATAAACGTCGAGTGGTGTGGACTGTGAGAGGCTTAAGTTGTCATTGAATTACAGGCATTTGCATGGTTCAGTGATCTCCTGGTAGAACATGCGGAAATTTTCTGGTCTCTTTTTGCTGTTGACATGGACCAAGTGTTAGCTGAGCAGCCGCCGGACACTTGGGATGCCTTTCCACTCTTCCAAATTCTCAATGATTACCTACGTAGCGACGGTATATATTTAAAATTATTCACTTTTAGTCATCAATGCCACTTTTTCTTTAATTTCTGGGCCAGGTCCACATTCTCCTTCTTCTTCTTCGTCATGGAGTCAACCATCTCAAATCTCAGCCGAGTGTTTAAAATTCTGAATCTAATGTTAAGTGTGCCCAACTTTGTTTGTATACAGATAACTTAAAGAATGGCCGATTTCACCAGCACTTACAAGATACATTTGCTCCACTCGTAGTTCGCTATGTGGACCTCATGGAATCCTCCATTGCTCAGTCCATTCACAAGGGATTTGAAAAGGAAAAATGGGATCTCAAAGGGTAAGCGTAGCACAAAAAAGAGAAGTGTCTTGTGAGGCTCCGTCATTTAATTTGTGAAACTGCCACACGTCGTATTCAGATTTCGTACATAAATTTAAACACTTCCTCGGACTTGACGGGTGGTGTTGAATTCTGTTTCTTTTTTTCCTTTGGTGTGTTATGCAGAAATGGTTGTGCGACGTCGGAAGATCTATTTTGGAAATTAGATGCTCTTCAAGCGTTCATCCGAGACTTGCACTGGCCCAATCCGGAGTTTGGATGTCACTTGGAGCAACGCTTAAAATTGATGGCCTGTGATATGATTGAATCTTGTATTCAGAGGACAGAGTCTAGTTTTCAAAGTTGGCTCAAAAAAGGCGTCACTTTCATCTCGACAGACTACATTATCCCGACGGAAATGTGTGCCATGACCAACGTCATCCTAGACGCTAAAAATCAGTCATTTAAACTTTGTGCTGTGGATGGAATCGACGTGGTACGTTTACTTTTCTCCAGTTTCAGTACTATTAAACGCACGACACTAATTCATTACTTGCTGATTATACCGATACAATGAAACTACCGTCCACCTTGAACCTAATGGAGCTGGACCCTGTAGACGAATACTATACTCCTACCCTTTATAATTGAAGCCACGACCTTTTTTTGAATTACAGCATCAGTATCACACCAAAATTGATGACTTGATCGAGAAGAGTTTGGCAGCCATGACACAGGGTCTTATTGCTAAATTAGTTTCTGTACTCGAGAGCACATTATCCAAATTATCCCGCTACGATGAAGGAAGTCTAATTGGTTCTATTCTTAGTTTTACAGTGAGTTTTTCCATTCCCTGTCTGACTGAAAAACAATGACTTTGCGTACGAACAGTATTTTTTTTAACTTGAATTGAATTCTTTCTTAAACAGAATGTATCTGGTTCTGGGAAAGAGCTGGGACAAGCATACGTTAATTTCACTCGCAACTGTATGGATCAGATTCGAAGCAAGGTTAATGATGAGCTCTGGATTCTTAATTTCTTTGAGGTATGCTAATTTACTTATTTGTTTAATTGTATTTTATCCATTTATTTTTCTTTACTTTCGAATGGAAAAAGTGTAATAACTTAGAACTATGTTTTCTTTTATGTAGCAATGGTATACAAGTCAAATGCAAATGCTCTGCGCTTGGTTGTCGGAAAGGCTCGATCATTCCTTGCATCCCTACCAATGCACCTGCCTCAGTCACTGTGTGCGGGTGAGTAGTGGCTCATATTCTAGAGTGCTACATTACACAAGATTGAGATCTGTAGTTGCAGTTGATGGATTATATAGAAATATATTGGATTAAGATCATTCATATTATCATATGCTCGTCCTGATAATATCCTTCCTAACTTGGTTCTAATTTTTTCTTTTCCTCACTCTGTAGAAATTGTACTCAGATTTTGAGCTGCAAGGTGTGATGGAAGATAAGCTTAACAGTAGAACTTACCAGACCGTTTCACAACGGATGAACACGGAAGAAGCTACATGCGCCCTCACCATGGGATCCAGGGATGATGGAGAGTGAGTACTAATTACTACCTATACGCAAAATTTAGTGAAACTTTGAAATACTCGATCGATATATCCCATGATAAAGCCCTTGAAAAAGTTTTTAAACATTTTGGGGGAAAATTAAAAAACGTTTTTTTCTCAAAAAGTATTCAGTTTTTTATAGCAACTTTTAAAGTAGAAGATTCTAATAATCATTACCGTTCGAATGATGTATCACTTACATACATTTGCAGTGAGTTAGTGCTGCTACATTGAATTATTAGATTTAGCGCGAAATTCAAAAATTTTGAGCTTTTTGTTTTCTTGCAAAAATTTTTTCAAGAAAATGTACACATGACATGACGTATCAGTGTAATAAATTTACACTCTCCTTAAACTTTGTTATTTGATTTGTTCGATATTTAGCTACGAGGAGGGTGACGGTGAAGAGAGGAAGCCAAAAGTAACAGTTCTGCCCACGGGAGGCGGGGATGATGGGATTGCAGCAAAATTGACGACGGCCACTTCGAGTGCTGTAGGGAAAGTGGGCAGTATTGTTGGGAAGGGTTTAGGAGGTTTAACATCGAAACTTGGGAGTGGATCCTGGTTTTAAGAAAAAATATGTCAAAAATAATAATTTCGTAACGAAGGGAAACGAAATCGAAATCCTGATGGTACAACTTTCAATTTCAATTATTTCACTCGCTCTCCATACATATATATACAAGTCTACACTCAGTACATCTATATACTCTGTCTCTCTTGTACATGTATCAAAGTCTACCCACCTCCCCACGTCTGAGCTCATCCCCTTTTCAACTATACTACTGTGTCACCTGTCATCCAAATGAAAATAATGAAAAACACACACACAATTATATTCACCTCATCTCAGTCAGTACCGTGGTCAATGTGCTCTCTCTCTCTCCATCCTTTCAATCAAAGCAATCAACACATCAACATATGGTCAGAAATCTTTGTGGATTTTCCCACAAAGATTCTTACCCGTACGCATCATATCTTTCTGGAGTCCCTTAGTCATTCTCCGCCATGCTCTATAACTAAAAGAATATATGAAATATATATATACCTAATAAAAAAAATACGTTACCAATTAATAAAACAAGCACGCTCCCTATATATGCTCTCTGCCTCCTCCATTCCCATCTCTGTCGCTCGTCTTCACCTTCTCTACCAACACATTAAAAGAAAAATCCAAACCAATATTTATCAGCATCCAGATATTTAGTATATATATTAGTGCTATCTTCGAAACTGACAACACATGTACTTGTGTCTTTTTCGTGTATGTACTTTAAAATTGGAACTTTAATAAAAAACCCAGCATAATAATAATAATAATATATATTATACCTAGAATTGCTCTAATGCGACTCTAAAGTGTTTACCACGTGTAAAGTTCAGCTTAAAAAAAAGTTTGGAATGTGAAAACGAGAGGGGGAATTCGGGAAAAACTTGAGGGAGAACAGAAACTATACCTACTAGCTATAGACATACATATATATACCTATATGGCAGTACCACTATAGTATCTTTCTAATCAGTGAAACGAGGATAATCTTCTAGATAATCAAAATCAAGGCATTGCATTGAGAAATTTGCTCCAATGAAAAAGAAAAAAATTAAAAGGATTGGGTAAACTTAAAATTTTGAATTTTAAAGTTGAGATTCGTTATATGGTAATTCGTAGAAAAATATGAAGGTATCTACCTACTTAAACGGCAGTCAAAAATAATTAAAAAGAAAAGTAATAAACTATATTATATGCGACGAAGACCTATACAGAATTATAGCACATTGTCTTTGTAAAATTTAAATGATGTGGAAACATCATATCCAAGCTTCGTTATATCGTTGGTAGGCAAAAAATGAAGCTGCAAAAAATAATATATTGATGATAATAATAGTAAAATGTATTTAAAAAAATATATATATATATATAAATCTATATGATCTATCTACAACTGTATATACCCCCGACATAAGAAATCTATATATTCCGCTCACTCCCTCGCTCGTATTAAGTATATAACGTCGCTATACCCGCAATACCTGCTATTAGTTACAACTGTACTCTGTACTACACAACTATATGAACCCCATTCGCTAAAAAAGTTAGAATGCATACAATTTAAAACTATTATAGGTAGTAAATATTATGCTTAAAGGTATAAGTAAAAAATGAACCCCGTCATGAAAGAAAAAACTATAAAATAGCTCGTCCAAAAATAATATTCAATTTTAAAAATTCCGTAAAAATACAAGTAAATCATTAAATGCATAGCGTATATAACACTGTAGACTTAACACTTAAAGATCCCTTTCTAAAACTCCTCACACCGTCACATCATATTCATCACGATCACACTACTACTACTACTACTACTACACTAACTAAATTACATTTTCCTTCATCTCCAAACTACAAACAAACATTTCAAAAAATATAAAAGTGAATAATTCTAATGACTAAAAAAAAGTACACGTTACGATTACGATTAAATTAAAACACAACTAAAACCTATTGTATATTAAATAGTAATTGTAAATACATAATTATACGAGACTTTTGAACTATTTAGGGATAGTTACAATATATACTATTTAAAAAAAGAATATATAAGATATAAATTATAATATATCAGTATCACTTTTGATTTTAGACTACAATTAACAACTCGAAGAAGCCCCCCCCCACCCCTGTTCAAAATAATATATTCTATTCTCTCCCATGGATCTTACAATAACAGTACATATTAACATGCATAACTGTATATAACTACATAAAATTTTAAAATTAAAAAAAAAATAGTGCAAAAAAGTACCTCATCCCTACATTTAATCTAATAATAATATTACAATACAACATTTTAAAAAATTAACAATAAGTCAAGAATAAATATTACTAGTAGTAATAATAATAATTTTACGAATACGTAAAAACCATAATATATACATATATATAAATCTATATATTCAAAAAAATGCATGCGTCCATATTAAATTTTAAAAAAGGGAGGAAAATTATAGAGAAGCAGAAGAAAAAAAAAGAAGAAAAATTAGGGTATAAAATTAGAAATATTGATTAAATTATATAATATGATATATAGTCACTTTGCATGCAATCGTTATAGCATGTAAATATATAGAGTATATACATAATGTATATGTAGGTACATTAAAAAATTACGACTACGATTATACTTACTTATTACAACATACAATAACAAATACGAATGAAATCAAAAAGGAAAATCTCAAAAGGATTGAGAGCGTTTTTGCTGACGTTGACGTATAAAAAAATATAAATAAATATAATCTAATGTGCATACAATTTTAACAATTATACAATTTACAATTAAAGTACATATTATATAGTTGAAGAAAAAAAAAAGTATAATAATTTACTTAAACACAAAAATATAATGAGAAGGATATGATAATACTTTACACATTGAGTCTTTGTAGGATCCACAAAATTCAAGACTATATGCCTATGCCTGATTATTGAGTCCGCACAGACTAGGTCATGACATCAGGAGCAAAGGATTTTTCAGAATTGTCACACTATTACTTAACAAAATGTAGCAGAGACACATCATAAAAGGAGATGAAAACCGGCTATATAAAGTATGACAAATGTTTTTCACAAAAAGTAAAAAAAAATGCCAGTCAAATCATATGGATTCATATCATCTACTATATACTTTGAACTTGAACGACATCTTCTTGATATAGTAAATCAATACGAGAGCTTGGGATATATATTTTGTTAAATTCTGTCAAATTTTAAAAATCCTCTGCCCTGAAGTTGTTTCCTTTATCTACTGTAAAGAAGAGAAATACTAAAATGCGTACGTAGTTGGAAAGTTTTAAAACAAAAAATATATTTAATCTTGTTAAAATTAATAATACTTTTCTGGGTTGATAAAACTGAAATGTAAAAATAAAATGTGCACCACTGTATATTAAAGAACAGTAGTATATTACCAGCTATATATTAGTACAGGTGACAGAACAGAACAAGAAATCTCACCACGATGTTTCAAGTCCACGAAATATGAGACTCCGACTAAGTTTAGAACTAAAATTCTAGAATACGGCAGTTGTAACAGCTGTAACTGCTGAGTCGAGCACAAAAGCTAATAAGAACAGAAGAAAAAAAGGATAACATTTCAGAAGTTTTTAAAAATTCATGAAAAACTAAAAGGATTCTTGGAAGCACTTTCATCAGCTCAGCCGAACACAATCAGAAAATATAGAGCATTTTAGCTGTCACCAACAGACAGAACAACTTACATAGAAAAGAAATGATGTTCCTTTCAAGAAAAAAATAATAGCAACAAGAAAAGGAGAAAATATTTCGTAATCAAAAACAAATAACTATATTACCATCATATCGTGGTGAATTCCAATATGCAATGGCCAATGGTTGTTGATTTCCAGCTCCAAGTACCGTAGTGTCTTACTAATTTGATTCCATATTCGTTGTACTGTTATTAACTGTATGTAATATTATATGTTTGTGTATTTTTTAAACTGTTTATTATTGTGTAACTTACATAAGTTGCTGTTAGCTCAAAAAAAACTATAAAACAAAACATATTAAATTATAAATGATGATGACAACTTTGAGAGTTTATTCCCAGTTGGAAGAAGATAAAAAAAGATGGTATTAAATAGAAAACCTTCATATAATATATTATATTAAGTCAAATCTCCCTATGTCAGTATCGGTATCGGTATCGGTATTTCGGTTTCGGCTTCGGTAATCGCATGAGCCGAAGCCGAAATAGTGAGGAAAACTATAAAACATATATATATAGTAATATATACATACATAAAAATTTATGAAATATAAAAAGTACTTGAACTAAAAAGTACATATAAGGAGACAAAAAAATATTAATTGAGCCAGCCGTCGATCGGCATGCCGGCTGAAACGTAGAAAAAAAATGTATAAAAATATTATACAGATGATTAAAAAAAATACATACATACATTACACAAGCCGACTGAGGTATTTAAAATGAAAAAAAAAGAAATGCATAATAATATTATAAAACAGTATAAAATATTATGTACAGCAGAGGGCGTGTCCATGAAAGATTAACATTTTAAACTTACATATATATGAAAACCAATATCTATGTATATAAATATATAATTAAATAATTAATATATTTAAAAAAATTAATCAACTATGTAATAATTGTTATTGTTGGGAAACTATATACAACAATTAAATTTCTTTAAAATAAGATGAAATACACCTTATAATCTCCGTATATTTAAAGATATTATATTCAAGTTCATGATCATTATCAAGTTATTATTAATTATTACTTAATTACATGTATTTACAAAAATCGCAATCTACGACGGACATAATATGAATTCACGAATAAGGGCAAAAAAATATCAAAGAAAATCAAAACATCCCCAAGAATGTTATGAATTTAATTTTAAAAGGGCCATCGCGTGCGTAATGCGTAGCAGAGAAACATTCACATTTCAAGTTTTGAGTAGTGACAGTCACGATTACCATTTTATTATTAGTAGTTAGTTAAAATTTTATTAAGAATTAATTTTTAAAAAGTATCAAAATTTGGTACACATCTATATGAATGATTCTCTGATTCTTATATGCTGCAAACCTGACAATATTTTTAAAAATAAATAAGTTTAAATATTAATTCTCTCTCCTGTGTTAAATTACCTTCACTTTACATTTTTTGAATTTTTACAAAATAACCTCATTGGCTTACCCTTTCGTTTTCTTTACATATTTTTCCACTTTTTCCATGATTCCATTCCATTTTCTTTATTATCTAAATACATCGCATATTTTCTTTCGAATAATTAGAGTACTATTTGCGGTCCTCGCCCAACTACTACTATATATAATAGAACTACAGAAATATATAATATCAAAAACACGGAAATCTAACCATTTACATTATACATTGTTATAGTCAGTTTATAGTATTTCATGTATGTCATGCATAATAGTTAATAATATTAATAATACATATTCATATTGCCCTGTAATTCAAGTCCTCGTGAATGTTAACTATAACCAAAAACCAACATATAAAAAAAATGGACAGAACAGTATCAATAAACTGAGTACCATTAATTCATACTATACACATACACTTACACAAGTCACACTAATATACATATTATATGTTACTCTTACTTATTATTAACTTACAGTGTTTGAGAGTTACTTATTATGTTAGTATTTTATATTAATAACATGATTATACTGTGTATTGATAATAGTTAATGTTTATAATAAATAAGAAACTGATAATATTATTAGTCCACTCCATAATAACAAAAATAAAAAACAACTCAGAGAACCAAAGGCATTCTGTCGAATATATTATTAAATATTAATTATTATTACTGATTTTATTATTGTAGGCATAAATACAACTACTACTTGCAAGTTAAATAATAAAATAATAAAGATAACCTTAGGGTCATTGTACTACTTACAAAGACAAATCAACGCAGGTAATGGACACTTTATTTCCAAATTCTTACCAGCCACCGCATTCATACCTCATCAATATTAATGCCATATTATTATGCAATCGTATATAGACCAAACCAACATATGTATTAAGTACGGTATACGGACATTTGCTACTCGGACATTTGCATCCCGGAGATTTGCTACTCGGACATTTGCATCCCGGACATTTGCTACCAATATGGAAACCTGAGACATTTGCTACCCAAACACAAAATAGTAATTAACTAAACAGCCGTACAAAGGATATTCATATAAACTTACTTGCATGCTATTAATTATTCAGGGCGCAGTTATGCTACTCTTTCGCATCACTTGTATCAAGCGCTTGAATGCATTTAATATTTTGGCCTTAGATAGCAAATGTCCTAGGTTTAGTAGTGGGCAGCAAATGTTCAGGTAGCAAATGTCCTGGTAGCAAATGTTCAAGTAGCAAATGTCCGGGTAGCAAATGTTCAGGTAGTAAAATTGTCCAGGCAGCAAATTTGTTTGTTTGTGAGCTTTATTCAAGTTTCAAATTATACAGTTCAAACTTTTTTAGTTAGCACTGAATTCCAATAACAGACACAGTATTCGGATACATTATATCAAGTCCAGTATTTTAAAAACACATCCAATTACGCAAATATGGTTACAAACAGAATCAAAAAATTTTAAACTATGAATTAAGGAGGTGTATACATAGAGAAGTATCTACATTTTCTACTCGATATAAAATAAGAACTTAATTCTATCTTAAACTCAGCTAAAGAAAGATCAGTATCAGCAAAATTGTCCGGGCAGCAAATGTTCAGGTAGCAAATGTCCTGGTAGCAAATGCTCAAGTAGCAAATGTCCGGGTAGCAAATGTTCAGGTAGCAAAAATGTCCGGGTAACAAATGTTCAGGTGGAAAATTTCAGGGTAGCAAATGCCTGGGTAGCAAATGTCTGGGTGCAAATGCTCAGGTAGCAAATGTCCGGGTAGCAAATTTTCAGGTAGAAAATGTTAAGGTAGCAAATGTCCGGGTAGCAAATGTCAGTGTAGCAAATATCCTACAACCGTTAAGAACCTATTTATTATTTCGTTGCTGTTTTTCAAATGCGAATCCGGCTCGTTACATGAATATGAAATTCTCGCGTGACCATGACCACCTATTGTTAGCGAGTATACGAATGACAAAAAAAAAACACAGTAATAACATAGTACATACGCATTGTTGTCCTTCTTGTAAATACTAACGATTTATTTTCAATTAATTATTGCAAGAAATGATATATAGCTTCTTGCTATATTAAAATTTCATTTGATAAATACAATTTTTGAGGTAAAGTAACACTTTAATCCCTAAGTACGTAACAATATAAAATACATTAACAAGAATAGGAATTTAGAAGAAACCTTAAAATAATAGCTATAGAGGCAGTTTCGATTTTCATTATAAACGTCGAATCGAATGTCAGTCATGCATTTTTGTATAGTCCTATTGCGTCAAACCACCCGTATTTCTATTTCTATAACCTCCTGAACAACCAAAAATAATGGACACTAAAAATAGTACCTGTTAACTGATCTGATAGAAGGCATTATTGTTATGTGTTGTTTAAAGCCATTCAAAATAATTGAATACATACATATAGGTACTACGATGTACTTACATTAAAATATGAAATACACATAATATGCCGAAAGGAGTTTTTAACGAAGGAGGATAATAGGGGAACATCTTATCTACCAGTCATATTTTTTTTTAATAAAATCAGAAAAAGCGCTGGATACGGTAAAATTAATAAATTCAGTTGTACAAACCTAGAGATAGCAATAGAGAAACATTTTGTTATTAATCACCCGGAGCTGAAGTGAATTATTAATTGAGTACAAAATTTGATATAGCCTCCTGCACTGTGGGCTGATACCAATGAGAGCTATTGACAAAATATTACTTTTGTTGTATTCCGCAATTTTTGAAATTATTGTAGCAAAGTACGGATTCTGAGTTTGATTTAAATTTCATATCCAGTCACGTTTTTTAATGTAATAAGCCATTTAATTCATAACAAAATCAAAAACCTAGTAGATCAGGTTGTTCGTTAAATCATTTTGAACTTAATTTTTCCTGTTTAGCTTTGGTCGCACGGCGCTATTAATAGTGTTTATCATTATCGCTATGTGGAAACATAGTTGCATTACTTACATGAATATGCTACTTCCATAATCATATAACTAGCGTGCACTCGATATTCCAGTGTTATTCATCTGCACTCATAACTTAATGATTGGAGTTATTGCAAAGTTGTGTGAGCCAATTAGTAATACATACATAGTGAACAGTGAGTATATAGTACTACAAACCTAAAAATATAGTACTGCTTTAATATTGACACCTCATATAATATTACAGTAATGACTCAGAATGTAATTACCTACATAGAACAAACAATCGTAAAACATTTTATGAGTTATGCGTCTATTCACAAAAAAACAACGTGGAATAAAAACTATACAAATTTCTTGTTTGATATCATACTAATAATGGCCAGCGATTCAACGAGTTTAAGTTCATCAAGCTGAATACTGACTGCAAACATAATAATATATAGCAACAGTTTGCATCACTAGCATTAAGTATACAGATGCCAGTTTTTTCAGCAAGAGCCACGGAGTGATTCAAACAATATTTTCGTAACATTAACTTCACAGGACAAATTACAAAAGTTATTGACAATTAATATAGGTAATCAGAACAGTAAATATCGTTACAAATACTATATATTTGATAAAAAATTGTTTAAAAATTGTTAAAAATCTATCTACCTTAGATTGCGCTCCATTTACTGTACACTTATAATTTACAAGTTTACTCACAATACATATAGTTAAAACCAAGACTAAGGAGTAGAGTTTTTTAGTTTCTCAATTAATAGTTTGCAATTCATTCTCAAAGGCAATTCAGATATCAAGACTTTTAAGTTGGTATTACAGTGGACTCTCGATATAGTGGCTTTTCACAGGAGCTGAAAATTTTGGCCACTATAAAGTTAGGCCACTAATCATATAGTGGCCGAAAGCCACTACTCGTATAATGGCTGGCGGCCACTACTCATATAATGACAAATGGCCACTACTTGTATAACAGTAAGGTGAAACACCCACTAGAAGTACAAAATTTCTTTTAATGAATACTTACTTACGTTGATTTTTACAACTGAGTTGCACGTGTAATGCCATGCTGAACAATACATATTAGTTTTGCCGTCAGCCTTGAGTATGAATATTTGTGCCGCGGAAATTGTACCTGCAGTGAGGTGACATAGGTGGAGTGTATGGATCCTAAAATTCGATGGCCACTATAAAGGCAACGATATGCTTGGGAGTGTGGCTTAGCGGACGAATTTTAGCCACCACTACATCGAGGTTGCCACTAAATCGAAAGCCACTATACCGGCATATTTTACTATAGAAAGCATAGGGATTTTGACGGGAATTTTTAAATTCCCCACTACATCGAGGTTGCCACTATAGGGGTAGCCACTAAAACGAGAGTCCACTGTACTATACCATTTTAAAAAATGGAATCATGATTTGAAGCTGAAAACCCAACGAGACGAGAAAACAATTTGAGGAACATGCACTACTCTAAATGTTTCACAAATATGATGGTATACATATTATTATTGATACGGGAAATCGTTCGAGTGTTTGGCTCCAGTCCTGCAAACTACGACCCAATTCACAAGCAGCTTGACAATGTCTATACCAAATAGTATTTTGCCTCAAGCAATTCAAATACCAATTAACTGTGAATTCGTCATACTAAATACAAGCATATATTTTGGTTCTTTACCTTTGGTTCATAAAAGTGATTTCGCTAGTGTATGGATGTTTTCGAAATTTAAAAAAAAGTAATCAACCGGGGACTTTATAAAGTAATAAAATACAAGACATTGTCATCTAATCCCCCTTCCTCGGACTTGATGACAACGGACTGGTCAGCAATGGTATACACTAAATTACTCTGCTCCTCAACTCCTTCTCCTATCTTTAATTCCTGGTTCTCATTTACGTACTCACATTCAGCCACATTATGCATCTGAATCTCTCCAGCTATTTTATTTGTACTATCAAAGTTGCAGTCAAGACCGACTAACATAGTTTCATCCGGCACACCCTGAATGGGGGCATACACTACAGAAGATAGGGTCAGAGCTTCGTCCGACGGCTCAGGTTTAATGTTCACTATCTCATACTGAACTGGAACGTTGGAGGACGACGATGACAGTGAGTTGGATGATACAGGTATTATTGCTTGCTCCTGTCGTTTGGGTCTCTCCTTCGATCGCGGAACCTGAAAAGTGTAAATTAAGCAATTTAAATCATGCAAGTACTCCGAAGGCTTATCGTTAGTTTTATAGTTCCTAAGAATATTATTAGCGTGGATTGTACATTTAAAAAAAATAGCTTACATTTGGTCGAATATGCATTCCTTTTATGAGGTAGTCAAATGAATTAGCATTACGCTTCGCTACCGCGTCGCCAAACATATGATGCACCATCCCATTATTCACAGTGACCGTTTGAGGAAAATACTCTGGCGTTTCTACAGATCAGAAATTCATGTCAAGTTATAATCAAATTGAAGGTGTACAGTTGATAACAACCAACTAAAAATTACTGAGAACACTTAATAATCCTCTCACAAGTTGGATTCGAAACAGAGAACTCTCAAAACACTTTTACAGGAGGATCTCAGTGATATACCGGATTTCCCAAACACGCTTTTATGTGCTTACTCAGATCAGGATCCAGTGGCTTCAGTCCTTCATCTTCATCAGTATTCTTCACTTCTGTCACCATGGTCAAATGTCTAAAGAAAACTTTTGCCAAAGCTGTACTCTGGATCCTTCGTCCTAAGATAAAGTAAATATAATTTAATAAAGAACGTTTCAATACTAGAAAATACTAAATACAGGCATTACCTACTTCCGATTTCAGTAGTTTGTGCAAACAATAACAATTCATTTTACACAGTACACTTATCTATCCTTCTTCATGCAGAGCTAATTTATAGTACGAAACCTGGAGTTGAACCATATCATCCAGAACTACATATAACCAATAATTAATGAAACTTTTAACATGATATTTACCTGGATATGCAAAAAATTTTCCAACACCTCCGTATGTCAAATAATGCATAGCTTTCTTAGTAGCAGGTGCCAGGTCAATTTTACCAACTATGTCTGATGTGTTCTGGAGTTGATTTTTAAATTCTGAATTTGGAATTGCTTTTAGGGAATCAATGACAAGTCTCCTTTTCTTTCTCGGCACCGGATCTACATTGATATGGAATATCGGAGTTAATACTCTTCACTATTTACACATACATATACATGACATAGTTATAGTAGTCCTCCTTCCGAATATTGGGATTTTCCACAATCTTATCGACATTTCAATTTCAGTGTTCAAACGAATATTCCCGAGTCATATAATTGTACAATAAAATGTATTTTACAACTGCAGTTAAGTAATCATCGTAAACGTAAAAAAAAATACAACTCTACAGTATGATATGAGATTTTAATCAACTATGTAAAATAAAATCCCATTGACTTTGACTCTTGCTTTGTGTTTTTTGAGCATCCCGCACAAATTAAATTCCAGAGATTCGATCGCAACATGTCAATCATGTAATAAATTGATGAGGCCAGGAAAGTTAAGACTGATGAATTAACTAAATCAATAAGAATAATGTAAGGCTAATAGGGACACATACCTCCCATCGTATCCAATGTTATAATATCGTTTTTGGAATTGTTCTTGTCACCGATACAGTTGAATTCTAGGTCACCAAATAATGATTTAACTTTTGACTCCGTCTATCGTCGTAGGCTTGAAAGCTATGCCTTCATCTCCGTACCTCAGACTCACAATTTAGAATGACGAGAGGAAAGGCGAAGGCTTAAAGCTCACATCCTCCAAATGATCCTACAGTCTACTACAGCAATAAAGGGAAGACGAAGACGAGACAGGCGTTCTTCCCAAAAGCCTGGCTCTCAACGCGGTAAATTCCAATTTCAAATTTCAATGTTACTTCAAGAGCCAATAGCAGTCGCCGGTAATCAAATGGTAATCTCCTGGTATAGGTTACCATATTGTTACGCGAATAACGCATTGTTTCACATTGAAAGAATACAACTTCATTTACACACGCTAACTATATTATGAGACTGTAGTAATCCTGGTCCTGGTTACCTTTAAAGGCATTACATGTGTAGTTTTACCAAATATTATTTTATCAGCTAGCCACGGTCCTAATAACAGTGCGCCCAGTAATATTCTTCAGTAATTTATATTGTATTTTATTATTTTTGGTACAAGAAAATGTGCAGTGCAAGAACTAACTATTACGCAAAGTAGGTATGTTCTATTAATTAACACCCACAAAAAATAATCATGCCCGTGCATAAACGAACACTCAGTGCTCATAATTATCTTGATACATCGATAAAAGTATTATACTTACGTGACTGTCAACTGTTTTGTGCATGGGGTACAAAGAGTCACAGTTGGCTGTGTATTTCCAGTGTAGACTGTAGAGAGGGGGTTATTCTGTGTCGTGTTAGTTACTTTGTTGCAAC
Organism: Dicyrtomina minuta; assembly: GCA_949802685.1. Lineage (NCBI taxonomy): Eukaryota > Metazoa > Arthropoda > Collembola > Symphypleona > Dicyrtomidae > Dicyrtomina > Dicyrtomina minuta. The sequence continues at coordinate 19,536,060 of OX461809.1, read as the reverse complement.
ACCTTTACGTTTTCGCAATCCATATCTTCGCCCAATCTTTCCTATTAAACCTCCAGTCCCCTAAAATATGAAATACATGTTACTCGTAGTACCCGCTTTTGTTGCATTAGGTCCCACGTAGTAAGGTATTCCAATTACACGTACTTAAAATAGTAAAATAAAATAGATTTTTTTATTCACCCAAGGAACAAAAGTGTTGAATTTGCTTATGATTTTGTAGCACTTCTTGCCACTTTCATTTATTGGTCGACGGGTCCAATGCAATATAATGTAATCAAAAGAAGTCGTAACATACATTAGAATCAGCGATCGGTGCTAGAAATTTTATTTTAGTCTTCAATTTCTTTTGCACTATGGTCTGGGTTTGTCATGTTGTTGTTATACCATTATTCGCGTTTTCCAAGTTTTCCAACACATGGTTAACATGAACCATATTTTTGTGATAACTGTCAACCTTCATCATTATACATTCCACGTAGTACTTGTACTTACTAATATTTTGGGTTATTACATTAGTAGTTAACACATGTCATTTTATTTGTAGGGCACGCTATGTTAAGCAAATGTTGTAGGAAAGTGGAAGCAGGCAAATAAAAGCGCTCATGTACCTACTAGGTATACGTATATACACTGTGTCTCAATGAAATAGGACTACCCCTCTTTTCCGGTCTAACGTCCCCCCACGTGGGGTAACGAGGGCGAGATAATTAGTTTTAGGTAACACTAGACTATTAGGTATATAAAAACTTTGGTTGACCTCCAGGAGTCACTTGGTTCTGACGCAATAAATTAAATCCGAAAAACAGGTGTCTCAATGAAATAGGACCAGTTCACTGTTTCCTCGATTCAAACCCTGATATCTGATGAATGCGTAAATGCAAAAATTTGAAATTTGATGCACACACTATCCAATATAGTAGTCATAAATACAAGCATTCACTTTTGTCACAGTATCACTACAACTCTGGTAGCAGGGGAGAATACAAGTTGACCTCAGGTGACATTCTTACACTATAGAGTTTATGGGAAGGGAGTGACTCGTTTCACTAAATCGTCGCTCAAAGGCGTAAATCTTAACGGATTCCGTCAGGATGACATGGGACATAAACGCTGAAAAATTCTCTACACATTCATATAAAATTTACATAATGGGTCACTCGAGGTCACTGTACAACCCCAAGCGAATGAATGCCGCGTTTTTCCTACTCCGCCTGCATACCTTATACTTTTCACAAGCGTTACCCTCCGTTCGTGACTGTTCGTACAGTGACCTCATATGTGAATGTTATATGACTTTGTAGAGAATTTTTCAGCGTTTATGTTCCATGTCATTCTGTCGGAATCCGTTGAGATTTACGCCTTTGAGCGACGATTTAGTGAAACGAGTTACTCCCTTTCCATATAAACTCTATAGTGTAAGAATGTCACCTGAGGTCAACTCGGTTTCTCCCCTGCCACCAGAGCTGTAGTGACACTGTGACAAAAGTGAATGCTTGTACTTATGACTACTATATTGGATAGTGTGTGCATCAAATTTTTGCATTTGCGCATTCATAAGATACCAGGGCTTGAATCGAGGAAACCGTGGAATGATCCTATTTCATTGAGACATCTGTTTTTCGGATTTAATTTATTGCGTCAGAACCAAGTGACCCCTGGAGGTCAACTAAAGTTTTTATATACCTACTAGTTAAGTGTTACCTAAACATAATTATCTCGCCCTCGTTACCCCGCGTGGGGGGAAGTTAGACTGGAAAAAGGGGGTGGTCCTATTCCATTGAGACACAGTGTATACGTAGACGTTTAACTAAACGTGCATGGTGTACAACTATGTGCCCTGAAAAACTGAGCATAGACAGATTTTTAGGGCCCTTAGAACTAACTGCAATTATGTTTTCCATCGAAACAAGAGTAGGCTTTGAAATAGAAAGAAAATCTAACACATCCATTTTTAATATTTAGTCCTTGCTCGGGCTAGCAGTAATAAAGCTGGATGGGTATATTTTTATCTGTAGCTATGCGTATAATAATAAACTTCATCTGATTTTTGTTTCCGTATCCCAGACCAGTGTTTGACGGTATATAGCCGTAATTTTTTTAACTTGGTATTTTGTTACTAAAAATGAGCGGTTGCTGAATCGTAACTTATGATATGCTTTTATGGTATAATGAACGACCCACGTATAAAAAAAATATGTCTGTTTACTTAATCTGTACCAAACATCATGTGGATCGTTAACCGCTATACAGCGTGCACAATGCACACGAGAATATATGATTCAATGTCTAATTAGCAATTGAAAGATTTCCAAAGGTGATCTCAAATTTTTATTATAATACATTGTAATGACTTGATTGAATCAAATGATCTCCATCAGACAAAATTGTTGCAACATAGTTAGCAATCCACACCGGCAGATCGTAGCTGTAACCTCTAAATTGGAGGCTTGGAGGGAATAATTTCCTATCGTTGCGATTGCATTTTGTACTAATAATAATAATACTCATGTAAATAGCTTTGTAATTAAATAATAACATTTAATTCTAGTATGTTTCTTTACCAAGCAAACTCAGTTCTTAGTGCATTGAAATTAGACATATTTTAGGAGGAAAGAACCAAGAACGAAAGCGTGTCCATCATAATTGACCTCAGTTGCGATGAGATTCGCACCAACATACAGAATATTATACTTATTTAAATAAAGTATGGAGTAAATATAAATTTTTTCACATATTACACAAACAATGCTTCACATCTTTTATATATAGATTGTACATTGGTCGTTGTCGTTATATAAACGTAATGCTTGTACTTATGTACTGCTCGTAGAAATAACTTATTTTTATATGATAACAAATAAAAATAATTATATATACTACTACATACTACACTATTTAATTAATACATGTAGACATACAGGATATCCTATGTTAAACATTAATTTAAACAGGTGAGTAACTGTCGCTTCCCATTCTGTATGTATACGAATAAAAGCAGCCTCTCCTGTTGGACGGAATACGTATTGATTAAGGGGCGGCTGCCGTAAAAATATACATGGAATTTTAAGAGTTAAGACCAAAATAAGCCTGCTCTTAATGATTCTTGCCATGAATTACACTCGTGATTTTCTTTCTTTTATATACAATATGGACTTATAACTTGTTGCAATTCCAATTTGCAATCATTAAGTGCTTGGTAACTAAGTAGGTAGAGGTGTACACAAAAAGAATTTAGTAAAACTGTCGGAATTTGATGAAATTTAACTACGTAATGATGTGTCTTATATTAGACGTGTTTGCTATCTATAGTAATTATTTGAAGTGTAAAGAGTTACTCGTGAAGTCGTAATCATACAGAAAACGACGAAAGCATTTAAAATTATATAGCATAATATATTACGTCTTATATTTGTATGTGTTGATACATTTTTACATATGGTACATAATTTCTTGGTGTCTATAACATGTAGGTAATTAGCTGTAAATTGTAGGATAACACAGTAAAGGTAAGAAAGTCCTTAGAAGCTTAGACGTATGTATGTACATAATACAACTGTAACCAAATGCCCAAAGGCAAGATAATAGTTCACAATATGACAATATACAAGTAAAATAAATAATGAGGTCAGTGTACTCTTAAGGAACGTAATGACACGCAAGCTTAACTTATTTTGTGATGAGAAACAATAATCCTAAAATCTAGGTTAAAAAATTATAGAATGAATGGATGACTAGATTGGTGGATTGTTTTGCTGTTTTAGAACTGGTGTCATCCTCATCATCCCAATCCAAATTAATCCGACAGAGGTGGAAAGTGGAAACATAATTATGTAAAGTATATGTAGTTGTAGTTTACATTGACGACGGCTCTTCTACTTGAGAAGACTTGACAAAGTGTTAAAAATAAATACTAACTAATTCGAACCGTAAAAATGTGCAATAATTTTCAATTCCGTTTAAAGATTCCCTTCATTATGGGAAGTGGAAAGGGGCACAGTCAGCATTAAGTAGTACCCCTCGGTGTCTTGTGAAAGCCGGGCCTATAAAGAAATGTTAAATTAGCTAAATACATATTTTTCCAGTGAACAGAGCATCTCGTAATATTTCCCACTGGTTTAATACAACGAGGGGGTTTGCTATGTATATCGTAAAATTCCCAAAATAAATGTTCGAGGTTTTCTGGACTGAAAATAAATTCACTGTTTCCGTGTCGTTCCATCTCTACAATGGAGAAATAAATGTACTATATAAATACTTACCAATGATATTGACACGAGGGCAGCATCGCTTTTTCATGCATTGAAGGTGCTCTTGTATTCTCCACGCATATTCAGAATTGACAGTTGGAGGTCTTTAAGTATTTAAAATTAACATATGAAATACTTTAAAAAATTCTTGGCAGGGATTTGAATCAAATTTTGTACTGATATATTAATGTGAAAGAAAGTAACTAAAATTACCTGCAAAATCGGTACTCCGGCAACCCTATGTGAGAAAATATACAGCAGTTAAGTGTGATAATTGTACTCATATTATATATTTAACCCCATCATAGGTAACTGCAGGGGTTTATTGTTAAACTTTCCTTCAAGGCCTAATTAAATCGAATTTAATTTAGAAATCTTAGAAATGTATCAAAACCAATATTTAAAAATTACCCGAATTCCAGCGATTTTTTAAGTAACCAGCCGCACCTCCTCCTTCATGGCTTAAGCCTGTTTCCATAAAAAATATAGATTTAATAACTCGTAATTTTGGAAGTAACAATTCTGTTGTTTAAAATATTATTTAAATTTAAACCAATAATATCAATCCATAAGTTAACGACAACAGTACAATTACTTTCTTAGGAAAAAATAACTCACAATAAAGCTAATTACATACTGACGCACTACACAGTATCACCAGCCAATAGTGTATTCAACTCTTTACCCGAACCAGTGATAGAATATATTGGAGCCGGTGCGTGATGATTTTGCACTACTTGGATTAAAAAAACTGGCTCAACTAAAAATCAGTTGGAAAACAGTTCTCTAGTGTAGATGGTACAAAATTAACTAAAGATCGACACCAAACGCGGATTAAGGACGCCGGGATTATTTATGACTAAATAAGAAGGGGGTGAAAACGATACAAATAGGAATTGGATTTGAAAGAAGAGAAGCAGTTGGAAGAGAGTAGCAGTTGTAGCAGGAAAAGTGAGAATAATATCTCCTCTCCCCATAATAACAGGTGAAAACCACAGGCAAGCAGACAGTCAATACTGATACATGGAGACAGGTGCGCCGGGCATGACGCTCTTTTTTTTTATTGTGACATTCATCTCTATAGAAACTAATGAGAGACAACATGTGAATATAATATTTCATGTAAAATTCAACTTGTTCCAAGTTCCAAGGTTTTTGCTGGATGCATTGATTCTTATTATATATCTTATTACCTACCGTCACTTCAATCTTAATAATCCTTTCATCGTAAGTATACTCAAACTCTGACTATATTTATCTCTATTAATCCACCAAAATCCCTCTTTGACTTTTGATTTTCTAAGCACTCCTAATTTCGTTACAATTAATGAGCCCAGAACTATATAATTTATGGTGAGACTTACAAATGTCTATAATTTTCAATTTGTATCCAATTCAGACTAACATAAAGAAAGAATATTTTGTAATGATAATTAAAAAATCGTCTAGTGATCCTTTGAATACAATTTAGACTATTCTTTTATTCTATTTTCACTAGAGATTAAATCCAGTTCTGTATAGTATATAGAAGTGTTTTCTTGGAAAATATTTCAGAATAATTCATTTCGTAGAAAACAAACGACACAGAGCAGTTCACTGTTCTGGGGTTCTATACTATATAGGACACAAATATGGGATTTTATAATTTTTATTATTAATGACAAAACATCCAGTGTGATACACGTAGGCTGATGTACTGATGTCCACAAAAAGACATTAACTTCCCTTTATATTATTATATCCATCCACCGTTCACCGTAGAAACTGCGGCAATAGGAGGAACATATAGTGTATATTTGATTCAGTATTATAAATTGTGACAGAGCTTACATCTCGAGCATATTACAGTCCAACGATTTCATTAACTTTTGAAAGTAGCATATTAAATTTTCTGGATGACTTACTAGTTACCTACCTAGGCCTAGGTAGTTCAGGGAAAGTGTGTGGAATGAGACTGCGAAGGCCTGAAGGAAAACCAAGCGCTGTGCAATATAAATTCTCTAGCCTACTGTTTAATTAGTAGAACTCTTCCTACATTCGATCCAAGAATACGCAATAATAATACGCAGGTAAGTAATTTACAAGTTCCTGGTCTAGAAAATCATCCAGAGCCAGTATTCATGCTAACATCTAATTACACGTCTACGAAAGTGAATTTTTAATAAATTCCTTGTCTCTCAATGTATATTAATATTACTTCATATTTATAATGAAACCTACCTACCTACCTACATTATCTTTTAAGTCTTCTCTTCACTTTCACCTATTCAAAGTCAAACTCAAATGCTTCGCGTATGGAGACATTATTAGACACAACTAAAACTATTTCCACATCAATTGACAACTTTTGCAGCACTATAATAACGGAAACAATGTTACGAACAAACCATGTGCATGGATGCGGGATCGGGAAGGAGTCTTACGTACTGTTCAACATTATAAGGCAAATGCAGACCTATCCATGTAATTAATTATCTACGCTGTATACACGTATTATTCATTGTGCAATGTGCGGCTATAAAGAAATACAATGAAAAATATCAATTTTTCCAATTTACCACTTTCAGTCTCAAACTATGTCACTTGATTAATTTAATTTGGAAGGCAATTAATTTACTCGACATGCATTTCTAGGAATTCGATATCAAACAGCAGCTTTGATAAATTCTACATCTACACAACGTATTTCATTCACATACAGTTAATACTTGTTGAAATTTAAATGTGGAATAACCGTTCATTGCTTGGAGTTATTTTTCTACAAATAAAATTACATGTAATATTAATATCTAAAAATGCAATGCTGGATTTTACTGTTTGGATTCTTGAATTACATGGTCTTAATGAGTCGGTACCTACTAGTACTAGTGTGTGCAGTGACCCTGATAGACACACTAATAGCTATTAATTCCAGGGCCGTGTTTGAGTGACGACCTATATGCAACTCAAAGGTGAATCTTGTTGATTTTCAATTAACAAGACAATGACATAATGATTATCCACCAGAACCAGAACCAAAACCAGACCAACACCAACTTTGATTTCAGGATGGAAAAGTATGATTACTGGGTATAAAGCCAAACCACTGTAGTATGGATTCTCACCGCACCGGCATCATCACATCACGCTAAATTAAGGCAAATTATTTCCAACTCCAGCTAGGCTCCATACATCATTGAATGAAACTGACAAACTACTCAAACACCCTTTGCCTTTGTTACCAGTACATATATTGATATACTTAATTGCTATTTTCATATACCGGGTAAAAGGGAATCAATATAATATAGTGCCTCACTCACCGGAAAAACCCGCTACGTACAACACGCTGCGTATTCATCCACTAATAGGAAAAGCAATTATACCTTCCCTTTCTACTTCTCCTCCGTCTCCCTCCATCCGATCCGTTCATGACTCCACCAGCTCAAAGGAAATTCAAATTCAAGTGAGCATTTATACAAGAATTATTAGGATCTCATGTCTGAATCATTTGGCTAAAATTACGAATTACGAAAATGACGATTGCCTAATATGTAGTGAAGATCATTATGTGGTCTTCGCGTCCTGGCTGCCTCTCTCTCTTGCCTGCCTGGGTAGTACATATTACATAATAATAAAAGGCTGACGAGATACATTACGAAAGTTAAGGAAACCTACCTACAACCTACCTACTACAACTCAACTAAGGGACTTGGACATGTCGATTCGGACTGAAAACAATCTTACAAATTATGAGAGGAAGAATATATGGATTCGTGGAATGCAGGTGGTACAGGATCTATTCCATAATTCCAGGGAGGCAGGGGAGAGTAAAGAGCTCCAGGAGGCAGGTTGTTAATGCAATGGTAATGGTAATGCAGAATTACACACACATGGGCTATCATTACGTCGAATACATGGGTTGTTACGGTCATGGAATGGAGAAGGAGGGAGAGATGAAGTGAAGCGTTCCCTTTTTACGATTACGACATCCTACATGTCATGGTCCACTCGTAGTCTGGGTAACGTGAGACCGAGTCTAATCAAACGTCCAAGAGAGACGCACATCCTCAATCCAAGCCACCCACCAGACCAGCTAATCATCTCAGTTTGACAACTTGGATTTGGATTTCTGTTTTTTTTTGGTATTATTATTGCAGGAAGGCTATGGTCACACACATCTTATTTATTTCTCCTTTTTTTTATTTCTTGCATGGAAATAGTATCCTTAATATGCTGATACATCTCTTAGGTACGTAGGTAGGTACCGTATATCCTATAATAGTACGCCCCGCGTACTATCCAAATTTGGACCTCTCAGACCCGCGTACTATTACAGACCCGCGTATTATTACAGACCCGCGTACTAAATAAAATGTTGAAATTCCCAGTTTATGAAAAATATTTTATCCAGCCATCACCTTGCAAACAACAAGATTATCAAATCTGATATGTTACTTACCAATAGATTTTAACAAAACAAGTTAGATAAGATAATTTACATACATGACTTTTGGAAAATACACAATGGCTTCAAACTATTTGTGTTAAAGTTTTAAATATTTAAGCTACACATGTATTAAAATTTCCAGTTACAAAATCTAACTTTCAAAATTTCTAAATTTTTTATGTGCAAATATTTAAAAAAATTTTAATGCTTAGGGCACAAATTTTATAAATTTTGCAGATTTCGTTTAGATAATGCATTATTCATATTCACTTTACACAAAGTTCCTATAACTATTGTATTCATTGCACTATGTTATACAGACAATTTTAAAACAACATACTTTTTTAAATAGTAAGTTAAGTACCTACCTAAGTATGCTTGCAAAAAATTATGGATTTTGACATAGGCCCATACAATAGTCTAGGCATGGTCCATAAATGATGTCATCGTTTAGGTAGGTCCCTCAATTCAGGAAAAGGTGACTTAAATGACACAGTGGGTCCCTCAAACGGGCTTGGATGATGTCATCCGATGTTTCCGTAGATTAAATTTATATTTGCAACAAACATGCATTTTGAATCCAAAAATAGGTATGCACAACTTGTTTAAATTGTGCATAAAGGCCATTTTAACATATATTTCAAAAACAAAATTTAAAATTCCGAAATATTTTTTTTCTTTCGATTTAAAGGATCATACCCCTTCAAAATTTCGAAACAAATTTCAATGTTTTAAATTTTATTTGTTTTTGAAGTCAGAATATTTTAAAATGGTTCATTATACATAATTTTAAAAAATTGTGCGTAAATTATTTTTAAAAGAATAAAATTAGTATTAAAAAATCATTTTCAGGCATTTTTCGGTTTTTCTAAAAAGTATTTTTTTGAATAAAATACTTATTCTTGTTAAGCAATTCAAATTTTTATGCACGCTCTTTTTACAAAACAAATTTATCGAAAATCTCTCTAACGGCATGGCGGATGACGCTCGTGGGCCATTTGTTCCGAAAGATTCTAACAGGCTATAAAAGCCAAGTTTATTATTTGAATAAACCGAGCAATATACCAAAATAAAGACAATTTCTGGGAAATTTGTTTGACACTTCATTTATTTAAATCAGTTAGGAAAACGTTACAAAATGGCCTAACTAACAAAAAGCACAGTTTTTAGATTTGTTTCGGCAATCCTAAAATTGTTTTTTAACAACTTTGATTTAAAATTAAAGGGTTAACAAATGCAGACTAGAAACTTTGGACTTCAAATATCCCAACAGAAAAAAACCTGGCAAACATTTTAAAATGTGAAAATTTTCAAAAAAATTTAGAAATTTTTAAATGTTTGCTAGGTTTTTTTTTGTTGGGATATTTATAGTCAAATGTTTATAGTCTGAATTGTTTTACGATTTAATTTTAAATGGAAGTTGTTAAATTTTTTTTAATTAAAACTTAATTTTAGGATTGACCAAAAAATCTAAAAACTATGATTTTTGTAACCCATTGTGTGCCATTTTGTAACTTATTTCTAACTGATTAAATAAATGAGGTGTCAAAAAAATCTCCCAGAAATTGACTTTATTTTGGTATATTATTTATTAAAATCAAATGATAAACTTATAATTTATAGCATGTTAGAATCTTTCGTAATAAATGGCCCACCCTGTATTAGTAAATATGACATAAGTGATGTCATACTAGGGGGTGGGTGGGTCTAAATCCCTAATATGACTTGAAATGAGATGGGGGTGGGTCGGTCCTAAAAAGCGTGAAATTTGAATGACATCATTTATGGACCATGCCTCATAGCTAATTGTGTGAAACTAATTAATCTGATGGCAATAAAAAACACAAAAACAGACCCGCGTACTATTACAGACCCGCGTACTAATCAAACTAAGGCCTCTCACACCCGCGTACTATTACAGACCCGCGTACTATTTCAGACCCGCGCACTATTATAGGATATACGGTACCTAGGTAGGTACCTGAGCTATCCATTCCGACACCACAGTAGGCTACGTACTACCTATGTAAAACTGGATAAGTAAGATTACTAAATTACTAGCAACAACCCAACCAACACTAGTTACATTGAAATCCAATCACTATTGCAGTTGTTGAAACTAACCAAAACTGTGTATTTTTGAAGTCAGCCTCACAAGTCAGCAAATTCAAACAAAATTAGACTTTATGAAACTGCGTAGCACAACTTTATTATCGTTAGAAATAAATGGAAACTGCAGAAACGTTTCCTTGTCCACCTGCACACACTACACACAATATTTCCTGCTAAATTCAAATTCCCTGCCCTCTTTCTTAAATTAAAATGTCATTATTCTATGATATGACTCTGACCATTGGAATTCGTGCTGTTAAAATTGAAACGACAATTTTGCAATCGGAAGCAGTATAAGTACCTAGTACTTACACTTCTAACTATTGTATACCTGGCCTATGAATATTTTTGCATATATCTTGAACTTATTTTAGAAATATACATAATAACATTGGATGTGTATGAAACATTAATCAGTGTGGGGAATTTTATATTTAATGTTCGTGTACAGATATTTGAACTTAAATCAGATATAGAACATGCCAAATTACCTTCAAACAAGAGCGCCTTCTGCATATCCGGAACACATTTCATTGGAGTCAATGGATTCTGCAATAGCCCAAAAAAACGTATGTAGGTGTAATAATATTAAAAAATGTATGCAGGTACCTAATTTTTTTAAATATTTTACTCGGCAAAATTGTAAAATGTAAAATGTATGCGGGTGTATTTTTTGCCTCGTCCACGGACAGATATCAGATTTCAGCACTTTTCTCTGTTAGTGAGACTGAGTCGTGGACGGTGGACGCCGGACGGGTAGCGACTAGCGAGGTTCAGACTGGTGGTGGAATGGCTTTCGTTCGCTGTTTTTTTTATTTTTGGTTACCGTCACCGTAGTAAAAGGAAATTAGAAGTGTGGATGCGTGCTCTGAAGTGTACTGATAGTGTGTATAGCGATGGATGTCGGAGTTTTTATTTAGAAAAAAAAATATATTATAGAGAGGATGAAATTAATGCTTGTCTACCTACCTGGACGCACTCGTCACAACAATCCGGGTTCTTGTATGCCTGCTCGTTCACACAGCAGAACGGTGCGGGAGAAGGATTGCCAGCGGGGCAGCAGGCTGGAGGGGAAGGCCATTTCATGGGTGGCACCTGACAATATCTGAAGTACTCATCCTAAGAAAGAAGTCAGTAGGAGAAAAAAGGCAAATGTAAGGTAAGGTAAGGTAGTAGGTAACTTTATCTGATATCTCCATCTGAACCTATAATATTAGTCTATATCCTAGATGCTTATACACATGCCATGTACCTACATTGGATTGGATGATATATCTCCATTATTTAGAAAGAAATAATATAGACTAGAGCTAATAAGTATATACTGACGACGACACTAGTGACTATAGTGTATTTATATAGTAATCTTATAGGAAACGTTAAGAAAGGAAAGAATGAATTTTTATTAAGATTGCTATTCGATTTTGATTTGGATTTCTCATATAAATAATACAAGCAGTATGTAGACACATATTATAATATCATCCATAATTACATCTAGTCTATATATGCATGTGGCTCAAATGGACTCATTTCATTTTTAGCTGGGCTAACGCTACCAATAATATAAATGCATTCTCTGTTCTGACTTACCTGGCTATCCATGAGTTTTCTTGACAGCCTATAAAATGCCAAAAAAAAGAAAGAAAGAAAGAAATTCAGAAGATAACAAATTTTCAAGTTTTCGAATGTTGATTGTTTACGTGTTTATCAATATAATATTTTCATGTACTTAGTATTAAGTATTTAGTTATATATGTACAAACACTGAATTAATCATTCGATGATGGGAAACTGCATGACAACACCTTTTCCCTTTTCCCAATCACCAATTTATTACAAGACATTTATTAGAAAGTGCATGCCGTACGTACATGCTTGTATACATGGAAGAAAGGTAAAAAGTAAAAGTACGAGAGAGGACACCCAATCTATCTATTCACAATAGAGACCACCATAAAGACTCGACGGAAGCCATGTGAACGGGAATTGTGAATCTACCTGCTAATAGTGTCTCAACTAAAATGTCGATCTTGTAATGGGAAAACTTGGACTTGGCCGGCTAGGATTTTGATGATCAAACTTATCCTTAGATTGCTTGCTAAAAAGTCGAGTTTCAAAGAAAGGTTTGCGGTAGGTTCATGGTTGCATCCCATGTACCGAATTTCCTATTTTAGACCACGGGGTGTACTATTCAAATTCCGACCTCCCAGACCCGTGTACTAATAAAGGCCCGTGTATTATTACAGACCCGCGTACTACCATATAAAACAATGTTAAATAGACCCGCGGACTATTCAAACTCATACCTCTCAGACCCGTGTACTAATACAGGCCCGTGTACAATTACGGACCCGTGGTCTAAAATAGGAAATACGGTAAGTAAGCATGCATGTATATATGTGCCACGTATAGATTGTCGTATAGACTATAGACATTTTGCATTGCAGAACATATTATTATTTGCCATACATCTATAGGCTCTGTTAGAAAGACTGAAAAAAGTAAGTTAGTAGTAACCCCTGTATTATTATTGTAAGACATTATCATGTCTCGAAATTTTTAACATTTTTTTTACACACAAGTACCTTACCTTGTACGTTACCGTTATCGTATCATGACCATATGGCTATATGACTATACGACATAAAAATCACACGAGTTACTTAAAAACTTTTCTAGGGATTTGGGATTTTACTGCCTGTGCTAATGGAAATGGAACCTGGGAATGGGGATGGTAATTTTAATGGTAATGGAGAAGAAACGTGCATAACAATATTTTCCCTTATAATAGGAATTATTCTAATGGGATTTCCTCACCAGTCCATCAGTCAGTCAACATCAATAGGTGTCCTCAATTTTTGAAATGCAGAGAGCTTTGGCTTGTTATTATTAGGTAATTACTAGATATAGCTCGCTCAGCTCTCAGCTTAGCATTATAAGCTTTTATTTCGAACACCTTATAAATCAAAGGCCTGCTTCAATTGCTACACAAGTCTCCGAGTTTTCTTATATTATTATAATCACTACTGATACCATCCAACTTTGGAACTTTCCAACTTTCAATTCCAACCCCCAGAAGCCCCCAACCAGGGCCGGACGAAAGAATTGCTTTCTGGCAGCAATTTGTTTCCATACAAAAACCACCATTTTAATTTTATTGGTGGTTTTCTTTGGTAAAGCAAAATGTTGTATTTACATGTTGTAGAGAAGTGTTAAATGTTTTATTTGCATGTTTTTGAAATGTACACAAAATTTTATTTGCATGTTTTTGCAATGTACACAATATTTTATTTGCATGTTTTTAAAATGTACAAAAAAATTTATTTTCATGTTTTTGAAAAGTCAAAATATTCAATTTACATATTTTTTAAAACTGCAAAATGTTCCATTTACATGTTTTTTGAAAAATCAAGCATCGGGGGCTGCCTGCGCTGCGCTGGCTGCATTACCCGGCCCTGCCCCCAACTAGCAAATATGTATAGGTATCTTGTATCTACACAGGGAAGTGTGTCTACATAGTACCTAGTTCAACTTTGCTATTTTTATTACGCTTCCATAAAGTAGGAATCTATATATCGTCCTAGAAAATCCCTTGACAGCATAAAAAAAAATATAAAAATGCTTGAGCTATAAAAAAAAGAAGATATCACGCGAAGACGGACAAAATTTAGTTACCTAAATGTAAATGTTAAACTGTAATGGAAAGCCTGCCTGCTGCCTGTATATATTATTATTCATTCGCGATGGACCTGGAGGTGGTTTGAAAAATCAAAAGAATCTATAGAGACCGAGAGACGGGAGAGTGGACCGCACGTGTTGTTATATGTTGCTTGTGGAACTCTTGTCCTGTGTTTTGCCTTTATTATAGAATTCAAAGAATTCGAATTCCTTTCTTTACATCCTATTTACGTCTTACTTCCTTCCTCCTACTCGCACTCACGTACTCATTGTCAGATCAATTTGTCTGACGGACAAGAAAGTGAAAGAGGCAGCGGAGTCGGAGTCACAGAGTATGTTCTAGTAATTTTATGTATAATAATAAATATACTTAACAGCAGTACGAGTTCTCCTCTCTATTGTTCCCTAACCTATTTTACTTTCCAATCAATTTGTGCGTCGTTGAGGTTGTTGCTATACGGATACTCCAAGGCGTCCAAGTTTTCCCTTCTTATTACTGAATTATTATGGAGCATGTAACTTACTATCTAGGCGCAGGGTACACATCAAGTCAAGCTTTAATAATCGCGAGACAAGAAAACGTAAAAGGGAAATGTCGAGACGGGTGCTTTGACGAATTAGATTCATTTACAAGCCCGTACGCTTTCAACTTCTATCTGCAATCCAAATACTCAATAGGTAAAAATATCTACCTACATTTGCGAATTTCTAAATTTTTTTTCGCGCCGCGTCGTGCATGCTCCTAATTAATTATTAATTAATAAAGGACTGAAGCTTTGTGTGTTTTTATTAATTATTGCCAGCTATTGTTGCAATAAAATTAAATTGGTGTAATACGGAAATACTACAGCCGGCAGTGTTTAAATTTATATTCCGCTCCTGGGAGCTCGTGTGAATTTATGAATGTGTGAAGAAAAATACGAACTTACTCCTGCTTGTTCCCACATATTGCTTGAACTCGACAACAAATAGGGTTCATGTTCTGGTTCCATATTTGCTCCTAAAAAAAGTAAAAATACACGCTCACTGACTCCGTAGTAATGAATTTTATTTTTGGACGTTTGAAGACTATACGCACTTTTTTGTACTGGACGATTGATTACTGAATCGGAAAGAAAATCACCTTGTTAAACTTGTACCATAGTTCCTGGGCCAACCCTTCTTTATTGACACAGTCTTTATGTTGATTCATTGAGATTGTGTCACACAAGCCTCGCGACATCTTGTCAGATATGTCTTATAGAAATTTTACTTGAAGGTTACGACGGTGGTAGTTGGTTTCTGTCGCTGTACCGTGAGTAATTATGGCTAAAATAATTACGTCGTTTTTACTCAATAATTTGGATGGTTGGTAAATGCTAATTGCCAATTATGACTAATATATTCATATGCTATGGATTGCAATCTATGTAATGCTATCGTGTTTTATAATTAAAACTAACTAGTGAGTTAATATAATAAAAGAATAAAGTAATACAGTTACGGTACGGTACGGTTCAGTTCCTACCTATAAAGTCTAGCTGTACTAAATCTAAATTCCTACAAGATTGTCCTTTCCTAATTTCCTAAGTTCCTACACTTCGTAACCTATAGTCTTTACTCTATGAATGCTTAAACTAGTCTGACAGAAAATCAAGAAACTTTTAGTAGATCATTCTAAAAGTTAAGGCGGCTAAAACTCATGCAGAGGTAGACGGTATGATTATCTTCTCGAGAATCATGTTGTGAAAAATGTAAAACATTGTAAATAATGGAAGCGTCATGATTATCGCCGCTCTGAGTCACTATATCAACAAGTAATAACTGGTTTAATTTGTCCGGCCATTTCCTTACCTTCATACGAAATATTTATACGCACCTGAAATGATACGCGGAACCTATTATAGACGCTCGTAGTGGTCTATATTGGGCTGTTTTAAGGAAACGTAAAAAGAATTAGCGCGTTGACAGGTGGGAAATATAATACACGATGTGACTATTATTCCACGTTCCATGAATGATTCTGAACACGGGCAATAATTTCCAAAAAGTATACGAGCAGTATATATTTTAGAGCCCATCCAATAGTTTGTATCATTACTGTGTAGACATATAAATTACTTCATTTATTCGTATACATACATAACACTTAATAATTTATTAAATAAACAATAAAATAACATACAAATATATATACATAAATATACATACGTAATAACCCTGACACAACTTTCAAATCAGTCAAAATCGAATAGAACAACAATTTTTTTATGATTAGCAAATAACTATAATAACGTAATATTTTATGCAGTAGCAACAAAATGCAGGAATGTTTTATGCATACATTTATATACATACTTACAAAAAATTCATATTAATCATAATTAATACAGGTACTTTGGCTTCTTCTTTGCAATATTACAGAAGCATTGCGATTCGTACTATCTCCAAGATTATAATCTGCATAATTAAATAGTACAAGTACACACGAGTAAAAATGTATCCTAAATTAAATATCTAATATTATACACTATGTCGATGAATGCTACTTACGTCAGCGATAGCAAAATTAGTTTGGACTAGAGCCGGAAAGATTAAGCAACAAACGAAAATTACAAAATTAATCTTAATTTTCTTCTTCTCTCCAAAATTGGATATAAAAGATTGCTAGCATCTTGAATCTCAACCATATGCATCAAAGCGAAGGTGCAATGATTGAGATAACTATATAGAGAAACAGTTTTTTATTCAAAATGTCTACTATATTTAATTGTTGTGAAAATTCCGAACATGGTGAAGAGATAAAATTGAAGTAGCTAATAAGAGAATATAAAAACAGGGTAACTCTTCTCCGTTGTTGTCATTATAGTAAATAGAAAAATAGTTCCGTCATCCAGAATCACAAAAGCATGCATAGTTTAGATTCATCCAATGCACTGGCTCCAAAACGAGCTTACGCATAAATTGTCAGTACAAAGGTGCACGGCGTATCATCATTGTCCACGGTTCAAAGAGCACGGCCTTGTGAGCATCTGTGCATTCGCTCTATATTCAAAGAAAGCAAATGTAATTATTAAGTAGGTTATCACTCAATATAATCTCGTGTGGTGCAACTGCATAGCTGTCAAAACAATTAAGTGCACCTAACAATAATTAAATAAATTAAAAGAGCCAAGCGAAGCTCGTAATTTTGACATATACTTTATAGATAGCGCGTTATAATTATTATTATAAATGCGAAAGCGTTTGGGTAAAGGGATGTTACTCACCTAATCCATTTATTTGCCACTGAAAATTTCAAACAAAAATAAACATATGTTATTAAAAGTTGTAAATGTTGTTCGTGATAGGATTTCATTAGGAAATTTTATTACACATCGATTCCCTTAATGTCACTAAAATATCTTAAAAAATGAAAACAGAATTTCTTAGAATTACCCCATTTATTCCCGTACAATACAGGACAACCACCATGCAATGACAAAGGATCTTGCTGCCCATCCGCTTGCATGTTGTACCAAAATATAGCGGAACCTTTAATCGGACGTGATACGATACCAAGTCGAGGGAAGGCCGTTCCACCCCCTTTCTCAACGTCAGACAACTATTAAAGTAATAATAAAAGTTGTTGATTCATGCATAACTGCCCACTTTTTATTAATTTATTAGTCAGCAAGTACTTGGCAACGCGCTGCTAAATTAAAAATAGTAAAACACTTACGTAAAACATAAACGTGGCAATTCTATCTCCCATCGCAATTTCATCGGCACTCATTGAAGAAACAAACTGGGGGTCAAACAATGTGTCAAAATGTGGATTGTAGTGCCCTCCTATTCCGTAACTTGTTATCTGCAAATCTTCAGCGGATCCAGGACCGACAATCTGAAGGCATAAGTCAATTTAATTAGCAAGTTAACAAACGGGTACACAATTAAATTACAACAAAATTTTCTACTTGACTATTCTATCTAATGACAAACAAATGACTTACTAGTTAGTATGTACATCATGTATTATTACCTTTAGTCCCGTCAACAACTGGATGACTCGAGGAATTCGGAATAATACATTATCTTCAGATTCTGGTAACCAAGTTGTCGTTGAAGTACGTACTGCAGACGCTACTTCTTTATTTTCTGCCGTACCTTGAACTTTTGAACGAGCCATGGAAGGGGTAGCTTTTTCTAAAATACGATCAATCATCCAGTCACTCAAAACTTCATAGATTTGTAACACTGGCGGATAGCGATGATGCATTTCAACTTTAAAAGGACTCAGGACGAATGTTGGAAATTTGCTCTCGTACCAACATTTCAAATCTTTCGTGGTTGACTCAGACTAGAATTTAATATAATTTGGAAAAGTTTATAATATAATACAATTTAATTTTCCCCTTGTAACTTTCAACCACCTCATTACAAATGTTTATTTTTATTGTATTGTTTTATAGCATCAATAGCATGTTGTTTAAGAAAGATCATTATTAATTTACCGCAAGCTTGGATCCGCTACACAGAGCAGCAAAGTTAGTAAAATCCATCATGCTAGAATCCTTCTTGTACAATGTATGTTGTTTGGTGGCCAGCACACGTACTCGATTGCCTCTATCCGTCAAATTTAGACTAACTGCAGCTTTATACACGTATGGATTCTTAGGAGTTTGATACATTGCTTTATTGTGCTGACAAAAGAGGGATATAAAATAATCAGTTTTGATTTGATAAGAGCCAAAATTAGTGGCAAGAATAAAATGACCATACCAAAATCTTAAGTAGGTACCTACATACACTACTTTTCTGTGGTCATCTTTAGAATTCGAATAAAAAAGTCAAACGGCTACTACAAATATGCGGTCTCTTAAAATAGTTTCTTACTTGCTCTATAGCTTGTTGTAAAGCGTCATATGCGATTTGAGAATCAATACTTGTATCGTTGCGATCAACTGTCATTATATACGACTGCTCCAGCCATTCAATAGCTCGTGTATATACATTGGATTTTAAAGAATACAGTCCCACATGGTAGCAGTCAATTGCCAGGAGTCCAGAATTTGTCTTCAGCCCAGAGAAATTTCCTTTGCTAAACTTCATAGGCCCAAATAAGTAAAAGCGATTAAAAAACAAGTTTTACCTTAATTTAAAGTCACATGTGTAATAATACGTAAACAGAATTGTGAATACCGCTAATAATTGATAATACTAATACAATAACAAGTTAGAATAGTGAATTTAGGAATAATATAACTTACATGTGCAATATCAACATCGTAAGCATCTTGAATTCTGAGCAAACCTTCTATCGCTCCATTTACGTCATTAGCTTTAGGAAGCACCATGCCTTTCCGTATTTTCTCCATGACACGTGAAAATTCTAAAAAAAAAGTTTTCAATAGTACAAGCACCTCTTAATTGAGCTGTGTAAACAACACCTTCTAAACTACTACACATTACAAGGTTATTAAAATTAATCCTGAAAAATTAAATTACTATATAGGATTTTTTAAATCGGTATTAGGATAGTAGTGTTAAGTAATAGTGTTATAGTAGTACGCTTATCATGGTCTTGTCTTAAATCTCTCTCAAAGTCCACTAATTCTTTGGCATAGCGTCGAATAAGTCTGTATGTCATCAGGGGATGAGAAGATACTTTTTCCGCTAACTCTTGTAGATCTTTCTCATTATTGTACACGGTCATTTTGGTAGTTGAAGTCACTCCTAATGTCTCATCTTCCCCTTGTCGATCCGACGACATCGCCGGCAAGACGCTCTTTTCGTAGTCCGACAAGTACCTACACGTACAGTAACAAAATCAACTGTGAATCTTTCAGTTTAAGCTATAAAATCAAGTATCTTTTTAGAATCTGAACAACTCATGCCTTTTCTCTCCTGTCAATCAACCTGTTCTTGCTGCTGCTCCAATCGAACGCATGCCATACTTAGATGCTGATATAATCAATCTTTGCACACTACTAGACTTACACTATACATCACAAAAGGTAGTTCATTTCTGGCTCATTAGTATCATTAGATAACCATGAGCGGGTATACATATATTATTATGGATGAAGCTACAAAACTTGGTTTGATTACTGGTTTAGTATCTTTACAGAATTTTTGTTGACTAGTCAAAAGCGGGTGATCAGGTGCAGGTATATATAATTGAATAATAAAAAGTAATAAAATTACAAACTTTTTGGCCAGCTGCAGTCTTCCTTCTAAACTGGTAACATAGTCCGACAATGCAGATATGATTTTCTGCTCCACTCTTGCTAATTTCTGAAGCCCGACCAATGATGTGTAGTAGTCATCTGTCGCAGCTGTGACTTGTAGAAGACAAATTAGACTTAAAATACTTATTTTCCTTTCCACCAACATGATTTAAATTCCCGTTTACTTGTCTTCTAAAGTTCTTATTTCATTAAATTTTCGACTTCGAAGACCCTTCGTTTTAATTCACTTAGAGCACTAATGTCTTTGAAAATCGTATTTTCTAACACCAATCTACAGCTATTCCACAAGAGTTAGATTGAAGTAATATTTCTGAGTGATTTTCTCTTCAATTAGAAGTTAAAACTAAATAGGGATTGCAAAAGTAGTATGATGTTCCATTTTTTAATTTATTTCTTAAGCAATGTACTTCAAAATTCCCATAATAAACAGGCACAGTTGACTATCCGTCTGCACGATATATGATTAGCTATTATTTTTCACTTTTGTCAAATCACGAAATCACCAATCTTGCGTTTGAGAAGCATTCATCACTTTTGAGGAATCCAATTCAACTAACCGGTCGTCACTTTTGACAGTACTTGCGAAGAAGATGATGATGATGCTCGCAAGTAATCTACTGTTGACTCTGTTCGTCCTCGTGTTTTAGCTTGTCTCCCAATCAGTCTATGGATGGATACAGACAGACCAGACCCAGAGTTAAAGCCAGAGTCAGAGATGTATATTGCAATGTATGAGGAGATGAGAGTAAACCGGCTAATTTGAAGATCCCACACCATTTAAAGAAGAAATCCGTGAACTGCGAATGAAACAAAAAAAAAGGTATACCTTTTACTAGTATAGAAAGAAACGGCTTTTAACTAGCTCTCACTTATATTTTTATTTCATTTAGGATTTATTAAGTTACTATACTATACTCAAGACTGTGGAAAAAAAAGTCATTGGCGCAAATCAAACCCCAACACAAAACTATACACACAATTTACAACCTCTAAAACAATTTACTGTGTAGACAATGCAGCCGGTGGTCTGCCCTGCCTGCCTGCGATTTCAGCTGTACAATAATGAGTACAATAATTAGCTTATTACTACACACACACCCGACGCGACGAACGTCTCGCAGACTCTTTTATAACCTATAATTTTAAAAGATCGATTGTTTACGATATTACGATGTTATGTTGTGGTGTGGCCGCTCTTGTTGTTACTCTTATAATTGGTATATTAATTTGATTCTTTTGAGGCTGGCAATCATGAGAATCTGCAAAGTCTGTAGTCTGTAGACGGGATCGAACTCGAACTTGAACACTGCACTAATTTTGGTCAATATCTCATGGTACTAGTCAACAGAAACCAGAACGAATCTGCCTACCTACTTACACATTGCCTAATATATATTGTCTCGATTCCTTTTTTTTACACGAATCAGATGAAATTGCACTAAATACTTACAAATCTAATATTATACACTCCATTAACCAAGAATTGCAAGGGAAGCTCGTCGTTCGTAAGTACACTCGTGCCGTTCGTACTTTATAATCCGATGATGAAAAATGAACTCATCCTGCAGCTCCAACTCCAAAATCCAACACGCACTCCAAACCCAAACTGTAATAACTGAGCTCAGATACTTTGTCGTTGGTTGAGACTGTCTGTCTGTTGTTGGAATTTTGACTCCTCGAGATTTCTTATTACGCTTAGTGCAGATTTGTGTGTGGTAAAGTGAGTCTCTTGCCTTTTACAGTCAGACTTTTAAATAAAAGTCAAGTATGTTTACGTACGACGTAAGTACCTACCTAAGCACATATTTGTTAACTCACAACAGACAGAGACAATAATAAGAAGAGAAATAATACGAAGACGCGAGAGATCTGACCGGGCTATCTAATATTGTGATTGAGTTAGTGTTACTACAACTAATACACACTACGAAGACGGAGATGATACACACCAGCTTACAACAAGGAACAAATCACCTCAGTTTTTCTTCCCTCTGTATAAGTTCATCAAAGGGTAATGTAGAATGTAGTGTCAGTCGGTGAGCAGTCATAGAATTGAGATGTAAGGAAACGCGTAACGTAAACGGAGTCAAGAAAGAACAAATGAGAGAAACTTTGAAAAAAAAAAGGATTTTCTTCAACTGACTCTCTTCTCAATGTATTTTTTTATGATATGAGATGGTGAGATGATGTGATGTTGATATGTTTGAAGAGGTATATGAATATGTACACGTTTAGTTGTTGGAGTAGTCGACTAGTTACGGTCTGGTTTTTTCACATCTTTTTATTACTAGACGTGACGAGCTCCCGTTCAGTACCTACTCCTATAACTATTAGGAGGTGTATAAAACTCACACACACACACATAATCTATCTGGATACTCATCTACCTACCGGCATACCATACCGGCACCGGCCTACACAAACAATACAGAGACACAATCATTCACATATAATAATGAACTGACAATTTCTGTATTTTCATGCTCAAAAAGTTTTACAGTAAAATAGTAAATAGTTCGACCAGAGTTCATTTTATATGTAAAATTAATATGTATTAGCAATCAGAATTTATTCAGAGAGAAAAACCAGAAGTTTTTAGGAGAAATTCAAGAAGCTCAAGCCAAAAACGGCACTATCCGATCCGATTAGGATTTGAACATATACTCGATCGATTAATGATACCAGTTTATAATTAACTTTGTTCACTTCCTCCATACCATTCACTACTACAACTTACAAGTTTATAACGTTAATTTTAAATGCAAGTACCGATAGATTACCTTCATACCTAGACTTCTCTAGAAAAATGGACATTTTCTATAAAAACAACTTGGGCCGTCGTCACTAAAAAAAATCATGTCACATTTATATGACACAACTGTATAGGCATTTTAACCTCTGCGTTGAAATTTGAAATGATGTGGCTGAGTGCATTTGAACAAGTGTTCGCACTTTGACTCTGATGATATTATGTCGTCGAGATAATTTAATTCTAGATTCAAAACTTTACTAACAAGAAGAGAAGAATGACATTTTCCACTATATGCTGCATGACTGCATTATATTATTACAAACTCACATTTTACTGCACACCTCCGTCGTTGTCGTCGTCGTCGTTCTTTGTAGCAGTTGACTATTATACTATAAATTGCGAATATGTGAAAAAGGACTTATGTGACTAAATGTACCATGTCGTCGAGCGGATTCATTAAATATTAACACAAATGGTCCTGTTTGTCCACCTAACCGAAAGAGATCTCTTTACTATTCAACACATGGAGAGACACAGAATCTTCTCTGCTAATATCTCCTGTTCAGCTTCAGTATTTTTCATATAGCATTAGTTCAAGCACATTAAGTAAAAAGTACAACTGGGATTTTCTTTGACAGGGAAAATAAACTTTACGACTAGACGAGGACGAGACCCAGCCAGCACATAGCAACTTGCATAGTAATATAGAATAATAAAGGGATAGCTCTGTATAGTTTTTTGACTTTTGACTAGTTTGAGAAAATTAAACATGTAATTTTCGAATGAATTTATTTACATTACGGGGAACGGGAACTGTGTGTGCACGGTGTGATGGGGTATACTGCTATATAGTGCTGGATCTGGATAGCAAATAAAACTATACCTATAAAGCTACTACCTTGCTGTGATTTAGAAGACAATTGATTATTCTACGCTTCATGCTCACCGTATTTCCTTTTCCTTAATTTTAATAATTTTAATATCTCTGCGACGTCCGTCTCATCTCCTCCCTTTGCACAAGATTCCAACAACGATTAAAACTCGCATTTGAATTGAAAAATTTGCAATGCAGAATTCATTCAGATAATAAAAAGAAACGATAACGGGGGAGAATCTATCAAAGTATGTACAATGCATCCCGTCATGGGCTATCATGCTCATGCGGACAGATTTCCAAATTTGAATTTGAATTCGACTGAATTTATATTTTATGGAGTAAAGATTCTAACCAAGAGATTTGAGTTTTAATGAATTTATCAAGAATCGTCATCAGGATTAGGAATTACTACATGAGAACAAGAAATAAAACATAAGCTGAGAGAAAAGAGATAAAAAATAATAATAAATGTGCAGGTAGAACACAACACAAGAGAGCGCAGACTAAACCTAAGGTTTTAGGATAAGTACATATACATGAATTATGATTATGAATATCATCTCATGTAATTATATTATTGTTAGCTATGTATATAACCATCTCTCAAAGGTTGCAGCTATAGATAAATCTTCAAGTTTTGCATTAGTGCCATTACTAGTCGGCGGTGCTGGTACTGGTGCTATAGGACCGCGGTTTCCATCTTTATTGTGGTTTTGCATGTATAAGTAGTATAGATACCGTTAACGTAAGTGTAATGCGAATTTGAATTAAATATCTAGCCTTACACGGACTGACTGACTGTAGTGAGACTGTCGAGCCGAGATTAAATTATGATTACAAGATGTCTGTCCACGTTTTACCTGAGCAGGAACCCCAAATTGAATTTTAAAACTCACGACAACAACGATGAGGACGGGAAATTATAGTGTGACCCCGCGACCACCTTCTGCGTCCCTTGTTTTAGTTATACATGTACCCACCCCGTCTCCGGACACGTTCCCATGCCATATATGTAGTATAACAATGAAATTGTGGACGGTACTGTGTTTTTTTTGCATGTGCACGTATTTCTTAAAATTTTACACTTTTCCACTCAGTTTACACACACACACCGTACGAACTCAAATTCAAAATCAGCTTGGAATTACCACAAAACCCTTTTGAACATTTTCAACATATTATTATTGGATTGGAGTCTATAGGAAAATTTCGTGTTTTTTGAATAATTTCAACGGGAAGAACGTGCGAACTGCTGCTATTCACATAATAATACTGTATATATATCTATACAGAAAGGACACTTAATACTGTGTGCTCTGACTGTGACACACACTGCACGTCTAATGATTTAGATGGAGATGTGTGTGTAAGCTCTGCATTGTGCTTGACTGTGGGTAAACGGACGTGGTCGGAACGTTGGACGTTGCGTTGGCGTTATTAGCGTATCATTTTTTTTGTCTTACACAGGAAGACAAAAAAAATGAGGTACAGACAACAGTGCATGTATAAGGTAATTTATTTCATTCCAGTTACCCATACGGTACATTACAGTATATCAGTATTATATCAGTAAAATATAAGGAGAGAGAGACGAACCTTAATTATTCAGAGGGAACCTCAGCTGAGTTCCTGGCTAAATCAATGCAGCAGTGTGTGTGCAAGTGTAATATGTGACTCAAAAAATTGGGAACCACACAATCAAAATGATGGATATTATGCGAAGGCATTATATTGCTCCGTTCAAATTAGCTACGTTACCATCTTCTCTTTGGAATGAGGATAGTTATGGATTTCCCTATTGGAAGACACTGTAATTGGATTGAAATTTCACCGAATGGATTATTACATGGGATGGATATGATGAGACAGTATACTAAAAAAAACTGTTAGTCCCAGTCTTGTACGCTAACCAAAACCAAAGGAATAATGTTAACAACAAGAGAAACTATACGGACGGATTATATTGCCGAATAATTTTTTTAGAAAAATCTAGTTGGGTGTGGGTTAACCTCAAAGCTATGAGCAGATGATGATGATGATGATGAGCATCTTCTCTGACGACTCTGCTCATAGGGTATTTAATACATATGACTGTTTAGCTATATGTTTTGTCTTACTCAAAAAAAAATCCACGTGATGCTAGAAGAGTACCTGTTATATATCCGTATTGTGTGGGGTAACAAGTATTATGCATCTCTTAGATTGTAGATTGTTAGATATAGCCACATCCTATTTCGTAGTTCAGAGATCATCTCTATATGCCCTTATATAATATGTATAATGTAACTATGCATCAATGAGCAAAAGCTTTTGCACGTAGTCAGGGCCAGTTTCATTCCACTTACACTGACCAAAGGGCGATCAGTGAACTTTTTTTGTCTTCCCTTTCTTGTGATTTGGGATATATAGACATTTTATGAAGGTGCCTACCTGCTCTTAACACTTTTGTTCTAAGTCTCCTCGCGCAGCATTGCCAAATTCTGCTATTATTCATTATATAAAATGAAATCGAATACATGATCAATTTACTTATAATAATCAAAAAGCGTGTAATTACTTTCCGCTATAGTATCAAAAATTGTGTATTATCATCATTACAAAACACTTTAGTACTGAGTACACATAATTGTAATTATCGTCTTGTATGTGGAGCATAATATATACTTCTTGAAAACGTAAGTAAAAGCTTTATATGGTTATTATAATGCTGCTCTTTAAATTAGAGTACCATCGTAAAATAGATGTATTCTGAAAAAATAAGGAAGAGCGTTCGTCGTTCATTCGTGCACTTGTTTGGTCTTTACTGCAATGGCCATAGGTTTTACACTTACAAATTACTAACAGGTAAGTTACAAATGACCATTTTTGAAGCACAACAACATATTAGGTGCTACAATTTAAGCGAGGAAACCAAAAAGATAGATGTTTTACACGATTTCGTTCATGCTTCATTACGAAAATCATGTAGTTAGATAAAACATGATTTAGGAATAGGGATTCAAGACTGTATCTGGGGAAGGGCCTATTTAATGAGCGAAGCTATCACGCTTTACATATACCTACGTAAGAATTTTTACAAGCTTAACATGCTATAGAGTACGGTCCCTGCCTAGTAGGCTGACGAGTGAGTTTTGTACAGTCTACAGCCCACATTATCTCTGATTTCTGCGTGAAAAACCAAAACCCTTTATCTGTTCCGCTTCCAATGATCAACTCAGAGACTAATATTTTACCGGTACCGGTACCGGTACCGGCAGCGGCCGTGACACTGGTACTGGCACTGGCACTGGTGACTGGTCCTGGCCCTGGTCCTGACACTCAATTCAAATCCAATCATAAGGAATGAATTACAAGAAGATTAAATAACTTTTTGTTCAAATAAAGCTCCGCTACAAAATTCCATTGAAAATTACAACATCAGAGTCAGAAAGGGGAAAAATGAGTCAAGACTAAAGCTAAGGATAAGATCATCTAAATTCCTTCCGCGTATTTTAACTAGATTGAGAATTTGGAATTGAGATTTCCCACGAATGCTGTATAGTTATATGGATTGCCACACCTGGCCCTGGCCTATGTTAGATGGGAATAACACAGTATTAGCGTGTGCAGTCTACAAATGTACGCATTCATTAAAAATTAAAACATTTGCACATCTGTCCCTATAAATTTTAGCGGAGTGCTGAAGAAGCTTAAGTCTTTAGAACACATCTTGGAGATTTACAATATAGGCAATCAAATTAATATAGTTTACATTATTCATGTCACCAACACCAACAGTGGCTTCCTTCGATTTATTACTTTATATTTTTCAACGGATTTATTTAAATATTAATGTAGGCTTGAATGGGGACATATGGTGTACAGCACTGAGGCACTCTTGACTGTATGTATTGATCACGATAATTTTAATAACCAAGTGGTTTCAGGTTTGCTCTCAGTCTTTGATTGGGCTGTGCTGTGTGGAGCTTCAGTTGAATATAAACGATTTAATTTGCCAGTGCCAGTTTTAAAAATTTTTTTAATAGAAAGCAATAATTTTATTCTGTCATGGTAAACATTAATAGTAGTAGTAGTAGTAGTAGTAGTTGCAAAGTAGTTAAAATGACAATGCGAATGGAAGAGACGAGAAGGCTGGAACTGAAAGGAAAAAGTACCTATCTACATATTCCTAAATATAATATACATATATGCGGTCTCTGTATAAGTTATGTGTATGCATAATATATACTGTAATTGAGTGAGGCTAATAAACGTTGAGTAGGTCCGGCTTCCATCCTCATATATTAACAACAACAACTCAAGCACCTATCCTATAGTGTACCTATAGTGCGTTCACAGTAGTGTCCATGTAATTTAAGGCTAAAAAATATCCATAAATAACCTGCGCGTAGTAAACTAAGATCAGTTTTGACAAGTTGTAAGATTAAAGAAAACTAAAAAAGATTAAAGGAGAGAGAGACACGCACCGAGTGTTTCCGTGTAGTATAAATTATACAGACTATATAGGTAGGTAGGTAGGTACACTCAATTATATAACATGTACACAGATTTACGCATATTATCGTTACATTTTTACTTTAGTATGTACTCTCTCACAAGACTGTCCAGACACTGCACTGGCATATGGCACCGGCACAGGTTCCCATCTTGGTGTTGCTGTGTATTGTAATTATTTTAACGGCAAAGATTTAAACCCCTATTCGAAAGGGCATTAGCTACGCTGCATTTTATCCGTACACAATGAATTGACTGAAAACTGCAAAGAAAACCTGCGAAGGCCAAGCTCACCTCACAAAGTACTAATAAATCAAAAGGCTCTTTAATGCTATCATTACCAGTCAAGTAGTGCTATAGCCTCCTCCTAGTTCACCTTTCTAAATTGCAATAATTATTACAAACTCCCCACAACAACAATACAGATTCGTATATTCGTATTCATAGTTCATAGTCCTTACTCGTATAGTCATAGTCTCGTCATGATTTTCCCCTACAAAATAATTTTTCAATTTTTTATTCTCACGTCAGAGTATTTTAGCATACACGGACGGAGCAGAGCTATTTCTTAAATCATATGCAGCTGCACCATGTTCAAGAAACAAGAATGAGGATTTAACATCATTGAGATGTTTATTTATACAAACATTTCAACAAAAACAAAAATGGGTGTGTGTGTCTGTAGCTTTTATTTGCACAAAAAAAGTTAAGTGATTGACATGGATGCTAATGCCGATGTAATTATTCAGGAAAAAAAATTTAAAAGGATCCTTTGATGATTAAAAATTAAAACTGTAGAATAATTTGAGGATTACATTAGAATATTTATTTTTACAAGGTATAATGGTTATACGTACACAAGAATTATATTGAGGAAATGGAAGGAGAACTACGAGTTGTAGTTTACTCACTAAACATAAAGCTGGAAGCAATTTGGACATGAACATAAATGTCCGGCCCGGCTTTGTCTACTCATCTTTATAATAATAATTAATTTTTATTTACAAAAATTAAATAATCTATGGTCTGCAGGGGGAGATGCAATTAGTCAGAAAGGTTTAAATTGAATGTTATTTTTGAATTTTCAAACGTTGTATATATGTGAGTAGAATGAGGGAAGGAAGTACAGCTATATATATATGCAGCAGAGAGTACCGTACAAAAAACTGACTAAATTAAATTACGTACACATGTACTTATGCACCGTAAGCGTTTATGGATGTATTAATCGGTTGCTAGTTACATAATAGGTGTAATGTACCCCTTGGAATTGAAAGGATTGATTGGATTGATTGGCCTATGGATGTACCTATAATCTATCTGCTGGAGGGGCTTCCTATTTAAATTCCTCATACGCAATTTTTGATACTGTACAACAGTTTGTTTGGAAAATGAAATTAGACTGGAGTTGCGGGAGCACTATATAATAAACCAGTTCTGGTCAATATTTGAGCAGACGCTGTGCGTGGAAGTTGTGTTAAATAAATGTGGAGTGGTAGTGTAGTTAGTCCTTTCTTTAAGCAATCAATTATGCAAATTTAGAGCAGCAACATATAATATGATCTTATACGAGAGCGATGGTATTATACTATGTTCATGTTGTGAATGATTAAATGTAGAATAGAGCCTACCGCATCTGATTGGGACGCTAAACACGAGTATTGCATGTTCAACTCCATAACTTAAGGGTTTACAAGCCACTAAATAATTTCCTCCACATAGTCTTTAAAAAGTAAATCATCATTTTCTGTACGTTTTCCTTGTGCCAACTAAACATTTTCATACCTCATAAAATTTCTTGAGACACCCTGACATGGCTCTAATCAATATTATTATTTAACTTAGAGATACCGGTTCCCGCTCTGAGCTCTCCTCCTCAACCTCTGGTCTGGGATATAAAGACTCTCTCACAGAATAGAATTTTAAACAGCATCCCCAAATTACATCAAACATGCTTTACATGCTTACTTGTTGTACAAAAACTTTTTGCATTGTTTCTATATGATCTTCTCTCTTGTATTCAAATTACAAATAGTTGTGGAGGCCGTGGCTCGAATTTGTAAACTTGTATTGTATATAATGAAAAGGAAAATATCAATTTTAAAATCTACAGTGATTGTCAAAAGGATCAAATTTGAAGATTACACACAATGGTACATATAATTATTATAAATAATATTGCTCCAATTTGTGCGGATTTCGACGTTTGCCCTGTGGAATTTATTGAGAGAAACAAGTATAATCAAAAATGTTTAAGCGCTTATTATCTCTGTAGGGGTTTCAATTTTGTGGAGGCTCTGCTCGGCCGCATAGGTCGTCAGTTAGCTGCCACATAAATAAACTACATTGCAATTATACTCTAAACTATAAAATTCACGCCCGATTCATTGAATAAAATCTTTAACGAACTCTCCTAGAGCTCCACTCGGGAAGGGATCGGATTAGGGAACAAGACCGGTACCGGAAAGATAAAGTCTCACCTTTAAAAATATCTCTTTTTTTAAATGGCGTCTAAATATCTATTTCATATAAAATCATATCATCTAATTTATCAAAGCAGGGTCCCTACATCGAGTCCCACCACTGACAATTCAGTGTAAAAGTTGCCCATATGAAACGAGCGGAACTATGTTAAAATTCCACGATGATGGTGGAATTAATTTTTTCGAACAATAATTACGATTGTAGGACATTTGCTACCCGGACTTTTCAAACCTAGGACAATTGCTACCCCTGTTCCAAAAAATTGTAATGCAAAAGTCCGGGTAGCAAATGCCCTTACACCATAATTACAGTTGAGATATTTAAAAGAAAACTGGGCTCTGAATTATAGGCTATGGAGTATAAAATGATTAACGATACTTGGCCTTGGCTTTGACTTGGCGGTGTTGCTGCCGCTTCCTATATGGTATTGCCAGTAATCGCAGACGTATAGTCCGTAATAATAAAAAAATACTTACCACAATTGGAGAGAGAAAAGACTCGAACTCAATAGCGGACTCGCGGTGCTTATCGTTTATCCGACGTGACTACAAATTAGTGTTGAACCGTTCAACCAGAAGCTGTTATACAGTGGGTGAGAAAACTTGGGAATATTTAATACTCCATTTATGTCATGTCCGTTCCTCCTACACGGGCAGAGACAGGAACAAAGCGAAATCCAAATCCCAAAATCCGTTCAATATTCTTTCCAAGTACAAAACGAACACAAAAACCCCGTCCCTGTCCAAATACAAAAGGAATCCAAGTTGCCCAAGAAGTCCAAATAAGTCTAGAAAATTAAGTTGATCTCAAAAACTTGAGAACTTTTATTAGTATTAATGCACAAAGCAGCTGTAAGTATATGTGGTGTTCGTCACAGGCCAAGACCAATTAAGTTATGATGATACTGCAGACTACAGACTGCAATAGAATATAGAGGGGTCTCTCCCGATTTAAGTTAAAAAGAATTGAATTTTTTTCTTTGGTGGATTTGTAAGGGAAAGTATATAAAAAAAATAAATAAAAATAAAAGAGACATGCTCATGCTCAAGTATGTGAAAAAATAATGTTAATCCGTCTCAATACATTCTTTCTATTCTCCTGGTCTGGTGTTTATTTACCTGTTGCCTCAACCATTTAATCTATGATCATAATAATCTCATCATCCTACGTACTTTGTTGACGTAGGACTTCTCTATGAGTATCTTATTGTAGCTTCCATTCCACTTTATTACCTTATACTTGCACAAATAGTGAAAAGCTTTGAGTCTCTCTCTCTCTCTCTCTCGTTTACACTTAGTACCTCAACCTCTGACTGAGATGAGATAACAATTGTTATATCTGTAATCTTAATAGGAATCTTGAAGATATTTTTTGGAGTATGACCACTCTGTATATTATATGCTTGGTGGCTTGGCGTATAGTGTAGACTATATTATATATATACGATTTCTAAGTTAAATATTTTGATCCAAGAGTTTAATTAAACGTATAGGTAAATTAATTTACAAAAATTCCTGTATAGTATCTCTGGCCATACATAATTCTTTTTTGTTGGTTTGTAAGTATGCAAATCTTTATACAGATCAGGAGGGATTAGGAACTCATGTGAAATGACATTAAAAGTAAATCACTCTTAAATTACTTGTCACATTAAGAATGACACTCACTACTGACCATTGACAGTGACATTCTCACTTAATAAATGGACGAGAGACGATGCTACACATAAATGACGAACCAGTTCATTTTAACATCTTCTTTATGTCGTTCAGTCGGCTTATCCTACACTACACTAGTTAGTCTCTCCGAACGGTTGCGGTTGTCTTATTTCTTGACTCAGAGAGCCATAAATAAATTCAAAAACAATCATGAACATTGATTCCGAGTGAATTCAACCTTTATCAAAAATGATGAGTAGGGCAATTATTTACCTTCTTGCCTTCTATATACTTGTATTTTTTAAATACTATATGCTTTCTGAATCTGTTCGTACAAGATAATAATAATAAATTGAGCGAAAAAAATAAGCTTAGAGAGTATCTTTTTCGGAGATAAGGTTTTTTTAGTACGATTTTAATGACCAAATCATAGCTATATTTAAAGTTGAAAGCGATAGTATCGAAGTTGCAGCTGGCGTAGTGATGATGATGGGACGATAGCTTTGAGTACTTGGAGGTCTTTGAAGCTTACACTTTAACCACAATATATTTCAGTTAATGCGATTATTATTTCCATTTTTTTACACTTCAGTTTCTGTTTCTGTTTTACTGGCATTCTAAATTCAGATTCAAGATTGAGTTTTCAAATCATGTTTCCCTCATGCGGCCAGAGGCAGCAGCTGTTCTGATTTTTATTCAGCCGCACTGAGAGAAACTAGTTTGCTTTTGTTGGAAGATGTCAGTACCACTCTTAATTCACTGGCAAATGCTACCTCGAAAAAATTGAGCCTTCAAAATGTAACTTAAAATAAAAATAAAAATAAAACTGATTGCTTATAAGGTGCTTAAGAAATACGCATCATGTACCTACAACATACATAGTAAACGCTAAAATAATCTAAATTAAATTAATTAAGTAATGCTTGCCGATCTACACACACAAAAGTCAACACTTGCGATTAGTATGACGAACACTATAAAAGAAAACAAAATAGTGGATTAATTAAGACAGTATTTTTTAATTTTGATTCGATCCTATATTCCTATCATATCAATACAAATGAGTTCAATATGATTATTTTCCCACTCACAACGCTACGACGCACATAAGGATTAAAATAAAGTAAATAGCATTAGTAATAAAACACCAGTAATGATGACGCCATTAATTAATTGTGGCATCGAATTAATTTAATTAATACCATGTGTATACATATATAGCAAAGCTTACAAATACAGCCAAGCGTCATAAACTTCCGTACGTTTGGCCTCGCCCTTTAAAATTATATATATTTATAGCCTATCCGTCATTAAAAAAACTAGCGAGGAAATTAAATATCTATAGGATTCTAGAATGGACATGACTAACCTTGAATTGCCTGTATTATACTGGGAAAAAAGGTAGGTACTGTGTACTACTAAAGGAACATAATGTAGAGACTGGAACTGTCATTTAATTTACAGATGGCCAATGTCTACGAGACGAAATGGGGGACTGTGAATGCACATTATGTTCCAAGTCCAAAGGTATATTAGATTCAATATAAAATACATAGGTAATCTATATAATACATACAGGTAGGTAGATATCTTTTTTACAAGAATTTACATGGGTAAGTTGCCATTGCGTGCAATTTCACGACACGTTCAGGATTCAGGTCCTGAAAATCCACACAAATTTAATGCGCTGACAACGTAGTCTTTGTACGTATTATAATGCACTGCACTGGCTGGACGTTACGTCGAGTTTTGACTGATACAATGTTACAAATAAGGCACTCCCGGTAGAAAAGATGATATAAATCCTACAATAAATCTTTAAATGACCAAAAAACGTTCCTCATCCTCAC
Organism: Dicyrtomina minuta; assembly: GCA_949802685.1. Lineage (NCBI taxonomy): Eukaryota > Metazoa > Arthropoda > Collembola > Symphypleona > Dicyrtomidae > Dicyrtomina > Dicyrtomina minuta. Next base: position 19,501,267 of record OX461809.1, on the reverse strand, counting down.
ATACAAATCACATCCCAATCATAGTCACAACTCATGTGATGACAATTCAAATTTTATTCGACGTCAATACTTTTTTGTTTGACTCTATTGAAAATTCTGATGTGATACAAACTATACCTATTTGCAAATATATTACTTTAAGCTAAGATAGTAACGACAATGTTAACAATAATGTAATGGTCACAGTCGTGGCATGCAACGAATTGTGAATTTGGATTTAAATTCTTTATTTTTAGTTATATAATTATGTACAACTATATGGACCATTACTACATAATAATGTGTGTATTCATCCTAACTTTGGTTTGATATTTTTTTTACGACTTGTACTTTTCCAAACAGCTGAGCTGTGTAATGCAATTATGTAATACAATGTCCGCAGACTATCTACTGGAAATGATCGTGTCTTTTTTCCCAAGTTGTTCATTTTTTTACTCTCGTAATATCCCATGTTGGAGTTTTTTTTAAACAATTTTTACAATAACATTCCCTGAATGTTGTGTGTAAGTATTTTAGTTCTGGTAAAAAACCTGTAAAAAATTCTAGGTAGGGGACAGGATGAGAGAGAATGCTCGTTCATTCGTCTCAATCGTAAAATTGGAATTTTCTGTAAAAAATCGTTTGGGTTCTTCATGGAAATCCTACGGTCCACTTAGCAAACGAAAGAACGGCTTGACAGTCGCATAAATAACCCATTCAAAATTCAAAGTAATGGTAATGGCGCAGTGGTTGCACTTTTCCTGTCCATGTCCATCTGTATATCGTCTGCATGAAAGAAAAAATGTGAGAAAAAGTAGGATTCTTGGATTTTTGGAAAATGATTTTAAAGATTTTTCAATCATTAGTCAGTTGTCACAGAGGCAGACCATGGTCCATGGTACAGCACAGCAGAAAAATAAATCAATGATTTATAGTGCATATAGCGCCTAAATGCTTTAGGCGAGTATGATTATGCTGGAATGCAAATTTTGAATACTTAGATGTCCAGAGTCCAGCAGTATAAAAAATATTGTTGACATTGCTAAAACGGAAAAGGTGAAGGAGAAAAAGTGCGTACTGTAACAAGATTAAGGTCAACTATTGTACTCACCAACAAAAGATTCCGGAGAGCATTGCTCGCATGTGTTATAAAAAGTTTATATTTCGACATAATTTTAGTATCCCCAATTTTTCACTACATTACGTATTCAATTGGACAGTCAGTGGACTTAAATGTTGCAATGTCATCTGAACTTTCATAGCTTCATAGCCGCAGAAATATAGATTAGTACTAAGGTGCATAAATGTGATCACCCCTTAAACGTGATCAGTGAGCGCTGTTCAAATATTACCGCCTTTAAAAATCTGTGCAACTCATATTCATACAGCTTATAGTCTCAGCTACCATCACTAGTGATTTCAGATTTTTTCCTCAAAAACTCTGGCTATGTAAAATTATGAAAGTTTTGAACACTTTTTTGAATTTTTTCATGCCGATCACATTAAAGACCCTACTTTTCCATTACCTTTAAATGTATTTAAACTAACTGATCACATTAAGGGCACTTGGGGCGTTGTAAGACTTTTCGAAATTATTTCGTACAATGACCTGTATCTCTTGCAACTTTTAATTTTCGACACTGAGTATTTTTTGTACATAAAGGATTAAAAGAGAAGTATAATGATAACTTTTTCTTCATTGTGCGTTGGCTGGGTAAAAAGTTACAGATTTTCGAAGTTGAAAAAGAATGAACCCGATCACATTTACGCACTCTACTGCTACGCTTTTTTTATAAAGTTTTTTACGCATGAATATTGGCCTCTGTATGTGTTTTAAAATTACTCAGTATGACTTAATAATAATATCGTTGACCTTAACATTGGCATTTACACTTTTAAAAACTTTAGGGTAATTGCTCTGACCTCCTAAGTATATGGCATTCACTGTATATGATTAAAAATAAAAATGTTTTTATTTTGCCAAATATTGCTGGGAGTGCGAATATATGCTTTGCTTATTCTCCAATCAACAGGCATATTTCTAACTCAAAACATAATTATTCATACTTTGTATTATGTATTTATATCATCAGATTAATTCGAGAGAGGAAAAACTGGTTTTCGTTACCTGGCTGAGTTTTGAGTTGACTAGCATTGCCTTCACTATACACATAGTTGTACATACCTAATCCAATTTCTCACTCACCACTTCAACTTAAGCATTAAGCATATATCTCTTATGTTACTCATCATCGTATTGTTTTTGTTTTTGTATGTAGTTCATCCACAGTTGATGGGGAGTGAGTCATCGTAGCTTTTATCATAACAAACCAAAACAGGTAGAAAAATTATAATCCCTAAAAAATACAATACGAGATTTACCTGACTTCTCCGCTCTTCTGGGTCTATTACTGAATGACTCATTTCTAACTAAAGCAAGAAAAGGAGAAGAAAAAAATTCTTAGAATCAGAATCAGGTGTGCTTAGAAAGCACGAAATTTCGGTAAGACAAATGATTGAATTCATGATACTGCATTAATTTTAATTTAAGCCTCAAGACACACAGTCAAAAAATATTGCTACCGTTTAGAATTTTTTATTTTCCCATTAATATCCGCCGATATAATATACGAGCCTCAACTTCCTAATATTACTCATTGCTGATCTAATGCCTCATGCTAAACTTACTATACTTACAAAAGCTATTTGAGGTTTGCTCGGTTTCGGTTAATAAGCCGGTGAGTGCTAAATGGATGCTGAAGGAAGGAGACGGCAGGAGACATTGAGACATGTAGACGCACAATACAAAACCAAGTTGACCACATCAAGGTTATAAGCATTATTGCAAACAGTTATGTTATAATATAGTCGAGCACCTTAATTTAAATCTTGGTCGTTTTTCTCCATCTCCTTCGCCACACACTGACTCATTTTACAAATTGTACAAAGCATGATGATTTCATCTTGTATCTCGTCTTGTAATACTTTAGCACAAACAAAAAATTGTGCATGGTATATATCCTTTATATATACTTCTGCCCGCTGCTGCAATTGGCTTAAAGCTCACTAGTCAGCTTTTTATAATACTGTACTTACTTTTGGATACAAATATGTTTATAAATGGAGTAATGGAGATGAACTCCACCTAATAATTTCGTCTTACTGCGCTACACACGTATACACAGCAGATGGGCTTATATCCAAACTACTTAGGTGTTGGTATAGGCACAAAGCACTTGTCTTTACAAATAGGGTAGTATGGTTATGTGAATGTGCAAATTCAGAATTGCAAGGAACTCGTAATCAATGGGGTTTATTATGAATGGAAGAAGCCAATGGCCAGAAGCCGTATCATCAAATCCAATCATCCTCTCAACATCACCAACACCAATCTACGACTATGACTACGACTACGACTGAATCATTCCTTGTCAAAGACAGTTAAGTTTAAATTCGTGATTTAGGACGTGACAGGAATATAATGGAGCTGAGATGCGAGAAGCTGACGTCTTCTGTACATATATACAAATATGAGTCTCTATCAGTATTACATACACTCCTTTAATTTTCAATTGGCTCGCTTTACAGTTCCTTTATCCGGATCCTTTATTTAGTGTTATACTAATTAAATCTACACGAATTCCACTAAAGTCTCTATAATAATACTAACGCTGCAACTTGTGTGAGTTCGAATTCAAATTTGAATTCAACACGAAACAAGACGAACCATCGTACATAAGAGAAGCTTGGGGCCATGTACGCTGTGTCGTAATTGTAATTATTATTGTGATTGTGATGCTGTATTTTTCTTAACATATATAGAAGTGTCCTACAACTCCTTTTATTACCTAATGCTTGTCTGTCATTCAAATGCTATAAATCCTGCAGTATTATCCGTTTAAAAGTTAAAGTTTTTTGAAACACACACATATATAAGTTAGCCGTTTTTTTGCAAATTGAATTTTAATGGTGAGAACGAGACGTTAGAGTTTTTGCATAAGCTTGTGTTTTTTGTAAGCCTATACCACCGGTTCCGGTGAATTTTAATTTTAATGAGATTAAATAATTAATTCACTTGACTTGAACTGTATAGCTGTTGTACGTACTACATATACGAGACTATATATACGGTATAATTATAATGTAGGTAGGTAGGTAGGTGCCTATATCTTGCTTTTTAAAGCTTGCCTATATATGCATAATAATGGCATTATTGTCATAATTTGAGTCTGAGCTTGAACATTGAGGGAACGACGTGCAGATGAGCTAGCATAGAATGATAGCGGAAGTTCCTGTTCACACGTTTGCTGCGCTTTGATGGCTCTTTTTTGTACGATTATTTTGGGTTTCGTTTGCATTTCTACGGATGTTGACGATTGTGTACATAATTGGATTCAGCTCAGCCCCATGCTTTTCATTGGAAGCATCACATTTTGTAACATTGTTTATGGGATCATATTTTATATTATTATAACTATATACATATGCCAAATACGAATACCAACATCATAGAATACCATGAAAAAAAAACATATAATGCCCCAACATAAACAGAATATCACAATACTAATGAAATGGTATATACATAATACAGGGCTGAATGGAAACGTCATTTCTAGCTGTCTCTATCCCTTTGCCCCTTTTTGTCGCGTATAGATTCTATTACACAGAATTCTATATTTATTCTTTATTAGTTTTATAATGTGTGCCTTTTTCTGTTTCGTGTTCGTGATCGTGACCATCATGTCACTGTATGTGTGTGGTTTAATGGTTTTTTTAGATCGTCTTTACAAAACACAATATTCGCATTTTGAATTCGCGGAATTGTCCTCAAAAAACAAAAATCTAAAAACAATTTATTTTATTCGCTGCTGTAGGCTATGTAGTAGGTACTTGGTGGAGGTCGAGGTGTAGTGCTTGCTAGTTTGTAGCGCTTAAAGGTTGTAAAGTTTACCCTATATATACTAAATATTAAAGTTATATAGGGAAGGAAAATGAATTAATTTTAATTGCTTCCCTCTTCAATAATCATAAACTTAAATCGAAAGTCATGTCAGGTGCATTTTTAAATTAATATAGTATTTCACCATAACTGTATGCTGTAAATTGCTGTATTCCTTATATATGCAAGTGCTACAGATTTATAGATTTTTGAAGCATCCAAAAAGCAAGTCAGAAGTCAGACAGAGCAAGTTACAACTTACACGTGTTGTAGGATTTTGGGATTGAGAGACAGAATTGAAGCATTGTCATGTTGTGTGTCTCTGTCATTGTCACAGAACAATAATGGAGGAAAAATGTCCCAAAGTCAACGTTCAGGAGTAGTTATAGAATCAACAGGAACTTAGCAACTTTGCTTTAGGATCTCACAGACAGACAATGTCTGCGCACTATAGGCATTAGTACAACTATTAAAAATGTATTCATATTCATATGCTTCATATTTTTTAGCTAAGTAGTTATACATTATGTGAATTACAGCAAATTCCAAGAATATTTTTATACTCTGTCGGAAATGTGAGATGCTTTTTTCATAGCATGGCATGGATACATTTTGAGCAGGATTTGCTAGGATTTAGATTTTAAGTGAAAATGGACAGACAATAATTGTGTTGTAAACATAAAAATAGAGTCATTCGGTAAGGTTTACAAGTTTTGTAGAACAGCAAGTGTGTGTTTGTTGTATGTATTTTGTATTGTGTCATATGGACTGTACTTATTGTCTTATATGGTGACTGTGGGCATGGGTATGGAATGGAAGTGCCTGTAATAAACACGATATGCTTATCGTTATAGTAATAATAATAATAACAATAATAATATAGTTCCTACGCCTTATTTTCCCCCAAGTGCCTCATTTTTTTTACTTTATTGTAGTGGTGGTTATAGTACTATAGTAAGTAACTACACAATTGAACTTCACAGTTGACTGGACTTGAAGGGTAATGGGATCGAATCATTGGGATCGCTTATGCTTTTTGCTTTCCATTGAGTAAATAAATACTCGGAAAATCCTGTTGACATGAAGACATTAACAATAAAAAACTTGTATACCAACACCAACCTTACTACGTGATTTTTACATACATCACACGTCTACAGATACTCTATCCATAATTACTATTTACTATATAGGCAGATGAATTGAATACTTTCATGCATTTAATGTGAAGACTTTAATGACCACGTATATATTTATTGAAGAATACTTTAGCTTAAAGAGTAAACCTCAAACACCAACACCTGAAATGTCTACGCTTAACGACTGCACTATGTACAACACAATATACTTAGTGTGACCCTATATGCGTAAACACTATGCCCTCTGACTGCCGTTGCCGTTGCCGTTGCCGTACAGATAGACATATAGAGCATGAAAAATGTAGCGCTATGAGCTGTATACGCATATACTATACTACACACATGTTGTTAAAAATAGTTATTATTGGGAGAATAGAGTAGAACGTCTTGAAAAGTAAGGAAGGCGAGAAGGGTTGTTAAAGTATCTAAAATTGCAATGGAGCATCTCTCTCTCTCTCTCTCTCCATTTTCATTGTTTGTTTGAGGGAGAAACTTTCCATGTATATCTTAATCATACATATACATACGGCAACGGCATACATGTACTCATTTCATTGCATATCTCATTGTTGGTTGTGTTTTCCAAGTCATTTCGAGTGATTTTTATATTTGGATCGTAACACTAATAAAAAAATTGCAAAAGTCTAGTCTGACGAAAAACAGAGTTATCAGTATAGCAGTATAGCAGAATGATTCACTTTAGTAGCCAGACTTTTAAGTGCACTACTACTACTGACTGTATTGTAAGCCTACAATTTCAAATTAAGTAGGAAAAGAAAATGTAGTAGTTTTTTTTTGGGGAAATAAAATGGATTTTATATGTATATAAAATATCGAACAAAAGTGAATAATTAAATCAGGACGGAAGCAAACCAGGAAAAAGAGGCAGTGTTACTATATGGTCTATCTCCGATTATCAACTCTCAACTATGGAAAAATGCTAATTTAATATCGTTGAAAAAATAAACGAGCTGTCTGAAATAAATTTAATCACTCAAATTTAATAAGATGAAGTTTCCATTAATTTTGATTTGTTTGCTTCTTGTTCTTGGTGAGTGAGGGAGTATAGGCATGTAGAATGTGTGGAGATGAGGGTGGAGAAGATGATGATTTTTGATGATGATGTTGATGTTGTTGTTGATGTGGAGAAGAACTTGGCGATCCGCAGCAGCGATTTTTTTGTTCTTCTTTCATCTCGATGACTCATGGCTCACCATGACCATCACCACCAGTCAAAAGGCTCATCAATGCTCAAAGAGGTGGTTGCTGTGTTGTGTTATGTAGTATGTATGCCTGTGTCGGTATTAGTGGTGGTGGCAGTGGCAGTGGTAGAGTTGTAGTGATTCCATAAAATCCCTCTGTTCAACTCTCTGTGGACACATTCTGCTTTGAAGCTATCTAAGGAGCGAACATAGGAAAAGAGTGCGGTTGTGGTATAGTAGACAGATAGAATCGTCTAGCCCAAGAAAGAAAGAAAGAAAGAAAGAGAGAGAGAGAGAGTTTGACTCGAACCACAACCAATAACCACAGCCACCTGAGAGCACCTTCCAAACAATCGTAAATCACAGAGACAGCGACATAGAGAGGTACACAAACAGTTCAATAGGTCCTATACCACTCGAGATTTATTCATTTTTAACAGTAGAGGTAATTTATTGGAATTGGAAAAAAATTTATTCCTTCTTTTCTTTTTGACTTGAGACTTGAGAGTGAGACGCCTGGAAAATATATAAAATTCTATACATATCTAAACTTCTGAAAGAAAATATCACATTCTCAAGACATAAACAAAAATTGGAGTTGAGAATTTGAAAATGACAAATTGAAATTTGATCCAACTATTTTTTTAATTTGCCCCTATTTTTCTTTTGTTATTTCCGGTGTTCAAAAAAAATTATTGCAAGCACTTAAAAAAATATCTGTATGTGATTTCTGTGTGATCGGTTTTAATTATAATAGGATTTTTTTTTGGGCGTGATTTTACCTGTAAGTTGTTCAAATATTAAACTTGATTTTTAATTAGGCAAAACATTTTTTTATTTTGTAAATTTAATTTGGTGGGATCGTCATCAGATATAAAGATGGGACCCATAGGACAGCAGCTGATATTCTGGATAGGAGCAGTGTTCCTTTTCCAAGCAGTCCCAATCTTGAGTCACACCATGGGACTCGGAGGTTGTCCTCGAGTTACCGCTATCAAGGAATTCAGCATGGATCGTGTAAGTTCCTGTATATTATTAGTATTTCATAATAATCCTTAATCTTAATAGTATGTGCATTTCATACCTAATTAATGTCACTTCCCCATCCATTATTTACCGACATCTACAAACAGTCAACATCCACCGGCAGTTTTCTTTTCCATTAAACATTTCGTACTTTTCCTACTTTATTTTTCATAGTACAGTGCACTGCATTCTATAGGGTTCAAAAATCTCGGAATACATTTAGGAAACTTTGTGATGTTGGTAGATCCGTAGGTACGTACATATTATTATAAGGATTACAGAGTGAGCGCTTAAGCTACTCTTCCCTCTTCCACTCATGTAATAATCAAATAAGTTTTAAAGCTCCTATGCTCACTGCCTCCATAATTAATTACTGTCGACCAGGACCAGGACCAGGACGGAGATGTCTAACTAAGTGAGAGTCTATGCATTGCATTGATGTGCTAATTATTATCGTCAACTTGTGAGCATTCAATGATTCAACGGAGGAACGCTGAGAGCGGATGGCGACGTCCAACTTTTCTGTGACAGTGAGAAATACAGAAGGGGGGGGGGGGGAGAGAAGGCCTATACATACTTTTACTCATTAGTTCCTAATGCGAATTACATGAATGAGAGGTGGCCGTTGCCATATAGGCTCTCTTTTCCTTTGAGTTTAGTTTTTGTGAATTATTTTATGAGGAACAGAAAAGTTGCGAGCATTATTTTTGGTGACTAGGTTTTGAATACATACGACATAATATACATGCTTCGGATTATGCAACTCCTGATGGTATCTCTGTGCAGAACACACTGTTAGCTACATGTTTTTGTAAAACATGCCTGGTCTAGTTTCCATGTAGCTGTTGCAGTGTCTGTCTACTCGTCGTTGTCGTAGGTAGCTCGAAGCAGTATTGAATTGAATCATATAGGTATGAGATGAGACTGGAGTTTTATGACAAGCCTCCTATTATTTTATTTTGTATTTTTTTTTCTGTTTCTCAACAGTTTATGGGAGACTGGTTTGTAATTCAAAAGTTTGCAACGTCAAGTTCTTGTATGAAGTACAACTTCACGAAAGGAGCCGATAGTAAATTGAGACTCGTTCAAACGAAGCAACATTTTATGCTTGACAAGATCGGAGTGGATCATGTCTACACGTACACAGGCGTCCTCAACATCCCCGACACCGACAATGCTGGTCGCATGCGAGTCAGATTCCCTCTGAGTAAGTGAAGAAACATTTTTTTTGTTCTTGATGCATGCAAACCCCATTCCTTTTTAGACTTACGTTACAAATTAATTAATGTAATTAATACATTCTCAAATTTGGAAACTATTTACATACATGTGGGTACAGGGCAACAATCTTTTTCTCATCCAAAAACTTACTAACACATTTCCCCCAGGATCCTTAACCCCTATTCTTAGGATTTTATAGTACCTACTTTACATCATATTCCAAACAAAATCCTGAGAAATTCTATATTTTATTTACAATACACATACAATACTGATAATTACTGTACCAATCTCCTCCCTTCTACCTCTACCTTATAAATCTCGTCATGCCAAGAAGAGTTGGAAACCTTACATAAACAACGGTAGAATTTTTAAAATTCAAAATCAATACATCTACTTAATTTCAATTGAACTGAAATTCAAATTGAAATTGGTTGAAAGTAAAAGTGGAGATGGAAGACATAGGAGTATAGTAGGAGGGAAATGTTTACCACGCCTTAATACTTTATACTAGTTAGACCGGACCGCATCCCATCCCGCCCTATTGTTTATTTCATTTTGGTATGGTTTTATTCCATCCTCTCTCAGTTCTCAGTATTCCCTATTTACAATTCAATCCATAATTCATTTTCCTCGCCTAATAGTATATTCCCCTTCTTCCCTATTCTATTATATCAATTGGATTATATTCTCTACACGTTTTATATATATACGTACAATAAGTCCGTGTCCGTGAACTGCTCAACCGCTGTTCTGCTGTTTGGGACTGTCAACTGTGATTCATTATTTTCTACGTCAATGTTTATAGGTACCAACATTCTGTATTTATGTATAAGGCATAAGGATACTCCAGAGTCCCAGTCCCAGACTCCGGTCTTTAAAAACCGTGGTACTGGCCCTGGTCCGGGTCCTGGTCCGGGTTACATTTTCTCTCTTGTTTTGTTTTCTTTCTGGAGACATTTTTACACGGGAACTTACTCCATGTTTACATGATTATACAACGAACCGGAGCCACATACCAAAAAAAAATCCAGTTGTTTTTCTTTCTGCTCCTTCTCTGACGGCGAGAGTCATTGTTGATGTTGTTGGAGTGAGGAGGAACTGAACGACCTTAACACTGCCTCTGTAGTTTTTTCACCTGCTTGATATTCCTCTAGACAGTCAACACGAAAGACGAAAGCACATTACAAATAATATTCCACAATAAAGTCAAAGACTCATCCAATGGGAGGGCAAGGTGGTTCTGGCTATGACGCAGAATATACACAGTATATCATTCTCTCAGCCCTGGCTTATTAAAAGTATATCTGTACTGTTGTACGTGCTTCATTCTGCATTTTATGTATGTGTAGAAGAATGCAGAGTACCGTATTTGTTTGAATAAGCGCTCCTTACATTTTTTGGAGCGGCAGCCCGACGCTTACTGTTTGAGCCCAGTAGTTATTTAATTTTCGAAAAATAAGGTTAAAGCCACAGTTACTTTTGATCAAAATGGAACCCTACAACCACTAAGCTATTTTAAATATGTTCTGTACCACTTCTACTATGTCTACGGATGATTTATAACCAGCCACGTATTTGAGCCCCGGTTCTTAATCAAATAAATGCGGTATTCATAATATTGTAAATGGTATAGGTGTATGAGTACCTGCTACCTAGGTAGGTATGTCCCTTGTAAATTCAGCCACTATAGAAATCCAGACCGACACGGACATTAGTAATATGCCCAGGGTAGAAGCCCCAGTCCTAATGGAAGTAGAATTTTTACAGTTATGAAGAATGTAAACAGACAAAAGCGAGGATATTATTGTTGAGTCTTCGACCCTGAGAAAAGTTTTTTAAACTGCTCAGCGTCTCCTTGCACTTGCTTTAGATTTCATCATGGTTTTGGCCCTACGGCAGAATGACCTACTCTCTATATATCGAGATCCTCTCGTCTCCTTTAAATAGAAATATCCCCAACAATAATATGAAGACACGGAAAAACTCTCAAGATTATTATTACGACAACAACGACGAAGATGACGACGACGACTCATGCTCTCCATTATGTCCTCTCTCCCCTTCCAATCCAAAGTCCAAATTCCACAGTATGCGTCAGTCAGTGCGTCCGTTAACCCCACATCTGCCTTATTTTCATGAGTGTCGTATCGTTCTCATAAAAAATTAATTACTCTTCTCCTCATCTTCTCCCTTTATCTCTCTCCCTTGCTTAGAAAATGTTTTAAATTATTAATCCTGCTAAACTAAATAATGGAAATACAAATTGGCACAGCCTTTGTGTGAGCTATAATAATTCTGTTTGAAGAGTTTTGTATGCGCAACATTCTGCGTAAATTCCCACTCAAATAAACAAATTTTTATGCACTCCTATAACAGATCTGGCTGGAGATGCTGAGTTTTTGGTATACATGACTGACTATGACACCTACGCTGGGATATTTACTTGTCAAAAGATCTTATTTGGACACACCAAGTCAGCCACTATTCTGTCCAGGAAGCCTACACTGGAACAAGCTGTTATTAACCAGGTGGGCGTTACTCCCATGTAGTTATATGTTAATGTACCTACCTAGATATTCTACAAGTTCATTGTGATGAAATATTTTTAGTACTTTACTTAGGACTAGCATACATTTTTCTAGTTGTTTTGTTGACTATTCAATTTACGTTTGAGTGCCTGACTGTTTCACTTAAATATTTAATGTCCCTTACTGTGCACAGTTGCGTCAAAGACTTGAAGAGGAGGGAGTGGACCCAGAAGACTTTAACACTGTCGACCAGGAGAAATGCATTACGAAAGATGATGCAAATTTTAATGTGAAGATTGATGACAAAACTTTCTCGAGTGGAAACGTGGCCGGCGTCGTCAAGAAGGTATCCCGCACTGTTATCTTGAAGTCACTATTGAGCTCCGTCCCTATTGTAGGATCGTTTATTTAGCTTCTAAATTCCTTTCACGATGTCAATGCAAATGCCTACCTACTTAGTACTAACGTGTGTCTGTATTTCTGTAATCTGTAGGAACAGTGGAGATCATTTCTTCTCCAGTCTTCCACTGTTCTAACCTGATCCTTTACACAGTATTCTTATACCTGTGTGTTCTTGTTTCTGTTTGTTTGTTTGTCCAAAACCTTAAATAATCTCAACGAAAATGCCAGTATTATTAATTGTATTGAAAATGCACCCGTTCCCTCCCTTATTTCTTATTGCATGGCCATGACAAATTTTGTATATTTATTTGAATGATTATTTATTTACTTGTTTGTACGTTGCTGTCCTTATCTGTAGAATAATAATGAAGACTGTACATAATATCAAATAGAAAAAAAATACTCGATTCAATGAAATATAATAGCAATGAAACTTACAATATGGGTGTCTAATTTATGCTACTGAGATTGGAGGAGCGATTAAGTCAGGACTTAATGAAGCAAGTGGTATCGTGGGCTCTGGAATTGCTCAAGCTGCTAATATAACGGGTGACTTCATGGAAAGTTTTGGCGAGCAGAAGGAGAAGATTGAGTCCAGTTCCTCAGCACCCTCATCCTCAGCACCCAGTCAGAAACTCAATGAACTTCTGGACAAAGCCAAGCCTCAGGACAATGATGCGGAGTGGCTTCCATAGAATCACATCATCATCCTCCTAACTACCTCACTCACACAGCACTATATTCACCCCCGAATAACAACCACACACCACGACCACGACCACGAACATGTCACCTTAATTATATTATTATTTAATGTATTTTTTTTTTTTCGCAAAATAATTCTTTACAAAAAGCAAAGAAACGAAGAAAGCAAAATAGAAGAAAAAAAAATGATAACGTTTTCAATCAACATCATCATACAAACTTAATATAAATGCTTGTGAGATTTCCATTTCATTATCTCTATGCTGTGTGGCATTATGATAGAAAAGCTAGTAGCCACCAGCGACGACGACCACCAACCACCATCACCACCACCACCATCATGAACCATGATATTTTTCAACTAGGTATGTAGTATGTGGGCAGACTGTCATGTAGAGAGATAGGGAGACAAAGAAAGGAGATGATTGGTATGTCCGTCAGAATCTCAATCCGAATCCGAATTTGAGACTGGAAAGGAAGTTGTAATTTTGAAAGAAGGAGAAAGAGGAGTAGGTAGCTATACCTCCAATTATATAAATTCTATACATTCAGCTGCTGTATATGTAATATTTTTATAATACGTGCCTGTAGACTGTACTACCAAACACCACTAAAGTCTCCTTCTTTGTTTACAAATTTAATTCATAATAATAATTACAAACCTCTGAGAGAGATAGTCCCTAAAGAAATCCACTATAAGATTTGAAGTTTTCCAGTAATAAAGGAGTCTGTTTTTTGTTTGTCTTTGTAGCTGCGAGCTGAGTACACAGAACCAGAATCAGTGTTTAGTTTTTTGTTACAAAATATCTATATAGTAAGTATACTACATGCCTACGTACATAATATACTCTATAATAAAATGTAATTATAATTAAGTATTTACTACCATGTACAATATATGTTCTCGACTACAATATAACTATATAATGACTATGATGCTTTATATAAATAAATTATTACATACATAGTTTCAATCCTACTTGAATCTCTTTGCAACTTTTACTTTGATAAATGAAAGTGCACTGCTTCTTCTTTCTTTCTAGAGTTTTTTTTCTCTCTCTCACTCTCTTTTGATTTAAGCATACTCGTCGTCCAATTTAAATTTACATGATGGAACTTCATAACTATATAGTCGTCTTGTTAATATTTTCATATTTGATATTTTAATTTTTGAAAAGTACTAGAGAGAGAGAGAGAGAGAGAGAGAGAGAGAGAGAGAGAGAGAGAGACGGAAATAATACTCTTGAGATAGAAACAATTTCATGACCTCTGTATGATTCCTTGCTCTCCTCCATCTATTAAATATTCAAAGAAATCGATATTTTATTATATTACTTTTACCAAGAGTTTTACTTCAATTCCAGATGAATTTCAAGAGAATTTCCAATGAGTCCCTATGCCCCTCTGTAATAATACGCTTTTTATAGAATTCATTACAAATTAATATCAAATCTGGAACTGGGACGACGACTGGGAACTCTTTTGAGGAATCTGAGTCTGGGATGTATAAAATTGTTTAAACAGTCCTCTCTCTCTCCTTCGCCGGTTTCCTCCGTTTCGTTTCGATCAATGGAATGGGGAAGAAAATGAGGAAAAGTACCTAGCTAATGTGAAGTAGATTGGATTTTGCATATGGCAGTCTTTTACCTAGTCTTCTGACTGAGCGCAAGACGAACGAGCAGCAGTTTAGACGACGCTATCCTATTCAATCGTATTTCACGTAAATCTACAGAGGAAAAGAGAAAAATCTGACAAGAAGAAGTCTTTTGAGCTCTTTTGGTCTTTGGATAGGCTAAATTGGATATTATATGTTCAAGAGTTCATTTCCTTTTACTTAGATTATACCATTATGAAACTCAACCAACTGTGATGTGCATAAATCATTATATTAAAAGAAGCTCATTTAAATATGCATGTTTCCAGAAATGTAAGTAGGTACATGGGTAGAATAAAGTCGTTTTACTAAGAAGATGACATTTAGTCGGCTGACGGATGTACATATCTTATAATATTATGTAATTAGTTCGCCGCAATAGACGTCATCATCATCAATTTTAAATAAATTCATAAATGAACATTGTCTATATAGATATTCTAAATTGCATCATGATGAACTAAATTGAGATTTTGTACAAAACTAAAAAAAAATATCTGTACTACGATTGGATAGACTATAGACCAATACCTAAGTAAATGTGTATATAAGTATCCAAATAGGTGCTTCATGTCTAGCATTGTTCCTCTAGTGCCTAAATTATGTAATTAAATATAATTATATTTAGGCGCAGAGTGCTTTTGACGTGTGCAGTGTTTGGAAAACAAACCCAAAATAAAAAATATAGACATTTTGCCCTTTTGACTTGCAAATCCTGGAAATGATCCGTAGTGCGCCTTCCTCTATGCCTTCGTCTCGGCACTCGGTGTGGACTGTGTATGAGTTGTAATTTATGCAAATTCCAATCCTATTCAAAATTCATACATTCATACATGGGATGGAAAAGGCAAAGTTAAGTTCTTGTTTGAATAATAGAAGGAGGGGGATATATAGCCAAAGTTTGGAACCAGGCGCGCGCTTTAATATAAGTATACACTCGTTTTCATTTTGAAAGATGGGTTATTGGAGTAGAAACTTGAAAAGGAGGTCGGTCATTAATGCATTTGAAGAAAACCAAAAGGGAAAGATGTACAAGTAAAAACACTCTAACTCTGACCCCGTCAATTATATAGAAGCTCTTCTCACTTTCATCTTTCCTTTCATGCTCCTTGTCATCATCCCCCCTCCGCCATAGCCACCCTCCCTCGCTTCACCATTATTATACTCACGGTTGTATAGAGGTTATAAGCATTCCCATTTTCCCATTTATCTGTATTTACCTCCAGTTTCCTCTGGTTCTTCATTGTATTCTCTCCTCTATTCCTCCAAGAAATAGAAAAGATAATTGAATTTCTTCTCGGGTCGTTTCCTTCAATTATTCCGGCTAAACTCTCCCTATTATCTTCCCGCTCCAGTCATTTCATTTTTTATTGAGTGTATTTCTATTGCTTCCTCCAGGATCCGGACCAGGAGAGTTTTTAGTTATTCGATACGATACTATAAACCGATACCGATAGCGATAGCGATCTCCGGCTTCCTTCCTCCTCAGTACACCCAAGTACAGCTCTGACCAATTTAATTGAATTTTTATTGGGAATGGAATAGTTCCGTACGAGGTGTGGATGTAAAAATGTAATGTGTAGAGTACTACTATTACTGAGCCTTTCAACGAGATCCTGTAGTGACAGCTGTACATAGCAATTTACATTTATGTACGAACAGAGTGTGAAATTCGATGAGATTTGCATTTTTAATTCATTCTCCATTTCCCTTTTGCACTGTATTTTGTGCTGGTTGGAAGTTGAAAAGTTTTAGGTGAAAATTTCAGTTGGATTTCCTGAAATTACTCGACATAATTAAATTATTAAACAAGTAAAACTTGTAAGCGTACAAAAGTACCTACCTTCGGCCGGGTTCATCAAAAATAAAGCAAAAAAAAAAGAAAACTGTGCGTACACAGATATAGAAAAGCTGGAAATTGGAAATGGAGCAGCCACGTTCTCCTTCATTGATTGCACTAGCTCATCAAACTGGCCATTCTCTGGAACTGACTATTTCTCAGGTTGGACATCCACGGCTGGAAGTAAGCAAGAAAGCCATTGCTCAACTTCTCCCGGTTTTCAAAGATCGCCGTGTGATGAATGTAAGGCGGCTCAGTCAGAGACAGACTATGTTATTGTAGCGAATGTAATTGTATTATTCACACTTGGTTATTTACTTAATTTTGTACGTGAGACCTCCGCCCCGTGTTTCGTAATCACATCACCTATTTTCTTAGAGCTTAAAGTAATTAAAATGACGCTAAACTATATCTATATAATATGTTTACATAAACAGTTCATGATGGATCGTGTGGATGTACTCCTCTCAACAGTTGTGACTCAATTACGAAAACTTCAATCCTTACTTCCTAGTGAACAGCCGGAAAAAAAACGAGAAATTAGCCTTCTTTATTATCAAATACTTGGTCTAATTGCTGCTGTAAGTTCTTATTGAGATTCCATGACAAAAGGGTGCAGGCTCAAAAGAGTTTTATTCAATCTTATATGTGCATCAAATTTTATTTTTTGCAATTTTCAATTAATCCAGCACTGTTTTGTCTCTGAAATCTTTTATCACTTATTATTATTTCTGAATCAGATTTTCAAGGTGGAGAATTCAGTTCTGATCAGGAACGTGAGCAAGTCTACCTTTTGTGAGCTGCTGTACGTCTTTATTTCCATCATGACAGATCCGGAGACAGAACTAATCCCTAACGGAAAATCTATTTTGCAAACCATGAATGTTCTTGTTCTCCAAATAATCGAGACTCCTGAGCCGCACTGTGTCATTTGGTAAAAGTTCACTTTAATTGTTAAATTAACTTGGAAAAGAAAAACGTTCCTCGCGGCTTTTTTGATACAGTCTTGTAAATTATAAAAACTTGTACTACTTACTTTCTATATATAGTGGTTTACTCGGCTTACTCAATCTTGCCGTCCAGATGACTACAAATAAGTCTAATTTGATGAATATAGTGTTAAAATGTGAGGCGAAGCTTTTGAAACAGTTCGCGCAGTGGAAGGAGAATGAAAAAATCATAGCGGATCATGACATGGAGTCCATCATTCGAGAATTTAATTCTTTCATCTCTAAACATTCCTATAGAATAACAACAAACACTGAGGATTCCGTCCCAATCAAGACGATGCGAGTCATTCTCAAACGACTATTCATGTTTAGTGGGAGTCAAAAAATATTTTCTGTTATGGATAAGATGCCAGATTTGAAAGGGACCAAGACCGAGTCTTTTATTCGAAAAACTGGGAATCGGCGAACATTTTCTGCCTCTACGATGATAGTATCTGGAGAGATGAGTCCTGACTTTTTAACTCCCCCCACAAGCACTAGGATAAGTACCACTGTTCACTCGGTTACAAGTAGTTCCGAAATTGGAACTCCTATTTACAACTCTACTCCTATTCCACTTTGAAAAAACTTTTGTTGGGGCTGAATTAAATTATTATCCAAAAGAAAACTATTTTATGCTGTGTTCAGCCGTTTTGGTTTACGTACGTTTCCTTTTCTTCTATCATTTTATCATTTAAAAAAAATCATTTAATGCTTTTAAATTTTAAGCGCGAAGGAAAACCCAACAACAACTACTTACACACAATTAAAGCCAAAACGCAATATCATGTTTTCTTTCCCGTAATGTAATGTATATTTTTGCTGCTCTAAATTAGCGTTGCACTTTAGGATTTTGAATTTTTTAGTTTTAATGTTAATGTTAGACACTTTTGATTATAGTATTTTTCTCCAGCAAAAACAACACATTTTCTCTGTACATATTACTGTGATTATGAAATTATATATAGGTAGTAAAACTACTCAGGAATAAATCACTGAATACACAATATGTTATGGTAATAAAAACAAGTGTGTTAATTTGAAATTCATCTGTTAAGTACTGATTTATTATGTTACATTATCATGAAGATTACAGTAGACTTGGCATAAAATGTTTTTGACTTGATTTAATGACAAACTATGTATTTATTAGTAATTTAGGTTTATAATCCTGTATAATATATTATGTACGTAGGAGACTATATCGTAATGAATGTTTCACATCACACATCCCAAAGATGTAGTGTGTAGGTATATCCTCTTAAAAGTATATGTATGTATGTGGAGCACAGTATTCCAAAATATAATTAAGAATTAGAATATATGAATAATATTAGGAAAATTATCGTGTAATATGACAAAAAGTTTGATGGTATAACAAATCTACCTCTAACATTCACATCAGCCGACTCTGATTTGTTTTTTGGATTCCATAGTATATTATACGTTCATACTCGCAAAAACTCACACCGTTATAGTACCATTTACTCCGACTATAGCATGATAATGAATATCTATAATAATTATCATAATATAATGATTATATAGGGTATTATATAATATAAAAACACAACAATAAAAACAAAAATATTTAAATCATAAGTTGAAAGTCTACAGACAGACAGACAGCATCATCACTCAGTATCATAGTGTCAATTGACATTGTTCTTGTTTTTGGTACTCATCCCTGAATAATGATGATGTATAATAGTTTAACAGCAATAATTATTTTTTATTATAGGATTATTAAAACTAGCAATTTAACAGTTTTACACCCTATGGAGTAGTTAGGTAGACTTTACTAATAATTAATTATTACAACTACATTTTTATATAGCTATAGTATAGGTGACAGCGTTGAACTGCTTTATAACCTTTTTTAACTATATAATCGTACGCATGACGTAGACGTAAAAGTCAATCAAACATTTTATGTTGAAGGTACTAATGAGTTTACACAATGACATAATAATAATAATAATAACAATATTAGTTCATAGTAATAATAATTAATCATTACTATATTTATCACAAGGGGATGCAGTGGAAAAAGTGTGTGCACATCATGCTCTTGTTTTCTTGTTTTCATTGCAAATCAGTGCCACTATATATACACTTTTGTTGTCAACTTTGTGTTTTTGCTATTAAATTGTTATATAGTGTAATGTATGTAGGTACCTATATAGGTAGTTGTAGGTATATATGCATGATACTCAACTTTTTCTTTTCTCACAGGTCCATTTCCTCCCAGTCCTCTCAAAAATTTCATGATTATGATCATGACATGACAGCGTACATGCGTTTACTACAAACCGGACACATGTAATAATTATTATATTGTATATAAATTTATAGCTTTATAACGCTCTTACAATTTAGTACTGCATATCAAAAAACACACGCTAAATAATAACAGTCATCACTGTATACTGTCACCCCGTCTACTTTATAAACGTAAGTCATAATGGTTATATCTACGCCTATATACCGCTTCCGCTCCCAATCACCGATATATACCGAATTTATCCCATAATATTTAAACGCAAAAACCGAAATTCCAAACCTTTTGCTATCGCTTTCAAACTCTGTAGCGAAAACATAATAGGTGACCATACAAGTTTACTCACTATAAGTCAGATGGGAGGAAGAGGAAGAATGGTTTACCTACTAAATTATCCAGTAATGACCAATTTCCTTTCCCGCCCGTTTTAACTCCATTCCATCACCATCTGAGCTTGTTATATTTACCGCTTTATAGCCCAAAAGTTAATGAGTAATTATACAGGAGATACCTTCAGGTATATTTTAACTAACTCATCATTTCATTAATTTCATATTATTTTATCTAGAACATCTGCTATAGATGTGGACTGCAAGACCAAATTTTGCTTAACTTTAATAATCTAATTTTAATTTGTTAGTGGATTTAGGATTTTCCGAATATTTTACCAATAAAAGTTTACTTCATTTGTCTAAAAAACAAATCAATCGCCGACTAAATAAAAAAATGAAATTAGTTAGTTGAAAAAGTTCAAATTACTCTCCATCTTCCGAATTTGAATAGAATTCCGTTCGTGCAAGTAATAATGACTAAAAGGGGCAGTTTCTACATGACGATGACGATATTACAAAAGTAATCAGCGAGATTTTTCGAATTTGAGTTTAGCTTATATTTGTCTATATAATATTATGTAATATTATATTGATTTTTACGAAAGGTATCTAATCGTAAGTTAATGTTTTTTATATATATTATCCTATAATCTCATACTCATATCGTTTGAAATTTAAAATTCATAAAGCGAGCGAATAATGTAAATTATCGAATTTAAAATTTTTTTTTCAAGTTTTCACCAATACTTTTTTTTTTATTTTTTACCATTTCTTTGATTTATTTTTATCTCAACCTTGATAATTATTGTTATCCCTCCTAACGGTTATCGTATCTATTGCTGAGCAATTAACATTGTCTTGTCTTATTATTATTACGTTTTCAGAGTACGCAGTGTAATAATTACCATGCTCCTCTATATTTATAACTACAACAAATATTATTCTAGCATTCTATAAGTCCTACGCTAATCGTACTGGTCAAACGAATGCTGTACATTAAATTGTAGGACGCTTGTATTCTTCGAAAAGATGTCCGTCTATCTAACCATTTAAAATTCCTAAATTGTAATATTTGTTTTTACTATATGTACAGTCTATAATTGATTACCTAAGCAAAGAGTTGATAGATATATGTAAGATTTTAAAGTATATTTAGCTCCAGTCGCATCTATAGAATTCTCTTCTATTCTTTCTCGCAGTGACTATACTAACGACAACGATAAGAATAAAATAAAATATTCAGTCCTAAATTAGATCTTGCCTACTTCAATAATTAAAATTCAAGTTAATTTGACAAGCTTACTCTTGAACCTAGTTAGTAAAACTGAGTGAATATTACACACTTCTATACGCTCTGACCTGACTTCTGAGATTTACCTCGTTTGCCAGAGTCAGTTGTATATTTTGTATTAATATATAATTAATTACTTACATATACACCATCTGTTTTGGCTTTAGTAGCATGCATGGAATGAAAGCGT
Source organism: Dicyrtomina minuta (assembly GCA_949802685.1). Lineage (NCBI taxonomy): Eukaryota > Metazoa > Arthropoda > Collembola > Symphypleona > Dicyrtomidae > Dicyrtomina > Dicyrtomina minuta. The sequence continues at coordinate 19,479,543 of OX461809.1, read as the reverse complement.
TGCGTTGGTGTAGAATGTAGAACCATATTCATTTAATTAATTAATTAATTAATTATTTTAAGTAGCAAAAGTAGTATGCAGTGCATAACAGTGCAGCCACACTACTTGCTTTTTTAAAAATTACTTTTCAGTTTGACTCTCAACCATCTTTAGTAAATATCATTCAAAAGTTAGCTCCATAAATTTTTCGTTTATGTTTACAAATTAGGGTGTTAAATTAAAGCTATTTAAAGCGAGTTTGAATATATCTAAATATAATTAATATTTTATTTCAGTTTTTTTCTTCATACTTCCAGAAATTCTTTTTCTGGCCTAAATACATTGTATGTAAATGACTTTGTTTAAATTAGAAATCAATCACGGCATGGCACATTCATTATCAATATACTTTTGTCACAAAACTTGACTTCAAAATCTCACATACAGCTTGCCCACACATTTATTTGGCCAAACATAGTTTACTCAGCATTCGCAATAATGTAATTTGTTTACAGTCCTCGCATAATATAAATAGAATTCAATAATTATTTCTTTGCATCACTAAAAACCCCAGTTTAAAAGTATTATCCTCATGGCAAAAAAATTGAACAATGTACACATATAGATAGCACAGTAATTTACAGTTGGCTCTGGCGACCGTTACGGAAATATGATTATTACTAAATAGTGTATCCAGCTTCAACAGCTCTAAATTACAGAATATGCTATATAGTATAGCCTTTAATTTTTGAGAATACAGTCGAATGCAAAGGTAAATACGGTCATATAATCTCTCGTACAACAGTTTCTATACGTACTTCCTTCCTTATTTGTTTTATAAATATATCCAATGTACAGACAGATCCAAACGACATCCGTATAACTAATAATTTACGAAATCCCTGGGCCCCGGAGTAAACATGAGTCAGAGTAATAAACGGAGGATAAATTTACTCTGCGTGGTTCACAACAAAATTCGAATATAATCTAGAGATTGTGGACTCGGAAATGAGCACCGTCTAATCCTAGATACGTAATCCGTTTCTGTTGGATGGGCAATGTAAGGTAAAGTAAGGTAAGGTAAGGGAGGATGCACACAATGCAGGAATCATAAAGACGCTAAAGAAAAGGAAACAAAAAATTCGTGTCAGCATTCGATAATGTCATCATCGGACATTCATAATTATCACCTACATAATTATTAATACACGATTTAAATTTTACACGAGGGTAACTAGAATATATGTATGCAGATTTGTAGTATTAATAGCAATGTTAATTTAATAATGGTTCAATTTGATTGTTTCCACTGCTGTAGATTCACCGAGGTTGAGGGCAGTCAACATAATATTATGTCCTTGTGAACAAAAAAACCCTCACCTACTGTGTAAATAATTATGTTAACCACTTATTATGTATTTCCCTCAATTTAATTTAGTAACACTGACAAGACTGACAACATCCACATTGACTACAGAAGAATACAGACAGGTATATATTTCTAGCATTACGTTTTAGCATTCGGTTAAAGCACACTCAATGAATACTTGTTAAGGTGGCCTAATACTGCTAGCTGGTAACGCTCTTTTCAACTTTTCCCCTTCTTCTTCTCCAACGCTAACTGCTAGTCTTTATTTCGTGTGAGTTATAGTGATTTTTGCAAAAAGTGTGACACATTATTATTATTATTTGAAGAGAGTGTAATGTTTTTTTTATTTTGTGAAACATAATGTACAGATTAGGTTTCAGAAAGGACGTCGGTTTAGGACATATTATTAGAATAGATATGTGTTAAAATTCTTTCCTGGCCCGTTCTCAGTTAAAAATTTCAGTCCTTTCTTATTCAGTCCAATGGAGCCCAGAGCAATATATAATGCATTCATTTATGCAACCATACACATTTTATACCATTCATGTAATATTGTTTTGTCATTCCAGTTCCAGATCCAGACTTAAGAAAAGTAAGGATATAATGAATTCTTCATATTCATGTGTAGGTAACATGTATATACGAAGTTCAACACTAAATCCATTTAGTTTTATATGTAATCCCTTCTAGTATATATAACTATATCGACAAAGCCTACTACATGAAATACGTAGTAGGTATTTAATTATATTATTTATAGACAAGAAATCATTATTACTCGTACAAAAGCATGGGACGAGGACGCGAGGGGAGCGAAATAGGGAACCTCGTACTTCTGTACAAATATATAATTACCTATATGCAATATTAACATTATATGTTGTATATTTCGAGCATGAAGAAAAGCTCGTACGAAAATAATAGACGCAGTTGACAATCACAAGCTTTTTTTATAAAAAAAACAACTTGTGATTGTGATGATAAAAACTAAGAACAAGGTTCCTTATAATATGTCATACACATAACAATTATTATGGTGATCGTGTTGGTGTACTCCTACTGTCGATGAAAAGTATAGAGTCACTTCGGTGGGTACATATTATTTAGATTTATGGAGGAACCTCCTCTAACATTAAAAGCTGCACACTCAACATTTCGTACAGTAGAGTTTGCCTTATATGAGTAAAATTAGTTTTAATTCTCCGATTAAATCAAATACGAATTACAGGGGTAAAACCTGATAAAAGTGAAGGTTGTTTTTTGTTTTGTTTTTAGCTCAAGTTGTGTAGTTAAAGTTATATTCCCAATTTCAAATATATGCAATGACACGCTACACATACTTACGTTTGATTAAACACACCTACTTCTTGGTACTAGACACTAGACATACTGCGCGGCAATATGTTACTAACTACATACACGTGTGAATTCAAATAATAGAAACGGTAGCTAGGTAGAAGAGATTTTAATTAATTAATAATACTAGTTACGGTTTAGGGTACCTGGTTAAATTCGGTCTGGTTATTATGCTTTGTGACTGGAAATATGGAATTGTGTGCTTCCTACTCATGTTTGTAATTACTTTTGCGAAGGATGAAGTAATGTACTTTGATTGTTCCCAGATACACATGTAAATGATCGATTAGCCTTCCTAGTCCTATAAATCCTTGAGGCAATTTCTCTTAAAAGTTTAGGGCCCATTAATATATTACATTAGAGACAAAAACTGTTCACTCAATTTTCGTCTATAATGAATGTACAAGCCTTTATGACTGTGCGGCAGTGGTTTCTTACACAGAGAAAGATAAAACGGACGAGAGTAGAAGAGGGCACAGAGTCGTTTAACCTACAGCCTAATACATCCTCAAAGTTCGGAGTGTCGTTCTTATGGGTACTGGTACCGATACCTAGGTGTACAGCCTAAGTGAGGTATGATACAAATTCATAGACATTATAGGAAATAAAATATTTTACGTCCTGACATGACAGTCTGTACGTGTGCTGATTTATACGGAGTGAACCCTAATAAGTCTACTTCCACACAAACCATATTTCATCTCTCTGATTTTGCCTTCGTGTTACGTATCTTTGTTGTCAAAACAAAGTATGGCCGGAATAATGAGAAAATATACTTGTTCGTAAAAATTATGCTATCTCTTTAGTTACATTCTATCATATAAATATATGATTCTACGATTTTACTTGTCCTGCAACGCCTCGCTTTCTTCTTTCATTTCATTGTGCAGATAGCATATCTGAATTTTTAAAATCATCGATTGCACAGGTACGCAATAATACACAGTCATAAGTATTTATGTATGTTTCCATTACTAACTTTATACATGCTATGCGTACGTAACAAGGAGTTTTAAAGGGTTCTGTAATCAAGCTAGGTAGGTAGCTGTATACATGGGGGATGCATACAATTTTTCGAGTTAGTAGTACCCCTGAAGATAGGTCATGAACAAAAAAGACTCCATGAACTGCTCCCTAGTCCTAGACTAGACAAAGCTATAGCGGTGACCACTCAGAGAATTTTCTGTCCAATGTCCTTATCATTAAATAACAAATTTAGCTTGATTCCGCCATGTTAATATTTACTCAAAACTTGCTTCATGGCAATTTTCATTCGCTCAGATAACTCTGGGGAGTCTCACAACTCCCTCATCTTCACTGCAATTGCATATGTCAGTAAATTTGGAAATCGAATAATAGGACCATGAACAGTGAGTGGGCTTTATTGTGTAAAAAAATACAGCATGTTGCATGTTGATGTAAACTGAAGTGGCACTAACACGAATGCATGGATCATGATTGGGTAGGTATATCTAATACCTAGGTAAGTAGGTACCTCACGTAGATTTTGACCGAGCGTATTTGCGTGCCCACCCGCTCTAAGTATAGTAGTACATGTGGTCCTCCCACCTACCTTTTCTTACATAACGTTCTAGTGTGCATAGTGCTTGGTTTGCAAATTGTTGCAGCCGTAATATAATTGTTATTGCCGGGAGTGCGGGCGCTCGCACGCTCTCCTTTTCAATTTTCCGCAGTCTGTATAGTCGGTACTCAACAACATTAAACTGGAAACCAGTAAAACCCTTATTATGAATGACGGCCACGAACAGTATGGAACATGGCCTCGATCACCAAAAAAACAAAACAAAAAACTCATAGTTTTATATACGACATCGTACGTTTGTAATTCATGACTGGATAACTCGCTCTCTGGTTTGGATATAATTATTCTTTTTATGTAGGTACTCACTCCTTCATACGCATATGCAATCCAGAGTGCCTAAGAGTTGGGAAGTTCAAATTAGTACTGACACAGTTTTATCTAACAATAATAGTAATAATATTAAACTATATTCCGGAGCAGTCTAGACCTGCTGATTCCCCCATCTTATCATCATCATAATAATTATATGATAACCTTATTCATATCCCTCCAAGGGAAATTAGGTCAAGAATATCAATTTTATATTTTTCTAATCGTTGGTATATCGTTGTTACATTATACTAAATTAATTTCAATCGTAGTAGCAATATTGCAATTAAAAAAAATTTGTCACCGTTACGGAAAAACTCAAGGTACTTGAATTTGTGTGTGTGTGTCATGTTTGATAGGTAATTAGTATGATGTATGCGAATCCTTCAAAGTTCATTACCAAGCTATTTCAAAATAATAACAGTTTTATTACATCGTGGAGTGTGCATAATTATTACTAGGTAATATGTAAGGAATACATGGTGAACATGTTGACGTTCACACAAAATATGCGCTTCCTATAATTTATTATGTAAGACGTATTGCTATAATTTTCATAATCGACCCAGAATTTCTGGTAAGTTAATAACAGAGTAATAATAAAGTTCATATTTTAATGCTGGCTCCTTATAGCATGTATGTTCAACATCGGGTTTCGTCGTAAATTTAATAATTTTAATATAATAAGTAGGTTTAAAAATATAAGAATTTTTCACGATTAATGACTAATAATAAACTCAATAACACAGACATTTTAACTTCCCAACTCTTTGAAGAGACTTGTAGTATGTAGTGACTTGAGAAATAGTATAACTAACAATGTATATATATTTGTGTATACATACCTATATCTAAAAAAACACCCAACTCGTCACTGCTATTTTGTAGCTTCCGTCGCCAAGAATGTTTCATGATGATTACGAATACGAATACACATTATTTTAAACTCATTAAGTTATAAAGTGGTACAACTACCTATTCACGATCAAAAAATTATAAGAAAGAGAAGCAGAAGAATTACAAAATCACACTATGCCGTTTCTCAGACCCTTGGTGGTTATCATGGTGGTTTTTGGTTACTCCAGATCTTGAGCCAGGGTCCTTCGAAAGTTGAATACCCGGTACAGAGAAAAGCGTCATAGCTGTAAAACAAAAAGTATTGTTATTATTTTTGGTTATATTTAGGAATTTGAATCGTTTACTCGTGACTTGACCAACACTTTTGATCTATTCCAGGTCTGATCTGAGAATACACCAGGGATATTCAGACCTTGTAAATTTAAAATGTAAAGCCATACCATATATGCACGCTATGGTTCAGCTGCCATGTGCTCAAGGTAAATGTAAAATTATTTATCATGTAGTCCCTGTCCAGTTATGCGCAGTAAATAATACATTTCTTATAACATGCTTTGCTTTTAACGCTGATTACATTAGCATATGCTATATTTTGCAGAGCCATAAACTTTATATTACATTATTTCCATTTACACCTTCAATGAGAGTATTTCATCAACACAATATGTTTTAAATACAGGCTCTTAAGGCTATAAAATACACAACAATTTAAAATTTAAGAGTTAGTCAGCTGAAAATAGATCACTCTACATATTTTATAGGACTTTAATAATTATAGTACCAGTATCCAGGGCGTAGCCATGTCACGCACCATTTTTCATAGGTCCGGAGCTCATAGATAAAAAACCCCCGAAAGTTGTTTAAATCTAATTTCATTTGCTCTGCCAAATTATGGAAATTTTGTAAAAGGGTGTTTCAAATTTATTTTATAATGCAACGGTCCAAGACAGAGCTAGTTAGATGATTTCTTTGCTTTTAGCAAAGTAATATTTTTCCGATTTTCTGCTGACTCGTCAATAAAATAATGGGTGAGGGTGAGAGTGGTGAGACAAGGCTTGTGCAAATATTATACAATATTTGCTCCAAGTTTTCTTTTTCGGCTTAGACTCCACTCTCCAAGCGCCTTTTACTGTTTCATTTAAAAATACTAGCAATAATTTTCTATGTAACATACTCTAGGGAATTTGTCTGATGCAGCTCTCAATCCACATTAAAATTTGAACAGCGGCGAAAACGCTTGAAGGTGGTTATCGATCTTTGTAATTTTCTGTACTATTTCACGAGAGGGAAAAGGTAAACATACATTTACACGCAGGTACTCGAATCATAGTTCCCCATGGAGCATTGCAATAAATACGTAATAGATTCGAAACAGTTTTGGATGTGTATAATTTAATATTTTGGCAACAGTCTATGCCACATCGGAATACTGATTCACATAGTCTGGTCTGGTTTGCTGGTTTGGAACGCAGAAGTTGGACCGATCCAGCTGGCTGGACCAGGATTATCAGACCATGAAAGCATTAACGTAGTGTTTCTCAGACCACGTCAGACCATTTCAGCTAGTGGTAGCTACAGTATTAATATATGTATATGCTCTATCCATCCTTGCATGATTATTTGTCACCATCATTTTTGAGAAAAGCATCCGCAGATTAAAAACAAAAACTTACTATCAGTTAGTCGACTCGCAGCAGTAGCAAGTTTTCTTAGGTACGGATGTTGCATAGCTTCAGAAGCAGAAATTCTGCCTTTGGCTTCATACTACCAAAGCAAGAAAATTAAAAAACATGTATAAACAGCCCAAATGAAAATCTAAAGACTGCATTGCAGCTGAAAATCCCAGGAGAAAAAAAGAGCAATTTTTAAATGTGTTAGTCTTACTCGTAGAAATTTGGCGAGAAGGTCTACACCTTCTATATCTAGTCGAGGGGCTCGGGTGACCAAGGGTTCTGGAGGCCAGTATTCAAATTTATAAGCAATAAACTCTTCGTTTGATGAGATTTGTGGCCAAGTATCCTCACTGGGAGTGCCCAAAGTTCTAAAAATTAATTTAAGCTGATCCTCTACGGTTGAACCTGGAAATAGTGGTCTTCCACTAGCCATTTCGCAAAAGATGCACCCCACTCCCCTGGAATCAAATATAAAGGCAAAAAATATAAACTATAATTGAGAAATTTAAATTAAATAAGCTTAAAATAATCAACAACGCCAGTTATTGTTTGATTTTTAAGATTATTTGGATGTGGAGGCCACTTCAGGAAAAGTGCTAACAACTACGACAGTGGCTGGAGACTCTGACCTGAATGACATAGAACTTTAAGACATAAATAGTTCGTCTATGATCTATGGAAAAACGTAACGCACCACATATCTATAGGAGTGGAGTATTCTGTGGTACCAAGAAGGACGTCAGGCGGTCGATACCACAGTGTAACTACTTCGTTCGAGTATGTCTTCGTGGGAACGGATTTGGCACGGGCCAGACCAAAATCTGCCAACTGAACAAACAATGTAAAAAATTCCAATCAATTCATATCCACGGCTTCCCCCAAATTTTCATATCCATTTTATATTGATCATACACAGAAGCACATAGTAAAAACAATACATTCAGCCTCTACAGAAGACAGAAATACAATATATCACTTGCACACAATTTATTACTGAGTCTACATAGATCGACCCAGAAGTTACTCCTACTTTAGGTGAAACGGGAATTGTGTTCAAATTACTTTCAGCTCTCCGCGTTCATTAATGAGCAAATTTTGAGGTTTCAAATCCCGGTGGAGAATTCTCCTTTTATGGCAATAAGCAAGTCCGCGTAGTAATTGGAAGAGGAATAGCTACGATAAAATATCCAAGTTACAAAATAGATTTTGAAATAGTAAATTGTTTCTAGACACTATTAATCATGGCAAATCAATCAAGAACCAAATTTATTATCTCTATCTCCACAAGTCTTTTTATAATTAGCATAATAATTTTCAGAAAAATATTAAATAAGAAATAAATGCACATGCAATATGCGTAAACAACTATTTTAATGCGAATATGCAAGAAGATCATGTATATATTATGTAGCATGCTGTTGCTGCAGACCAGAAACTCGTGACCCCCCCCCCCCTACCCGTTCTCTTGCCCATCAAGAGTTTCGAGTTATTAGCTTTCACGTGCTAGACTTTCTACATAGTTTACACTTGACATGGGAGATAGAGATAGACTTGGTTGATTCAAATTAGTAGTTTACACATTCTGAATTACACGTTTTCTTACCTTGACATTATTTATACTAAGAACACCACCACAGCTATCCATGTACTGCTTGAGGTCTCTATCAAGATACTCAAATACGAGCGTAAGGGACTTTTCCGTATGGACGATATCGTGAAGCGTAACTAATTAAAAAAATAACATATACTTTAGAAAACGATTCACCTCACACTAAAGAATTATAGTGATTGTCTTTTCGTATATATCACAAATCCAATAACATTTTTTTTGGTCCTTGTATGCATACCTACTCTAACAGCAAATTACTGTCTGTGGAGAAATTCAAGCTAAATGCCTTGTGGAATTATAGCTACAATCAGAGTACACACCAGTACACCGATTATACAGTTCGTTACCCTCCTATTTCATATGTCCCTCGAGAGTAATTTTCTAAATGGACACAAGAGATTAAATTATACTGCGTCTACTACACACGTACACTGTACACAATCGTCGACTGTCGACATCTAAAACATTTTTTTCGTTTGAAAACCTCCCTAACTCTGATCATCTGTCCAATTTAAATTAATTTATTTTAATAATAATTATTCGGCATATTAGCAGCATTGTTGCTGATTACAAGGCAAACCCAGAAAAATGGAGGAGAGATACCAAGCTTGAAAAAAAGGTCTTATGCGGCGTAATAAGATTCCACAATGAGAAAGATAATTTGCAATCCTGAAGAGATAGCATGGTCCTGTACAAATTAGAGTACTGAACTTTTTAATAACATTAATTCCTGAGCCTTAATGAAATACAGTAATGGCACGTGTGCATGAAGAAGTTGCTTGAGGATTATTTTGTGTCCCTGTCTCTTACACACACAAAGTGTGTCCCCTCTCATTCTCATCCATTCTGATCTCATTTGTAGTTAGCACTGTCTATAAAGTAGAGCTAAAGCTACACATCTTTATAAAAGCTGATGGGTGAGTAAAAGAACTATCTAATAAATAATATGCATGAGCAGCTTTGAACATGTACACTACATAAACACACGACGCACATACCTGCATGAACATGTTTTGCTGATTTTGTACAGGGAAACTTTTGCGATGCACGGGACATCGAAAACTTTTGTTTTCTACTCAGTGATTTCCTGATCAGTCTGTTTTCCGCAACTGATTAAATTACATCAGCTGATTTATATAGCGACAAGAAAGTAATCTAACCCACACACACCACTTACCTATATTGGCATGCCGAAGCTCTTTTAGTAATGAGACTTCTCTGATAGCGGTACAAGGTGCTCCTTCTTCATGTTCCAGACGGATTTCTTTCAATGCCACTAGGCTTTCAGTCAGGCGTGAACGCCCTTTGAACACAGTTGCGTAAGTACCCTGAAACACAAAGTGAATACCACAAAAGTATGTAGAATATTTTGTCAACCACTGCCCCTTCTTGCACCTTCCATGAAAATATATAATTACAATCAACTCTTAACAACTACCGCTACTCTTCTGGAAATTAATCAGATTTAAAAAACATCAAAAAGAAAGTTTTACTTCATTGAAAATGAGAATATCCTTTAGTTATTAGGGAAAAGAATGTTGGGTTTTACAAAGCCAGCTAAGTTTGGTTTAAATCCTAACACGTGGTAGTTTGTGTGGAAAGAGTGATTTCCATGATCAGTTTCACTAGTACTCGTTAGCTAGGATAATTATTGTTGTGGATTTGTTTGTCTTCTAATCGTATGAGTATTGGCGAATGTAGAAAGCTGTTGTAATCCCTTACCTCACCCAATTTGTCCAACTTGATGTAAGTCTCACTACGACCAAATCCAATCTCTGAAAGACTTTGCCGTCTGGAAGTACGGGTTAAAGGAGGCTCAGCTGCTCCGGCTGCAGCTGCCGCTTGCTTGGCCAGAAATGATTCTGGTATATGAAGATCTGCTGGTAGCGACAATCGCTTGCTTATGTCTTGCGACAAGTCAACCTGCAAAATTTTCAAAGGGATTCGTTACAAAATAATAATCTGTTTCCATCCCATTTGTACTCATCCATCCATAGTGGCAAATCTAACTGGCTATTCACATTAATGACCGCGACAGCCCAACAGTACGTGATCCTAATGATTCGTTCTTATTATTATTATTATTACGAGCTTCAATTGAGACATACACTCTCACAAGTGTGCTTTCAAAACAGAGGATAAAAGAGAACGTTCTTCGGAGCCCAAGAAAACATATATATAATTATACCTCAGAATGGCGTCTCTGATTCTTCGGACGTAATTTGACTCCATACGAAGAATCATGAGACGGACGAATTCGAGCTGGTGATGTCAAATCATCAGACGCTGCCGATGCTTCCTCCGACTCTCCGTCCGAGCCAATGCGAGGATGTTCAGCAACAGGAGCTAAAATTTAACAAGTCACAAAAATCCCAAAAATTAGGTAACATTTAGTTTTGAGGAATAAAAAGGAATTCAATAAACGGAATGAATGCATTCATTCATTACGACCTGACATTTACATGGAAAATATTCGAAAAGGAAAAGATGATGATGGCGTGGGATTGGGAGGTGATGAATGCAAACATAAATTCCGAGTTAGTGGAAGGGAAAGAGAACTTTCACAACATTAGCAGACTTTTACTATACCAATGTCTATGTTATCATACTTGGAGAGCATGGGAAACCCTATAGTTTTGGTTATTCTTGCTCGTGACACATGTAGGTACATAGTACATGTACTACCCCGTATAATTCCACTGTGGTTAAAGTTTACTCTTCCCCACCGTAAACTCCATACCACATTGGGTGACTCACGAGCAAACAAAAAGAATGGCACATATGTTATACAGATCTGTATTCTGTATACACACAGTATAATTTAGGATAGTTCTCTAATTACACCACAGAGTCAAAGCTACCACCTCTTGTAACGATGTAATTTAATGGAACATTGATGTAATTAATTACAACATTACAAGTGAAAATAATTTACAAAGCTTAAGTAAATGGCGATGGCCGTACACTCTTATGCACACACATAATTGTATATAATTACAATATGCACACAGGCAGGTATAAGATACGAAAAAGTGATTACAGCAATTCCTGTGATCGCAGGGACACTCACTAATACTCGCACTAATTCCTACGGAGAATTCCGTATTATTTCATAAGCACCACGACAAGATAGACTAGAGAATGGTGTCCCAAAACAGATCCACTCTGCTACAATATGAGGGATGAAGGCGAAGTGGATACAAAAATAATGAAAACATTTCTCGAATAAATTAATCTAGATTCCTTGAATTACCAATGAAATTCGACACTCTTAATGCGGTTAAATTATGTCGAGCCATCCCAGGCTTTGAAAAAAATCTTCGTCAGTGCGGTCCAACTTTGTAGTGACTGCCGACGACGGTTGACTAACTATCTCTACTACAACTCTCCGTCTGCCACAGGGAAGCATGGAGAAGTTTGAAAGTATACATATACGTAAATACTGTGTTTGAAGCGATAATAAATCGTGGTAAGGTGGTAGTGGTCTTCTCCCGCTGAACAAAGTCTCACGTCTAAACTGAACAATTTACCAGTCTAGAACCGAAAATGAAAGTCAATTGGGAAAAGTCTCCAGTGTATAAATAAGCCTCAGGTGCGCTTATGCTACACGACCCAAATTATAGCACCGAATCGTCGAATGAGTTCATTTCGTGCCAGCTCACCCGTAAAAACCAATGAGGATATGCAAGTTTATGTTCTTATATTTTGTATGTACGTAGAGGCTCTTTCCCACTCGAATTCTCGTCCCATTCACCCAGTCTCTCACTAACCTTCCATTAGATCATTTCCATAGTCTAGAATAAAAGAAAACACAAAATTCTCCTCAACCCGCTTCCTTCATACATAATGATTTCCATCACGTTCTGACGATGCCAAGCTGCACTATAAGTTCTTAAAACACCAATTTCTGGAGAAAGGAGAGTAGAAGGACAAAAAACCAAAAACACCGAGAAAGAAGGGAAAAAAGTTGAAAGTAAAATAAAAGTGTTCTCCAAAGTCAAATAATATAATCGAAGCTTTTCAAAGTCAAATTTCCGAATCCTTCATAGCAATCCGTCTTTGTTATTTCCCTAATGCAGTCATTTGATGGTCACAGACGTAGACTTAGAAATGTACAAGTAAATATAGAACCATAAACAACCAACATCTCCTACTAGTGCACTACTACCAACGTGTCTACCTATTATACGTCCTCACTCTCTCTGTCCGTGTGCAATTTTTCAAGGGAAAGAAAGACATGTTCGCGGTCCCTATGTAGATACCGTTAAGCTTCCAATACAGCTCAGGCAACTATTACAACCCGAGTCTGGCCGTATGCTTTATGGTACGGCCCGGGTGTCCAATGTGCCGCGAGTATATAAAAACACCCTGTGAAGTTTCTACAGCCCCAAGAAGAAACATACAAGGGTAGGTAGGTAGGTACATAAAAGTCGTATTACGGTGCGACGCTTGACTGATTGACTGTAATGGCATGACATCTTAGTTCAGCGAGGCAACGCTCAGATACGCATAATACCACTACAAAATAACATTGAATACGGGATACAGCCTCGGGTCTTTATTACAGCCCGGGTCATGAGGTAAATTTTAAAGTGAAGCTCAGGGCCATAGGGGCTGTACTAGAAGCTTTACGGTAGATAGATTTATTTTCGACGTATTCACGAAGAGAATTCTATTCCATCTGAATTTCATGAAAAATAGTTTTCGTAGCGATATCAGATGAATATGTGTTTCTCAAGTCTCTCCATGTAACTGACTATAGTATAATTATGTATACATTTTTTAGGCAGAATATGAGCTATGCGACACGAATCAATAAGAACGTGCTCAACCTCAATAACATTACAGCCAAATTTACATATAATGTGACAAGACCACCAGGAAGAGTACATATACCCAAACCAACTTTAAGAAATACATGCATTACAAAACTGCAGCGTTTATTAATTTTGGCTTTGTCTACAATGTGTGTGCTCGAAATACCACTGAAGAGTGTCTTTCTTCTACACATATTTTTTAAATCTCATCAAATTTTTATTTCGTAATAATAATATTCCGTCCACATTTTTTCTTCGCCTCAAACATATTTCGCACAAAACTGTGAGACACACTTCCCTTATATAACCAGTATTTTTAGTATTTGCTGGGAATGCAAAAACGTATTATTTACAACAGTGATTACCAGACCACAATTAAAACTGCATATGTATTATTTTTTAGTCATACCGATATTTTCTTCGAGTGTCAGTAGTAATGGCAGTGATGTGATCTACACATTAAAGAGAGTAACTGATACAAATAAACAATAGAGTGAGAGCCTACAACTACCGAGTCTTAAAAATAAACCTCCGCGCGTTTGAAGTGTCCAACAACTACAAAACTAAAGTAAACAAGAAAGAAAGAAAATTGAGAATCATTTTCCAAAATACTATGACGTGCAATTTAATGGTTTGTGGGTGTGTAAATAGTACTTATATTATTTGAGTGCGTCGTAGCAGACGGACAGCAGCAGACATACAGGTGGATAAATAAGGAGGTCTGTCAAGCACGGTAGCCGTAATTCAATTCCATCAAAGAGTAAAACAGAGTTGCATTACATACGCAAAAAGATCTTTGGTTACAGTTACAAAGTATAAATGGGCAGGAGGGGAACAAAATAAAAGAACCAAACTGTCAGAATAATTTCACGCTCACGTCGAGAATTTTACTCTTGTAACTCCTGTTTTGGAAAGACGTCATGTCACAACGTACTCTGACTGACGACAGGTGGAACATGAGCATTTCACGTGACACACTCCAGAGCACCTGTACATACATAATTATAGGCTTATACCTACATAATTATACAGACACATTCACACTTTAATTACGCTGGAGTTTGCTTTGCTGGAACGAGTACTAGGATTATGAGCCATAAGATTCAATTATCTTTATTTTTCAAAATACTTTGGTACGGGGCGAACATGCTCAAAATCTTGGGATTCATGACGTTGCCATTTAAGAAAATTAGATAAATTAATAAAAATAAAAACATGCTTAACCGTAATTTCGGAGCTGTCACGTGCATAACTTGACAGACTCTAGGACCATCATTTCAAATATATCTTGTCTTCACCTAAACACCGTACCGTGTCCACATCCTCATAGATTGGCCTAGTGACTAGTGGCTGTAGTTTGAACGCATGCATGTATATCCATAATTTATGCATCATCTACCTACGCAGCTACGTAGGTACACATACATACAACACATGACTTGACAACAGAACATTTCGGAAGTCGTAAGTACAGCGTCTAAGACGGTGTTTTTTACGACCATGACAATAACATGTGTGAGAGTCGTAGTCAGCCTGCACACATTTTCCAATCCCATAAGTGAAATTATTGAGCGCCTATCCAAATGCAAACACACACACAGGTCGTCTTAGCAGAGGTCTCATGTACTCCGCAAAGAATAGTAAAAACAAAATAGGAATATATAACTACTCTCTTCCTTTGCTTTAGTCGTAGAAGTAGCTGTGACAAACGAATAAAAAAAGAATCGATCGTAGGTTTCAGACTTCAGAGCAAGAGTTGGTCGAATGAAATAATCTCAACCATATAGGTTTGTCTCACACACGCTAAGCGCTATATAGTCAGGACGAGAGCAGAACTAAATAGAATCCCGTCCTCAGAAATACACAAGTTAGCACGCAAAATATTTTTAACTTGAGAGAAGTAATAATATCGTGGCATAAGTCCTACACCCAGTCTGCCCCACGTACAACGTACGTATGCACAGCACAGACGTGAAGTTACTCCACACCATGCCTATGTGCCTACAGACGGCGGTTTCTTCTGATTATTATAATCTGCATTGTTCCAATGCAAATTACTACGAAAAGTTCAACTCTGGACTGAATTTTGAATAGCATCGATATTTACGTCCACGTCAGCAATTACCGACATTTCTCTTTGTCACCAAGTTGATTTTGAATACTACAATATGAATCTGGAATGTACGACTTGGTCTTCATTTCATTGTCGTACATCTACTGCTGCAAAAACTTCAACCTCCCCGCCCCTCTTCCCTTATCTGCAGATCAGAAAGCGTGCACACTTATGCAACTTTTGTATAAGCTGAATCGTTCGATCGTTGACTATACTCTCACAAAAAAGTTCTTGTTGCAAAAGAAAAGAACAAATCCCTATCAAAAAAGATTGCTAGAGCAGATCCAGCGTTTGGTAATCCCATGCTCGACTTCATTGTTACGGTCCATGATAAACTTTGGTTTCATGCAGGCAGGTACAAGCTTAGAAACTTTTACAAGGTGGATTGAGCAAAGTTTATGACCTATCTGTAGGGAAAAGACCTGGAATCCCTCCTAGCTCCTGAGTACCCTCTCAGTGGTCCCAGCCTCACTACTAGTAATCACTACTCTACAAACTATACACCTAGATGCACATTTACATACATGCTGCTTTTAATTATTTGAATTATCCACTAAAACTAAAAACGAATTTCGAAGTTATAATAAAATTACTATCAGCAAGATTGTGCATGCAACAATTCCTTGTGTAAAGTAAAGAGAATTGTAAGGACCTTGGTATGTTATAAACAATATTATCAATAAATTATCTCTCTCCCCACATTGTTCGTCATTCGTCTAGGGAAGACGACGGTCGGAATGAGGAAAGCCTTCGTCTTTACCCAATACTCTTGGGTAAACCTGGCCATCAAAAGCTGACCTTAAAACAATAACAGCAAGGACAACAATGCTATTTAATTATATGAACCAACAATTTATAATAAATTAAATCGTCATTAATTTAATATGCACACCCAAATGTCACATGCAGTAAATCAACAACAAATAAGTAAACAGATGCACTGTTTCGTCATGCTCACAGTTATAGCAGTGTAGTAGCGAGAAGCACCTAGCAAAATAGTTGACTACTCAAAATATCTAGTTGGTGTTGGTGTATTGCAGGCTACCTGAAGCAATAATGCTGCCGCTCTCTTCAGGTACATAGGTACCTACATAACATTCTAATTCTAATGCTGATGCAGATAGCACCTTCAAGAAAGATATAATTACACACACCTAGTTACGTACATACCCATCAAAGACACAGCACAATGCATGCACATTGTAACTTATTGGTTTCTTTGAAAGGCAGCCTTGCCGTCCCATTATTACTACTACTATTATTATGCAGGGTGTTATTTCGTTGATCCAATTATCTCCTTTCCGTCACTACAATGTAAACCTAATCTTTCATCATTGAAGAGATAATATCCAATCTGAGCACACACTTCAATAATAATTGACGCGTCTCTCAAAATCCAAATCAATAAAAGTGATGTCATCCTTACTTATGACGTGCCATTTCATAAACCAGCAGCTTACTTAATTTTAAAAAGATTTAGATTTACCTAATGTTGGAAAGGTGGTACTGCGACAAAAGCCCTGAGCATCACGAGGTGACATTGTACTGCTTCTTGGGACAATATTACGCCCGTTCTTTCGTGTCCTTCGATGATGACCGATTTTCAGGGATAACGATGACAGCCAAGAGTTCAGTGAGTCGAGTCGAGAAACCATACTGACACTCACTTGTTACTTATAATGTTCACTCCTCAATGGACTTTCGTATTCTACGGCCTAGTAATCTCTTTTTTTTATTTGGTGAATGCAAAAAATTCTACTGACCAAAACACTTTTCTTTTTGACACACTCTCAAATTCAAAGTCTTTCACAGAGCATAAGCATACGTCTGATTGAACCAACCAACCAAAAAGATGATGCTCTTTTATAAAATATGTAAGTCTCCGATTTTTTCCTTCTTTTCTTCACCGTAATCTCTGATATACCACTAAATCAGCAGGACATCCCCTCGCCAGTTGTGTCTGAGACAGAGCAGAATTAATTGCAATTTGTAACTCCGTGTACACTTTTGTGTTTCAGATGGAGGCGTAAGGTTATTACTTGGATTTTATGGTTTCGTGTTACATGTGTCACATCATGACATGACTATTATGACAGAGGTAACAGGGGCCGGACGCGAACAAGTAGGCAATTTAGCAAAAGTAATGACGCTATCGCTTAATTACTATTGCTCTTCCTCCACGAAACTATAAAGTACGTTTGTAACTGAGCGTACATACATTTGATAATTAAATTATTCAGTAATTATAACACCGAGCATTCAAAAGTTTTTGTCTTTGCGAGTCACGGAGGAAAAACGATATTCTTCCCATTCACTCAAATCCAAACTATAAAAGTTATCCACAATTATATTAGGTATAGATAATTATTACACTCTGGCTAAAGTTTTAGAAAATTCACCCATCAATCACTGAATGGTAAATGACGTTGAGTTTCTTTTGTGGTAAAAATAAAATACTTTGCTCCTATTTTGTAATGTAAAACTCTTTTACGTATATTCACCAAAAAGTGAGCTGCTGGCACAAACTACAATATTTGAAGAACCACTTCAAAAAAATCCGAAAGGTAGTTTTCTTTTGTCAAATAATCTCAATCAAATTTGAGACACGTATTATTTGTCTTGAATATTAACTCTGTTCATATTTGACTAGACGCTTGTCTTCTTTTAAGACTTGATGCTCGGTCCCGATCATAAGAGATCCGCATTGCTCAAAATTTACAAACAATCCTCTCAGCCAAGAAAGAGTTCACCCACAATTCCAAATTCACTCCTACTTACGTCCACTCAACACAACGTACTTACTCACATATTATACAAAAAACTACGAGAGGAAAGTGAAGACTCATATATATATGTAGAATAAAAAGGTCCACGAGCATCTGCTCTCAGTTGTTGTTTATAATAATTGAAGATAGAGCAACTCTGAGCTTCACTTTGGTCTGTCACAGAACACGAACGAAGGAGGAGAGTATGGTAATGGACTTTGTTATGGATGGAGAATGTGTGAAAGAATGAGAGCTCTACGAAAGGAAATCAGGATGTGGATGTGGACATGATTGCAATCAATGGTGGAAGAAGGAAGAAAAAGTTGCTAACTTGTCAGAGTGCTCGTGGTATACTGCAGATTCACTCACGACTACCAAGCAATCTAATGGAGACTCCTTTCTACATTCCACTTACTCGCATCCCAAGTCAGAGCCAGATACGATACGAAAGGAGTGCAGAGGGGAAAGCTGGCTGCTGGCTCTGGCTCGTATCCTATCACCACTGCTACACATTCTCTGCACTATAGTTCCTTCCTGCCTCACTTGATTCTTCAGGCTCAGCACACTCAAATACAAACACACACACACACACACACACACACACACGAACTACACGAGGAGAAGAGTTACTTGGGAGGGAGATGCGAGCGAGCGAGCGAGAGAAAGAGAGGTACAGCGTCTCATGTGACAATTTAACATCCGACAAAAGAGAAAGCTAGCGACTGCTGTACTGTTCGATAGAAAAAAACGGTGAGAGGAGAATGAAAGTGCAGAAGAGCCAGGTTCTCTCCTCTTCCATGTAGTTTCAAATGAGCAGCTCTGTGCAGAAAGTTAACATGGGGATGAATTTCCTCTCCCTCTCCTACCTACACCTACCTACGTCCATGCACTTGCTCCAACTCCAGCCTACGCTCTACCTCAGCCACCGCTCACATGCACATACATAGTTAAAAATTCCTTCCCGGATGAGATGCAATGGGAAAAGGAAATGTAGAGAAAGGACCTGAGCTGTAGGAGTTAAGCGAGGGACTATAATACCGATGCTTCTTCACATCGTCGAACCTTAGAATTTAAAATAATAATAGCATAATATACATAGAGATATAGACCTACTAGGAGCATGTATATCTATTTATTATAATCCTTCACGTAGAAAGTCAGTGAAAAGTTTAGTAAAAAGAAGGACGCAGTCGCATCAAACACTCATTGATCGGCTCCCCTACTGCAGTATAATTTTATATTTGATCGTCTATCCTGACAGTATAGACATTGCACTGTATAGTATCAGTAAGGGAGGACTATACACGCACAGCACTCACAAACACGTGGACGAATATCTAGTTCTTCCCGAGCAAGTGAGTAGTAGCAAGTAGCAGGAGCCAAAACCAACCTTTTCTCTCACTTAAAATATATATCTTCCATCTCACAGCCTCAAGAAGCGCTCATCGCAAATTTCCGAGTCCAGCTCACACCATAGCTCAGAACTCAGGAGTCTACTACCAGTATCTAAACCTACCTACGGCCTCCGACAGATCCGATACGTTGTATATCTATAAATTTTAATGGATGTCTTTCCGCTCATAGATGTATAGAGGGAAGGAGCCAGAACAACTTGAGCATATCTACATACTATATCCATGTATCTTCCAATATGTTTTCCAATTATTATTACAAGAGCCCCCTTTTCTTTTTCCTATTTCTTTCTCAGTAGAATACGAATATGGATCTTACCATTCTATGAACGACAGTTTCTTTCATGAATTCCGCATTACTTTTTGTCATACATAACCACCATTCTACCATTTTAACCATTTCCCCCGGATTTTCTAGGATTCAAAGTAGCCTTCACGCTCAATAGCCATAATATTATTTATTTTATTTATATATAGATAAGTTTCACCTCAAAACCTATCTCTCTTCGTTACGGCTCCCCGTCTGTTGCTAGATTATTGTGGAGCATTAATTCTCGTGATACCCCAGTTTACCTTGCCCATCTATTACTATCTGTGTATATTATTTGACCCTAATAATAAAACTCTTTCTCAAATCTTACTACTCAATAACTTTAGGGAGTACGTACATACCTCTAGGCAATTATAGGTAGGTAAGACACATTGAAGAGGATCTCGGCCTGTCCAATGTGTACATAGATGGCGTACATATGTACCTATGTAAGTTATGACTTTGTGTATATTATGACGGAGGTGTATGAAAGCTGATACAGGAAATAGACTAAAGAGTTAATATAATTATTACCATGACGCTCACGATCACGGCATCAAGTATCTTCTTTCATTTCCATTATAATTGAGCACGAGGCTATATATTAAAACTAACAAGATAAAATGTTCTTTACAGAACAAAAGTGTTTTCTATTATTAAACCCGAATGTTGGTTTGGTTAGTGCTCCCTATTTTCACCCCTCCTCCGTATCAAATATACGAGACAGGGTTCTAGGACTATTGTCAAATGCGTTTTTTATATTATATTGATTTTGTCTTATTTTCCTTGCCAACTGTCAGCAAAAATATTTGTTCTATTATATTAAAATACGTAAGGTAGCTACATACATATCTATAATATTGTAGAGTCGATCTCCTAAGATCGAAAATGTACGTGCTCACATCAAGAAGTTTCTCTTTCCATTTCATTTCATTCCTTTTTCATCCTATGCACATAATAGGGAGCTATCAGAGACGAGAAAACGAATGAAGTAAGAATTGCTGCCGGATGAGATCAACGTTTCAAAAGAAAACTACATCTACGAACTGAAGTCAAGCCAAATGTCTACAGACTGTCAGTCATATGTACCTACCTACCTATATAAAAGTAAATAATAAACTGTCAAGTCGTTTTTATATGAGAGACTCAAGGCCCACTTGACATTTGGCATTATTAGACATGTAATTCGATTTTCTACAGGATAGCCCGTGGTCTTGAAAAGTTTTACGGTAATCTAATAATAAAAGCAAGTTTGTGAACATCTTGATTTATATTTTTATTCATCTATTTTTATTACATCAGGAGAGTGGCTTGAGAGGTTGAAAGGAACTGAAGTGGCTGCTGTACAAAGGACATTAGTAATAATAAGCATGTAGGATGCAGCACGGGACAAGACTGGATATTAGCTGAACAACAAATATAGCTATGTATACTTCATGCAGAGTAGGCATCTGTACGTAGGTACATACCTATTTAATTTTGAAAACTACCCAAGAAGTGAGCGTAGTTTCCACTAGAAAAAGGCTATAAGGACTCAAAGAGAGGTGGGAGCATAAGGAAAATCAGAAAATCAGTATGAAGAGCTTTGTTGAATAAACTTTGTAGAACAAACTGAGTATGGAATGTCAACTCCGCCGTTCACACTTGACACTCAAGTCAAGATCACGAAGGAAAGAGCTTGAGGGAGGGAAAGTTAAAGTTCGTTCATCACGGGTACAGAGCAAGCAGCGGGCAGGGCTTATCATATTGTATCTCCATATGATAGGAAGAGAACCACCGTCAGTACGGACTGATATGAGCAGAGATCTCAACGATGACACTACCTGTGCAGTTATGCACACTTACACTTGGACAGGGATCATAATATTATGATTTTGGCTCTGTAGGGGAAAACTTCCCCATGCCTCCGTACTCTTTGACTTTTTCATTATTCCACGGACTTGCTTTAAATCCCCCAAAACGTGCGTTGACTTCACATGTTATCAACGAGAAAGCCATGTAGGTATTTGGCATGCGGGGCTATGTATATGTGCATTATTATTTGTGTATATAGCAGAAGGAAAAAATTGGCTGAAAACAGGTCGTATTCATAGAATATATACATTTTTTTCTTCCCCTTTCCTTACGTCAAAATGTAAATGTATTTTTCACCTTTCCTCAGACAATAAAACTTTGATCCAGCATCCATACGAGAGCGGCGTTCCAAGACTCTAACTCTAACTGGAAAGTCATAATGATATCAGGCAGCAGTTTTTGCCTGAACGATTATGCACAAGTTAGAACTCTGCTACATATATTCTAGCAACCGAGTCATGTTGAAGTGGAACCTCCGGGCTCTCCTCTGTCGTGCTAGATAATCGTGTGAATGTCATTATACTTTTATGCGGCAGTGGTTGCATTCCAGCAGTTAAAGTGACACTATTTACTGCTCCTACGCTGTCCAACAATCCTACGCTTGACGCTCAAGAAGTACCTACTGCTACTACTACTACCTACATTTACACTACAGTTTACATTTGAGATTACATGGCAAGCTACTAGTTATGTCGTTAGCTACTTGTACTTTGCAGTCAAGTCTAACGACGACAGCGAGAGATGGGTGAGTTTCCATTTAAATTTTATGTTTTGCAATAAAACCCCGAATGCGGTTTTTGCTCAGGAGCTTCTCTTGTGAAACATTTTAATACCTTCACCGCACACACGTCTCTCACTATATATAGGTACTTTTCTCTCTCTCTCTCTCTCTCCACGTTTCCGTAAAGGTACACAGGTATCTCTCTAGTTAACTTCAGTCCACGTTTAAGTTTCTTGTTACCATCACACATAGATAAATGTATATAAAGCAATATAACATGATTATATATAGATCTGTGTATATGTGTCTGTCTTCCATTTAAATATACACAATTAAAGAAATATTATTATTATGAAACAACCACAAAAGTCTTCCATAACTTTTTTCTGGTACGTTTAAGATACGCACTACAGAATTTCTAACTAACCTCAAAAAATAAAAATAAAATGAAAGAAAGGATAGGGAAGCCTGAATTTTAGGAGCATTGCATGAAGATTTTATTAGTTTCATCATACTTACTATTTGATTGATGGGAACGAGGAACGACTCTCCGTCTATCTATCAACCTACCTAACAACTTCACTAGGTAAGTACGCACTACAGACACACTACTATACATTCGGTATTCTAGGAACTCCACTATATGTTTCACATTTCACATCTCCTGTGCAGTTAATATTGTAATAAAAAATAAACAAGGATGTATGTACTACATGAAATAAACGTGTCAATCTAAATGTTACTTCTGAGAAAATCTATGCAGTCTTCTCATCATTACCATATTAATTCCATAAAAATCAATCTCGAAAATCTAAAATAATTGATTATGTTAATGAGGTTCTGCTGAAAGCGGAGCAGGCTTTAATGATATGTTTTTTAGAAATATCTTCCCATCTTCCCTTTGACTTGCATATGAAAACAAAGTGACTTACTGTGGAGACGAAAAAGTATTCTATAATACTTTTCACACTAATTCAGAAAAGACGAAAAGTTGCAAATGGCTCACATGGTCCTTTATTCGCTTACTGTACTTGGATCATTAGATACAAAGGCATAAAAAAGTATCTAAGCATATTTAACTTAATAGCAATAACACACATAAAATTACTAATGCCATTCTATTATTAGAATCTATAAGATTTGGTATGAGCGTTATTTTCCTTTTCCTATACCACTATCACTGTCAGTGTCATTCCCTTAGAAATAACTAATCTAAATTTGTTGGAATTGGTATAATAATAAGAGCAGTAATTCGAAACGCATGTTTGACGTCAATTAGTTTCGAGCTAGTTTTTTTAAGACCCAGAATGAGTAATACGTGATTAACATGAAGAGTCATCGAGGAGGCTGACGGGAATTCCATAGTCCATTAATGAGCTGGGGAAGATACATAAAATATCCCCTCTAGCCTAAAATATGACACCAGTGAGTAGCAGCACAGGGAATCATAAAATATTTTACAGACACTGGCTGCACTGAAGATTAACTCGCAAACACCAGTATCATACCAATCTAATAAATGTATCTGCTTTCACACGACTGAGAGTAGGAAGAGTCAAATGATAAATCTCTGAGTAAAAAATATAGTCAACGTTCCCGAATCAATACATAGCCATCATGAGTATAATCGGTCAATAGAGTATCATAATGAAATCATACGGCTCAACCGCCCAACTGTCTACATACATATATGTATATACGTAAATGGTACACATGTAATTTTTTGTATTGAGCATAATTACATACACGTATAGGCCAAGTTCATTGTGCACACTTACATTCCAAGTATAGTTTTTATACCAACATAATATATATATTATGCAGAGACTACTATGAGTGCAGCAGTATTTGTGTTCCATTTTAATTCTAAATACCACACGTTGGTTAAACCACAATGCGAAACAATAGGATAAGGACAGAGTAAATATACCATAGATTTTTTGATATTTGGGTAGATTAATCAGCACTCATTCGAGTGCGACAAATTAGATTTTTTTTGTACATTAACCTTACCAACAAAGCTACATGCGGTCGAATTTAATTCTATGATAATGATAATAAATACTCCTCTGTTTTTACGAGAGATCAAATAACTCGGAGGTGAGATATTTCAACTTCATGCTCCGGTTACACATTACACGATCTATGCTAATAATACCGCAACACGGCTCAACTCTACACAATTAGCTAACGAAATATAAATAATAGAGACCCCAATAAAAGCACTCACACCAACATACTATAATGTCATTAAAAATGTCTGCTTTGTGTTATAACTCGTAACACTGTCTGTTCTTGAGCCAAAATTGTAACTTAGTTCGTCTGAAACTGGAAATGCATGCTAGGATGTTCATGAAACATAGTAACATATTTATACTTCCCAATAATATAATATGACTACCACATACTAACTTTTTATTGCCATGGCACTAGTAGCATATGCACTATGAAGGCGCCTATATAGATACATGTATGTGGACGAACGGAAGTTCTTTTGTTACACCTCCTTTCTAGTACTTAATGAATCTCAGCCAAGTACAAGCAAAAGCAGCTCAACAGATACGTGCATACATTACATACTATACACTGGGTTCATGACTATTACATGGGTGTACCGGAAGGTTAGGTTATACGATCAGGCGCCACATAAATATATATATTCTTTTATAAGGAACATTCATATTTCCGCCATCAATACTTCAGAGTTCAGATTCTGACTCTAGGGTAATACCATTAATTTCTTCTCAACTCAACACTCATTAATTAATTGAATGTGTAATAGATCAAATTACAAAAGTTTTTGATTCAACAGCTTCGTTTTCTCAGTTTATTGTAAATGACGAACTGATCAGTATAATTTCGAAAAACATAGGTACGTTTGTAAACTTTACAGGAAAGTATGGAATGCATCAGCTTAAAATTAAAACTGTTTGAATCCAAAATCGTATAATATGGGTTGCAGGGATTTATCAAACTTATCAAAAAATCAAAGAATATAACACAAAAAGAATGAAAAGATTCCAGATACATAATTCCATATGCAAATGACATGAAATCAATATATATCAAAACACCGAACTTTTAAATTAGGTAGTTTGCATTGACAAGATTTGATACCGACCTGTTCTAGTCCCGGACTCCAATATCCGAGAATGTGATAATGAAAATTTTCGTCCGTGCATGCCGAAACCGGGCTTTGAATGAGATCGTATTCCTGGAATCAAAGAAGCACACAGCAATGAGTCCATTAGTCTCATCACGAGACAATAAGTTTAAAACTAACAGTATATTTGACGTCACGTCATAATTCATTTAATTAGTACAATATTTGACCAAACGAAAGTAGGTAGGTACATGAAATCACTGTAGCATTACACACTAAAACTTTCTCATAAGATTATGTTATTATCAAATACATTATAAGAAAATAGTGATTTCGCACTTAGTGGTTTAGAATTAGAGTAGCAGGGACACGCCTAATGGTGATCACGCCGTAATGGTGATCAGTGTCTGCCGTTAAAAGACAAGCTGTGTCAGAAATCACTGACTAGTTGGAATTGATAGTTTATAATCCTAACTCCTTGGTATATAATTTATAGCATCAATATGTACAAGCTCAGACCGTAGAAAATTAATGAACCTGGTATTCCAAAAAAATTGGAACCGAAGGTTTAATTTGGTAACTTCAATTTTCGAAATTCTGGGTGAATTAAGGTTTTGGTTTGAAATGTGCACATATACAGTTAACTACAGTCATTGGCAATAAAAATAACTCCTGACTCAATTTTGTCCGCCTTTGGATCCGTTGAAAATAAATAAAATCAAAAAGTGCAAAATTTTAAGATTGCAGCCTTAATGGTGATCAGCTCAGTATGCATATACGTGATCACTAGCTAAATCCCTAAAACACATCAT
This sequence comes from Dicyrtomina minuta, assembly GCA_949802685.1. Taxonomy (NCBI): domain Eukaryota; kingdom Metazoa; phylum Arthropoda; class Collembola; order Symphypleona; family Dicyrtomidae; genus Dicyrtomina; species Dicyrtomina minuta. Next base: position 19,452,880 of record OX461809.1, on the reverse strand, counting down.
AGCGGCACAATTTTGACTTGCAATAGGTAACAATAACAGCACTTAGCTATATTGATGACAATCATTCAAAATTTGTCAATCTGTGTGACCTTCAAAGATCAAAAAGGTCATACATACGAATTTCCATTGAATTTGATACATAGGTTAAGCAGTTTGCTGCAAATAATTTTTTGGGCGCTATAATGTGAATAGTTTTCATTAAAAAGTGTTAAGGAAACTTCTGGAGGGCAATTTCTATCATAACGTCACGAGACCTTAAGATTATCTATGACAATAATGCTAAATAACCCGATCACGTATAGGAAGCAAGTGATCACCTAAAGGGCACCAACATTCCCTATGATATCAATGCTATTTTTGCATGATCACCTATAAGGCATTTTGTTGACTTTTAGAATTTTTGAACTTGCTGCATAAAATTCTGAGTGACTTAAAACATTTCCAAGTAGGGATTCTAAAAATTTTACAGCTCATAGTAAATTAAGTGCTTATTATTTTGAAACATAAAGCTTTGTTCTGGCGGACGTACAAAAGAATTACAGATTTTCAAAGTTGAACAAGAATGAACCCGATCACCATTAGGCGCGTCCCTACTATGTGACTAACGCACGTAGCAAACGAATTTAATTTCGTGAAAACCAGGTGTGTATAGCAATAATTATTTACCAACAGATTTTTATAATAATCATATCTGATTGTCTATCGCTCATACGCTCGAAAACTGGCATTTAAACTTTTACTGATACTTCCAAATTTATTTCATTTTAAAATTCAGTCAATAATTTTATATCATTCTTGGTGTTGGTGAACAGAATACCACAGAATTGTATGTTGATGCTGCTAACAGCCATAGTAAAGGAAAAATAGGGTAACTAATAACTTACTGATTACACTTCAATAATGGCTAAAAAATAGTCGAGCACGATCCTAATTACATGGTCTGGTCGCATCTCGTCCAGAACAGATTAAACAGACCAAAGAACCAAGTTCATTCCCAATATAGACAGAAAGAAAGAAACTGTAGAGCAAAGACCATGTCCACTTTAATTGAAATGATTCAATAATGCATAATGACACGCTTAGCTGACCGAGATTTAGAGACGTAACCATTTACCCATCGCTTTGCGGAAAGTGCATTGGTTAAGAAGCACACTACATATACACTGTAGAAGTATTGATTAGTCGTCACAGTAGTCATTAATCAACTGCAAAACGCAGACCCCAGCACAGCTCTGGAACTGGCACGTCATTTGTATTATCAGCATCTAGTTTTTTCATCTCATCGTCAGTTTAAATTTATTAGTAGTCAAGACGAATCGAATTTTTAGCACACGCAATTAAATTTTAAAAGAAACTCCGTGCAGTATATAATTATATCTACAGTGACAGCTCGCCGAAGTAGCATAGGTAGTTTCTCTTTTCTTGGAATTTATTAGCAATTACGTATGTGAATGGACTTAGTCTTCATAATCTTTCAATCATTCACTCCATAAAGCACAGACCCCATAGATAATGAAGCAAAGAGTTGAAAAGACTAGATGTATTGACCAGATCTGTGATGAATTTATTAGCTGAAAGCCTGGAAGCATTCACAATAGAAGAATATGAACATGGCTAGCGAATAGATATATGCACAATGCAAGAATTACCTTGACATTTTAATTCACTAAATATCCACGACCAATTAATGCTCCCATATTTATTTTCCTATACAAGTCTCTAGATGTGCTTTAGTTCAGTAGTAACTGAACTGGCACGAGCTAATTGGCCGCAATTTTCGCTTTTCTCCACCCAGAAACAAATTCAATTTACATACAAGTGCCGAAATTAGCATTGAATTTTTGAAAAACAAAATTTCTCAGTGATGCTAATATATTTTAATGATCTGCACCGCCTCACTGTCTATAAGATTGCGTACGACTTCACTGTAAAATACAAATATACAGCAAATGAGAAACAGGAGACAAGTGAAACCTAAACCTGTAAAATATTCCTCCTCGTCAAAATACCTTTGTGGACTTTCAAACGCGTAGAAATAGCAACAAAACGGGAGCACCCTCGCCTCGTAAAGCTGCTACTACAACACAGACATGGCTATTAACTAACCATACACTGCTACCACACAAAAACCAGACCTGTGCTGTGGTGCGGTGTGAAGTATAAGTGAGGTCAAAGACACGAAATCTGAGTACATATTTAGATTAGAGCCGGAAGATCTATTTACGCCGTACAAAATTGTTTAAGACAACTTTATTTTAAAATTCTCATCTATAGTGAATAATGATAACCGGAAGCATTACTAACACAAACAAACAAGTACGGCACAAGCTGTACGCTACTTTGGCGATCAAAATTCTACACATAGGAGTATATATTATTCGCTTTGTTCAGTTCCAAAGATTTGTTTTTAGTATGCCTTCCTGACTTCCTACATATTTCTGCAATTAAAAAATTAAAATCTTCCGCCGATAAGTTACTGTACAATGGCTAAATGGTTGACATGTCCTGAAATTTGTAAATGAACAATGCGTGTTCAACGTTGCCATCTAGTTTAGAAGATTCAATAGATCTTTCGCATTGGAGATTTAATATTTTACCCTTTAAAGGTCACTAGTTACTGTGATGAGTTACTCAAGCTCTGGAAAATCCAATTTTGCATACAAACCACTTGATATTATAATGCAATAGAATTAAAATTTTCTCGTCATAATCATAGGATATAATCATGCACAATGTATATTTCCGTGCCGAATTCCTCGGATACGTTATTGTAATCGTACTAGAAAAGGACTGAACTTCCGAAAATTAATCAAGAGGAGGAAATTCCATATCCAGTTTGGAGAAGTTAAGGTTAAGTAAATACATACGTATGTGTGTCTAGCTTGGACACCCTTTAGGGCAGACGGTATTTTTTGCAAAGGTATGCCATTTATGTAGGCACAGCTATTTGCATGTATTAGTACGAGCTTAATGTTTTGATCATTTTTTAAACAAACATAACAAACACAGTTTAATGGGCACTTTATACTGTACAGATATCAGTGATTTAGGTACAACGCAACCTTACTGGTTGGACGAGCAAGAACAAATTTCAGTTCACATGAATGTGTACACTCTCCGTAAAGAAATCAAAATCTGCAGTGCAAAGTTAACTGAGTCTCATTAAAAGTGCATTACGATGGTCTTGATGGCCGTGAGAAGCTTCGAAGATAACTTCGAGCCACCGTAGTACATCAAAACTGCATCTTGGAATTTTAGAAAGACACTAGTTATCGTTTAGATATTTCGCTAATATTTTTGAAGCTCTTCTGATGAGTTCGAAATTTTAGATGATGTGGGTAACAATGGATCAGATACCTATTGCCTTTTAGATGTACTGCATAATGCTATTTAGAAGCTTTTTAAGTATTAGATAACTCATATACAAATGTGTTAGATGCCAATGGAGGTTAAAAGTACCGCACATGCCGTCGAGATGCGATTCAATATTAGATGGCCAAGCTATACTGTTTTAGATGCCTTCTGACTTTCAGATGAGCCTCACATGCATTCCAGTAGCCTTCATAACTTTTAAAATATTATTCACACTACAATATTATATGCGTTGCCATGAGGGTTGTTTATTTACTGTAATATACTATTGTTGATTATGAAATCTCAGAAATTGATCATTGGACGTGGCTTTCGTTAGTCAAGTGGCACTGCACGACGACTGCAGACGTTGAGATTTCAAGTCATAATCAGATAGTGTGATATAATTAAGTAATTTGTTGGAACTTGGAAAATATTTTAAATATTGAGCGTGTTTTCATTTTCTTGTTCATATTACGGTACGAGTGTACGAACAAACGGGCACAAACTAACTAATATTTATTTTTAATTCAAGTGTTTGAAATTGTTTTACAAAACTGAAAATATAAAACAATTCTATCAGACGTTGTGATTTGTGATACATTTGTTGAAAGAAACAATTGTGAGAATAGAGCAGTAAAAATTATAAAAGAAATTGTCTAGCCTCCTTGCTACAATTGTAATTTTGTTTCTTCGAATTCTTGTTTTCCTTGTCCACTCGCAATAAGAACCGTAAAAGTGAAAATGATCTCTATCAAAAATAGTTTGCATGGACCCCGAAGGGAACACACACATTCAAAAATCATTATCTATCTTTCAGTGGATTTTTAACTGGGTACATATAGATACTGGGTCCTTTGAAAATTTCCGATTACAAATTCTCTTTAAAATAAAGTTGTCGTATTGAAATTAGTATTAAGGTAAAAACTAGTTTATATTTCAATAAATAGTAAATCATTTCTACCAACGACAACCTACACGTCTTAATTGAGAGAGAAAACGGTTTATTTACATTAGCATGTGTTCCATTCATCTCAATATTCTCAATGTAGAGGAGCATCTAAATAGATACATTGCAAGGCATCTCATATTTAAAGAGCACCTAAAGATTTGCTCGGTGCTACATCTGATTAGGGGCATTGAAGCGCAACTAAATAATAGCATTATCATGTATCTCAGCCTTGAGGTTCATCTAAATATTTATTTCCTAGTACATCTCCTCTTCGCACTTCATCTAAAAGACACTCGATACTCATCTTACTGTTTCTGGCAAATTCATCTAAACGATAACTGAATATCACCAGGGCGATATGTTGCGTAGCAACTGAATTATATCTTACTCCAAATTCAGGAATCATCTCATGATGTACTTTAGACGATCCATATATTCTGCACTTCGTGTTCACATCATATGATTTTCTGACGTCTTTCACATGCTCTTTTACGGAGAGTGTAGGCATTAAGTTAAAAGTTAAGAACATGCAAATTTCAAGGTCTTTTTTCCAAATATGTGATATGGCATTTGCAAAATCAAAACATGGGAAGAATCATACCGTCTTATTATTATTATTCATTTAAAAGCAGTAAAGTAAGTTGGAGGCGAGATGAAACATTACGCAGTTCATACGCTGATCTGCGTACCAGTCACAGCCAATAATTTATGTTTCTGGTGAATCCGTTTTATGTCTTCTATATCATGTCGTCAATCATGGCATGTTACAGCTCTAATGCATAATTTATTATTGTAGTCTTTACTCTTTGCATGCTTTATTACTCTTCATTCTCGATCCGAAACCTAACGATATGACTAATCTCATATATAACCATGGTTAGTTAAAAGTGAAAGAAGAGCTGGATACTGGGTAACCAAGATCGTGATGAAGAGTAATATAATTGTGTTAATTAAAAGGCTGGGGATTCAAAAGGGAGAGGAGTAATTAATTAACCCTTAGCTTGGAAATATTTTTGTGGGTGGTTTAATTTAATAAAATGGAAAATCACAAGGGAAAAATTCTCAAGAGATTCAATTTCGTAATAATCTTTCCAACTGTAGCCTAGGATGGATGGAACAGAACATTTGATTCTCTTCTTGGTACTAGATGTGAGCAATAAGTAAACTTAACTATTACAGAATCTGTAGTTCCTTATTTTTCCTTACTTTCAAGCGTGATGCCACACTAAAATTTACATGCTAAGTCATAATTATAATCTTGTGTTTTTCTACAGCGTTACTCTAACCTCATTTAGCTATATAGTTACATTTATATCCACAAGAACACATTTTAGGTTCCACTGAAATCTATTTTCTTTATCTATCTCCAAACAATCTACATAAATTAAATATTCTTATTATTTAACACAAACACAGCTGTATATGCACATATTACTACACGCACATACCATGTATATTGCTTGTTTATTATTATTCCTATCAGAGTTTTATTTACTCAACATCACATATTCAAATTAATTCTATATGTGCAAAGAGTGAAGCCTCAAAATAAATGCATACACCACCGAAAACCGCAAATTAAATTAGATAATTTAAAGATAGGTTCTTCAGAATAGCGTATAATTCTCATTCTTCTCTTAATTATTTAATTTCGCACAGAAAACTAAAAAGCCTACGATACGGTATGCAACAAAAGGAATAGTGAAAATGTTTTTCAAACTAATTCTAATATACAAGAAGCCCTCCGTTGCCGATGGCAGTAATAGGGTTTGCGAATTTGAATTTATGTCCAGATTTTTTAAAAATTTTCAATTTGAATTTCCCATCAAACCAAAAATTTTAAATCTAGGCCGGGTACTCACAAAAAATATACACGAGTTACACCTAACCGCAATAGTAGAATCTTATTATAGCCAAGTGACGCGGCTAAAATTTCAAAATGGTTAAAAATCAATACCAATAAATCGCATTTTTTTGGAAAATCTCCAAAAAGTTACAGTTAATAAAAAAATCGAGCTTTGAAGGAATTTCGTTTTTGTTATTTTCAATAGCTTTAGAATGATATATCGAATGTCTGATTCCTTTAAGGATTTCAAAAGGCTGCTAAACTGCGTATATAGGTAGAAATGAAAATATGTTAATGTTTACATATTATTTACTTTAGATAAACTAAAAATTTAACTCTCAACAGCTATTTGTAGACGACGGTATGGACATTCTGTAATATCCATACCTTTCTGGCTTACACTACATTGTATTATGAGCACTTATTAGGTTGGATGTACTAACTTGGCCGAATAATTTGTTTACGCCAATTTTAATATTTTTCATATGAGTGCTCACGGTTTGGCAGTAAGGATTATTTGTCGTTTATTCTACTAAAATAACACCTGAGATTACAGTCCTGAGACAACAAAGTAGCTCAACACAACAGTACAAAAATGGAAAAGCACACAGCTATACAGGTCAAATAGAATATCAGCTCTGGTTATCAATGTTTGTATGGACTAAAAATAAATATATAATTATATAATGGATCAAGTTTCATGAGTCATAGTAATTGATAACGCTGTAGAAGTATGGCCAAATATTATACGTGAACATTATGTATCATAAAAAATCACCATTTTCCAGGGCTTCTCCATTCTCGCTGATTGTCAAATAGCGTCTATTGTTTGAGGCATCGTCAATGGTTAAATGTTCGGCTAATTCTGATAAGGATCCGTCCACAGTAAAGCGAAAAGTATGAGATAGCCGTCGTCGAATTTTTCGTAGACTCATTTTAAGGAGACGTTCCCAAGAAAATTAAATCTACACCAAATGTTAATTCTTCAGGCCACAGGGTAAGGCACAAGTTTTCTGGTCACAAGGACGGAATTTATTGCAGCTTCTCTTCACTGAAAATGAAAAAAAAAATGAAAACTAAATAAATCAATGTACTCAAGTAACTCGCATTGAAGTTTGAAGAAGTAAGTACAGTACAAGGGATACAAATATTAATATTGTATCAGTGATATAATAGCTCTTGTTTTATAATACAACTGCGTCAGTTCAGAGTCGCTAATTATCATAATAATTAATCAAGAATATTAAAAATTTAGCACAAGGCACAACAAATGCTGCTAGTGACCCAGTATAATCTAATATGATGTTTAGCATGTCACAAATAAGTTCCAAAAGCAACCACAAGAATTCCAATCGAAATCACAGTAGTGCAGAATATATAATTTAACCAAATGCCGATATTTAAAAAAAAAATAGATGCTTCGATGATAGAGTCATCGTATATATACGTAAAAATTAGAAGTAAACGATCAGCCCTGTAAATAAGTAATGTGTACGTCATGTGTATTAGAATTACACCGTATAGCAATACTAGCAACCTTCTTAAATACTTTTCATTTCTAAACAAAACGACTTCCGTGCCAATTATAAACTTGTCCATACAAATGCCCAATAAAATGTCATTAATCTGTAGGTTGCCCTAATTGAAATTATCGATCAGCAGCTAATATCAACAGGCTTTGAATAATGTGATGGACGGCAGACTACAATAATCACATATTATAATACATATGATTACCTACCTACTCCATTTTATGTCTGAATCCACAAACAATAAACAATAGACGATTTGGGCGCTGTGTCATGTCAATAATGTTAACGTAGGTGTACTCAAGCAGAATCTAAATATTATTGCACTTTTAGCTCAGAGTTCCTTGCTATTACCATCACCTTTTTAAAGTTAATGAGACTCATACGCACAATAACATGCATACCATCTACGTACGAGTATGTATGCACCGTGAAAATTCATGGATATAATACAATAAAAGCAAACTGAAAACGAAACAAGCTTAACCAGTATGATCCATCTGCGAAAGTGCTACGTATGATTGACAATTTATTATTACCTAATAACTGCTAATAGCTATTTGTCGCGTCGCACCATTGTACACTTTAGTAATATCTATTGCATAATAACATGAATTTATGCACGTACACTCATTAAGTAAATGACACGACCAATCTAAAAGCATTCATTCGTATTTTCATTATTATTGCCCTATTAAAACTACTGCATTCACTAAAATTTAACAATTTGACAGAACTACACAATAAACTCAATTTAAATTCATAGACTTTAATTTCTCTTCATTACAATAAGTTAAATCCTTCTAAAATTATGCTAGAAATTTGTACAATCAGAAGTCAGTATGCACGAACAGCTAGGCAAACAATTTTCAGAAGTTTTTGAGACGACCTAACATAGTGTATATAGGAAGGTATCTACAAGATCTTTTATAAAAAATATTATGATTCATTGCATTCGTTTGTAGAAATGACGATTAAATCGTGTAGAACTACTTCATATTCTACGAATTCTACCCCCTATTCGTCACAGACATGCAAAGGATGCTGACTGACAATGGGCAAGCCATTCATAATAGTTAACCAAGAATTCTGATATATTCCCATTTCCCATTAACAGTCACATCATACTATGATGAAAAGAGGTTTGGCATATATTACATTTTACTCATTTTTGTGATTTCGTAATAAAGGTTACTTACACTACGTGAGTATTACTAAGGAATATTTTCAGATAAGCTAGAGGTGTTTAAATTGTAAATTCCATTTTGTAAGGGAAATTTCAAACACAGTCAAGACAATAATAATATGTATCAGACGAATCTTTGACGCAACTATTCGGGAAATTTTCATTCTACATACAGAAAGTTTTACGTATCGACCTGGACCTGATTATACTACTAAATTTTTCCTCCCTTCAGGTATTCCAGAACTACGACGTTTTCAAATTGGTTAGACTAGCCAGAGTAATTAATTTAGTTGCGATAGTATATCTCTAGCCGTGCTAAGTGCCTCCTCGAGTTGGTGACGGGGTACAGACAATATTATTGCCCCCTACTATCTCTCCCAATGCAATCAAAATTAAAAATAGACAAATTACAATTTTTGACATTTCAAATACTGTTGACACACCGCCGATAAAAACTGTTAAAACAGGAAATTGACCATCCTATGAAATACAACTTGTCAAATAGACTAGCAACTTTTAAAATTAAAATTAAACTTATATCCAATCATGTATAATAGTGATTTAAATAATACGCTGCCTCATCACACTCACACAGACACCTATAATATATATGCATTCTGATAAATATCGATAACGTTGAACGTTAGCACTATGTGACTTCAAACAATAATAATATACAGGAACAGCGTCAATACATTTGAAAATTCTTTATAAACAATTCGACTAATAATTCACGAATTCGCTCAAAATCCAAAACCAAATTCATATACATAAGTTGTAAGTACTCACTGATTATATATTTCATTCATAATCGAAAAAATAAATGCTCACTGATCAATTATCAAGCAAATCTCCCAATAAATGACTTGAAGTTTGAAGTTGCTTTCGCTATCCTTGAGCTCTTTCCTCCCAAAAAAAATATGTAGGTACCTCCAACAATCCACGAAATATTCAACATTGAAACACCTATATAGTTTGTATCAATTAATACACGAATGAAATAATTGGGCTCACAATAACAATAATAATTATTATTAAAATTAACCAAGAAAATAACTACAATTCCTTTCCAAAGTGTATCCCACTAAATTTAAATACTAATAAAAACTTACTCATTGCTACACTAATACTCTCCAAAAAAAATCACGAAAATGTTCAAGTAGTAACTATAGAAAAACAACGACAAAAAAAAACGAGCAAAATACAAAATAATCAAGGGTAACTAAAAAACTTACTCAAGGAACTGACAGCCGGTCACGGAAGTTCCGGGAATCGAAAGAAGCCGAATTTAACAGCTGCCGAGCCCGGCGGAGTTGAAAATTTGAGTAAAATCTATTTTGTTCCCACTCCATTCAAGTCCATTCATTCACCATTTGAGGAAGGGTTATCTTTTTTAGCTTTCACTCCGCACTACTACTACTGGCACAGTTCTTTAAATGAAGTTTTCAATGGCAGCCTTCTATTTTCTATTTAATAATAATAAAAACCCTTTAACAATCTTTCTTATATTATTATTATTCCTACGATACGAAGAAGAATAGGATGCGATGAGCAAATGGCAAAAGCATCAGTCAGTGGACGTAAGTAGTAGTATGTAGTGTGTGATGATGAGTGTAGGTAGTAGTTACAGAGTTATTAGAGAGTACTGTCGAGGGTCAAACCATTAAAGGTAGAGAGATAGGTGGATAGATAGGTAAAAGTTAAGGAGTACTCCGTTCAAAGTATTGTAATCTGTATGTACTCAACACTGAGCGTATGATCTCTCGTCTCTCTGCCTGCACTATTCAAGTCAGTCACTTTTATTTTATTTGCTTGAGACTCCCAAGGAAAAGGAAGGCGAGACGACGACGACGATGCGAGGGAAGAGCTCAAAAGACAAGAGCATTAACAGCAGAGCACTTCACACACACACAGGCACAGGCACGGATCCCACTCACTGCACTGAAAACTAAACAAAACTGAAGCACAGCAAAAAGGAAGAGAGTCATCAGCGAATTATTTTGTGACTGTCAGTAGTACCCTTCCTACTCCAAATGACTGTCTATCGTCTCTTGGGATTTCGTAAACATCCCCCACAATCAAAATCTACACTTGACACCATCACAATCGCCCCACAATACAACCCAGCAGCTCACACAGTCACTTGTTCCATTATATACAAATATAAATATGCATGCAGCAGTCAGCTCTCGACTCTCACAGTCTCTCAATGATGATAATAATGATGATGATGATCGTGAGTTTTGAGATTCAGCATTCAACTCAAATCCTCCTCCACTTCACACAATTCCTTAGTTGATGGACGAACCTACCACGTTAAAGTTAAATAAAATACGTTGCCGCATCCTTCCGCCACCAATAACACCAAGTACCAAGAGCATCCAACCACCAGAAACAAACAGTAGAAAGAGCCAGGCCAGGGCCTTCAACATTAACTGACTAGGAGTGCAGCGAGTTCACTTAATTCCATTCATGCAGTCTTGTAGAAATGAAAACAAACTGCAGCCAGCAGCAGCCACTCACTTTTTTTTTCTTGAATCCCTCAATCAAAATCAAAACATAAGACACACTCTCTGCTCGTAGTCGCTATCCAAGACAGTTAGTGAGAAGAAGAAGGCTCCAATCCAACGATGAGCTCTCCTCATGAATTTATTATATCCTTTCTTATCTATAGTTTCTATGAGATGCTTGAGAGAAACAGATTCAAAACAAAAAGTGTGAGTGAGTGTGATGGACTCCTCATGTCCTGGTACTGGTACTGGTACTGGTCCTCAACGCACTCACTATATATCAGTATAGATTCGTGTGGGATGTGTAGTTAATTATATAAGTAATGATATTATTTATTCAATTGTAGAGGTAGGTACCTACTTTAATTCGGGGCCAATCATTTGAAGATATTTATACGGAGAGTCCCGATAGAATATAGTTAGAGGAGTGAGGGTTTAATTTAACAGACTAGACTAGACAGGGAGCCAGACAATGCTTTTGTAGAGGGGAAATCTGCTCGCGTTTGTTTAGTTTAGTTTCATTTCTGTGTATATTATAGTACGCACAACTGGAAATACTTTAGTAGTGTGGGTAATTGTACTGTGTTGAGTGGAGTAGAGTAGGGTTTAGTATAGCACTTAGGACGAGTGAACAAGAGGGGATTGCTAAATACCGAAGCGAAGCAATCAGTTATCAGTTCAAATGGTAGGGTTATTACGAGCCGTCAAGTTAATTTTTAAATTCAGACATCAACACAGAGGAGAAGTCGTGTGATGATAAGAACGCCTTCCAGAGCTGACTGGGGCTGTGAGAAACGACAGAATATATAATATATCTCAACTCTCAACATAAACTTAAAAAATTTCAGATCATTTGGATTACCAATTCTCCTGGCACCATCGCCTCGCATCGGTGTCTCGCGTATGTATATTGTATATAGGTTTTTGCAACCAGTCATTTTATACAGAGAGACTTCTTCACTCTTCTGCTCTCTGCATGTTCAGCATGTTGTAGGATTCGGTATTTTGGTGGGTAGTAGGTACTTCATGTTAATAAGTTGTTTCCTATATAATTATTATATGGGGGAAGTTTTAGTCCCGTACTCTCCCGTAAGTAAAAGTAATGTGTTCCGCTCTCCTAATCTTACCTTGGCATTTACCTAAACTCGGGTTATTACTCTTCGGCTGAGGCACAACACACACACACACATACCTTAAACCATGCAAAGATGCAAATATCAACACACCAACAATATCCGAGGGAACCACTTTTTCCCTTCCCTTGTGTGAATGTAAAAGGACCTACGTAGGTATAGGTAAGTATATACGCTTCATGTGCAACTACTTAGCCAACTCACATTGAAACGACATCTCATGTTTTAACCTCAACCGTAACCGTAACCGTGGTTTTACAAGGTACTGACATTGGCACTAAAAATATGATCATGCCAAAAGAACTTTGCATTTTCCCTGAAATTCATTTATTATGTGGAGTACCTACGTAAGTAAGTACGTGAGTGCTGGTAAAGCCGAGGTTATTTTTCCCTTGCCTTGAATTTATAGATTACACAGAGGGAGTGGGAATTCATGCGGTATAAAGTGTAAAACAACATAAAAACTAACCCGGTTCCTCACATACGAGATCGTTACAGATATTTAAGCATGCTCAGACTCTCAAGACGCTCAAGTGAGTGTTATGATTGTGTAGTACATGCATATATACATCCTCCTTAGCATTGCCATTTTATCATTTCGCATTTTACATCGACATCAAATTCTACAAAATGCTTGCAGCCAAAGAAAGAAAAGATGGAGAAAAAAAAAGCTCAATTTAGATTCCATGAGACCTTCACCATTCGAATTTGAATTTGAATATGCCAAGAGCTGTATTTTAATGCTCTCATGGAAAAACCAAAGCCGATACTTCCAAAGAGGCAAACACAACTTAGTAAAAACAAAACATACGATGTAAAAATAGGACTATATAGTGCATAGGATTTGCGATTTACGATTTGAAAATAAATATAAATATATGTGTTGGTGGCGTTTGTTGTTTACTTTCAAATATTAATATATTACTCACCCAAATATTGTATACACGCGCACATTAGGCTTGAGAATTGTGTTATAGGCAATTAAAGTTGAAATATTTTATCGATTATATTGTAGCACAAGGAATTAGATTAATTTGATTAAATAACTTGACTAACATCAATCGTAAAATTCAACCAGGATAAGTCACTGTATGTAGGTGCACTGACTTATCCAACTCTAAAGTGAACCTCCCATTAATTGTTTTCTGAGGTAGATATACCTACTAACCGTTGAGTAGTTGAGTTCTTATGGAATTGGTATGGTGTATCGATGGCAAAGTTGTCACACATTACGTCAGCAAAAAGAGTTGTAGCTTAGCTGCCTACTGTCTGGGCTTGGGGGGTTTTAATCTTTTGTGCCAAATCATTACTGATAGATTTTATTAGGTGTGTGAATTCATGGCTCAGAGTTCTGAGTTTCTGTGTCGAAAAATTAATTTAGAAAACGTATGCGATACTATGGTAACAATACCGTATATTTCCTGTTTTAGACCACGGGGTGTACTATTCAAATTCCGACCTCCCAGACCCATTTTCTAATAACGGCCCGTGAATTATTACAGACCCGCGTACTACCATATAAAACAATGTTAAATAGACCCGTGGACTATTCAAACTCATACCTCTCAGACCCGTGTACTAATACAGGCCCGCGTACAATTACGGATCCGTGGTCTAAAATAGGAAATACGGTAATACATGTGTAAGTAGCTACCAACTGTTCACAATAGTCAGCAACTAAAAGCAAGTTGTTGCAACTTGCCACCACAATGTTGGAATTTTGATCATAATTCAAATGGATTCATTCAAAATTCTGAAGGAAACACAAAATGACAATGTGAACCATGATGGTTTGACAATAATAGTAATTTATTAGTAGATCCTTGTTAGTGCTAGTAAGAATCTGTTGTCTGCCAGGCATCCATACTATTAGCCATGCTGTCTGTTGCCACCTGATCCTGGACCCTATTCACCCTATATACTTCTACATACGTCTTGCTGTAATTAAATATCAAGCAGGAGAAGAAGCCATGCCATGGACTAACCGATGAGTTCTTCAGGTTTTGAAAATCTGACAATTTAGCTGAATGTTGAGCGTTTCCATTTGAAATTAATTTTTAAACCACAAAATACACATACCGTGAATCCTCGAATAAGGGCCCGGGCGCTTATTGCATTTTTTGGAGCGGCAGCCCCGCGTTTATTTACTACCCGAGGCTTATTAGAGCCCGGCACTTATGTAATTTTTTAAAGTTAAAAAAAATGAAACTAATTAAATTAACTAAAGTATGCTTAAAGCCACAGCCTTTAGTCTATTTTTTATTGAATTCGACAAAATAATGTACATTAGAGACTACTTTTAGCCAAATTGTGGTCTTAATATCATTCATCTATTTCAAATATATTCTCTAATACTTCAAGTATGCGTAAGGGTTATTTATAACCCGGCGCTTGTTTAAGACTCGGTTCTTATTTGAGCCGCCCAGCGCTTATTTGATACCAGGCGCTTATTCGAGGATTTACGGTAATTTTTAAATTTCCGGTGATGCACATTTTACGCAGCAAAAAATGTGCAAGTGTTGGCTGATTATTAAATCTGCTGACGTGAGTGTAAGGGTTTCGCAATCAATACTTGCACTTCTTAAAAGCTTATCCATAATCCATAATCTGTAGCTCGTGGTTATAGATTAGATTTTAATATTTACAGCATAATTTGTATTATAGCCACCGTATTTTCTACAGTATACGCGGCTCTACAACAGTAAACGGGGGTGTCCCTAACTTTTACCATGTGTCAGTATCTTTTAGCTTCACGGGCTGCTATAACTAGCAAGAGGTAAGTTAAACTGGTGCCATATTACAGAAAATACGGTAGTATAATACTCTTATATAACCATATATGTATATGATATGGTGTAAAAAATATGCCATACCTTAAGATAAAATGCCCGTCCATAAAATTGCGGCGAGAAAACATGGCTTTCAAAATTTTTAATCAGCATGATATTTCAAACTATCTGAGCTAAAGCTTAAAGAAGTTTTGAAGGCATGTAAATAAGGAGACTGGAGACAATGGAGACGGAGACGGATATTAATATGCTATGGCTTATTAACAACCATCACAACGAACATTAAGGCGCGTGTACAGTATAAAACATCCCAATCTACAATAATGGCGGGAGACCTGTCCGGGGAGAAATGGAACAGATACGGAGGTAATAGTACCTAAAAAACTGGAAAAAATATAGAAAGAGATGATAATAAATGGCACGATAATGATAACTGTCATTGGATCACAAAACGTAATAGCTATGCCGCAGAGTCGAAAAATATACAAAAAGTTGTGCTTCAGTTTTGAATATTCAATTAAACTTGAATTACTGAAAATTCAACACTGCCACTATAGACTAGCTCCACTATAAGATACGTGGATAAATTAAAGCAACTAAAGAATATTAATTAGTCCCCATTAAATTATTACAAAAATCAGTAGTAGTAGTAGTAAGTACCAGTATCTATGAGCGTGAAATTCCTTATTAGTGTCCAAATATGGATAGTATTAATTTTTGATGGATATTATACAGATAGAACAATGACATAAAATATTATGATTCTCACAGATGCTCCGATTGCATAATTAAGTATGATTGGGAGTTTATTATTGGATGAAAATTGTGTGGTGCTGTATCGTACATTGTACCTTGTAGTGATACTTTATATGCATGAATAAATTTCAGCATAATTCCATCAAGGACTTTCATATAATTTACTAGTTTTTTTTATTAAACTGAACATTACAATGAATGTACAATATCATACGTGTGTCCTTTGCTGTAAAGAAAAAAGACTAAATTAAATAAGCGTACTATTTGTTTTGTAATAAAATATAATTGTACCTAGATAATATACTAACATTACTATCCTGCCAATAGTCATTTGTTGTAAGGTGATCTTTTTACAGGGCAGGAAATAATAACAAATGAAGATTACGAATACAAAGACGATTACAACAGCAAATTATTCCTTAAATTATGAACAATTTCAGAGCTGGACTAATGTAGGTAACATGTCCTTAGCAGTAAAACGTACAAACGAGTAGAACCAAACGATAGTAGGTACCTAACTAATTCATATAGTTACAGAGGCGATATTAAAGAAGCATGCATAACTGCTACTGCAGACAGTTAAGTACTGAACAGTTTCAAATTCTATATATAATCACGTAATCTACCAAGTAAGCAACACAAAATCAAGGTACTCTATATTTTGTAAAGACATAATTATTTTGACATAACTGGAAGAACAAAAGCTACTTATGTATTGTATTATGTAATGAATGACGTTAAAAATATTTCTTTAGCTACGTTACCATAATAATAGCTCACAGATTTATTTTTAATTTTAAAATTATATGTTTTTATGTTATTTCTACTATATAGACCATTAGGACAATGTGGATGGGCATTAATTTGGGCAACCTTATACAGATTTATATGTGCAATTTTTTAATCATTTATATGTTTGGTTGGGTACCTATAATATGGATACGCCGACTACTATCAATATTAAATTATAGAGAGCTAAGCATCAATTGCTAATGAATATTATATTACGAGTAACACAACATGAAATTGAAAAATGAAATGCGAACGACTGAAATTGTACACTATACTTAGGCATCGCCCAATAATAACAATTTTTGAACTAAATTACGTTTCACTACCCTTGGTCTCTCATTTCCAATATTAATCAAGTCAGGATTCACTTGGTATTAAATATTGTTCATATAATTTGAATTCTTATTTTTGTCCGTCCTTACATACAAACACCCGAACAGTGTGCACATTGCACATAATTGCTTCTGAGAGCCTTATAATTTGAAAATTTTGGACCAAGTGATCGAATTCACCATAAAACGTGTTTGACGTTCACTGTGGGTGCCTGATGTTTCGGGGTCACTAGAAATGAAGTGCCCTGAAGCTCTTAAATAATGTTCCTCACCTGAAGCTAGTTTTTAACAGTCTACTATTGCATAACATTTAAGCTAAAGAAAAACATTTAAATTGAGTAAATTTCAGTTTTATGTTATTACATTACTCGTATTTGTGCTCTTACTTCATTAGTGTTAATCACTGCACTGACATGGATTACATAGATTCAAATGCTGAACTATGCATTTAAGAATATTTAGAAATAACTCGCTTAAAGAATCACTGTTCTTGTAACTGATTACAGACTTACATTAAATCAAGAATATTTGCAGTATACATCGAAGGATATACAGTATGTAACCGTATTGTACTCATATCTTTGGACAATATGTAAAATTTACTGTCATGATACATCAGAGGAAAACGTACACACGCATTTTAATTACAAGTTTACCTAATGGAATGTACATTTACAAATTACAGGTATTTTGTAGGCACAATTTAATTGTAAATATTGAGTGACGATGTTTTTTAACAAAATAATTTTAAATAATATTTACTTAAGTATGAATTAAACGATGTCTACAGCATTCTGTTGACACCATGAAACTGCGGTTACCCACACTCGTCTTAAAGCGTAATGGTTTTTAATAGTAAGTAAATAGCTACTTCAAACGAGAACTAATTCTTATAAAATAGTTACTAAAATATAATAACGTAGAGTAATAGTAAAAAGCAACATTTTCTTACAATGTTGATGCACCACATAAATAATGTAGTGCAAGGTGCTACCTATAAAAATATTAAACAAAACAGTCTTAATGACAAACGTAGTAGTAGATAATAATAACTTAGTACGAAATAACATTCATGATTGATGTCCTTTTCATTGGCAGAAATGTTTTTCGCTATTAGGATCATCTAAAGAAAATATTGCATTACTTCTAGTTTGCAGGAATTATTTTGTAAGACCAATACGTAAGTGAACAGTTTCTGCTCACTAAGTAGTATTTAGTGCTTTAACAATGAGGATCAAGGAAGTAATTAAAAAAAATTGTCAATATTACTAGACGTAAAAAATGTTCACGAAAAACGATTGTTTTAACTTTGGTAGTGAAAATGATTACATGATAAGTGCTTGGAACTAAAATCGGGGGTACCTGTCGTCGTTGTTTATTTTTGACTAAGGAAAGTTGCATTTTATAAATATTTGCATTGTTATTTATCTGAGCATATTTTATCACACTTTGTCACGCATAATAAACTTGTGACTGTACAGATATATTATAGCGTGGATTTCTTGATTCATTGTTTCTTTTTTTTGTTTGATAGTTTAATATGTACTTAATTTCAAGTTTTTTTTATAGATATTATATACTATAAGTATATTCTTATATATATTATAAATACTAGCTTTCACCAACGGCCTCAAGAAAAATTGTGCTTCCCATTTTGCAGCAAGATCGGACCGCAAATGAAATACTATTATGTAAGTAGTTCCCTTGAGGGCAAAATAGTGAGGCAGCAAGAGAAACACAATGTAATGTAGATAGGTACATAGTAAAATATAAGTTTCATGGCCGCGTACAATTAGAAGATTGTTTCGCGCACATATTTTCGTGTTTGAAAGTAGAGAGCGTGGTTTTTTCTTTTCATAAGTGAAAATGTGTTTTTAAGTATTTATTTATCTTACAGGTATTATAGAAGTTTATTTTACAACATCTGGACTAAATATCACTTATCCAGAATGCGATTTTCCTTCAAAGATAGTACTACCAACAATTCTGCGGCTATGTAGCGTAAATAACTATGTTTCCTTAAAACTTCAATATCACCGAAATTTTATCCGTATATTGTCGAATTTTCCCGACAAAGGAAGAATAATTTACTTTTTTGTCTGATACTGAACTTCAATAAATACTTTTTAATAAGTTTTCTCTCTCTAAATCTATAGCAATTACATCTGATTATCTGGAGGTTACGAAAACTGAAGAAAATAAATGCAGATAGCTTGTCGAAGAAATTGAAACGCAAAAGGGATGTAACATCCATCTTCAAAATGACTGAGATCAACACAGGGATACATTTGCAGCTTTTGTATGCGATAAGTATTACCATACTATGCAACTGCAGTATTATAAAGTTGTATGTTATACACTTACAGAAGATTTCATTTATGCTACACCTTTAACCTGTCAGGAAGCAAAAATCAAATGAAAACTTCTAGTGACGGTTTTGTGAGATCCATCCACGATGAATCAGATGTGTTTGGACCGCCTGCGCCATCATCATTTTTCTTGTTTTTTCTCTTTTTACTATTCAAACTTCCATTTCTTCCTAAGTACTCGTTCATTTTCACAAATGTTTTCTTAGGATTGGCTCGACACCATTTTTCGACAGCTACAAATAAACAAAATGTATTATTGGACATTATTATTATTGGAAAAACTAAGCTGAATATTAATTTACCTAATTAAGGAAACCCTACTTACTGGTAATAATAGATAAAGGCTTATAAAATTAACCGTTAACTGAACATACCTTTTAGAAGATAACAAGAATCATGAATAGTCATTCCCTTGTCACTCCACTTCTTGTAAATTCTGTACATGATGGCCAAGTAAAACCTATTGACGACGCCAATGGCACTGTCTTCCTTATTGCAAAATCTAAGAAACAAGTTAAGAACCAACTTAATATAAGTACACAAATTACAATAATTAAGTACTCACACCAGAACTGACACAATCTAAAATACTCAACAAGGCACTGGTCTGGTGCAAAATTAATGTTTCTTTGAAAATGTAATTAAAATTGATCAGTGCGAATGATTTGAAAACGTCCTTTTCAATAGTACATACGTAATGAAGTTAACATTTACTTTTCTGTTGTATTGAAAATAGAAATATGCGCGATGTATCATTCAAGTATGTATATTCTAGTATCTATAAATAAGTAATTTGACTTTGTAATGATAACAAACAGAAGAGTTGTATGAACCACTGGTTGTATCAACTTCATCAACAAAATTATTATATATAATAAATTATGTGAATAGGTAGTAAAAAAAATATTATAATTAAAATTGATCCCCAATCCCCCAAGTATTGGCAGTAATGACGAATACCTAATGGTATAGTTACCTATTGAGCAATCCGTCTCGAAAGGCATCTAATGTCATTTTTGTGACATTTAAACTTAGTACAGCAAGTGGAAACTGGTGTATAGGATGCCTGGATAAAACATACACTTCAGGGGCTAGTGTTTCTTTCGTTTCTTGTGATGAGCTCAAGTACAGCATTTGCAACGCTCCAAACATCCCCACTCCTCGAAGATCACTTGCAGGATCTTGACCCTAAGATAATATTTTACACTGATTACAAATTGAAAAATTGTGATCCGTGTCCGTGATATGGCATTATATTCCTATCCTGAGATCATGCTGTCTAAAATCTATGAAGCACTGAATTCGGATTTCCAACTCAGTTCCAATCTCCAATAGAAACAAAATACTTCTGAGGGAACACAGGAGCGGCACAAAAAGAAAATACGAGGTATCCAAAAAAGAATTTATTCGCGACGAATTCAAATTTAAACTGAACGAATTAATTAAGCTTACTTGAAACCCTACTTCTTCCCAATGACTACCATATCTTGTGCAAGATGGATTTTTTGTCATGAAAACGTAAATACTTTGTAGTATTCGACGGTGTACGGTAAAGTCATTGTTCATTGGACCTGAAAATTAAAACAATTGGGTCTTAAAAATAATAAGCTTCAATCCGATATCACTTGTATGTCAACATAGATATATGCATGCAACTTACAAGAAGCTATCGCAAGTATCAAGTTTTTTTCAGGCACTAAGGAGGATTTTAACGTTGGTTGTCCCACTAGCTCTGAAATGGTGCTTCGAATTTTACTGACACCGTGATTTCTTTGCTTTGACTCGCGGTCGGTACGGTCCTGATTAAAGAAAATATTGAGATCATATTCATATCCACCGTTTGATGACAATTAATCTTCACATTTTTATAATATTACTTATAAGTAATAACGTAACGAAGTTGTGAATGATTTCCTTCAAAATAAATAATCTTACAAAATATTGGGACATATCACTGGACTGAAAAAATGACCACGCTTCAGTAAAATTGATTGGTATAGAATTACTACAATCATAGTTAATGCTTTGTTTTAGGCTTAGGATTTCTGTTGAGGGAGATCTCCATTCAGCTTCTTCGTCTCTCCAAACATTTGTGCCACCATTCCTGATTTAAAGCAATGAAGTAAAATATTAAATATTACCACATGGTTAATTAAAAAAGCAGCGAAACAACTGACAGTCATACAAATAGGACATCTGAAGGTATAAAAAAACGTCAATAGTTAGTTAACATACCTTTCAGTCGGAACCAATTCTACAGATGCAAGGAGCTTTTTTTCTCGCGCGGATAGACTTTGACACTGAATTTGATAATCCTTTGATGATTTCGCGTAATTTGTATGGCCGTTTAAAGCCATTGTCGCATATATTTGAGCTTAGAATTGTGTCTTACATCGGTTATTCTATAAAGTTGGTATATCCCAGCGAATTCAATCAGACTGAAAGAACTGAAATATAAAATTCACGCATAATGTATTAAATAAACTGCGCAGTCTGAATCAAGATTCTTCAACTTAATTATTAGCAAGTAAACGGTTTTATAAACAAAATAAAAATACAACTAAACAACTATTATTTTACGAAAAAGACATTAAACTGGACGAATTGCAGTTATTGCATCAGAGAAATTTTAAATTTCGTGTCCCCGAATAATCAATATTGCAATTATATACGTGAGCCTCTGTGAGCTACTTCTCTGCTTCTATAAAAATTCCCACTATCACCCAATTTAATGTTAAATGAGAGTGTATGCATACAACGCCATACCGGTTCCAGTTTTTATTAACTTGTTTACTCATCGGTAACGAGTAACGGGTATTGAAAGTTCCACAACTTATGAAATTTTACTTTACACGCTGATTCGGAATTAACTCGTGAATCAAGCTTTTAAGAATGCACTAAGTTGATGATAATATATCATATATATGTTACTCCAGGATAATTTGGCAATTTAATTTTTTATCCAATAAAATTAATAAAGTAATTGTGATAATCGATTGGTAATACAGAATTTAAACTTACTTAAAACGTTGTAGTATATTATAATAGTAAAAGTTCGTTAAGCCAATAAAATTAAACAATATACAATTGACCGTTCAACCGTAAGGCGAAATCAAAAATACATACTCGTAATTAAAAATCAATTGAAAATCAGTCTTTGCACCATCAACCATTGCATTGTTTTCTACGTTCATTGTCTATTGTCACACGTTTGGCGTTGATTTATATTTTAAAAAACAGAATAAATATTTTTAACTAAAGGTGATAGAATAACGGAAATCTGAAACAATAAAGTGTAGCTTCAATACTTAACCCATCATATAAATATTTAAACAAAAGATGAGCTAAGAAAAATATTGAATATATATAGCAAAAACTTACAGCGTATTTGGATGAAACTTGATACACTTCACGAATGGAAATTGCGCTCTAATTACACATGGAAATGATTGGAGAACCAATTAACCAAATCAATGCTATCGAAACCAAAAGAATTTCATTGTTGAAGATACTCACTCAACACAAAATAACAATGACAATGGGGAGTGAGGAGCACAGTGGCTTTTTAGTGGTGCAGCTATAATGCTAATGTGTAATGTAAACGCAGACAAAACAAAGAGAATCGCTTAAATCGAACTTTTACTTCATAATTTAAAATTAATTAGTCTCCTCATCTTTAAAAACCCACTGCAAAACAACACTTGGATCATGGAATGATACATTAAGCTTGTAATTTCAAAGGAAAATCGTCAAATAAACGTGAAATTTAATAAAAGTATGAGACAAAATATAGATGTTTCTTTAGAAACACTTCACTCTTATTACTTGTTAAACCAGACTGGTAAGATAAGCACTGTATTTTCTATCCCTGAATTATCACTATAGTATACACACTACTATAACATTGGGTTGGGATACAAACCAAACCGACACAAATCAAAGGAACAGAAGCTTTGCTTTTCGTTCGAGATCAAGATGCAAGAAATACCTGAAGGGAAGAGGGCGCCCACAACTATCTAATCTTCGACCAACATGTGAAATTCCTTATCCTCGAACAACTCTAATATGTAAGTATGTACCATATTATTTTGTACTCGTATATTTACTTACCTGACGTTCGTTTATCTTTAGGCATTTACAACAAAGGATCACTTCAACCCTCAATCAAGCAAACAAAATCAAATGCCACCTTTAGTATCACTACCATCGAATGTTGGGGTTGCCTAAAGGCAGATGGCTGTAAATGAAATTGTGGATGACATCCAAATTTTATTTGACAAGGTTTTGGTAAAATATTTATGTTCAGACGATGCCATGTAATTCTGAATATATTTAGAAAAAGGCTGTACTTTATTTAATTAAGAAAGATTTCTCTTGATTATTACAGGTTAAGGTGTTATTTCTTGGCTCTGAAATTCAGCACCATGAGTGTATTAGATCATGTACTTACAATGTCTTATCGACATTTTTAGCGATTGACAGGTAAATAAAATTGTTAGTTATCACATGGAAGACACCATTCTTGCGTTCGTATATGCTTTTTCATGCATATCTAAAGTTATATATTATATATATTATTAATATCATTATACTATATCTCTCTACGTTCTCTTGTAATAGTTGCTCATCCCTTCTCAGATTCGAGAATTTGGAATAATAATGCATGGACGAATTAATGAATTTCCTTTGCCGGAGCCAAATCGGTACATCCTATACGTACTTATTGTGACGCCATTAATATTAATTGACTCAATCAGAAAGCTATTGACCATTTTGATTATTACTTACACGATTACAATTAAGCTGAAGTCGGGAGGCGTGCATATAGTTTGGGATAAACACTTTGATATGTAGATTATATGATGATGTATAATTGCTTTGTTTTGTTGTGTTTGAAAATTGCTCCCAATTCAAGAAGTGCGAGCATGCAGAAACTATCGTTCCTGAGTGCAGTTCTTATATAGGAAAAATTCATAACATAAGACAGAAGGGGAAAACACGAACTTAACGCTTCTGTAAACAGTTCACCCAACTTCGTGTTTGTGTGTGCGAATTATTATGAGAAGGATGATGTGGTGCGAGAGAAGCCGTTTAATAACAAATATATGCTATCATCATATATATACTAGAATATCATGGACTACAGACTAACTATAGTAAAGTAGAATGATGCTATACAGTACGCACTTTCTTGGTCAGTCAGTCAGTCATCAGATTTGCTTGTCAGTAGTGTCAGTAGAGTCGTCACCGTACAGGAACTTACATTTATTTAAATAAAATGCTAATATTGCTTTATTAAATTAATGCGTGGAAGTAGCCAAAGCTCTAATAACTTCACCATCCATAAACGCTCGCGTGTTATCAGTATCTTGAAACGTGTACGTATTCCTATATATTCCTCACATTCAGATTTATTTTATAAGATATAGATTATATTATATAGGTGTATCCAACAAGGAAAGCGTAACGAGGAGTCGGAGTGTGCCAAAACGAGAATCCACTTATTCTATCAGTTATCATTATTTTTTACTCGAGCAGTACCAACCCAAATGTAAATGTAATGTTTGGAGTGTCTCTGTCTGAAAGGTATGCTGTAAATTTAAAATGTGATATCCCACGAAGCTGGGGTGACACAAAGTACAAATTATTATGTTCTTGTATGAACGTAGGATGAAATCATGCTCAGTTGGGTCCTATATACAGGTGCTTCATGAGATTCCGTGTAAAGTACACAGCAGAAATATGCAAATCAACAAACAATGATAAAGACAGCCTCATACCAATGATATACACACAAGTTGTTGATTCCGCTATATTATGCTTTGGTCGGAAGTTGCATTGTGGATGAGTAAAAGAGCGAGTTCTTTAAAAGGAAACTGTTCCACGTTTTACGCATTTAATACGTACAGGTGCCTACCTACCTATAGAGGAAAAGGCACGTGAACTTCCTTCCCTGTAGCACAATAGCAACAATAACAATGCTCCTGGTGTTTACCTACATGATACGTAATTAGATATCTTCATTCGATAGTACAATTGCGTGATGATGAGACTGCCATGGAAGGTTAGAAAGCAAAACTTACCGCCTTGTTTTTTGTATCTTCTGTTTTAAAATGGTTGCACACAGTCTGCATTAAAGTAGTTCTTCGAAAATAATTATTGCAATCATAATATAATTTTCTCAATTGTTTAACACTGAAAAAACTTGATTTTAAACTTACTTTAGTTCGTACAAGATTTCCCAAGCACCAAATCCATGCAGTTGACAACTAAAATCCTATTCGAATTTGCATGTGTACATAATATACGATTTAACACAAAATAATCAAAAGTTTTCAATTTTAATAGAAACGAGGGAAATCGCATAACTTTTAGTTTGTGAAAATGATTTAGGCAAATTTCTAACTCTGGTATATCACTGACTACGTCATAAATATGAATAGTAAAAGCAATGATAATAAGTGGTCATATTATATTTATTACACGATGTAAGTTCATAGCTCGTAGAAAATGAATGAACTGTAAGTATAATGAGGCGAAGCATAGTATTAGAAAAATACAACCGCAAAAAATGAAAACACCGGAAAGCAACATACTATAAGTAACATTCAAGTACATAAATAAACAAATAAATTAGATAAAAAAAATATCCTCAACATTTTACTGTTGTTGTGGATGATAATGACACTAATAGAAATTATATCTATCAATCAAAAACTAAGCGACGTGCAAGAAATTATTTATGTGGATATGGGGTGGAAGGAAGGGAAAAAAATACACTTGAAATGGTAGGTTTACAGCTAAAACATGTAATTACATAGTCCATGTGGAGCTTCAGCCAGAACAATACGATTCCAATTTATTCCAATATTTTATACTTAATTGTAAAGGCTGGGCTATGAGGCTGACTACTTTCTATACTGTGTGTATACATAATAGATGCATAATATCTGTGTATGATCCGCATGCAAATCAACACAGCTCTCACAGTCATCACACAGGCACCTGTTGTTGATGTCTTGTGTTGGGTTTGGTTTCCGAGTCTGTTTCTGTTTGCTCGATGGTATTTATTTTATTACATTCTCGTGTGATTTGAGATGGTATTTTTCGTAAACTAACACACAGTAATAACAGTTTTCGTGTCACTTTTGCTCGACTCAAAATGTTTAGGTGATTTCCAACAAGTAACCTATGTAGTGGGATATGTACACCAAAAGACGATATCTAGCTAGAAAAAATAAAACTTGGCTATAATTTAATTTAAAGAAAGTTATTTCTTTATTTGTTCTCACAGTATTGTGTATAGTTGTAGTGTTTGTAGTAGTGCTAGTTATCTATATTATTATTGAATGTTATGTTAGAGATGGAATGTTTGTGGAATTCCTAAATACATTTATATTTGTACTGCTACTGGACTTACTGCATTAAGATACATATATTATAGACGTTCGCATTTTTTTTGAGTAAACGTTCACTGACAGTAAAACCCATAAGGTGCAAGTGGCAGGAGCATCTGAACTGAATCTGAATCTGAATGCGTGAGAAAATCTTGTGAAAAAGCCACGCGATGATACTTTTTCTACATACAATAAGCAGAGCAGAGAAATTTTACGGTATCAACTACAAAACAAACTAAAAGACGACGACGGTCACAGAAACCTTTTTTTTATATACATATATCTTTGTTTTTTTTAATGCTCTCCACACCAGAAGTTGTATGGAAAATAAAGTTATCTACTTATGAGCATGTCTCGTTGGCGTTGGCATTGGTGTGTTGGTTAATAATCACATTTCCATGCGGTCGTACTTTACATGTATTTTTTTCATCTTACTTTTAATTTTATTTCCAAGACATATATCATAATAGCTTTCATTTCATGTCTAACACTCTATTACTTGTTACTTTTCTATAATAATTGTGGCGAAAATCAGCTTGTGCGGAATCGTTATTACAGACATGATATTGATAATCTGTTCAGGAAACATAATAAAACTAACAAACAAAAAATATAAATAAATTATTCAATGGGAAATGAAATTGGAGGAGAGTGTAAAAATATATAGGCGATGGCAATATGTATTCTACAAATCCTACTAGTGCGTTTACATAGTCGGTTTTCGTACTCTTACGATTACCCATTTTTTTCCCTCTTTTACTTTAATTTGGCCTGAAATTAGAGGCTCGTGTCTTCAGACTCAACAAAAACCAAATCCTATAAAAACAATAGAACCATGATGTTTAAAAAAAAATACTTATATAAATTTGATTCGACTTTGACATATGCATGATTATTTGATTCCAATGATCTTACGATTAGAGTATGTGATAGAGAGAATGAAAATGCATTAATATTCTTAAAATGAGAATATCTTTATGGTAGAAATGAAAATGGTATTGATCAGAATTGAGAATTACACAAGACAGCTCCAAACTGTGGACTATCTAAAGTCAAGGTAGGGACCAAATCAAATGCCTCAAGACAAAATAAATTTTCTTGCGAGCTCACGTAGCCTTCGACGCCTTGACGCTTCGACAGATGTAAATAAATAAATAACTGCCTCTAGCAAAAGATCTGCTCCTTTTTTTAAAAATAATAATAATAATATAATCCTATATTATGTACCTTACATGTTTTACATTTCCAATGTTTTAACTGTTCAAAAGTCACATATAGGTATTATACTAATCCAAAAAATATAGTTATATCTCAAGTTGAAATGTATGGGACATTACATATCTTGATATGCCTAGTTAAAACTAGATATGATAATATGTATGTAGGTACATAGTTTCTACAATTTGAAAATATATAAATCTTTGAATAAATGCGTATGAAGCTGTTCCATGAGTTAGTGGCGGGGAGGGGGGGGGGGGGAAATCAGGAGATATGTATGTAGGTAGGTATGTAGGTACTTTTATTTTTTGCCCCACAATATATAGTTAGTCTACATTCAACGATCCAACATAATAATCAGTTGATCATGACGGTCAAATGGGAAACAACTTTTCACGATTCCTTTTTCTTTCATAGCTACAATTTTGTTTTCTCGTGCAGTCTTGACTCTATTATGCTTTCTGTTCTTATCGTATTTACACAATTTATGTTCATTACTTTTCATGGATGAAATCAAAGGCACATTGATTGTAGTCAACATCTAATTAGCTCAGAGAAAATCTGGTTTGTAGTGGGAACCGATGATGACGATTAGTGTGACGGATTTTCTAAGCTAGGTATGCTAAGCATAGAAAACAACACAGTTGGTCTTGTGTTCGTAGTTAAATGTAACTATTAAATTGGATATGAAATAATATGAAATAAATATACGTAATTAAATATAAATATGAAAGTAAATCATCTTGCTTTACCGCAAGGGATACAACTACAAATAAATATAAAATAAAGTAAAACTCAAATCCTGAGTATAATTCTATATTTATTCTGAGTTAAACTCAAGACCAGACAAATTCAATAGTTTACAGCACTCATAATAGACCGAGGTCTGGGTTTATATACCAGCTTGGAGTGACGAGCGACCATAATAGAGACACATTGATTAGCATTAATTTACAGTTATGTTGGGTACTGGACAAAGTAATAAATGGACACTACAAGCATTGGATTAAGTATAAATACAAAATACAGGTGAGCGGTGGAATTGGTTAGAATTAGGAACAAAGCAATGAATTAGAATACCATCATGATACTAATGTAAACATAAAACAAGAACATACAAACAATAATATTGAAAAGAAATGTATTTCAACGGATGGAGGATTACACGATAAAGGTATGGTAAAGTCACAGATAGGAATTAAGCATTATATACATATATGGCGAATGCTGAGAAGCATCACCATGACACCATACGTCGGACGCCAATCAATAATATTATTATATATATAGTAACTCTGTATAACACACTATATATATATACAGTTATAGCAAAATCCGGTCATAGGTTCTTAAGATACAAGCATGCTAAGTTAACCTCGCGTCCATGCAAAAGTGCATGGAAGCCATTTGAATGACTATTACAAGCTGTGTGGATCAATTTATATGCAAATGCATGCTTACATAAACTAATATGACGATATGTAAATATATTCGTCACATCCCCTCCCCCTAAAATCAAAATTACTATTTTTAAACTAAAAAAAATTAATTTTGAAATGTAAAAGAAGAAACAAAATTATGAAAGTACAGCGCAAAAATAAATAATTCAAATTTAAATAGCATGAGGCACAGCTAGCTGAAATAATTTCCTTACTGAAATAATAATTTACAATACAAAAAGGTGCAAGACAGAACAATTACATTAATTATGAATAAACCAACACCTTCCTGCGTAGGTAAAAGTATACTGCGTAGTCTGATGGGCTTGATTGCTTCATAAATTCTGCTACGTTGTGGGAAATGGGCAGTAAAGATGTGAAGTGGGTTGATGAGAGTAACTCCAACATTGAGATTGCCATCGTCGCTGCTTTGTCTCCAAGAATTAGTCCATTATTGCGTCTCATGGGAATCCAGATGGTGGCTGCTGTGCTGTTTAAAAAAGGAAAAAAAAACATCTACTTTCGTAGGCATCAGAATATAGTTTAGGACTTTAGTCAACTAAACCTTCTGGATATGACTTTTTTGAATGTTGTCGCATGCATAATTAGGTAAACAAAATCATCTACATTTGTAGGCATATAAAGGCAAGCATCTGGGTTTATCCACTCTAAGTATATCCCAGGATCAAAACCAAAACATGCAAAATACGTTGTACTTTTAAGGAGTAGTAAGTCGCGTATTGCTACTTTACTCAACTCAAAGCATTCAAAAACTAGAGACAACCAATAAAAAGACATCAAATGCATGCGTTCATAAGACCGTTTGAAGTATTTGAGTGGTAGCTGTTGATTCACGACTAATACTTTTGACAAGCTGATAAGTTTAAAACTTTAAATTTTGTGAGGAAAAAATTGACTTCAGGAATAAAAAGGACAGGACATGCATCTGATTCGTTTGAAGTATTGTTTAAATGTAGTTGTCGAGTCAGTGGAGTAGTAGAATGTTCGGTATGCAAAGCATTACCAGAACACAATAATGCTAATAGGAGTCGAGTCTGTTGTTCGATGGGTACATATGCTAAATTTGTAGCAGTGACGGCGGACACCTTGCGTGTTGCAAAACCCGAAAGAATATCTTCCACATCCTCTGACTCAGCACTCTCCACTGTAGAGCATAATATGAGCGGCTCTACAGGTAGGGATTGAACATCAGCCGATAATTTAATCTCAATAACAACGTTGCTACTATACTGACCGTGATTTAAATCTTAGCTTGGCTGTGATAGTAAAAGTGACTCAATAACATTTAAATCAGATGCAACGAAATATTTCAAATCAGGACTATAGGACGACGGAATCAATACAGGAGTGTTGTCAACAAACAAAACACACTCAAACAAGTCAATGTTCCTAGGCTCATTTACAATTTGAATGCCTAATAGGTTATTTAACTCAGCGTCTTCAGTAAGTACTGGAACATGCTTGCTGCCTTTAGTTAAAGCTTTAAATATAGGTACACCGCCTTCAGGTATTTGCATCTGCGGCTGTGATGGAAGACATGCAACTAACTCTGACGCTACTGCTATTCCTAATGACTGCAAGTTATCAACCAGTTGTTTCATAAAAAACTCCTGGGAAGTACGCAAGTCATTTCTATAATTACATAATGCCAAGGTATTAGCATCTTGCATATCTTTCATAGCTGCTAAATAAGGGCAATCTACCTGTTGTGCTGGTAGTTCTACGTCCTCAGCGGCATCATAGTCAGATTCCAACAAGCAATTAGAATCTGAATATGTATGTTTAAATGAAACATATTGCGGTGGAATGTCCTCACCGAAATTGTAAGGGCACTGCATGATATTTCTTCCATAATATGGGTCCATCATGCAGTTATTACTTAACTATAAAAATACATAGTTGTACTGTTTTACGGTACAATTAGACTATGTACAAATACTCAATTTGAAAACTGAAACAAAATACCATTGGTTTCGATTTTCAACTTCACTGGCATTGAACGTTCTTCAATTAGTGAACTTTGAAAAGAAACAAACTATTGAAAATGTCTTGTTTAAAAAACCAAAAAACTTCAAAATTGTATGTATAATATGATTGTTTCCAATTGTAACAACCTAGAAAATTCACTATTCACACCTATTCCCTAGGTGTAATTTATAATTTACATGGTCAAGCAAATACTGATACTTGCAAAACCACCTAACTCCTGCTCCAAAATACTTTGAGTACTTTTGAAATGTAAAAAAAAAACTAAAAATTTATACGCGAAATAAAAAATAAGGATTAAAATAAAATTAATTACCCAATTTAATCCTGCCAAGATCGCCAAATTTGTGACGGATTTTCTAAGCTAGGTATGCTAAGCATAGAAAACAACACAGTTGGTCTTGTGTTCGTAGTTAAATGTAACTATTAAATTGGATATGAAATAATATGAAATAAATATACGTAATTAAATATAAATATGAAAGTAAATCATCTTGCTTTACCGCAAGGGATACAACTACAAATAAATATAAAATAAAGTAAAACTCAAATCCTGAGTATAATTCTATATTTATTCTGAGTTAAACTCAAGACCAGACAAATTCAATAGTTTACAGCACTCATAATAGACCGAGGTCTGGGTTTATATACCAGCTTGGAGTGACGAGCGACCATAATAGAGACACATTGATTAGCATTAATTTACAGTTATGTTGGGTACTGGACAAAGTAATAAATGGACACTACAAGCATTGGATTAAGTATAAATACAAAATACAGGTGAGCGGTGGAATTGGTTAGAATTAGGAACAAAGCAATGAATTAGAATACCATCATGATACTAATGTAAACATAAAACAAGAACATACAAACAATAATATTGAAAAGAAATGTATTTCAACGGATGGAGGATTACACGATAAAGGTATGGTAAAGTCACAGATAGGAATTAAGCATTATATACATATATGGCGAATGCTGAGAAGCATCACCATGACACCATACTTCGGACGCCAATCAATAATATTATTATATATATAGTAACTCTGTATAACACACTATATATATACACAGTTATAGCAAAATCCGGTCATAGGTTCTTAAGATACAAGCATGCTAAGTTAACCTCGCGTCCATGCAAAAGTGCATGGAAGCCATTTGAATGACTATTACAAGCTGTGTGGATCAATTTATATGCAAATGCATGCTTACATAAACTAATATGACGATATGTAAATATATTCGTCACATTAGGAACACATCTTGTTTATGTGTGAAGCACACAGACAGCGGACAAAGACTTTTCATGAGTGTCTATGTGTCTCCTAGTGACTTGACTTGTTGGGAGTCGCCAGGGTTAAAATTAGAAATTGGCACTATTTCCAAAAAGCTCTCCATCTCTCTCTCTGTTCTGTGTGCTTAAGAACGAGTACAGAGGATATTGCGACGAGGACAGAATTGGGCTAAAGGAACGGAACGACTTTGAGGAAGTAGGTACATGGATGTGTTATGTCATTATGTCATGTCTGTACATTTAAAATTTGGGATACATCAAACACATATAGCTTTATGCACGATATCCGAATTTCCTAGCTTCCAACTACTTTCACACTGAATTTAATCCGTGTATTTCGTACCTTACCAGCTTACATTTAAATGTAACTATAGTATGTAATACATGTTCCTATTACCGATGCCGATGCCGATGTATGTTCACTCACCTACACACACAGACCAAGTTTTATATGATTATATATCACATCATATTATATGATACATTGAAATTTTCGATACGAACACTGTAGTGTACTCCGTACAGAGTGCGTAATTCGGCCTTAAAGCGAAGTGAAGCATTGCGTATTTACATCTTGGTACTAGAGTAGTTTAGTCAGCAAAAAAAATCTTTTAAACCGACATTCAAATCTTTTTATGTCACTCAAATCAGTTTTCTTTTTTCTTTTACTCCCTCTCAACACTTTTTCTTACACATATCTCTCTGTTTTCTGTTTCTGTAATTATTCCGACTTTAATCTTCGTCTAGCAATGGACGAAGATATTCCATCTCTGAAAATGTCAAATATTATATTTTCTTAATTTACTTGTACACTTTTAAACGAACGAGCGAAACTATAAAAATAATTACGAGAGTGACTTACTTGTATTTAAGTTACTCCGAAATTCCTTGGAATTATAATCTTTAGAACTAATCGAAACGAACGCAATTGAAGTAAGTACTTCAGCATCTAAAGGTTAGAAATTAAAAAATTAATTATTCTCTTATTTGATTTCATCCCTGATACGTATCTATATACATATGCAGATTAAAATTTGTATAAATTAAAGTTCTAATTCTGTGTCGTCTACAACCTACATAATTACTCAGAGAAGTGTATGTGTGTGTGTGCTCTGTGAAGTTTTTTTTAGCTATGATAGCTTATTGTAGGTAGCAACTTATTTATTGTCATTTGTGTGTACTGTGTATATAATCAAGTTATATCTGTATATCTACTGCACATACTAATAGTCATATCCGGCACAGGGGACGTAGAAGAAGAAGGAGGAAAAAAACTTGTAGAAAATTTTAATTTGACTCACGGTAATTATTTTATGTCAAAGGCCAGCCATATGATTAATAGTATCTCTCAAATAATAATTATTGTGCTCCTTGGATTTCTACAATAATTTATATTTCACTTTGAAAAAGAAAATAGCTGATAAAGATAATCATATTATAATCAATGGGAACTATTTAAGAATCTTTTCTAACTTTCCCACACCATTACAGTTACTAATGTGAGCAGTTTAAAAAATTTGCGGCGTCATTAGCTCGGAATGCGCTTATTTGCTTGCCGAGTCAGATTCATATAGAAACAGTCAGTCAAATGATATGGTTTCTTCCTGTTTTAAAAGTATTGTGCACATTATATGAGTCAATAGGGACGCGACAGTCTCTGTACCCAACCAACTTACATAATAATTATGATATTAGAATTTATACCGCAGCAACAAAGTTAAACAAGGTCTGAATATGTATCTTTGTACATGGTACACGTAGACCCATTGTGTCTCTCAAACATCATAATAATGCCACTGCGGAAATTTATCTGGAGGAAATCATGTCACATTTTCCGGGCTCCACTATCTACTATACATACGGCTCCGGCTCCGGTACCGGCACCGACACCGGCAGTGTTCGTGCTTTCAAAATGTTTTCACACAGTTCCTTCTTGTTTTACGGTACTTCAATTTGAATGCTTCATGGGCATCCTCTCGTTTCCGTCTTCCTTGACGCTGACGGTGGCGTGGCCGTCTTGGTCGTACTCTTCTTATTAGTCGTCTTCATTGAACCTATTTGGTCTTAATCGGTTGCTACTCAAACACACTAACTAATAAAGAAAGGGTGTTGCGGTTTCTATGATTATGATTACATTTTTTTAAATTGTGCACAGAAAAAAAAAGGTTATGACAATGGAATTATTATTGTGGTACTCTTCCCCCGACAAAGAATATATAGTGTGTGCGCCTTTGCTCTTTTTGCTTAAATGGGGATTGGCATATACAAGTTTAATGTGACCGAGACTGTGTAATACTTGTGTGTGATTGAGCCGTTCTTGTCAATTGGTTTTCTCAGTGACAGCTGTATGAGGAATTACCACACAGCAAACATATTGAGCAGACTGTGTAGGACGCCGTCAGTCCGTGATGATGATCTAACTCTAATA
This sequence comes from Dicyrtomina minuta, assembly GCA_949802685.1. Classification (NCBI taxonomy): domain Eukaryota; kingdom Metazoa; phylum Arthropoda; class Collembola; order Symphypleona; family Dicyrtomidae; genus Dicyrtomina; species Dicyrtomina minuta. Next base: position 19,417,552 of record OX461809.1, on the reverse strand, counting down.
ACATCTATAATATAATTCTGACTCTGATTCTGATTGGGAGGAACGCTCAACCAAAACCCACAAGGAAACAAGACACAATTTCAATATTGCAAATCTATTGCTCCACGTTTCAAAATATCCTAGGCATGAATGCATTCAAAATGGAAAACACTTCTTTTTCGCAGTCAGGCAGTCCCGAGTTCTCTGTCAGCGTTCTGCAAATGAAGTTATGCTCGTCGGGCTTGGAAGAATTGTACCGGTAGGTAGGATGGTAGGTAGGTAGGTAGGCATATTTGCGTCCGTCCATATAGCTATAGGTAGACTGACGAGAGTTCATATATCATATAGGAGCATCCCTCTCTCCGCATCAAAGCAAGAGTATTAGGGATAAGTAATGAGCCGTGTCCTATTTGTTTGAACTAGGATTGTCGGTTAACCACGTAGGACTGCAACTTGTAATCTGTCTTTCGCTCCTGTTAATCTTTTCTCTCTGATCATTCCTGTTGAGGATTTGAGTAATATCGATTCTGAATATTAAACATCATAAGACTCCAGCAGAGTGAGAGGAGAGGTGGCCAAGATCAGGAATAATACCTATATATGAGTGATTTATCTTTTTACTCTATCTCAGCTCATGTCTGTATAGACAGTATATCGACACTTTTACAGAGACGATGATCGGATGGGAGAGGAGAGGAGATGATACAAGTGTAATTACGAGACTTGTATGTAACTTGTATCTCATGTTTCCTTTCCTCGCTCATTTGCTCTCTCTCTCTCTCTCTCTCTTTCTATCTGACTCTGACTTTGGTGTTAGAGGAGCCGGAGCCACTCATTGAGAGTGCTTAGTCAAAATTTACATTACATTGGGGTATCTTTTAGAGTCATGTGGCCTCAATTTGAAACATACCTTGGCAAAATTTCATCAGTTTAAAATCCTCTCATCTCTAAAACATGTTTCCAACTTAGCACAGTCTTTGTTGAACAATTTCATGCCGCTGGGCACCTCTATTGTACTAAACAGTTGTTGTTAAGGCTCATCCTCAGAGAAATGTGCAGTCATTTAAGTTATCGTTCCAGACAGACCGACATTCATCCGTCTCTCTCCTCTTTTTCCACCTTCTTCCTTCACCTACGGAGAGACTCGCTCCTACATACAGACAGAGATATGATTATCAAGACCAATATGACATCCCGAGAGCAGTAGTACAGAGTAGACTATGACTATGTTCTGGATATAGGTGGATACATACTCTGTACTGGCAACGGTGAGGAGGGAAGGGTGCAGATGAGGCAGGTATATAGCCTCAGCCTCACTTTACTCTTCATTACCATTCCATATAAACATTCTATTAGATTTTAATGCCACTTCCATCCTCCATCCTCCATCCTCCATCTCTCCGACCATATCATAATGTGGGGAAATAATGGCATAGGAAAAACTAAGGAAACCAAACCAAATCCCAATACCATTGCCAATCTGTCTATATATGAATCCATCCTCCGTTCCGTCTCTCTCCCCACCATCAACTTCCCTATCTTCCCTTCCACTACCACTTCTCCTACTTCACCGACTACACAACGACGACTACTTTCTATTATTCTCCTTGTGCTCACTCACTGATATATTCCAATTCCCTATCTTTGACAAGGTAGATTTCTGCAGCATTAGCCAGGGTCTGACGTCAAGTCTTTTGGAAAAGTACCCTCATCTCCTCTCCTTCCTTATGCCTTTGACTATATTATTCCTATTATTGTTCCGGTCTATACTATCCATGTCTCACGACGAGTTGTTTCTGGTTCTGGTTCTAGGGAAATGAATTATATCCTTATGAAAGTGAAATACAAACAAACATGAGGGGAAAAGCCGGCATAATTTGCAATTTCAAGAAGTTCTATAAGTCTCTGCATATTATAACATAATATTATTATGTAGCAAATCCCAATATCTGTAGACAGTAGAGTGTACAGAGACCTATGATATGTATAGGTACAGGTACATATAATATGAAATTTCTAAGAATGTACTCTCGTCTCGTCTCAACATCTCCTTTGGGTTGAGTTGCGGACTGAGTTGATGTGGTAACAAAATTTGTTATACGGAGAGCCCGGAGAGTTAATAACTCTTGTTGCTCTAACTCGTAAAGTTAGTGAGACTGACTGACTGAGACTAGTTAATTATTTCTGTGACTTTTCTTTCCCCCTCCGACTCTCGTCCTTCCTTCTCGCCATAAGACATTTCTCTCGAGTGACTGACTTTTGTTCCATAGTTGTGGACTTTGATTTGGATTTGAAATCGTGATTGACCTTCTATCAGGAGACAGACTTGGAGTGATAATAATAATAATGGACCAAGTCACTTGAGATATAATAATAATTTGGAAGTTTTCTATTATATTAGAATAAATATATATAAGTCTCAATAGTCTTCAAAGTTTTCCGTCGGAGAGGCGATATATCTGTGGTAGGTGTGGAGGAATTCTTGAGAATCTTGACAAGATACCGTACGCTGAGGAGACTGCTCAGGACACTGTCCACCATAGAGCATGGTGAATGGTGCTATGGTGGTGGTGGAGGTGACAGTCATTCGGTTGATAGGAAAGTGATAAGGCTATTGAGTCAGCAGCGGGCGGAGTAGTAACCCTTTGACAATTGATACATATTGTACCTACGTTTGAAGAGCCAAAACCAACAGCAACCTCACAGTTGTAGTCGACATGGTGAGAGACTGGAATGTCAACCAAACACTCTATTCATTATAATGTCCTTGACTCTTAACTAATAAAAATCGTGGCGATTGAATTAGTTGGTTTTTGTAGTCAAATAATGTTCTAACATCTCCTAGCATATATACAAGAGAGATACACATTGGCTAACTTGTCCCTTGTCGTCCTTTCCGTATGGTGTAGATGTTGTCGTACACGTTATACATGTATCGCTAATACTGTAGTCCGTATAGACTTCTTATAGTTTCAGCTTCTTAAACTTTTGTTTTTTTTTGTATTATTTTAACCTTTTACTCTCTGACGCAGAGTGTACGGCACGAGAATATAGAAGTACCTAAGTGCACACACAATACATAAGCATATTATTGTCTCTGGTTCTGGCCTTTATAGTCTCTGTGAGCTTTTTAGTTAGCTTGATTTTGGTGTTGATTTTTATTACCATCTTTTTTCTTCACTGATTTTTGAACGTATCTAGAGTGACATAGTGGAAGAGCTCAAATCTCACATTCTTTTCCGTTAGTGACGATTGAATTTTGCTCGTTTTAAAAAGGAATGCCAATAAGGTGGAAGAAATGATTCATAATTTTATTTTCATTCCAGTCACGTCTCAGTTGACAGAGATTACAGTGGAAAACATATGGGGTGTACATAATATGGAGTGCCCATTAGGTATACAGACGTAGACTTTTGTATGTGCAAAACTATACACGCATTGACATTCACATTGGCGTTTACGTATACATTTTGAATAATTTGTAGTAGTACAAAGTAAAACAGAAGGATTCCCGGAACAACTGACCCAATATACTAAACCTTGGAAGTTATTTTGGCTTTTGGCTTCAACTCTTCATTATGGGTTCACTCAAAATTTGGGCATATTGTCAGAACTGTAAACTGGCTTAATATGGTGTAATGGTGTGGTTGCCTTAGTTTTAGAATTTTTTTAATAATTTATTCAATATGGCAAAACCATAGCATATTAAAAAATTAATATTTGGTTAAGTTATCTGGCTGCAATTATTATAGCAATTCTTAATTCAAAATCTTGGTGGAATTTTTTATTTATTTGTAGTGTTCTTTAGGGTTGATAATTGATAGAGAGAAAGTACATATTAAAATGACTAGTGGACATTCCACACATTTTGCCTCTCTTGTTTAAAATGGTCAATATATGGCCCATTGTATTGTGCACTGAAGATGTGCTTCTTAGTCGTGGGGTGACACATTGCGGTGGGGAAGTTGTCCTAACCCGGCTGTGTGACTCTGTAGAGAGATGCATACCACACCATAACACCATCCTTAAAGAAAATTTATAGGGCCGTTTTTTGACATTTTACTCGAACATCAACATTCAGCACAAATTCCATTGTTTCTCCAATAGGTCAGTTAGTCGTTGGTTGTCAGGCCCTGAACTTGTGTGTGTGTGTGTGTGAGTAAATTTTATTTTACTTTTATTTTTTTTCTCTCATGCAACTCAAAACTGAAATGAAATAGTACATACACACATAAAAAAAATAGATGTATGAGAGAGATAGGGAAGAAAAGGATGAGGGGATGAGAGGAGTGAAAAACATGAAATAGGAAAAATTCTCTTATATATTTGAAATAACTTATTTTTCTTTTGTTGTACTCATTTATTGAAAAGAGTTTTTACAGATGATGATCCTCTACATTTTCCACAACAAAACAATTATCGATTTTCCACTTAAATTTTTTGTGTTTGTACCAGTTCTATTTTATGGCTCATGGCGAAGCTTTAGCTGAATATTATATTTCTTATCGTTTTCTTGCCCTTCTTGAATTATTATAATTCCTACATCTAATCCCAAGTTTTCTAGTTGTCAATATATTATATTTCACACACAGACACACATAGACACACCACATTATCAAATCTCCTTGTAAGTATATTTTATATATTTCGTACACTCATTTTCCCTTTCCCCCTCTTTCTCAAAGGCATTTCAATCCTTCCATCCATCCATCCTTCCTCGACTCTCTGATCACGGCAAGTACATACTACAAACATGTTGTTACAACAAACTTATTGGGATATCTCCATGTATAATCTTCTCAGTCAGATCAGGAGGCATGTCCCTACATACAGACAGACAGTGCGGAACTGTAGATGACAGACTATACTACTCCTGACGTGTACATAGTGGAGGTAGAGAAGCCCTGCCAGGAGCATATGAGAGAGATAAGAGGAGCTCAAAAGAGTATCAAATGCCTAGGAAGGAGCACTTAAAAGAAACAGAACGGTGCCATACTAGTTGTTAATATTAGTTCACTACCTCCAAGCTGTCCGATCTGATGGTCATAAAATATATATTTTGCTTATTAGTATGTACATACCTAAGTACATCATCATCATTATTTTTAAAAAATGCTCTACTCTCCTTCCTACCTCTGATGACTGCTTCATGTGGCGCTATATGGCATCACACACAACAACAATAGTAATGCATTTGTGTAGAGCCAATATCCCAACCCAAGAGTCCTTCACCGTCACCGTTACCGTTCCCAACGACAACGTCAAAGTTGAGCGTAAAAGGGTAATAAGAGTAAGAGTAAGAGAAGCCAATCAACAATTACATATACACATGCAAGACTAGATCAATCGTTTATCTATCGCTTATCTTTTTACTCTCTATTTTCATCTGGTACTGGTGGCGTAGAACTGTTGTAGAACATGAGTGGGCTTTATTAGCTCTAATCCTGAGCGTGTACAAATTAGCGTGGACTCTGTCCAAGCCACACCGGTCCCGGCCGCGGCCGGCGCAGAGTTAATACATTATTAATTATTTAGATACGAGAGGCTGTTTAATAAGACACGCAATGCGATCACAAATAACAGAACAGGATTGAGGAATGAAAGTAATTACATGTGCATACATAGATATCCCGAGAGATTATGAAGGAGACCAGCTTTAAAAAGCTATAGAGTGAAAAAGCCGGCGCCGGCATGGATCTCCCACCTCAGTGTGTAATGTAATGCAATACTCAATGCCTATATCACATACTTTTACTTACGCTCAGCTCTAAATGTATGTACGTACAGAAAAGGTAAAACGTTCATTGGATATGTTGGTGAGATAAGTACATGGACATGTTCGCGTCAGAATAAAAATGTAAAGCGGGTATGTTAAATATATTTAAAATTGAATAGAATCTTAGAGTCTGTCCAACAAACTATACGGCACCTTGTACATACTTCCACATTAATATCTCCTGTATCTTTTCTGCATTATGCGTATACTATATCCATTCCGATTGGGATATTGCAGTGGTACTGTCTCATCATTATCAAGTCAACACGTTCCATTCACCTTTTCAACAGTCCATTGAACAAATTTCTGGTTTCCACTTGGACTCATTCGACTACATAAGGAAGCATTGGTAATCAATCGCCACACTCAGGATGATTACTGCAGGGAAAACAAGGGCTATAATTGCTCACTACATGATATTTTTAAAAAGTCTTGGCTACTTCCAATTATAGTTGGTGTTCCTGTTTAACAGATGAAAGTGTAGTATACACAATCTAGACGAGACGATTATGTCCTATGTAACGTGTCTCTTTACAAAGAGACTAGACAACCTATAAGGTATAGAGTGCTCCCAACGTTCAAACAAGTCCTTGTTGTAGTACAAAGTATACAAGTGAATTTAACCCTTACAACTTTAGAACTTTAGCAAGTTCTATATATGTTTTTTTTGTGTGTGTTTATTTACGACTAATGTCAGCATTGGCAAAAGCTCATGTTCCCTCTATATGTACCTACTTAATTGGACGGGGTTCCTTAAAATGTCCTGTATGAGGAGGTAAGCTGCTATACCTCGTGAGATATACTCACTAGTCAGTATATAGTACACATAATACCTCCTTCCTTTTAATTTTTTAAATGCTAATTTTTGTTTTACTCCTTTAAGTAGTTTTCCTATATCCCAGCTCATTTCTCATACTCTCTCATACTTGGAGTCAGGATTCAGGTTCTTATCTTATGAAAACAATAACCGTAAGCGCCCATGCATTCAGAGTCAGACCAGACGTCAGCAGACCCACGAGGATCTGTATCTCCGTCCTCACTACTTAACTCCCATACCTATTTGCCCCTACGCTAATGCGTCTCTTTTTTTTCACGTTTATATTCATTAATTTTGCCTTCCCATATCATAGCCATAGCGCGCGGTCAGGTTTGCTCTGCTAAACTGTAACTAGGCATATTAGAGGAGTAGTGGGCTAGTATTGAGCATAATGTGCTCTTTGAAAACCCTTTTATAATTATAATTTGGTTTTGGTTTCTTTCGTCGTCTTTCTTTCATAGATTTACAATATAAAATGAAAATGAGCGGAGCCGCTTATGACTCTGCTTATGCTTCCATTCTTTATCGTTATCGCGTGTCTTTCTTAATAGATATTTGCACATTTTTTTTCCTCGTCTCTCTCTCTCTCTCTATCTCGCTCCCTCATGGGGCAGCTCATGCGTTATGTTAGGACGTTAGGTTGAATTTGGATTTGGATAGAGATCTGATGATGATATGATATTGCCCATGATACACCTGCACTGAATGAGCGAAACATCAAACAAAGATGAAAATGAAACGGAGTGTAGGCATAGAGGTTACCTTTACCTTATGGACTGCTGAACACACGGAGAGGAACATGAAGAAGACAAACCACAACCAGCATAATATTTTGTTTACTACTACTATACAACTACAGGCATCGGCACAGGCTTCACACATTGTACACTCCGACTATACCTACATATACGTTTACATGGGGAGCACATTGCTTGGCAGGGGATTTATTTGCCTTTTGCCTTTTTGCTCTTCGACTATATATACGCAATCTCTATGAATTAAGTTATAGATCATGGACGGATTATAGTAATTTTTTTTCAGGCTATGTGCTCTGTGCAATGGATTATTAGTTTTATTTACTTGGATGATTGGTGCGTCGTAAAAATGCAGCTTAGATTGAAATAATTATATGTTGAGGAGCATCCTACTTAATTTATGGATATGCAATAAACAGTAAACAGTAAGAACAAAACTACAATAACAATAACAATCAAGAGATTAAGAGGGATTACAAGTAAAAGACTTGAACCTACATATACTGAACAAAGTACACAATATATTATGTGCGCTCAGGTATAAAATTAATGCAATTATTCCTAGGCATCTGATTTGATTGATACATATGTGAGGGAGTACAACAGAAAAAAAATGGATTAATACAAAAAAAAATAATACAAGGAATATAATGAGGATGACGCTGGGGCTGGTTTGGTTTGGTTTGACTGACTATTGCAGGTGCTATAGGGGAATGGGCACCAAACCAAAATGTACAGGATTTTTTCGGTGTGGTATACTGTACTATACTGCATGTGGACTGACTCAAAGACTTTAATCGCGTATCGTATAAGAAATTGAGAAATTTAAATGGGGGCGTATATTATAATTATGCTCGTAGCGTAGAATATCATCAAATAATAATAATATATGTACAAGTAAGGATGTGTGGAGCTCTTTTCCTTTTACTTCTATTTTAGATTTTAGATAATAATAATACTGCCACATATATGATGGAAACGTAGAGCGTCCACATACTCGCAAACTCTTGGAAACATAACTAAATTTTATTTAATATTATGGTTCGATCAGAGTCCTACGATGCTGCGAAGTACCATTATCATCTCATAGGGTTTTTAATTCGTATGATTTCATAATCATAAATTGATCAGGAAGCCCCCTACTAGCCATACATGGTTTTAATCGTTTAGCTAGTAACTAAATTTGGAAAATTACTCTGCCGTACCCATTATGTCTTTGTATCTTTACATGCACATTTGCACACAAGACATGAAGATGATTTATGATTGTGAGTTGGATGTTGGATATTTCTTGGATATGGATGGATTATGGCTTTATGGCTTTATGTGCAGCGGTCAGTTGACGTTCATGTTGTTCAGGATGATTTTGCATATTTCATGGAAAGGGACGCGTGGAGATATATAGAGAAGATAATATATGGAAAAGGAAACTATATAGAATTTGCTTAAAAATCAAATTTTCAAGTAAAGAATTTAAATAAATATCCATGTATAGATTTATATTACATTGTAGGTTCTCATGTATCCTGTACGTTGTAGAAATTGTTATTTATACTCTGTGATGGTCCGAGTTCATAGTTTACATAAGTAGGTAAGCTAGGTACATTATGTACGCTTCATCTTTATTGAGGATCTCATAGTAGAAATGATTTTTGAGGTAAAGTCCAAAGTAGAGAGGTGTAAGATTATATGGTGTAATTGACCATCTGTCAATCCGATCTGCTCTGTTCTGTTTCTGTATAAGTTCATAATCATAAAATCGTAAAATATCATAGAGGAAAGCCAGAGAAGGGACTGAAGCGAGTGGCTCTATCCCACCACCACCACCACCACACCACCACCACCACCATTCCACTTGATATAATTATATTCATCTAGAGCCGAGACAAGCTGTTGATTTGGATTCTCCATGGAGAATTTATGACTCCTCCGTTTACCTGTCTCAATCATTGTAATTGACAATGACTCAGAGATTCATCATGACAACAAAAGGGGATCGTTCTCTCACTAAATCATTTTACATCTATAGAGTTCAGACACCAAAAATACTCTCAAGAGACTCTATTTTTTTGATCACATGATTTAGATGAGCACTTCAACAACTAATATATCGCTTTTGCAAAAAATAACTTGGATGCGACAATCTCAAAAACGATAATAGGAATAGATAAGTATAGGTTTTAAATAAAAATACCTACGCTCCGCGCGCGGAGTCTATATATGTCACCCTTCTCTATGATTTCCTCTCAGTTTCCATCTACAAAACTCTACCTTTAATGTGTAATTGTGATAGCAATCTATGATAGTAAATACGTAGTAATGCATAAATCATTACCGTTGTTGCTCCTTTTTTATTTTATTATTAGTATACTATTATTTATTTACTGTTTATGGATTATAGAGTTTGGAGTTGGTGGCAGAAAATGAGGATTTTTTTTATTAAAAGGGGAACTTCAAACTCCTTAAATATTTGTCCGCGTAGACTGGGACTCTGTGTTTACTATTAAGAGAACAGAAACTCTTGCCACTCACTACTCACTCTCTGCGGTTTGTGTGTAATAATAGCTTGGGAGTATTTTGGAAACGTATACTTTAGCCCCAATAGTGGGCTACGGCTACGGCTACAGGAAATTTTCTCAAACGGGTTAGTTAAACAAGTGAAAACCACAACGAATTTATCGTCCCATTGCAAATCAATTTGGGCTGTAAACAAAGTTTATGAACGCCTTTCCATGTATCTTAAGTAGGGTTTGTCCTCTCTCTCCCTATGTACATACCTCTACACGCACACTACCCTTATTCTCATACAATCAAAAATCCTCATTGCATTTGCATTGGTTGGGCATGTTGGTTGGATACGTTGGATTTGGATTTGGATTTGAATATTGGATTGTCAGTTGGTGGCGGTGCTGGTTTTTGTTGGTGTTATGGGAAGGAGAAGGATATAGGTGTCTATATACCTCCATCTAATATACATAGCTTCCTTGCATGTGTGTGGACTGTGGACTGGGCAGTTGGGCACTGGCACTGGGCTCTATGGTGCAGACTGCAGAGGAGATAAGTATGATAATGATAAATTAAGTTTTCTCATTCTACATAATAGTGGGCAAATTTTGCATGTTTTAATTGCATTATCATATGTATACTCTCTGCTCAGGACTTGTAGTTCAGCCATGTGGTCATGTCATACATACGCCGAACAATACAGATCTTGAACTCCCATTTTATGTTCAAGCCGCCCTATCATTAAAATAAAAAAATCAGGATTATACATAGAGATGTACCTACCAACTACTACCATGTCTTTTTCCATTCCATTCTATTCCACTCCTGCCTCTGATTGTAGCATTGTAGTGTGTGTGTGACTGTGTGTCTCTCTGTGTGTGTGACTCTCTGAGGCAGAGAGAGAGAGAGAGAGAGAGAAAACTTTTAGCACACTCAACGTCGATATAATATATTTGGCTCCTGATGATAATTACATCCGTTTAGTCAAAAGAAACAACTCAAGTGGGAGGAAAGAAGTGGATGTGGTAGCCATGTCATAGTCCTACAGATAGTCATATATTTATCCCCAAAAAAATGAGAAGAATGTGTCTATCCATATATTTTATATAAACGAATCTATAGGTATATAGGTACTGTATGTAGTAGTAAACGAAAAACAGTGCAGGGAGCGTAATTTATTCACTCAAATGATATAGGTCACCTGGTTTTGATCTTAATTTTCTATGACTGAGAGTTTATTATGGAGACAAACGGACTACGACTACAAAACTATGATGACGAAGATGAAGACGACGACGACAGTGTTGACGGGGACGTGCCTCCATACAATGTTTTGTTTATGGATTTTTATCGTATCGTATCCTAAGCGTTCTAGGCAGTATGGTGCATTGAGAGAATGACTCTTAATTCTGTGAACCATTTCAATGAGTAGCCAGCCACCTATACCGCTCTACGCTACATACCTATGTAACCAATCTAACGGCGGTGCGGTGTATGTATATAATTAAATTTGTCCATGGCAGATTTATTTTAATGAGTGCTATTATATTCCCCTTCCCCACAAATCAAAAATCCATTGATACTTGATACCTCTATAAGAAAAGAATATATTATATATATTGGCAAAGTTTATAATTATAGCAAAAATTTCTAGAGTCGTACGTGTGCGATGTGATGTGATGTGAGGTAGGGAGGCAGAAAGCTACATAGGTAACTACACTACATACGGCATATGGACTACTATTCTCACTTGTTTCTTTCCTCTTCATATCACTGCTCGGCTGGTTTACCTTAATTTTAATTTTAATCGTTTTCACTAATTGCACCTTGTGTGGTGTGACCCCATGCAGAATTAACTAATCGTTGATTAGTTTATAAATATAAAAATTCATACCTTATGTGCTCGGTGTCGGTGTCGGCGTCGGTGTGGCAACCACCTCAACCTTAAGTCAAGTCTATTATTTTATGGGGCTACATTACAACCTATACGCATACACTTTTACTTAAAATGGCAAGTCAATTATTATTATTGGAATTGGAATTGAAATTGGGATTGGACTTGGAAGTGTTGCTTATTTATAATTAGTGAGTTTGACCGACACTGTATAATTATAATTATATAGGTTGTAACTACATTTACAATAGCATAATTATATATCCTATAATAATACCATAATTACTAAAGTGAAATAATTTTATTAATTTTTTTTATCGTTCAATCTAATAAATCGCAGACGTACGTGTGTGTGTGTGTGCGAGTGTGTGTGAGTATGTAGTAGGGAGAGCAATTAAAGAATTAGTTGTACTAGAGTTTTCCTTCGCTCCTGTAATCCTATATCTTACCTTATTTAATTGATTGGGGTACATTAGAACTGGAATTGAAATTAGGATTTTGCTTTCCTTTTTTTCCAACCATTTTATGATTTGAGCGCATCTAATTGAAACACTTACTGATACTAGTTGGATTTTGACTAGGTTGATACATGAAAAATTCGAGAAATTAATAAGTGTTTGTTTTGTGTCTGTAGTCGTCTGTCTGTGTAGAGAGGGATGCGTGTGAGGGTCTCACTATATAGTTCTCACTTTTGACTATTTGACAGTGTTGAGTGTGTCTAGTGTCTATAGAGTCTCTCTCTAGTTCTAGTAGAGGTCTAGACTAGACAGTCATAAAAGCTATAGGGAGTCAGTTCTCTGTTTCAATAATTTCAAATTCCGGCTTCCCATATATATTTTATATTGTATTATGATATGAGATGAGTTTAATGGAAATGCAAATGCAACAGAATCGCACAATAAAATTAATATTAAGGAGCTAACTAGCTCCCTATAGCAGCAAGCGTTTATGTGTTGACGTTGTCTTGTACAGTATCAAGTTGTATGATGATATGTGGTGCCCTGCATTTTTTTTAATTTGAGGGGAAAAAAATATGACAGGATAATTCGTAGTTACTTGGAGTTTGGCATTGACTATAAGATATATATTTTTTTTGCGTGACCAATAAATGACTTGATGACAAATATGTAGTTTGTTGGATGCATATGTCCTCTATATGCTATGATGCATAGGTAATTGATTGAAAAAGGGGTAATAATAGGGGGAAATCCCACTAGCCGTCAACATGTCAGAGAATAATTGGAGTAGAAGTTCGTGATATAAAAGCCAAATAGACATTTTATTCATTGTTGGTATGTGTGTGTGTGTGTGTGTGTGTATGTTTCTCCCCATCATCATTGCCATTACCATTACCCTTACCATTACCATCACCATTACCATAGAGTGAGTCGCGTAATAAAATGTATAAAATATAATTTAATACTGTACAGTAAGTAATACAGTATTCACACTAAAATGGATGTAATTATATCAACTACAGTTAGGAAGCACTTAATATTCCGACTGCATTCATATATATTAGAACTACATGGGTGTATGTATATATTAGAGAGAGAGAGAGAGATGTGCTCTGTGTTGTGAGAAGTGTCAGAAAATCAGGAAGATGATTTCAGTCATTGTGTGTACGCTCTCGTAGACAATCCATCATATCACATTGATTTCAAAATTCATCTCCAAATCTCAGCAGCCTCTGCAAAAGTCTATGCGCGCTCATGAGTCAGAACCAGAACCAGAACCAGAACTCAGGACCAGAAAAGTCATCCCATCCTAATAATGCATGGCCAATTTTCAAGAGAGAGAGAGAATCTCTTAGGACAGGGACTAACTATATAAGGCACTTGGACTCTAGACTTTAATGAATGGTAGTAAATGAGTGAATTGGAGCATCCCTACGGCGTGACCCGCTTATTCAATTCATTCCCACATCCACTATATCTCAGATTTACTTCCCAACTCAAGACGAGCATCTTCTCCTTCGTCCACGTCTCTCACTTCATCTCTCTCTCTCTTGTTTGCCTTATTTTCCACCTATTTTCTGTTTTTGCATATCCTCACTCACTCCTGTATATTATACATGACATGGGATACTGCATTTCCATTTCCCAACCAATCCAATCCAATACAAAATACAATTCAAATTCATTCCAATGAGCAACTGTAAATTATAATAGTGACAGTACTGAAACTGAGCTCACACTCGCACTCCATTACCTTTTACCATTGACGACTCTGGCTCTCCTATTCTCTATGAAATTGTAGCCTTTCATCTTTGGCTCTCGTTCGTATTAATCACGGCGAGGCAAGTATAGGGGGGAAAGAACGGAAAAGAAGGAAAATTATATTGCAAATTTTACGCGGAATCACGAAAAAGGCGAGAGAGAGAGAGAGAGAGAGAAAAAAAAAAACTAAAGATAAACTTGAATTAGAAGAAGCACAACTTTAGCTCTTTCTGCCCCTGACTCTCCTCTGGTTCTGGTTCTGGTTCTGGTATTTGTATTAGTGCACAAACCATAGAATTATCTTTGGAAATGAAATTATTAATTCTAGGAGAAACAACGCAAAGTTTGACTATACTTTTAACTATATTAGTAGTAACTGCAAAATATCGCTATATGGAACCTCCATACCATCCACCGTTGTTTCATTGTCTGAGGCGTTGCTATATACGTGCATGCAATATGTATGTAAATACAGGATGTTTCCATGCCATACCGTATCACGCCGCAACCACTGTTACATACCTTTGTAATTATATGCAATATACAGACATGCTACAAGAAAAAGCATATTCTTCTCTATGTTAACCATTTTTGATCAGAAGAGTAAAGAAAAGCATTTAGGAAATTGTGCTGCGATTCCCGCCCTAGCACGCCGTAAGTGTTAAGTCGAATTACATGTCAAACAAGGTGGACTAAAAAAATAAAAATCTTGGCCCAACTTTCAACTTCCTAAAACTCTCAAGTCAAAGTCAGAGACGTTCCTTTAATGGAGAGAATGACGGGGATGTTGAGGAGAGGGACGACGACGACGGAGCAGACACTCATCTTTTATGGCACAGTATATGAAATATATGCTTCCGTTCACGCAGCCTTCATAGAGACAACAAAATCCACAGGAGTTTTAAAGCTGATTGGATTGGGTTTACGGTTTACGAGCTCAAGTGTTCGATGGACAGGAATATTATTATTATGTGTTGAGGTTGAGTATTGGGACTGACCGGCGTGGACACTGACTGCCTTGTCATATTTTCTACCAACTTCACACAGGGACACTTTATGTAAAACAATGTAGGTACCTACCTACTCCCAAAAGAAAAAAAAATGTGAAGTGCCGGCTGTGGAGTTTAGCACCTTCTCATAATAATATATATATTCTGTCCTAATCATCATGTCATGAAAACATGAAAAGCAATAGAGATTGGTGTGCACAGGGTTCTATCTGTAGTCTGCGTCTGTCATGAGCCAGAGTCAGGTCATCTCAATAGGGCGACTATCTGCGACTCTGAAAATATACACACAGTGAACTTCGTGGACCTCGTCCTCGTCCTTCTGATAAAGTTCACTCCAAAAACGTCTACATCTAAAACTAAACTCTGTCAACTTTCCTTTAGAGAAATCAGCTGAATTTTCCCCCTTACATTTTTTTTCCTACTTTATACTTCTTACATTTAGATAGAGTACGCAAACAGAGCCTGTAGAAATGTAGACACAGCTGAGAGTATATACTTTGAGCACGTTTTCATGTTTATGTTTACCCAGTTACATTATTACACTCAGACCCACGTTTTTGGGGTTTTTTGGTCGAGATCGAGACTTATGAGAATCTCCAAATTATAATTCAGAGAGTAGCCTCTCTCTCTCTGCTCCTATACTCATATCCTTCCTTCGCTTTACTTACATGACTTCACACAGAACACAAGCTTTTGCTTTAAACGATTTTGATTTGATTTATCTAAACGACTACACAAATTACGGCTATACACAGTCTTACTACCATGTTTTTGAGTTTTTTTCTTACTTATTATTTTGTTAGTAGAACATTGTATTTCAAATTTCAAGTAGGAAGGTTTGATGTGTGTGTGTGTATTTCATTCTTTTTGTACGCTGTACTACAATGCATATAGGATATGAACGAAAGGAGAGCAGAAACGTTTGTGTGGGAGATAATTTTGGTAGAATTTATTTTACATAATACTGTTATAATATTTTGAACGTTCTGCCCTATTCTGCTGTTGCAAGAACTAGAGTAGTAGTAGGAGGTGAAACACACAAAGTCAAAGTTATAAATGTCTTGCGTCGAAAAGGAGAAAACAGAATTGTGGACTGTAAATTATTGTTTTTTGAGTATATTATGAAAAAAAACTCATAAAATATATATGTTACTTAATGCATAATTTAATTTACCTATATAACTAATACCCTTCTCCCTCTCTGTTTATGACATGACATATAATAGGAGCTGGAGTCTTGGAATTGTTTTGGACGTTTGTTTGGTAACCGTGATCGTTCTAATGCGACCATGGCTGAAGATGAAATTCATTTTTTGCGAGCCACCAATACTCGGCTTGAACATGAGGCTCAAATTCTGAAACTAGCTTATCAAAGAGTAGAGAAGGAATTGGCAATTGCCCGAGTCCAACTGGAAGGTGAGAGACAATTAGTGAAGGCCTTGAGGAATGAGAGAGGCTCGGAGCTGAGAGCCCTTCGTGAGAATGAAACCAAGAAACTCGAGAATGCAATTAATGACTTGAAAACCAGGTAAAGTGTTTGGACTTGAAACTACCGCCTCTCTTTCACTTTAGCTCAAATTATCTTTTTGTTGTATGGATAGAGAATTGAGATACGGACCAGCTTGTGTGTGTGTGTCTCTGTGTCTCTCTGTGTGTTTTCTTCTTCATGCGTGTTTACACTTACACAGTGCAGAGTGAAAAAGTCGGTCGATTGGCAAAATGTGTGTAAAA
This sequence comes from Dicyrtomina minuta, assembly GCA_949802685.1. Taxonomy (NCBI): domain Eukaryota; kingdom Metazoa; phylum Arthropoda; class Collembola; order Symphypleona; family Dicyrtomidae; genus Dicyrtomina; species Dicyrtomina minuta. The sequence goes on along the minus strand of OX461809.1, from coordinate 19,400,866 downwards.
AATAAAATAGGGAAGTATGACCAAGAGAGGAGTAGAGTATACTTAAACATATACAAAAGGATTCGGTATATTTGAGGCCACCGACTGCGTTTCATCCCATCAATAAGATAAAAAGGCTTTACATTTTTTTTCTATCTCTCTCTCTCTTTCTTTTGTCTGTCTGTAGATTACACGTGGAAAGGAGCCAATCTCTCGAGAACCAGAGGCTTCAATTAGAGAGGAACTTCCGATCCGAGCTCATAAAATTGGTCCACAAGAAAGACAGTCAGTTGCATCTATTATTCACTCACAGTCAACGGGTACGTTAACGTTTCACTCTCTCGTCAATCTAATAAGTAAACACACTGTATAGGTACCTACCCTACATGTACATACGGTCCTACCTACCATGAGCACATGCCATTTCACTCCATTGTACTGCACACTGTACGTTGTATAATTATATCCAAGTACCTACCTATATATATACGTTGCAATGTTCTAGCTGAGTACAACTACGACTACAAAAGCTCAGCAGAGCAGCGGATTTTCAATTTTGTTAACACTTTCAACAAGGAACGCTCTCATTTAATCCATGGATCTTTGGCCTCCAAAGTGTAAGTGTAAATGAGACGAATAGGAATGTCTGGTCGTCTTCTTGATGAATCCACGAGCTTTAATATCTTGTAATTTAGCCTTACACTCTACAATTATTCCTTCCATTACCTTTCAAAATTCAAAGCTCACCGTGCCGTGTGTATTCTTGAAGACGGAGAGTGTGATTAGGGATAAAATGATCGAATCGAATAGAGTCGGCTGCTCCGCAACTGAAGCGAGTACTCGAACACATCTGTACTACATAACATATCTAATCTAGACACGTATCTAGACGTCTATATACCAGTCATATGCATGGCCATCTTCACCGTCTTCTTCTGATTCTTCTTCTTGTTCTTCTCCGTCTTCTTCAATGTTGAAATGATCCACATCCAAATGGAATCCAGAAAGCGATGGACGCTTTATTTATTGGGATGTTATTAAAAAGGGATTTATATCAAATCAAAGGATCTGTAATTTACTCGTAGCTCGAGACGTTATTATTATAAAGATGCTAAGCTAACAAGTAAATGATAGGGATGTAACATTTGAGGATGATTAAAATGACATTGTACTCCTCTTGCAGGTAAAGATTGAAGCGGACAAAAAGCGTGCAGCTGACAGACAACACTGCCGAGACACTTATCAAGTCCATCTAGGAAAACTCAAACAAGACTTTCAAAAACAGCTCACTCGACTCGTAAGACCTTTTTGCAGTATATCAGTATAGGTATAGGCTACATATACTACCCGCAGTATAGGGCACTAAAATAAAGGAGGGAATGTACATACACATATATATCTTGTGGCACTCTTTGTCAATGTTCTCTGTCTCTCTCTCTGTCTCACATAAAAATATCATATCTAACAAGCCTATCTTTTTATGTATCTCCATTCACATAATATACTAATCGTTGTCAGTCACTCCAGCTCCAATTAGCCTCCACTCAATAAGGAGCAACTAACTTCCCTCAATCATCATAATACATGGTATTTTTTTGGCTATTTGGAACACGTACTTGTTAGTCCATGGCATACATAAAAGTACAGCAGATCATAGATCATAGACCAAGCCACTACCTCCCTCCCTACCTTCCTTTAGAAACATGAGAAAAATCTCCAAGGAATGACAACGACAACGACAACCTCATTCTCCTCACAGCAGATAAATATCTACATCTACCGAACCTAGAAAGTGTAAATCATTTTCTCCCCTTTGGGATCATCATATTAGGTATAGGTAGTATGTAAGCAGGTACTCTTCTTTTTTTATGTCCTATTTATCTGGATTTTTTTTCTATATATACGTTTTATAGCTTCTGGAGCTGAAGTCTAAAGAGCGACATATTGAGTCACTTGAGAAAACCGTTCAAAATGTTTCCAATAGTAGTTTAGTCTTCGGTGGGGTCTCTTTCACGTCTCCGTCCGCATCATCATTATCATCACCATCCTCCGCACTCGCTCTCACATCTTCCTCATTCCCTCCCTCCTCATCGTGTGACAATGACGAGGAGCAGGAGCAGCAGCAGACGACGACGAAGAAGCAGGGGAAACAGCAGCATGAGTCCCACCGCAGCAGACCCGCGTCTCGCAACAAGGTTAGTCCTCATAATAATCATTACTATGATAATAAATATCGCATCACTTCATCATATCACCACTCCTCAGGTTCACTTTACTCTAAAAGGGAATCCTTCACATGACCATTCCTGGCCTCGCTTTCTTTCTCCCTCTCTCTCGTATGGAAAAGACACACAGACGTTGTCGTCACATTAGTATAATTCTCAATGCTCATTTCCACGTCACCGCAACAAAGTGAGAGAACATAGAGAGTACAATGTGCACTTTGACTCTTCCCTCCGTTCATGCCAAACGCTAACAATGATCTCATATACAGTTGGAGTGGAGTGGGGGGGGGGGACATGAAGATGGTGAGGAACCATTACATCCGGCTCCATTCATTCATAAACAATTCCAATTCTCCTACGCCGCTCATCATTCAGTCAGTGAGAGGGAAGGAGGCAGGCATATGGCACCTGTGACAACTACTTAGCAGGAGCTGTTACAATGACAACGACAATGACAACGACAACGACCAGGACGGATCCCTCATATCTGTCGTCAATAATTCAAAACGTCTCTTGTCTTCTTCTGCTCATGTGGCGTTGTGTTTTGGTTTTGGGATTGGCACTCGCGTTCGAATGCATCATGCCCTATGGAGCCTCATATTATGATTCCTCGTCCCATGTCAGAATCATCATTACCCTCCAATATCTGACTTTTAATAGTGTCATTTACAGCACCCAACCCTTAACTACCTCTTGAGTGGCTGAGACAGGAATTCAGACAGAATCGTAAACGACTTCGCACGTACTTTCCTTCCTCTCTTCTCGTATCCATCCCTTTGGTCTGGTCTGTCTTCGTCATGTCTCATGATGTCTGCACTGTGGACGAGAGTGGAGATGGAGATGGAGAATTGAGACACGGAGAGACGTAGCCTATTAGTATTAGCATCAGTATTAGTATTATGTGCTTGGACATAATAACATGGCAATAACGTAATATGTAGGTCTTGAATACTCTCCGTCCACTTCTTTTTGTTGTTGTACTCACTTACTGGGACTTGCACTCCACTGTTGTTGTTGTTGTTGGTTGGACATGGACTTGGACTTGGACTTGGATGAGTCTTGGTGCTCGTTCTGCGGAGCTACTACGTGGCCTATTACGTAGCTGAAATGTAGTGTAATAACTGCACTACTCGCAGAGTCAGTGCCATAATAATAATATTAATAATCATAATAATAATCGCAGTTATAATATATTCGATCATCTTTTGTAATATTAAATGAAGGTGGGTAGGTTGTTAGTGAGGCTCTGCGTCTGCATATCGACATGAACATCGGCATCGGCAGTCGGCAGGGACTATATACTGATAGACTCCTATACATAATACTCCTGTCAGTGATATAATAGTCCACGTCGCTATATACATGTTACAACTACACAGAGAGACCCACTGCACAGAGTGAACGACAAGATATTCACCTTCCTACGCTTCACGAAAAACTTACTCTATTAATGCAACACGTCTCATCCCTTATCTCCCTCTCCTCATCCTACATATAATGTAATAAAGAAGATCAAGTTTTTACAACGTAACAATAACAATATAGTTTGAAGTGTAACATCCCCTCTTAGCGAAAAGATTTTTAGATTTTCTTTCCTTCCTCCTCACAAAATAAAATGGGTAAGTACTCCGGCTGATGAGATCCTACGCCCGTACGACTCTTCTTGTTGAGTATGACCATACCTCCTCCTCTCCTTCCTACTACTACAACAACAATAATATCCAAATCATAGCATAAGTAGAATATTATCATACCAGTCAAAATAATTGCACTCGACTCTGGGTTCCTTCCCCTTCATCCCTCCTTCTGCTTGTACAGGCTCCACAACAACTACCCCTACTCCGATTTAATATCGCTATCCAAATAGCATGTGTGCCTAGTATCATAACTATCTTTTAAACTAACAGTAAGACATTTTAATTAAGATAAAATTACACAGTGGAAAGTGTGTGTGTGTAGGCTCTATAAACTATACAGTACTCTTATATAGCAGCATTATATTATGACTATTACGTAACTGAACTTTTTCCAAGTCAAAAGCTTATTTCCAAGAAGTTCAGCTCCCAAGTCCGTCCGCGTCCCAAGTCTGTAAGTCCTCCCGTTGTCAAAGAAATATAATGTTTTTTTATGTAAACATAATTTAATTTTTAAAAGCTATGCAGTGCACTGTACAGTACGGTACAGTTCTGTACTGAACTGTACTGCTGTAGTGCTCCTCGTAATTATGATGAGTTTCTATTGGTTACTTAAAATTGCATGTTCATTGTCTTGGGCGGCAGTCTCTGGCTCTATTGTTATTCTGTCTCGTTGTCGTCGCTCTTTTAGAGGGTAAAAAAATAACTATATGTAAAAATGCGAGATTCTCTCATGTCGTCTCTTGAGCTATTCATCCTTTCAGTTCTCGCTCTTTCCGGCATCGCGTTTCAGTTTGAGTATATTTGTCTCTCGTATCTGTTTGTAGGAGGAAAAGTTTAAGAGGAAGAAGATCGCACTCGTTCTCGTTCACGTTGTTTTGTTGGCTTTGGTTTTGGTTTTGGCTTTGACTGTGACTGTGACTCTGTATGTGAGAGTCCCGCACTCTTTTTGTCTAAGTTTTGAGTCTTCATCATATATACATTATTTTGCTTGAAGAAGTTTATGGCTATCTAAAGAGCGTAGAGCGAGATAGAGATATAAAATGCGTCGTGGAGTGTAGGGCTATATCCATATGTGAGTATGTAGCTTTAGATATATGCCTACGTTTGTGAGATACTACGGGAGATAGTGAGACTTCCACGGCTTCTGCTGTTTTTGTTACAATTCCTTATTGCATCTGAGAATACCGTAGCACATTCTTGGAGAACCCATTAAGAGGAGACAATGTCTTCCTTGGCCGGTGGCTAATGAGCAAATAGATTCGTCAGTCAAGTACCTATACGTAACTGCGTATGTGTATCATCTCTATTATCTCCATTATCTTTATATGCTTTTAAAGGTATCCAGAAACAAATATGAGAGTAATGTCTTTTTTTTAATGTATATAAATATAATATATATCTGTAAGTTTAAGTTTAAAGGGAGCCCCAGGGAACTCGTAGCTCATGCTGATAGGAGAGAAAGAGGAGAGATGTACATACTACAGAGCACAGGTAGTAGAGGATATTTTTTCTTGGTAATTTATTTAATGCCAAAATTGAATTGCATGCATGCATCGAGACTTGATGATACTTGCATAATTTAAATTTACATCTATCTAACTGTGAGATACATAGGCAGAGTCCCATCCCCCACTCCCATCCAGAGCTCTCTGTGATTCTTGTGGTGGTGTCGAGATATACATTCTAGAGACAGGAGGAAAGGAAAGAAGACGACGACGACAGACTGACAGTCCGTGTCAACTCCTTGCGCAATCGGAATCTCATAGAAACGGTTGAATAGACTCAAAATTTGAATTGGGGTTCATTGAGGAGGAAGAGGAATTGACGAGAGACGATACCGAATCGGGAATGAGAAGTTTGGAAATAAATTGATGGATGTGCTGAGGACGTTATTGAGAGGTATACAGATAGATAGGTAAAGAGGGAGATCCATTGATTGGTACCTCCGTTGGATGGGTGAAGATGAGAATAATAGGGACAGAGCCCATGCATGTCTAAACTGCACAAAACTCCATGTCCATATAAGCACGGTCCTTTGAAAGGAGTAAATGGGGAACGAATGGAATTGATAGTTGTAGATTAGCTTTAATAAGCCCAGTCAACGTTCCTCAAGATTAAAAACCGTAGTAATGTGGCCAGGCCAGCAGGCCGTGAGGGAGACCAGTCTCAGTCTCACACAATCAGACCTACCTACCTACCTCTGCCTGCCTGCCTGTGTGTGTCTTTCTGTGTGTGTGTCAGTAAATAAGCGGACTATGGATTGAACCTAATGGGATGCAAATGTAAGGTCTGATATGTGTCTGTATGGTAATTCCTTGGCAGTGGTGTTAGTGATGGTTTAAGTGTAGAAAATGTACAGGTAATCATAATCTGAGTTCAGTAAAGATACAAGCATGTGCACTGTGTGAGTTAGACTTGGACTTGGACGACTGGGACTCCAATAATTCCTACAGTATGATTCCATCCCTCTCACCCTTCCATCCTTCCACATTTGTTTTGTTCACAGGGGCATGTCTCTCGTACCTCGTACCTACTCGTAGTTTTCTAGAATATCTAACTCACTCACCATTCAAATTTGAAATATCATAGAAACATATTTACATCTCCTTCCTTCGGAGTGAGTGAGTGAGTGAGTGAGGGAGCGAGTGTGAGGAGTGGATTGTAGATGTGTAAGGCAGTGCAGGGAAGATGTATGTAGGAACTGTACAAGTGGACGGAGAGGTAGGATACGATACAATGCGAAGCTCTTCACAAACCTGCAACGATGCCTATGTAACATTACAGGTTTACTGCATTTACTTGCGTCCTCACTCACTCTCCTCCGTGCTCTCTCCACGTTGTTTCAATGGGAATGTGAGTGGCTGTGAGAGACGATGAAACAGGTAGATAGATAGAGATAGATTGGAGTATGGGGATGGAGATGGAGATGGAGGGAAGGAACGCACTTTAGCTCACAATCAGCTCTGAGGACTGACTCCAAGACTTGAACAATGTATAGGAGTAGTACTGGCGATACTCTCAGCCCGCGGGCCTAACTCGCCGTCTAAATGAAATTGCATTGCTCCTTCCTTTTTGACTACCTGCCTCTGCATTGTGTCTGCAAGTCTGCATTCAGTCGCTTCATTATTGTGCAGCGAGCAAGTGAGACACACACAAACACATCACCACTACTACCACCACCACTACCACCACCAAATACCACCACCACACAAACAGAGACTAATACACACAGCTAGTGTTCTAGCTGCTGGTTCACAGTTGAGCACGAAGACGAGGACGAAGACGAAGACGAAAACGACGACGGCCAAGACGAAAAAGTTTTAGTCAGAACAGTAGGTCAGCAGAACTGGATACTTGTCGATTTATTCCCCCCTTCGTGTCTTGCATTTTCTATATGTGTTTTAGCCCGAGCCTCTCTTCTCCGTCGACTCATAATCATCAGTGCACTTGTTCACACAACAACTTAAATCATTGAGGACTTCTTCTTCTTCTTCTTCCTGACCACGTACATAGTACGGCCAGAGCAAGCCTCAGAGTAGAGACGGACAGACAGGAGAGACCTACTCCGCACTCACAGACAGACACACAGAGAGTCAGAGCGAGCTATCAAGTGTCAAGTCTCATGCACAATCCCGAAAAGCTGAAATGTAAACCTTTGACATACTGCAGAAAAGTTTTGAAGAAACATTAAGGATACACACATGTAGGATTCTTCATCATCCTCAAAACTCCTTAATTGCATCTCATCTCATCGTATCGTTTCGTATCGTATCTCGTATAATCCTATCTTCGCCTAACTTATTTACATTTTTACAATTTTTGTTGTACAGTGATCAGAGAACTCGCTCCAAGTCGAGCCAACACATCTACATGAACAACTAGTTGACTACATCATATCGTTTTACGTTTTTCCGTTTTACATTTTTATTACAATCTTTATATATTATTATTATTACTACAACTTACTACAGAAAAAAATCTCGACTACTTACAGCGTGTGATCCCTCTTGGCTGCATGTGACTTCCAAATCAAAAAACCACGTTGCTTTTGTTTCCCCCTTATTGCTTCCTTGTGTTGTTTTATTTTTTACATATAGTTGAACTGTTTTGACCGTTCCATAGATTCTCTAAGTTTAAGTTTGAAGCGATAGATATTTATTTGTTATATTTATTTTTTGTGATTTTGTGAAATGTGACACAAGTTTTTGGAAACTTTCGGATTTATTGTTTATATATCATAAACTTTTCACCTAAATCTCATCCCACCCTAATCTGGTTAGTATTCGTTTTTCGTTATTTTTCTTTTTACCTTTTAAGTCTTCTCTTCTTCTTTTTTTTCTTCTACAATAAATTGTTTACCTTTTGTAGCTTGTTTTTTCTTCTGCTTATATATATTATGATTTTCCTGTACTGTTTTTATTAAGATGCATTATTATAATTATTATGATTATTATTACTGTAAGACACTGGTGCTTGCTTCAATTTGAATTATCACTATATGTTATCTCTCAATGCTCTTTAAATAAATGGTCGTCATAAATTGTAATTTTAATTCTATGGAGGTAGACAGAAAATAATAATTTTAATAATTACTACAGTTATATACAAGGTAATAGAAAATACCCAAGTAAATATCAGATATTGTGTGCTGGGAATGCATATATAGCGGATAGTCGCATGGTGTCAATATGACATTAAAACTCGAACCAAACCAAAAAGCTAGGTTGAGTTTTGAGATAAGAAAATTAAATTGAGCACGAATTCCAAGTTAATAGTCTATTATACTTGAGGTGCTTGAGAAATGACAGGGAAAGGAAAGAAAACAATGCATGGGGACTGTAGTGGGTAATTGTAATTGAATGTAGCACTTATTTGACATTTTGACAAATAATATTGAGCATTATAATTTATTCTAATTTTGCCTCCATGCATACTTGCATATTTACATGAGAGCCCTCATCCATTCCCCCTCCATTCTAGATTATATAATAATATAATGAGACTGAGCGTGCGGTCAACTATCTCTCCTTTAGATTGTCAACTGTCATTCTATAGAAACTACCTACCTACCTACCTCACATTCCTTTCCATATTATTAACTTCATACCTATAAACCTACCTACCTATATGCTCGCCGCATAAGAAAGAAGGACACAGATAGTAGAGGAGTACCTATATATCTATATACCTATGTACCTGTCCCTCCTGAGAGTGCTGCTCAAGTGGTAGATAAATCGACCTGAGAGAGGTAAAGTCGTGCTCGTGCTTTGGCAAAGTCCCTATCCCAAAATCAAATGATATGATGGTCAGTAACGACGTGAACAATGAGATTTAAAAGTATTTAGTTTTGCAATAAAATTACTTAAATATCCAATATAACAAAGCAGATAAGAGCTCACTAAAAGGAGAATAAAATTCATGCTGCATGTGCATGCTAATGAAGTCATTTGAATGTTGTATGCACACGAAGTTTGGACTTGGACTCTCCTCCTGCACTCCACATACAGATTCAGAGACTCCTCACACTATGATTATTATTATTATTATCATTATTACTATATTCCTATATGACGAACATAGGCAGAGGGCCCGTCGCCAGTCAGCGTATAGAAGCCTAGTTCAAGAAGTGTTAAAGTGTGTAGTAATAAGAAATTATACTATACATGGACATTACATAGAAAGACATATGGGCTATGATTACGAATAGGAATTCGAAACCGAAGCCGACGCCGAAGCCCATTAAATTCCTCACTGCATATCGGACCTTACAGCTAAACCATTTTTTCTCCTCTCGTGCATTCTGATGCTGTGGACTCAATGCATGAAAATTGGGAAAAACATGACTTATTTGTCATTGAACTTGTGCCGGTGTACGATTTCTATTCACTTATAAAAATGCTACCCACTTTTACTCGAACCAAGTGGATGTCAGCAGTCAGCAGTCAGCAGGTTTCTTGCTTCTCACTCCTCCTGCTGCTTCCACGACAGATTCGAAATGTGTACATCTATATATATAATATAAGGACTAGGAAATCATCATTATCAGGACTATCCATACATACAAACAGCTACAGAAATACATATACTACCATAACACACGCTATACAACGGCAACGGCAATCCCACTTCTTCCACTATGGGATGTCCATCCATATACTACATAAGACTACGAGAAGGGAACGTCAGCGACAAGATGCGGTTTACTGTATTATTGTATTTTTGTATTATTTCGAGTTCTTATGCTGAGGATCTGTATTGACTTAAAATGTAGGTAGAACTGTAGAATCTAGAATGTAGAAGAGTCAGAGAGGGAAGCGAAATAGATAAGACTTAAAATATATAGGAAACTTCCACTTGAATGATTATAGAAGAAAAACTAAGAAAATGTACGAATCTGTGATGTGCTCTCTGCTACTACTACTGCTAACATATGTATTGCATAAACTTTGTACATCTTCCCCCAATCCAGTCTGTGCAGCAGCTACGTGATAAATAGACACAAGACATTTATGCATGTAAACAATGTCGAGACGTTTTTTTTTCAAGAGAGTTTTATGGCGTTTAGTCCTTTAAACTGTAGCAGACTGCATCTATTTATTTCATGACTTTTGAGATTTTTTTTTCCCTTCTTGTCTTTTTGTCAATCCCACAATCCATTCCCATTCAATGCCCACAGTTCCACAGTTCCACATCCAGATCCACCAACGCCACTCCTTCCCCCATATATTCCATAAAACAAGAGAAAGAGAAAAGTTTGAGAGCTGATCATATCGATATTGATTTATCATTAGCGTTCAAATATTTAAAAAAAAAGAAAAGAAAAAAAAACAAATAAACAATATAATACTTTTCTACACATCTGATCCTGATATTCTGTCTCCTATATTATTTTTATGGCAGGAGTATAAATGTGTACGATGAAAATGAGAATGGAAATCAACGGAAAAAAATATGTATTTTACAGTAGATCAAGATCACAGATCTTGAGAGAGCTTATGTCTTGCTTTGAGTTTTAAAAACGTACGCACAGTTTCCCTGTGTCAATTGTAAATGTTTCCTTCAGCTCATATTCGATTTCATTTTTTACGTTTCCTATTGGACGCGAGAGGGGTACGATATAATATTCTATGATGATTCTTATTCCGAGTCTGATTGTGTTTTTGTAATACATATGTAGCCCAGAGAATTTTTTGAAGCGAAAGAAGCGTGAAGCGAGGAAAAGCCTTACTACTTCTGCTACTACTACTACTACATCTACATTCTGCTCATTCTACACACACAGTAACCAATAATCTTTTTCCCCTTTTTGTATTTATACTCTTTGATCCATGACATGCTTACCATAGTAATCGTGGATACAGCAGTTCATATTTTATGCTGAGAAGCCTTGTCGACTTTGACTTGGACTTGCCGAGGACTATAGGACTATTGGGCTACAGTTTGTTGTCATGTAAAACTTCCAATGAAATACAATACTGACTCTCTCAGTAGGATCTGTACCTATGTTTAAAAGTTGAGATGTATATTTTTCACTAGTGTAACAAACTGTGTCTGAGGGAATACGTATCTGTAGTGGGGACTCAAGTCTCAAGTATGAGATGAGAGGCAAGAGGCGAGTGAGAGGGCATAAGTAGATAAGCAATAATAAGCTCTTTTCTGAGTAATATCTGAGTTCCTTCTGACAATGAGTGGAGCAAAGAACAATCCTTATTTTACTTGAAGATATTTTCATCTTGTACCTACGTAGAATTTTCCTCGAAAGTTTCAAAAACAAACTCAACTTTTTATTTACTCTGAGTTTTCTGATTCTAAGGCTGTGATTTTTTTGAAAGTCAGAAGAGATGTAGGTACCTACCTTACCTAGGTAGGTAGGTAGGTACAATATTTTAAATTTGATATCCTTCTCCACGTGTTACAGCCTGTCTCTGTAAGAATGTGGCAATTCAGTTAAATATATTTCATAAGCGCATTTGCAAAAAACAAAAATTTACTCTGTATACTATCAGTTGAGGGTGAGTTGGTGTGATATCATATCTAAAACATGCAGAGACTATGCTGTGTTTCCACTTTAACTGTGGTGACTGTAATTGCGATTTGGACTTGTCCTTCACGTTTCTTGTTTTCGGCAATGAAATGACTATGGGATTGGATGAAGAATTGAATGTCTATGTTTAGATTTAGATTTTGCTACCCAAGTTTAAGTATGATGCAGAATGTAGAATGTAGAAGAAGCTTTTGATAAGGAGGGATATGTAATACAAGGCTCATGTATGGAGTCTCCACGCTCCGAGCGCTTTGCGAATAAATTATTTCCAGCTTAGTTAATTTTCTCTCTGTCTTTTGTTCTGGTCCTCATCATCGTCCCAGAGTCATTCTTCTCTCAGCATCCGTAGTCCGTTGTCGACTTCGATGCGGACACCAACACCGACACCGATACCGAGACCGATACCGAGACCGTATGTAGCCATCCC